>OZ024747.1:31265168-31292668 GCA_964016885.1 Eledone cirrhosa | reverse complement strand
ATAAGCATTATTTTGCTCCTTTAAATTTTAAACCAATGGAATAATGGACGTGATTCATTTGAATAATGATATTTCTCCATGAAATTTCTATGCTCAAAATAGGCCGTGAGCATTGATTTCTGTAGAAAAAATGGCTTTAGCAAATTATTGTGTTTGTATTTTATCCCAGTAGCAGTTTTCCTTTTAATTGATTGAAATGTGTTGAAAATTTACATGTTTTCTGTTAAATCATTTTACCTTAGTAAATCATTTTCTTATATGATTTACTGCTATTAAGATTTACTGCAATAAATAATATTTATAGTCTTGTAGTTTGGTTTTGAGGAAAACTAAATTGTTATTTAATAATTTCACATTTAACAGTTATGTTTTGTCATTTAGATAATGTAATGTTCAAAGAAAACCATGCATTAGGATTAGGCAGTGATTTGGCTTTAATTCAGCCTATTTGATTGAGTTGATGCCAAATGTTAGAATAACATGAAATTTAGTTTGTTACTGTTAATAAAATGGGGATTTTAGTGATCGTGGTTAGTGACACTGATGGTTATATAAACCTTCCTGAAGAGATTGGTATTCATATTCTCATTAATGCCCAAATTTAAGAACTTATGCAAATTTCCACTCAGAATACTAAGCTAAATTAACAATATATATATAGGAAAACCTTTTCAGTTGAGTGGTTCCAATCTATTGTAAAACTAATTCTTTGATTTATTCATCAAACCTTGTTTAACCTTTAAATATATATATATATATATAAAATAAAATAAATAAGACAAATGTTTAAAATTTGGCTTCGTTTATTACTGCTATATATATTTCGGTGGCAGCCATCTTTGGCTGTGACCTCTTCAGGCAGTCTGAATTAGTAAAAAAAAAAAAAAAAATATATATATATATATATATATATATATATATATATATATAGAAGATATTTAATTTGTTGGTAATTCCACAAATATATTTATAACAGATCCGAAGCACTCAAGAGAGATTCTGGAGTATAATATCAATGATATTAATAAATGGAAACTATATTTATAAAACCATATTTATTCTATTATATATATTTCAAGGGTACCAAAACTTTGGTAAGCTTTCATCAGATAAAATACAAAATTTGTTTTATAAATATTGACATACCTAGGAACGAGACCTTAACAGTTCAGGTTCCATTTGACTATCCAAATGGAACCTGAACTGTTATCGATGTGATGATTGAACCTGACTCTGAAAATCCCAAGGTCCTCAGATATGTCTCGATTTCGATTCTACAAAGATTTATATATATATGTATATATATATATATATATATATATATATATATGTATATATATATATATATATGTATATATATATGTATGCATATATATATATATATATATATGTGTGTGTGTGTATATATATATATGTGTGTGTGTGTATATATGTATATATATATATATGTGTGTGTATATATATATTTATATATATATGTGTGTATATATATATAGTAATGTGTATATATATATATATATAGTAATAATAATAAATGTGAAGACTAAAATCCAAAGAGGGCTAGATAAGGATAAATATATATCAAATATATAAGAACCGTAGAGAAAATATTTATTAAAATAACAGATTAAAGTTTAAGCAAAGAATCGCTGCTTTCACCCTTAACGGGATCTTCTGAAACTAGTTTCTTCTTCTTAGTTTCAGAAGATCCCGTTAATGGTGAAAGCAGCGATTCTTTGCTTAAACTTTAATCTGTTATTTTAATAAATAATATATATATATATTTATTAAAATAACAGGATTAGCTGTCGAAACGGCTTGAGATCAGCCGTCGGGGTCCTACTCGTTCCTATATATATATATATGTATATATATATATATATATATATATATATATATATAAAATAAAGTTAAATAAAAAGTCTATAGAATTCTATAGACTTCTGACTGAGGAATGCTCTCAAAACTGACCAATGGGAAGTTTGACACTTATTTTTGTTATTTTGTTCCTTTACCACCTTGTTCCTTCTACCACTTTATCAATTTGTTAAGCTAACTCCAACAATAACAACACTTAGAATGAGGAATGTTCTAACAACTGACCAATGAGAGGAGAAGAGACCCTTTGACACTGAAATTCGTTTGTTTGAATTCATATGATTCCAGTTCCTCAGAGAAATAACAACCTAACCAGGAACTGGACATATCAGAGTATTGACAAAATTATACACCTCAACAACATATGTACTTGTCTATACCACACTAATTCGGACTGCCTGAAGAGGTCACAGCCAAAGATGGGTGTCTGTCACTGAAATATATATAGCAATAATAAACGAAGCTAAATTTTAAACATTTGACTTTTTATTTAACTTTATTTTACATTACTCCGGAGTAACCAAACTAACCTGTGCACCTCGTCGAGTGCTCCAGCCTGCATACTGAGGTGTTGGTATACAACCAACATATACTCAATATATATATATATATATATATATATATATATGAAGGCACATGTCTTAGTGGTTAGAGCATTGGGCTTGCAATCGAGAGGTTGTGAGTTCAATTCTCAGACCGGGTCATGCGTTGTTTCCTTGAGCAAGACACTTTATTTCACATTGCTCCAGTTTACTCAGCTGTAGAAATGAGATGATAGAACTGGTGTTCCTATCATTCCACTGCAAAGTGGCCGTGGAGGTGCCACAGCAAAAAAGCACCCAGCACTCACTGTAAATGAGGTTGGTATTAGGAAGGGCATCCAGCTGTAGAAATCAGCCGACTGGACACTGCCCACAACAGAACAACCCATCTAACCCATGCTAGTGTGGAAGAACGGACGTAAAACGCTGATGATGATGATGATATATATGTATACACACATATATATATAATGAGGGACAGAGACCGCTGGAGAGAACTCGTCCATGGAT
Organism: Eledone cirrhosa; assembly: GCA_964016885.1. NCBI lineage: Eukaryota > Metazoa > Mollusca > Cephalopoda > Octopoda > Eledonidae > Eledone > Eledone cirrhosa. Next base: position 31,289,738 of record OZ024747.1, on the reverse strand, counting down.
CTCGGGAATTTTACCCGCCTTAGATAGATATATACAATATATTAATAAATGGAAACTAGATTTATAAAACCATATTTATTTTCAAGGGCAACCAAGGCAAATTATGGTGCACTTTCATTAGATAAAATACAGATTTGTTTTATAAATAAATATTGACATACCCGGAAAAAAGACAACCTTATCGGTTGGAGCTTCCTGGATAGTGGAGATAATATTTTATTGAGGGTAATACAAAGTTATGAGTGAGTATGCTGATGAGTATTCGAAAAGTTGAAAAGATAACGGTTTATTTAAATTAAACTCTTGGAAGAAGATGATATGCAAGGGAGAGAGAGAAAAGAAAAAGAACGAGAAAGAGAGAAGAGGAAAGAAAGAACGATTATACATTGTGATAGTGAAGAAAGTCAGAATGAATGAAGAGATAAGTTTTAATGGAAAAATATACATAGCGTAAATATATCTAAGTGAAAGAAGAAATAAGATTAACGTGGAAGAATAATATTTAGAATGTAGGGTTCATTACGTTGTGATTATAATATTTATAATATGTTGAAAAATTAGATTAAAATTAAAATTAAAGATTAAAATTTACCTTAATATTAAAGATTTAATTTAATATTAATATTAAAAATTAAAAATTAAAAATGAAACAAGTATTTATATTATATTAAGATGTATTAGTAATAATATATTGGTTTAGATGTGTATGTTATGGATTATAAATTATGTAAATAAATATATAGTATTTTACATTAGAGAAAATCTAGTATAGTTTATTTTATTAAAGTAAGTTTGGCAAAATTATATTTATTAATAGTTGTAAATCAAAACTTAAACATCCAAATAATTCTAAATTTATGAAAATTCACGAGAATAACTACTTAATTATATTATAAAAACTGTAAGGAAGTATAAAGGAAGTTAGAAGTGATTTTTTAAAGAACTCAAATGACTCCAAGGATACATAACAAAACATTTAAAAAAACCTTTAAACATTTTTTTATGAGAAATCATAAATGTTATAAAGTTAAAAATGTTATCTTAAGAATATAATTAAAACATAAACCATAGGTTATTTTATAAGAAGTCATAGTTGTTATAAAGTTTTAAAAAATTTATCTTAAGAATATAGTTAAAACATAAACCATAGGTTATTCCACATATATAAAAAAAAACCTATATATAAAAATCATATGTTATTCCACATATATATAAATATTTGGATACATATATTAAAAATGTTTGAAGATATAAAATATTGGAAGATATGAAAATAATGGTTTTTCTATATCTTTCAAAGGAACTTTCAAAGAATTTTCTAAAATCTTCAGGAAGTTTTTCAAGGAAAATTTTCCTTAAAAGAATTTCAAGTAGTCATAGAAAAAAAGGTTATAATCTATTGATAAGTGTAATAATATAAAGTATATTTATGAGGTAGAGATAATAGAAAGTAAATTAAATATATATGAATCATATATAGATATAATCTGAAGGATGAGGTTGTAGGTGGTTGGATATAGAAAACATTATGTAAAGGAGATTAACCATATATTACATTTACATATATATCTAAAAGTTGAGTTTAAACGATGTTTACAAGAACTAAATAAATTATTTCGCAAATTAACAGAATTCTTACTTTTTAGTACAAAGAATATTTCTTCAACGCAAAGAGAGCAATTTTTGGATAGAGCCGTGTATGAAGGAGCTTTGGAGGTAATTTCCCAAGATAAAGAATAGTTAATATTCTTGGATTTTAAGTTCCATAATAAGATGGATAGAGAAGTTGAAGATTGTTTACCAATATTCGTAAAGGAACATTTATGGTTATTGAAACGATATTTGAAGTCTGTGGAAGTAGAGCCGACATAGTTAAAGGAATTTTCATTGGTTTTGACATTACAATTGTATACTATATTTTTAACTAAACAATTAGATTTATTTCTACAATTACATTTATCTGAATTTATATTATTGGGAGCCGTAACATTATATTGGATATTGCTAGTGGTATTAATGCTATTCTGGTTAGGTTTTAAGTTTCTATTATTAATTCTATTAATATTCTGCGCTAAATTCATAGTGGTGGAATATGAGAGTTTAATAGTATGTCTATTAAAGATTGAGTAATATCTGTGTGTCTTAGGAAAGCACTTATCTAGAGCTTTAAAAAATAATTTAGCTATTGGAGTTTTAATACTTAATGAGAAAGGGGGAGCGAACCATAATATATTTCTAGTTCTATTTCTTCTTTTGATTTTCGAGTTAGTGCAAGGTTTCCTATTATAATTATATTTATAGTTATGGTTAATTGGCACATCCTTATTATCAATGTATTTAATTTCATTACTATAGCCTGCTCTACTTAACGCTTTGTTATAATATTGCGCCTTATCTTCAAATATATTTTTATTCGCTGAAATTCTAGAAATACGTTGCTGCACAGAATTTACAATAGTGTTTTTAACGGATCTGGGGTGATTGGAATTAAAGTTAACATAGTTTAAATTCTCATTGATTTTATGAAATGGATAATAAAGACCAGTATTAAGGTTTAAAGTTACATCTAAAAAATTAACTATTTTATAATTATTCTCTACTTCTACTTTAAGATTAACGCTATTAAAAAATTGTATAATTTCTTTTCTTTTCCTATTTATTTCACAATTATTATTATTTTCAATAAGCAATAGCATATAGTCACGATATAAACCACTGGTCATCTCTGGTATTTTCCTATGTAAAGTATTGTTAATAAAAAGCTCCACAAGATCCGTTAATTGCGCCGAGTCCGATGACCTCATAGTGATATCGAAATTGTTATCCCTATCTGCTCTAGTCCAAAGGTGGTTGCTAAATTGAATTAATGTTTTACGTGCAGTTAAGATAATGTGCATTTCATTGCTAGTTAAATAAGTATATTTAAATGCATATGTAAGGGCTTTATTAAGTAAATTAGGAATGATAGATGAGTAATAATTAGCAATTTCCAATTGAATGAATTTATTGTTATGTTTATATTTAATGTCCTTAAACCAGTCAATAACTTCATTAGTCCCTTTCCATAATTTTAAATAAGATATTTCCTTAAGTATGATTCTATCTAAAATATTCTTGCTAAGTATGCCAAGGTCCAATTTAGATGGTGCAATCAGTCTAACTGGTAATTCAATTTCAAAATTTCTTTTATGGTCCTTCAAATTAATTTTTGGTTTTCTAGGTATGAAGGGTTGAGTCCTATTTTCGATGCCTAATTCCTGCATTATATAAGAAGCTTCAGTATTTAGTCTTTCAAGGTCATCATTGGTTGCTCTTTTGTAATTTTTCCTTAATTCCTTCAATATAAGATTATTGTAATCATCCTTTTGCATTCCGTAAAGATTGTTGGTTTTATCTGATTTAACAAGAATTTTTTCCATTTTTTCAAAGTTTTCTATATTATTTTTGAGACATTTGAGGTAATCCTGGCCTACAAAGTGGTTTTTCTTAAATTTAATGTTTTGTATGATAGAAATAATCTCATTTTCAAATTCCATTAATAGTTTGTTGGAAGGTGGATTTTTTTTGGATTTGAAGATTCTATCAAAATTGGAAATATTTTCTTTCACATCAGATTTTTTATCGAAATGAAAAGCACGCCATCTAAGTCTTCTTATAAACGAGTCCAATTTCTCGATAAGTTGTTTTAAAAAGTCCTTATTCTTAGGTAAAGGTATGTCTTTTAGAGAAGAAGAGATCCTAAAGAATTCCATTTTTAATCAGTTATAATTTAAAGTGCTCAACAATAAAGGAGCTAAATATATGCAGAGGTTATATTTAATTTGTTGGGATTCAACAAGCTTAAACATTTTTATAACTGATATAAAGCACCCAATAGATTAGTGGAGTAAATACACAATATATTAATAAATGGAAACTATATTTATAAAACCATATTTATTTTATTATATATATTTCAAGGGCAACCAAGGCAAATTATGGTGCGCTTTCATCAGATAAAATACAGATTTGTTTTATAAATAAATATTTACAATAAGCTTGTTGAATCCCAACAAATTAAATATAACCTCTGCATATATATATATGTATATATACACACATATATATATATATATGTATATATACATATATATATATATATATATACATATATATATATATATATGTATATATATACACACACACACACACACACATATATATATATATATATATAATTTTCACTTTCTTCTTTCTATTGCTTGTTTTTTCTGTAAAAAAATTAATATTTCTATTCTTAAACTTATTTCTATTCTTTACTGCTTTTAGATCCATCTGTTTTTTAATATTTTTGCATGTTATATACGTATTTATTTTAAATTTCCTAGTGAAATTGCCTTGATATTTTTTATTGTTTGTATATGTGAATGATCTGTAAAACTTGACAGCTTTGCTTTTTCCAAAATGGCTAATGTGTATAAAAAATCTTAAATTCTTTATATGTGACATTGCTTTCTTTGATATATTTTATTGCAAAACTGCTCCTTTCATTCATCAGTAAAAACATTTTCATATTTGTTATGTTGTAAATGGGCGCAATATATATGATATAACATGAAACCAAAATACAATTATTAAATCATTTCTAAATATTGAAAATAAAACAAAAATATTTGTTAATATCTAGATTTTGCTTCAGCTTTTGAAAATATTAAACGATCACATAAAAATGGTCAAGTTCTATCTCAAAAAGTTTAACTAACCATTTCATAAAAGAAACTTGAGATATAAAACATCAAGATAAAAGAAAAAAAAAATCAGGAACTAAAACTAGACATCTAACATCATCAAAGTTATATGCTGACTGTGTTTCTCACATTTCTGTGAGAAAATAAAAGTTGTTAAATATTGTGATTGTTAAATCATTATTTTTTTTCTCTGCTATTGTATTACAAAGAATCATATGACATCAAAGCATATTATTGTTTAAACAAATATTTTCTGAATATAATAATTGTTTCTACTTTTGGCACAAGGCCAGCATTACTGGTACTTTATTTTATCGAACCCGTAAGGATGAAAGGCAAAGTTAACTTCTGCGGGATTTGAACTCAGAACGGCAAAGGGTGTAACTCGATACGTCAAAGCATGGTGTCTGACCCTCTACCGACACTGCCAATCCAATGATGATTTCTAACCTCAGTATAACACTTAAACCCAAGAAAAAAAAAAGTTTGTTCAATGTGTTCAAATCTATTTACTGAACCTCAATGAATAAGACAAAGTCAATTCCACAATTGTAATGAAACATGAGTAAATACCACTCTTGTTTCTTTGATTCTACCTATCTACATATAATAGTAATACATACACATACCGACACACACATATATATACGTATATATATATATATATACATATTTATATATATATATATATATATATATATATATATATATATATATATATATATATATATATATATATATATATATATATATATATATATATATGAGAGACGTAAAATAAGAAAATTATAAAATTAACTTACTTACTAAAATATCACTTCCAACTAATTAGTTTCTGAAATGGAATAAATATATTTTCCGAAGAAAACATAGAGAATCATTTCGTCGTCAGGGAAGACTATTCTGATCTAAGTATCCATGCAAAGCGTGGACTCTGGAAACTTATTCAAAAATAATTCAGTGGATAGAAAATAGCAAAGCGTGGACTGAATTCCTAGCCATTGAAAAAATCACTGCCTCTGCATCGGTGGCAAATTCAAAAAGAATCAATCACGTGACATCGAGGTCAATCAGTGGAAAGTGGTTTGCTAATAAGACAGCGGCCTGCCTGCTACCATAGCAGCAGTCTTGGCCAATATTGCTCGACAAATAATTTGGAGATAATTATAAAGAATTAATATCTAGTAACATATATATACATACAGATGCATATAAATGCTAGCAAATATATAGGTTTTGTCTTAGTAACTTTGTGGTTCCTTAAGGAACATATGTTCAAATTTAATGGAAAAACATATGCCCAAGAGGAGGGAGCAGCCATTGGTGTTAGCATTGCAGGTGACATAGCTAACCTATTCATGGTATGATGGGACAATAAACTTAAACTTAAACTTAAAGAACAATTAGAAGACAATGTACTCCTGCTACGTTGATGATATAAACATCGTAGTAAAAACACCCCCACTAGAGAACAGTCAGGAATTAGAGAAAAACACCATGGAAAGCATGCAGCAAATAGCTAACTCCATCCACCAGAGTATTAGAATTACTATAGACTACCCAAGGAAACACCCCAACCATCGATTACCTGTACTAGACACAGAGCTCTGGTTAGAAAGCATTAATAACAAAAAACCAATCCTCCATTTCCATTATGCCAACCCCATGACTTCCAAATATCTGATCCACTGAAACTCAGCTGTTTTGGATCACACCAAAATCAACATACTGATTGCGGATTTGGTACGGGTGATGAGAAACGTGTCCCGCATGTGCAACCCCAAAGAACTAGAGAGACACATACAGCACTTCATCCACCGTATGCAGTTCTCTGGTTACAATTAGAGAGATAAAATCAGAGTATATAGAGGAGCCAGAACCAAATGGGAAAAAATGGTAAATAATGATACAAATGGGACCTGTCCCTTGTATAGGAGCAAATTTTGTAATAGAATAGAAAGAACTAGGAATAAGGTTAATAGAATAAACTCATGGTATGATAGCAATAAACACCAGAGTGTAATGTTCATCAATACAACCCCTAGAGGTGAATTAGCTTACAAATTTAGAAGGGCCCTAGATAAACATAAACTTAATATTAAGATAGTAAAAAGATCAGGTACCTCGATAAAAACACTTATTAACAATACATATCCTTTTCAAAGACCTCCCTGTATAAATAAGAAATGCATAATCTGTAAACTAAGCCCCCATATTAACTGTAAAACTAGAAATGTAGTATATAGCATAAGATGTACTGAAGGACAATGTAAAGATAACAATATAGTGTGCATAGGTGAGACAGCTCGTAGTATAGGAGAACAGTTAAATGAACACTGGCGAGAAGTTCAAAATATAAAAGAATCATCAATACTCCACCAACATGATAAAATAGAACATAAGGGCAAATTAGAGAACATAGAAATAAAAATAGAATCTACACACAGAAAAGACGCAATGTTTAGACAAATCACAGAGGCAATAAACATAAATGAACTCCAACCAAAATTAAATAAAAAACATGAATGGAAAAGCAACATCACAACTCACAATTAAGGACAAAATGAAAACACACACACATAGAACAAACAAACAACCAGTAACATGTAAATAAACAAATAAAAACACACACAGACACCCACATGTATCACATGCGCAAACTAAGCACACAACACACACAAAAACAAGATGGCGTAGGACAGAAAAAAGGAGAGGCACAAAAACAAAGAAAAGAATCCCCAGTCACTGAAGAGGTCACAGAATGTGTGACGAAAGAACTTTGACAATATATGAAAAACCGTCCGTTTATGGAACCAACCATCCAACCGGAAATTTATAAATTCTTAAATTTATAAATTTAATTTATAATAAATTGGAGTGAAAGCAACTGGTGCGTGTGTTTCTTATTGGCAACATGACCCTCCCAAAGCATAATAATATCGGTTTCAACACACGTTTTCATATAAAGAATCTTGCTAAACAAATGCAGAAACGAAATATATATATATATATATATATATATATAAATTAATAAAATAATGAATAAACAAAGAAACAGTTCCTTATATTAAAAAAAATTCATCATTTTACGATCATTGCGACATTCAAGAAGGTAAATATGATTAGTTGTCTGTCAGAAATAGAAAAATCATTTACAAAACTACGCTGGAGCATCAAAAACAAAAGCAACAATATACGCACACACACATCCCAACACACATCCCAACAACAACAGACACACAGACACAAACAACAATAACAACAACAACAACAATAGCAACATACCCAGATACAACAACAACAACAATAGCAACATACCCAGATACAACAACAACAGACACGCAGACACAAACAACAATAACAACACACACAGCAACGATAACACACACGGAGACAACAATAACAACAACACACACATCAACAACAATAGCAACATACCCAGATACAACAACAACAGACACGCAGACACAAACAACAATAACAACACACACAACAACGATAACACACACACACACGGAGACAACAACAAAACACATCAACAACAACACACATCAACAACAACAACACACACGCATTCAATGGCTCTCACCACCACCACAATCTTAACAAACACACAGACACAGAAAACAAGTAATGACAGTAGCACAGAAATCAGAGAAATAAGAGAAAGTAATAGGATTAAAAAGAAAAGGAGATGGGAGACTAAGGACAAAGAGAATAACCAAGACGAACACACAGACACACAAAATAGGGTAGATAACAACATTGAGCCAGTGGAAAGAGACAGGAGTAATTATGAGAGACATAGAAACAACCATGAAGCTGAGGCTGCTGGTGGAAATAGAAATAGAAATAACACAACTAACAATAATAATAGCACTAGTACACATAAAGCAGCAGCCTGGAACTCTCTGTTTTATAACCCCTCCGATAAATCATTCGACCTACGACGAGTCCACGCCACGACTTTGCCATTTAACAAACGCACGCAGTTGCCGTCGCAGGTCGATGAACAAACAGAAGCACAATTTAGTATAGCTAAATCCGAACTTAGAAATATTATAGAACAGTATAGCAAGAAGCATAATAGAATAGAGGCCCAGCAACTGGGAGAAGAATCTGCAAATGGCTTGCGTAAGCTCATGCAGCGCTCGCGTAATGGAGAGATAGCATGTTTTCCAACAGATAAGTCTGGCAGAATGTCGGTTGACAGTCTGCCAAACTACATCCAGGCAATGCAACCCCACATCACTAACACAAGAGAGGTAACACCACAGGAGCATGAGGATAGAGAAAAAGCCCTCAATGCCCATATGGTGATGTGGACAAATATAATGCAGCCCAACAAAAGGACTGCCAACAACTTCCAGGCCTGGAACAATGACGTGCCGGCGTTGTATGGGCTTCGAAAAGACCATAAAACGGGCTGGGACCCTGTCACGGGACCACCAACACGACCAGTCTGTGGGGCTAACATTGCTAGTAACTACAGACTGTCCTACTTCCTCTCCCTGATCATACGCCCCATCATTGAGATGTCCCCAGATGTGTGTGACAGCACAGAGGACCTCCTCAGCAGAATCGGCGCGGGTAACCGATCTGGGGACCTAACAAACTGCATAATAAGCAGTATGGATGTTGTGTCCCTGTATCCATCTATTGACGTGGATTTTGCTGTGGAGAAATGCGTAGAAATGATCAGCGAGAGCAAGGTTGAGTTCCGTGGGATTGATACCAGTGAGCTGGGACTTCTACTTAAGCTTACCCATAGTAATAGTTACCTAGACACTTATGACCTTAGCAAACTGTGCCCTACAAGACCAGCAAGAGGCAGACCACCTACCATTACCTCAATGGCCAAGAAAACCCACACAGATAGATGGAACGGGTGGACCAGAGCCATACGGACACCCGAAAACCACGATGAACTGAAGAAAATGATTGCACATGCGGTAGGGGCCAGCATAAAATTAACCCTTAAGGAACATATGTTCAAATTTAATGGTAAAACATATGCCCAAGAGGAAGGAGCAGCCATTGGTGTTAGCATTGCAGGCGACATAGCTAACTTATTCATGGTATGGTGGGACAGTAGACTTAAACAAAAACTTAATGAACAATTAGAAGACAGCTTAACCCTGATAATGTACTCCCGCTACGTAGATGATATAAACATCGTAGTTAAGACACCCCCACTAAAGAACAGTCAGGAACTAGAGAAAAACACAATGGAAAGCATCCAGCAAATAGCAAACTCGATCCACCAGAGCATTAGAGTTACTATAGACTACCCAAGTAGACACCCCAACCATCGATTACCTGTACTAGACACAGAGCTCTGGTTAGATACCATTAACAACCAAAAACAAATCCTCCATTCCCATTATGCCAAACCCATGACTTCCAAACATCTGATCCACCGAAACTCGGCCATTTCGGACCACACTAAAATCAACATACTGATTGCGGATTTGGTACGGGTGATGAGAAATGTGTCCCGCATGTGCAACCCCGAAGAACTAGAGAGACACATACAACACTTCATCCACCGTATGCAGTTCTCTGGCTACAATCAGAGAGATAGAATCAGAGTGTATAAAGGAGCCAGAACTAAATGGGAAAAAATGGTAAATAATGACATAAATGGGACCTGCCCCTTGTATAGGAGCAAATTTTGGAATAGAATAGAAAGAACTAGGAACAAGGCCAATAGAATAAACTCATGGTATGATAGCAATAAATACCAGAGTGTAATGTTCATCAATACAACCCCTAGAGGCGAACTAGCCTACAAATTTAGAAGGGCCCTAAATAAACATAATCTCAATATTAAGATAGTAGAAAGACCTGGTACCTCCGTAAAAACACTTATTAGCAAGACATACCCGTTCCAAAGACCCTCATGTATAGATAAGAAATGTATAACCTGTAAAATAAGCCCCCATATTAACTGTAAAACTAGAAATGTAGTGTATAGCATAAGATGTACTGAAGGACAATGTAGAAACAAAAATATAGTGTACATAGGTGAGACAGCTCGTAGTATAGGGGAACGAATAAATGAACACTGGCGAGACCTCCAAGATAATAAAGAATCATCTGTGCTCTACCAACATGCTAAGATAGAACACAGGGGTAGATTAGAGAGCATAGAAATAAAAATAGAATCCACACACAGAAAAGACGCAATGTTTAGGCAAATTACAGAGGCAGTAAGCATAAAAGAATTAAAACCAAAATTAAATAGAAAATATGAGTGGAACAGCAACATCACAACTTACAATTAAGGACAAAATGAAAACACACACACACACACATAGAACAAACAACTTACAATTGAAAACACACACAAAATGAAAACACACACACACACATAGAACAAACAACCAACCAACAATAAATAAATAAATAAATAAACAAATAGAAAAATAGAAAAATGAACACACACACACAGACACCCGGATGTGGTGCATGCGCAAACTGAGCACACAACACACACACAGAAACAAAATGGCGTAGGATAGAAGAAAGGAAAGGCACAGAAATGAAGAAAGGGATCCCCAGTGACTGAAGAGGTCACAGAGTGTGTGACGAAAGGACTATGACTATATATATAAACAACTATCTGGTTGTGGAACCAACCAACCAACCAGAAATTTATAATTTATAAGTTTGTAGATTTATAAATTTATAAATATATAATAAATTGAAGTGAAAGCAACTGGTGCGTGTGTTTCTTATTGGCAACATGACCCTCCCAAAGTATAACAATATATAAGTATATATATATATATATATTATTTTCATATTCTTTTAATTTCCCCTTATCTTTAACAGCACTTTTCAACTGCATCCAACTCTTATTTATCATATCTATATGTATTAGTATAATTTTATCAATATAAATATACCCATCAATTAAATTAATTTTATATTCTTTTCATAGATGTATTTTTTTCACTAACATTCTTATCTTAAAACTTTGGTCACCTTAGATATTTGTATTGGCATTACTATTTTATAACAACAACTGCTTGTATACCTTTTACTCACCACCTGATCTATTTTCACCCCTAAAATAAGCTTCAGTTACTACTATTTTACCATTTGGCCAATTATTAACTTTCTATTGGTTAATTCTAAACCTCTTACCAAACAGACAGAATATATTAGATCTTTGTTGGTTTTATTCAATGAACAAATAAAATTATTTCTGAGGTCAGCATAAGACCTATTTCTTCCCTAAAATAATCCTTCATTCATAATATTCTTTTCCATCCAAAACTGAAATCTACCTTCCTCTACCCATAATTTAAGGTTCTTCTAATACTATATTACTATCTTGACCCTCACTATCTCCTGATTGGTCAATTAAAAACCTGTTCCCAAACAGACCTATTGTATTGAATCTTTGTTATTTTCAATAAACAAATATCATTATTTCTGAAGACAGCATATATATGTGTAGGTATGTATATTCCCTCTGATAGTTTGTATAAATATTGTACATAGATCTATAGAATATGCATACCAACTCTAACACATATATATCCTAGAAACGATCGTAAAATGATGAATTTTTTTTAATATAAGGAACTGTTTCTATGTTTATTCATTATTTTATTAATTTATATATATATATATATATATTTCGTTTCTGCATTTGTTTAGCAAGATTCTTTATATGAAAACGTGTGTTGAAACCGATATTATTATGCTTTGGGAGGGTCATGTTGCCAATAAGAAACACACGCACCAGTTGCTTTCACTCCAATTTATTATAAATTAAATTTATAAATTTAAGAATTTATAAATTTCCGGTTGGATGGTTGGTTCCATAAACGGACGGTTTTTCATATATTGTCAAAGTTCTTTCGTCACACATTCTGTGACCTCTTCAGTGACTGGGGATTCTTTTCTTTGTTTTTGTGCCTCTCCTTTTTTCTGTCCTACGCCATCTTGTTTTTGTGTGTGTTGTGTGCTTAGTTTGCGCATGTGATACATGCGGGTGTCTGTGTGTGTTTTTATTTGTTTATTTACATGTTACTGGTTGGTTGTTTGTTCTATGTGTGTGTGTTTTCATTTTGTCCTTAATTGTAAGTTGTGATGTTGCTTTTCCATTCATGTTTTTTATTTAATTTTGGTTGGAGTTCATTTATGTTTATTGCCTCTGTGATTTGTCTAAACATTGCGTCTTTTCTGTGTGTAGATTCTATTTTTATTTCTATGTTCTCTAATTTCCCCTTATGTTCTATTTTATCATGTTGGTGGAGTATTGATGATTCTTTTATATTTTGAACTTCTCGCCAGTGTTCATTTAACCGTTCTCCTATACTACGAGCTGTCTCACCTATGCACACTATATTCTTATCTTTACATTGTCCTTCAGTACATCTTATGCTATATACTACATTTCTAGTTTTACAGTTAATATGGGGGCTTAGTTTACAGATTATGCATTTCTTATTTATACAGGAAGGTCTTTGAAAAGTTATGTATTGTTAATAAGTGTTTTTATCGAGGTACCTGGTCTTTTTACTATCTTAATATTAAGTTTATGTTTATCTAAATTTGTAAGCTAATTCACCTCTAGGGGTTGTATTGATGAACATCACACTCTGGTGTTTATTGCTATCATACCATGAGTTTATTCTATTAACCTTATTCCTAGTTCTTTCTATTCTATTACAAAATTTGCTCCTATACAAGGGACAGGTCCCATTTGTATCATTATTTACCATTTTTTCCCATTTGGTCCTGGCTCCTCTATATACTCTGATTTTATCTCTCTAATTGTAACCAGAGAACTGCATACGGTGGATGAAGTGTTGTATGTGTCTCTCCAGTTCTTTGGGGTTGCACATGCGGGACACGTTTCTCATCACCCGTACCAAATCCGCAATCAGTATGTTGATTTTGGTGTGATCCAAAACAGCTGAGTTTCAGTGGATCAGATATTTGGAAGTCATGGGGTTGGCATAATGGGAATGGAGGATTGGTTTTTTGTTATTAATGCTTTCTAACCAGAGCTCTGTGTCTAGTACAGGTAATTGATGGTTGGGGTGTTTCCTTGGGTAGTCTATAGTAATTCTAATACTCTGGTGGATGTAGTTAGCTATTTGCTGCATGCTTTCCATGGTGTTTTTCTCTAATTCCTGACTGTTCTCTAGTGGGGGTGTTTTTACTACGATGTTTATATCATCAACGTAGCAGGAGTACATTGTCTTCTAATTGTTCTTTAAGTTTAAGTTTAAGTTTATTGTCCCATCATACCATGAATAGGTTAGCTATGTCACCTGCAATGCTAACACCAATGGCTGCTCCCTCCTCTTGGTCATATGTTTTTCCATTAAATTTGAACATATGTTCCTTAAGGGTTAATTTTATACTGGCTCCCACCACATGTGCAATTATTTTCCTTAGTTCATCGTGGTTTTCGGGGGTCTGTATGGCTCTGGTCCACCTGTTCCATCTTTCTGTGTGGGATTTCTTGGCCATTGAGGTAATGGTAGGTGGTCTGCCTCTTGCTGGTCTTGTAGGGCACAGTTTGCTAAGGTCATATGTATCTAGATAATCATTACTATAGGTAAGTTTAAGTAGGAGTCCCAGCTCACTGGTATCAATCCCACCGAATTCAACATTGCTCTCACTGATCATTTCTACGCATTTCTCCACAGCAAAATCCACGTTAATGGATGGATATAGGGACACAACATCCATACTACCTATTATACAGTTTGTTAGATCCCTAGATCGGTTATTTTCACTGATTCTGCTGAGGAGGTCCTCCGTGCTATCACATATATCTGGGGACATTTCAGTGATGGGGCATATGATCAGGGAGAGGAAGTAGGAAAGTCTGTAGTTACTAGCAATGTTAGCTCCACAGACTGGCCGTGTTGGTGGTCCTGTGACAGGGTCACTGCACGTTTTATGGTCTTTTCCTAGCTAGGTTAGGTGTAGTGGAGAAGGAAAGTCTTATTGTATTCTTATTAAAGATAGTGTAGTACCTATTTTGCATGGGGAAGTGCTTATTCAGCAACTTGAAGAAAGTCCTAGCTTTTGGTGTAGAAACCTCTCTGTTGAAGGGGGGGGGGGGTTGTACCAACTAATCTGCCTATGCCTATTTCTCCTAGGTTATCTTGGGGGTGTTTTCTTGATAAGTAATCCTTTCTTTAAAGCCACTGAGAGCAAGAGCATCATTGTAATAAGGGGCAGAGGCACTAAAGATGCCTTCATTGGCCGAGAGACCGGACATTCTGAGTGAGATGCTTTTAACTAAGTTATCAGTGATATTTTTTGGCTGGTTCGAACTAACATTTATGTATCTAAGGGATTCGTTAGGTTTGCGGTATGGCTAATAGTGGGAAGTATCTAAGTCTAGAATGACATCTGAAAAGTTTGCCCTAGTCATATTGATTCTATGGTTATTCTAAATCCTAGATTACGGAAGAACGAGCTTAAATTTATCCGAAACCCATCAGTGGTTCTGAGGTTTACTTAATGTAAAGCGAAAATGCCATCATCTCGGTATAATCCTCCAGTTAGGCCAGTGAAGAGGTTCTTCAGGTGGTGTAAGATATATAGGTCCATGAGGTCGCTAACTTCAACCGAGTCACTTGCTCCCATGCTGGCGTCAAATGGGGTCTCTGACTTCTTGTTAATCCAGTAAAATCCTTCGTAGTGTAGAAAGGTCCCTCGTGTTGTAGAAGGGTTCAGTTCGGCCATGTAGTTTAAGGGACTTTGCTATCTCTTTACCAACCACATTGGTCTCAGTCAAAGCCATCTCATTCACCTTTTTGTAGGTGGTTGTAATTGCATTTTTTGCTAGTTTCTTATAGGTCTGTATACGTTTTTGGTTTTATCGGAGGGGACATAGGGATTGGGGGAACTTTTCATTTTCCCCATTTCGTCTTTTAGATAGGCCTGGAATGGTGTGTTGGTTCTACGAAATTTTATGTCTCTGATCAATTTGAAGAGGTCTTCCTCAAATGGTTCGAGCAGGTTGTTGGTGGGTGGTGCCTTATTCGTTTTGAAACCAAACTTCATTGGTAGATGCTACAACAGGGTGGTCAAAGAAGAAGGCTCTCCATCTAATATGCTTAATGAACTCGTCTGTACGTCTGATGAGTGTTTTCAAATATTGTTTCCTTGAAGGGATTGGGATGTTCTTCAAGGAGATATCGAGGTCGAGTTTGGTCAGCATGGTTTCTTGGTGATGGTTAAGAGGGGCACAGTAAGTGCTGAAAGTTAAGTTTATCCCGGGTTCAATTGGCAGTAAGCACACTAAGTAAGGTACTCAATACATAGCAGATTGCAGCTATATATGAATATTACCCAGTTACAAGTATGAAAATAGCTCAATGTAAAATAACAAGAGTCAAAGTACAATGTAAATGACACTCAAAGTGTGTTTAAAACAATCACTTACGATTGTTTCATCCCAGCACAAGGCCGAGTTCATCGGAGTAGATAATAAAGGTTGAACCAAAAATATAATATCAGAAGTTTGTCATAAGAACATTAGGAGGATATATAATATGGGAGGCTAGATAAGCATAAGTATCATCATTTATATAAGATTACAGAGGCAGAAGAAGCATATAAATGCAGTAAAAATTAGGAGCAGATAAAAGCATTAAAAATAAAAAATTCAAAGATTATAGAACATGCTGCTACAGAAAAGTTAAGTACAGTGAAAAACATATATCCTAAGTAGTTAAAAAAAGTAATAAAGTTAATAAGAGAAAGCATGCAATTCAAATATAAATTTAATAATATAAATTTAAAAATATATCTCCAAAAATATTTTTAATAATGCATTTAAAAAAGTTCAACTATGTTAATCAACTATGTTAAAGTTCAGTCATGATAATCATTATTTTTCAAACCGTCGAAAGGAGTAAATAGAATTATCAATGTACTATGTGGTACTTTTGGATGATGTGTCTTGATAACACTTCAATCTTTATTTGATTTTTTACTTTGATGATTCTATTTACTCCTTTGGACGGTTTGAAAAATAATGATTATCATCACTGAATTACAGAGTCAAATATTTTTAAATGCCTTATTAAAAATATTTTTGGAGATATATTTTAAAATTTATATTTAAATTGCATGCCTTTTCTTATTAACTTTATTACTTTTTTTAACTACTTAGGATATATGTTTTTCACTGTACTTAACTTTTCTGTAGCAGCATGTTTTATAATTTTTTAATCTTTTATTTTTAATGCTTTTATCTGCTCCTAATTTTTACTGCATTTATTTTCTTCTTCTGCCTCTGTTATCTTATATAAATGTTGATACTTATGCTTATCTAGCCTCCCATGTTATATATCCTCCTAATGTTCTTGTGACAAAGTTTTGATATTATATTTGTGTTTGACCTTTACTATCTACTCCGATGAATCCGGCCTTGTGCTGGGATGAAACAATTGTAAGTGATTGTTTTAAACACACTTTGATTGTCATTTACATTGTGTGTGTCTATGTATGTATATATATATATATATATATATATATATATATATATATATATATATATATATATATATATATATATTTATATATATATATATATGTATAAGTACATATTGTGTGTGTGGAGCAGATAAATCTTTAAAAAAATTAATGGATAATAAAAACAATGTTTTTTTTTCATATATCAAATTAATATATGTCAATGCAATTTTAAACACAGTTAGACACATATGTAAAGTACAAAAAAAAAATCATCCAATCGGCAACCTCCACTTTCTCCAGGTGGGACCAGAAGCTGGAGCTGATCTTGGCAATAGTTTCCCTGCCATGTTGGCCATGTCATCCCTGATGGCTGCCCTGAGAGCCTCTTTGGTTTTTTAGGGCCTGCTTTTAACCACCCTCACCAAGATACACCTCACAAAATTATCGAGATGATTACAGTCTGGCAATGAGGGTGGCCATAAGTCGGGCAACCAGTGGTATGGTTCGTTGGTGAAGAGCATGGCTTTGTGGTCTTGTTGAAAAATGTAGGGTCTCCCATTAGCCACCCTGTCCATTCAGGGCTTGATATGCTCATCCAGAAGCCTTATGTAGCCATTGGCACCGAGGCAGAAGCCTTTGCAGATGAACTCAGGTGTCCTGGTGGCGCCAGAGTGTTCCTTATAAATCTTGCATTCTGGCCTGAAATTGTCCTTGTTGTCTGAGACCACATATGATTTTGCAAGGTCATAGACCATGATTTTAGGGTGTTTAAACCATTCAATGATTTTCTTGGGTTTGTGACTGGCACAAAGGCTCTCCACAGCAGCAGCTCAATGAGCATGTTTTGAAGACATGTTGATTACTAAGCACCTCATGTGTCAATGACCAGACAGCTACTGAGGTGTGGTACTTTCTAATGGCAATCTCAAAATCTTGCTACACTGTGACATCACAATGTTGTTGCTATGTAAACAAGATTCTGCACACTGTATATATATATATATTTATTAAAATAACAGATTAAAGTTTAAGCAAAGAATCGCTGCTTTCACCCTTAACGGGATCTTCTGGAACCTTATACTAATCCCATCAACTTATTATATATCCAAGGGCAGTGGGTTGGCAGTATTGGTAGAAGGGTCAGACGCCATGCTTTGTAGCATAGTTATGCCCTTTTATGGTCTGAGTTCAAATCCCACTGAGGTTAACTTTGCCTTTCATCCTTACGGGGTTGATAAAATAAAGGACCAGTAATGCACTGGGATAATTGCAGGGCTTGTGCCAAAAGTAGAAACAATTATATATATATATATATATGATAATAAGGGCGCTGCGGAGTTGCATTCTCTCCATTAGATAAACTAGAATTAGATGTATTTTCATTTGTGTCTTGAGAAAATGGTTTTATCTATAAATTGCACCTAGTGTACTTTTTCTGAATGTATACTCTGTTTATATATGGTGGAAATACTCCATCTAGTTCTATTGATACCATTGTATAAGACAAAACATTTTGAATTTGAGTGTGTCAATGAATTTTGTTATGTCTACCTTCTAGGAATAAGTGGAAGATGTATTGTTATTTTCTATGAGCAGTGGATTGGCAGTAATTGGAAGAACATCAGGCAAAATGTTTTGTGGCATGTAGTTAAGTCCCTTTACATTCTGATTTCAAATTCTACCAAGGTTAGCTTTGCCTTTCATCCTTACAGAGTCGATAAAATAAACTACCATTAATCGACTTTCCCCTCTCCCCAAAATTGTTGGCCTTGTACCTAAATCAGAAAACATTATCAATGCAACCCATGCAATCATGGAAAAGCGGACATAAAAATGGTGATGATTATGATTTACTGGCACTATCAGTAGACTGTAGGACAACATGCTTTGTGGCATATAGTTACCTTCCTTTCTTCTGATTTCAAATACAGCCAAAGTTAGCTTTGCCTTTCATCCTAACGGGGTCGATCAAATAAAGTTCCAGTAATGCTCTGGGTTCAATTTAATTGACTTTCTCCTCCCTCAAAAATGTACCTAAATCAGAAACCATAATTTTTCTATGTGAGTTACCTGGCATGGGTAGTATTTTTTTAGCAGTATGCAGCATGGGATATGGTTTATCATAAGACAGGCCACACTACTAAAACACATTCAGAAAAGCCAAACAGGCCTCAATTTGGCCATGATTTACACTTTACTGAACTCATGTATTGTGTCCTTTCTTGAAAAATTTTCATATATATATTTTTATATAGTCAATTAACATATATATCTATATGTGAGTGTGTGGGTGTATATATATATATATATATATATATATATATATATAATCATCACAATAATTCAATACTTGTGCAGTTATTTTCAGTAGAAGACTGACCACTCCAAAAATTACTACATTCATTGTGTTGTGTCCTTGGGAAAGGTACATAATAGTGTTTGTTTCAGTTTCCATAAATGGAAACACATTTCATTACAATCTGGTAATTTAGTTGGTAGGAAGATACACTCAGTTGTTCCTACTATTGATCCAGATATATGCAAATTCCTAAAGTTGCCAAAAAAAAACAAACAAATAAAATCTCACCTAGGCTAGAAGAAAAAAATATTGATGTCAGATTTTAAAATTAGAAGAAAAAAATATTTTTGCTAATCCCATTTAATCCTTAGAAATGGTAAAGCAAAAACAATGATGATGATGGATTATTATGATGATGATGATGATGAAAGGGTTGTTATTTATCTCCCAAGTAATCCCTGATCATGCAGATTCCATGATAAGAGATATTCCAGTTGTAAACATCCCATGTAAGAATACATTGTTAAATGTCATATATATATATATCCAAGACATTTATATATATATATATATATAAATGTATATATATATATATATATATATGCGACGGCTGGAGAGAAATGAGGCAAGCATGCTCCGTTGGATGTGCAGTGTAAATGTGCGTGAACGACCCAGCATAAATGTGTTGAGAGAGAAACTGTCTGAGAGGGATAGAATGTAGTGTACGGGAGAGGAGACTGAGGTGGTATGGACATGTGATGCGCATGGAGGATGACCGATGGGTGAAGAAGTGCCAGGGAATGCCAGTTGAAGGAAGACGTGGTAGAGGTAGACCACGAAAAACATGGGCGGAGATGGTGAGAACAGACCTCAGATCATTGAAGCTCACGGTGGAGATGACGAAGGACCGTGACGAGTGGAGAGATGCTGTGCTGAATAAGACCCGTCCCACCCTTGCAAGCAGGGAAAAGCGGACGTAAAATGATGATGATGATGATGATGATATATATATATATATATACAACAAGACAACCTGCTAGCGTGAAAGAATATGTATATATATATGTGTGTGTGTGTGTGTATATATATATATATGTGTTTCTGTGTGTGTGTATATATATGAATGTATATGTATATATATTGTTATACTTGGGGAGGGTCATGTTGTTGTAATAATATTGCCAGAAATAATAACAGATCACACTCACTGTTTGGTTGGTTTTTCACTTCTGTATCTTTTATATCTCCATAGTTAATTTATTTGGCAATCAATGTTCATATTTGACTGACCAATAGTTAAAAATACATATATAAATATATATAGTTATACAAAGTTCTTTCGTTGCACATCTGCAGCATCATCAGTGGTACTATTATCGTGTTTCCTCCTATTGTGTTGTATTGTAATGTTCACAGCATTTTTATTAAATTTATTTATTTACTTATTTATTTTTGTCTCTGTCTCTGCACATGCGTTTGCATGTGTGTATAGTGTTTGGTGTGTGTTCGCGTTTGGGTGCATGTGTTTTTGTTTTTTTGTTTTTTGGGATTTTTTGTGGTTTTTGTATTCTATCTTTGTTCACTAGTGTGTGTGTTTATGTGTTTGTTGTTATTGTTCTTGTGTATATATTTATTTATTTATTTATTTATTTATATTTCTCTAAAGTCAGTATTGTTTGTTTGGGTATGGTTGTTGTTGTTGTTATTCCATTCATTATTTCTGTTTAACTTTGGTTTTCTAAGCTCTATTTCACTCGCTTCTCTCATTTGCCTACCTGTTGGGTCATTTCTATGTTTAGATATTATTTTAATGCCTATGTTGTCTATGTTACCATCATGTTTTTGTCTGGCGTGTTTGTATAATACTGAACTATTTTTCTGTCCTTTTAATTCCCCCGACAAACAGCTCGAAACATAGGAGACAGAATAGACCAACAGTAGGGGGAATTAAAGGAATATATATATATATATTTAATATAGAAAGGGTTCTACAGGACTAGAACTGTTTCATTCAGGAGAAATCATCAGGAAGCAGCTGTCCAAGTAATATGGTGGTATTTATATCATTTCTGGTGGTAGGCGAGGGTCGTGATTGGGATGGGTGGATGTCATTGGTTGATGGGTTTAAAGAAGAGGGAATTCTTTAAAAACTATATTTAGAATAACAAAGGTAGAAAGAATTCTATAGAGAGGTTCACTTTCAGGTGTCACTCCTGATTATTAAGGTTCACTTAAGCTAACAATGCCTTTGGTCAGGTGTCTACAAGCACATTCACACACACATACATATAAAGCCCGCACTCGCAAAAACACACACTCTTATACTTATATATATATATATATATATAATGTATAAAATCAATACAATATTATTACCTCATTACTAGAGGTTTCCCGAATGAGGCGAATACAAAATAAACGACTTCATTCGTTCGTCAGACGAGGCAATATAAAACATGGGCAAAAATTTCTGTCCGGACAGAAAAACTTGCTAAACGTTCTGCGTATATCACCCTTAAAGATCATAAACCCGACTTTATTAATCGCCCTAGTTGTAGATTAATCAACCCTGCTAAGACTGATATTGGTCTTGCCAGTAAAAAAATTTTAAATAAATTAAATACACACATTAGAAGTAAGTCTAAATTACTCCAATGGATAAATAGCTCTTCCGTAGTACATTGGTTTAATAATATTAAAAACAAAATCAGTTCTAGATTCACCCAATTCGATATCGTAAATTTCTACCCATCTATTACTCAGACCCTTTTAGTGAAAGCTTTAAATTTCGCTAGAGGGTTCACTAATATCTCCGATATTGAAGAGGATGTAATCTTGCATGCTAGGAACACTCTACTTTTTAATGATAATGACACTTGGGTAAAAATATCTAACCCAGAGAACCCATTCGATGTCTCAATGGGCTCTTATGACAGTGCCGAGGTTTGTGATCTGGTCGGCCTTTTCCTCTTACATACACTTAAAGAAAAATTTCCTAACCATATTTTTGGGCTTTATCGCGATGATGGTCTAATACTTTCCCATACCACCATAGGCCATAACTTAGATAGATTAAGGAAAGACTTAATAAAAACCTTTGCTAGTTTTAATCTTAAAATTACTATTGATACTAACCTTTCCAATGTAGATTTCCTAGATATAAACTTAGATTTGCCTACTGCTTCTTATAAACCATACCATAAACCTAATGAAAACTTAAAATATATAAATAAAGGATCTTGCCATCCACCTATAGTTTTTAAAAACCTTATCCCTAATATTAGCCGTAGGATCTCCACCCTCTCTTCATCAGAAGCTATTTTCAATAAGGCATCCCCCTACTATAATAAAGCCCTCCAAAATAGCGGCTTTAGCGAACCGATTAAATACATACCTAACTACACTAACTCTATTAAACATAAAAATAGGAAAAGAAAAATAATCTGGTTCACACCCCCCTACTCTCTAGCAGTTAAAACTAATGTAGGCTAAAAATTCCTAGAACTCCTAGATAAACATTTCCCTAGAACACATAGATACTATAAGATCTTTAACAGAAACTGTGTTAAAATTAGCTATTCCTGCGGTTCCCCTATTAAGTCCTATATCCTCAACAAAACATCACCTAGAGAAAATCAAACTTGCTCCTGTAGAATCAAAAGTGAATGCCCATTACAAGGTAAATGCAACACCAAAGCCATTGTATATGCGGCTAATGTGACAACTATCAGCAACAACCATCCAGTCACCAGTGAACGATATGTGGGTATGACGCAAGACAAATTCAAAACGCGTTATTACTCACATGTCGCATCCTTTCGACATCCAGAAAAAAAGATTTACAACAGCTCTGGCTAGCAGAATCTGGGATTTGAAAGACCAAGGCATCCAATATAAACTAGATTGGTCAATTTTGAACCAATCTAAAAAATATGCTAGAGGAACAAGAAAATGCACGCTCTGCATAAATGAAAAATTTTGGATATTGCAAAATCTCAAATCACCAAAGACCTGCCTGAATACAAAGACGGAAATTTTTACCAGTTGCCCACACATGAAATCACACCTGCTTTCCAGCTCATATAAACTTAACACACTTTCAGACACTTATCCTCCATAAACTCTGATTATTCTCTTTTTAATTACCCTTTCTGACTTACTTTCATTCTTATCCTTGTCGATAATTTCATTTATTTTCACTTTTATTTATTTTTTTATTTATTTTTACCCCCCCCCCCCTTTATTCTCCGATCCACTTCCTATTTTCTATTTTTTACTTCCCCTTCTTTTACTTCCCTTTTTCCTCTACTAACTGATTATACATGTCTTTTGTGTTTTTCAATCCAGATATATTTTTCATTTTTATTTTTATTTTATTTTTGCGCAGCCTATCTTACAATTTTATATTTGTATTTATTTATCCACATTTCAATATGGCTTAACGCCTTAATGTGTGTATACTTTTTTTTATATATGTACATGAGTGACTACGTATGTGCGCGCGCGTGCATGTATGTGTGTATATATATATATATATATATATATATATATATATATATATATATGTGCGTGTATGTATGCGTGTGTGTACTGGTGTTTGTGTGTGTGCGTGTGTGTATATTATGCGTATGTGTAAGTGTCTTTATATCCGTGTTTTTGACATTTCGGTTTTATATTTTTTTGTTTCTTTTTTCTTTCCCCCCCCCCCCCCACCCTTCCCTCTTTTGTTACTTACCCAGTTTCATACATGGGCATGCAAACAGGTTTATATGCGCGAGTATAAGTATGTGTGTGTGTGTGTGTATGTACGTATCGAACGTATGGAAGTGTAAGCGCGCGTGTGTATATAAGCATAATTATTTTTACATTTCTTTTGTGAGACACGCGTGTCTGTGTATGTATGTACTCCCGCTTTTTTTGTTTTCTTTAATTTTTTCTTTCTATCTTGTCTTTCTAATTTATCGTTACTATATTTTTATAAATATATCGTAATAGATACTTTTCTTTTATTTATTATACTCTCTTCATCTCCTTTCTTTCCGCATCTAAGCGTACGAGTGTCCAGGCGTTTTTATG
>OZ024747.1:31177668-31260168 GCA_964016885.1 Eledone cirrhosa | reverse complement strand
AATTGTTATTGAGGCGGTTTGTATAATGTAATATAATTTTATTTTATCATTCTGTCTGCTTCTTGGTTAAATATTTCAAACAAATGTGGTTTTTCAACCCTTGTAATATGAGACACACGGTTTACTGTGTTTCTTACTGCATATATATTATTATTATATATATATATATATGTGTGTGTGTATATGTATATGTATATATGTGTGTGTATTTGTATTATATATATATGTGTGTCTGTGTATGTATGTATATGTGTGTATGTATGTATATGTATATATATATATATATTTATATGTATATATATATATATATATTATATATATATATATGTTTGTATATATATATATGTCGAGTCACGCTTGAGTGCTACTGGTAACATGTAACCCAGTACAACCTGTCGCATGGTCGGGTCATCGGTGACTAAACCGGCCACCCCACCAAGTTTACTTGGTGAGGAGGGTGATTTCGGACACCATGCAGGACAAAAAACAAAACCTGACAAAGGGCAGATAACTCATAAGAGTGAACGGCCATCCGAAATTGTGTAAATATGTATATACACATGTATATATGTATGTATATGTATATGTGTATATACATGGGTACATGTGTATGTATATGTGTATGTATATATTCATGCACAGGCATTGCACGATAGAATTAATTAATAATTATGAATAATGGTATATCGTGCAATAGCCATACTCGATAACAAAGGGTCAGCCTTGATATATGTATATATATATATAGGAGAAAGTATGACCCCGATGGCAGAACTCAAGCCGTTTCGACGGCTATTTCTGGACTAAAGTCTACTACCCTATGTATTGAGTACTCTGGTGCGTTATGGTCCATCTGGTTCCTTACCACAACTCCTCTGTTTTATATATATATATATATATATATATATATATATGCATATATGTATGTGTATATATATATATATATAGGGCAAAGGAGCTCTTAAGAGTCAATGGCCATCCAAAATCACCAGGAGAGATGACCCCTTAGCCTTTGTCAAGGCAGAATTCTAGGAGAAGGAAATCTCTGATATAACACCTGCAACCCTGATGGTATCCAATGATGTTGACTTGTTCTTCTTTTTGGTAAATATCATCTTGGTTAAGCAAGTGGGACTGGCTTTGTGCAGTGCTCACTATAAAAGCTTCACGGCACAGGCATTGCTTTATATCTGTAGATCTCTCTGCACTTGTTGTCACATGGTACCATGGGCCCAGCAATGTGTCAATAATTGTCACAAGTGTAGTGTTTGTATATATGTATATATTGTGTGTGTGTGTGTGTATTTATATGTATGTATATGTGTATATATATGTATATATATATATATATATATATATATATATGTGTGTGTATATGTGTGTATATGTATATATATATGTGTGTGTGTATATATATATATATATATATATATATATATATATAAAAATATATATCATCATCATCATCATCATTTTACGTCTGCTTTTCCCTGCTTGCAAGGGTGGGACGGGTCTTATTCAGCACAGCATCTCTCCACTTGTCACGGTCCTTCGTCATCTCCACCGTGAGCTTCAGCGATCTGAGGTCTGTTTTCACGACCTCCGCCCATGTTTTTTGTGGTCTACCCCTACCACGTCTTCCTTCAACTGGCATTTCCTCGCACTTCTTCACCCATCGGTCATCCTCCATGCGCATCACATGTCCATACCACCTCAGTCTCCTCTCCCGTACACTACATTCTATCCCTCTCAGACACAGTTTCTCTCTCAACACACTCATGCTGGGTCATTCACACACATTGACATTGCACATCCAATGGAGCATGCTTGCCTCATTTCTCTCCAGCCGTCGCATATCCATGCAGCATCGCGCTCTTCACACAGGCATCATATAACCGGCCTTCTGTACACAGGGAGAAACCCTTCTTCGTCAGCAGAGGAAGCAGCTCCCTAAACTTCTTCCAACCCATCCTTATTCTAGATACTATGGCATCGGAACACCACCCCCCTCCCATGCTAATCTGATCTCCTAGGTCCCGGAAGCTATCCACCACTTCTATAGCACCCGCTTGCATTTGAAAAATGTGTCTATCAATGTGACTTCTACTGTCAAATTTCCCTGTACATCTACTGCATACGTATTTCTCCCTACCTGTTAGTTTGCCTGCTATCCCGTTACATCTCTTGTGTACCCAGGATCTGCATTGTGTGCATTTTATAGAATTTATGCCAGTTCCTTTTCTGCATATTGAACATGGCCATTTCCCTGACAGAATCAGAGTTTTGTCCTCTTTTCTACTCATCAACACTTTTGTCTTAGCTAGGTTCACTCTCAGTCCTCTTGCTTCCAACTGCTGTTTCCATAGCCAGAATTTATTCTCTAGCTCCTCTACTGATTCTGCTATAAGAACCAGATCGTTAGCATAGAGAAGTTCCCATGGGCAGCCAGTCTTAAACTCCTCTGTTATGGCTTGGAGGACTATAATGAACAAGAGCGGGCTGAGGACCGAACCTTGATGTTCTCCTACTTGTACCTGGAATTCCTCACTAAACTCCATTCCTACTCTGACTTTACTGACAGTACCTCTGTACAAAGTTTGCACTGTCCTCACAAGCCATTCCTCAACACCTAGTTTCCTTAGGGACCACCAGATGACAGATCGAGGTACCCTATCAAAGGCCTTCACAACAAAGGCTAAGTAAAGTGGCTTATTTTTCTATAAGAACCTCTCTTATAATTCTCTCACCAAGAAGAGGGCATCTGTTGTACTCTTCCCAGGCACAAAACCAAACTGCATCTCATCTAGTTTGACCCTTACTCCAATTAGTTGTGCTAATATCCTTTCTGCCACTTTCATAATCTGATCCATCAGTTTTATACCCCTATAATTGCTTCTCTCCAGAGCATCGTCTTTAACTTTGTAGCAATTTATGAGAATACTACTGCACCAATCTTTGGGTATGACACCACCATATATAGCCTGATTGATGATGTGTGCAACCAGTTTCATGCCTACGTCCCCTGATGCCTTCAGCATCTCAGCAACTATCCCCAATGGTCCAGCAGCCTTACCATCTTTCATTTCCTTCATCGCCTCTAGGACCCTATATTCGTCAATCTCAATAGCTGGTCCCTCTGTCGGATCTACTGAGTGTAATTTCTCTCTCTCCCATTCGTTCTCCACATTCATCAGTCTCTCATAATGACATTTCCAGGCCTCCTTTTTCTGATCATTTGTGATACTCAGTACACTGGCATCGTTCCGGACACATTTATCTCCAACAACATCCTGATTTGCATTGACACACTGCCTTGCAATGTGGAACACCGCACGCCTCTGATCTTCCCATCGCAGAACATTGGCAAACCTGCTACTCTCAGCTTCCCTGCATGCTAAGTACACCTGACGTCTAGCTTCTCTCTTAGCAGCTGTATATTCTTCCCTACTCCCACCCTTTTTCCAAGCCTCCCATGCTAGTCTTTTGTCTCTAATGGCCATATCTACTGTGCTGTTCCACCACCAGGTCACTCTCTGTCTGGTTGGAGCTCTGCTCCAGCCACAAGTTTCATCCTGCAGTACGTTGTCACATAAGAAATTCCAGTTATTATCTATGTCATACGTCTCTAAATCGTCTTCTTTTTCGTAAATTTGTATTTTAGTGAAAGGTCTTTTAGCTTCCAGACCTTTCTTCTCCACACCTTCCTGTATGTCTCATTCCATCTCTTGCTTACTGAGATATCACTAACGACTAACCTATATATATATAAAATATATATATATCATCATTTCAGTTTACGTCCCATTTTTCCCTGCTTGCAAGGGTGGGACAGGAACTGATTCTGGCTTGATTTCTACAGCTGGATGCCCTTCCTAACACCAACCTCATTTACAGTGAGTGCTGGGTGCTTTTTTGCCGTGGCACCTCCATGACCACTTTGCAGTGGAATGATATGGACCCCAGTCCCTATCATCTCATTTCTACAGCCGAGTAAACTTAAGCAATGTGAAATAAAGTGTCTTGCTCAAGGACACAAACCCATCACCTGGTCTGAGAATTGAACTCACAACCTTTCGATTGCAAGGCCAATGCTCTAACCACTAAGCCATGTGCCTCCATATATGTGTATATATATGTATATATGTGTAGGTATATATATATATATATATATGTATGTATGTGTGTATGTATATGCGTGTATGTATATATATATATAGCTATAAGAGTGTGTGTTTTTGTGAGTGTGTGGGAGTGCGGGCTTTATATGTGTGTGTGTGTGTGAATGTGCTTGTAGACACCTGATCAAAGGCATTGTTAGCTTATGTGAACCTTAATAATCAGGAGTGACACCTGAAAGTGAACCTCTCTATAGAATTATTTCTACCTTTGTTATTCTAAATATAGTTTTTAAAGAATTCCCTCTTCTTTAAACCCATCAACCAATAACATCCACCCATCCCAATCACCACCCTCTCCTATCACCAGAAAATACCACCATATTACTTGGACAGCTGCTTCCTGATAATTTCTCCTGAATGAAACAGTTCTAGTCCTGTAGAAGCATTTCTATATTAAATATTTATACTCTGCTTTGCATTGAGAACCTTTCTTACTGTGGTTACCCCCGATTGAACCCGGGATAAACCTATATATATATATATTTATTTGCATAGTAGGTTAAGGGGAATATCACTGCTATTTCTAGCAAGTTGAATTGAGTGAGCATGTACAGGCTCCCTAGTTGACATCTAATGATAAATGAACTACTAATGTAGAAAAATTCTAGGGTTAATGCACTGTATGTGAGAAAGAATATTACTACTCAAGAATTCTTAGACTCAATTCAGTGAGAGCAAGGGCAAAAAAACTACTCATCATTACATAAGTTTACTGCAACTAGCAATCGCATTATTTATATTTGCTACTTATATGCCACATTCAGTAACCTGATCTAGTAACACAACTACACGTTACTACTAGCTTAGGGTACTCATAATATAACTTATACAGTCCAATGAAATATTTCTCTGCATAATTGCCATACATTAATGTAACCTTGGTATGCAATAACATGAGCGGAGATTACTACACAAACATTAATTTGGTAATTACTTATAGAAATATTCAGTTAGAGAAACAGTTCAATTTTACTATGTGTCGACAATTTTACTATATGTCTAGCTAAACATTTTTCTTATATTCATACACGCACACACATAGCACTGAAATAAATTAAAAATGATCCTTTATATGGTTACTTGACCTGAAAGAAATAAGGAAATTCCCTAAACTCACGCCTGATATATTTTTATCATACAGGGCTGGCTTATCTAAATAACAAAAACAACAATGTCAGTAAAATGACCTATCATAATTATAGTATTTTATCAATGGGTTAACTTCAGCGGGTAGAGGAATTCTATCATTTTGGCAGTATCAGTAGAGGGTCGGACATGCTTTCCAGCATAGTTACGTCCCTTTACGATCTGAGTTCAAATCCCGCCAAGGTTAACTTTGCCTTTCATCCTTACGGGGTCGATAAAATAAAGTACCAGTAATGTACTGGGATAATTGCTGGCCTTGTGCCAAAAGTAGAAACAATTATTATTAAACAGATTGGCTGTATTGGTAGAGTGTTGGATGACATGCTTTGTGGCATATAGTTACGTCCTTTTACGTATTAAATTCAAATTCTGCTGAGGTTAGTTTTGCCTTTCATCCTTACTGGGTTGATAAAATAAAGTACCAGTAATGCACTGGGGTTGATTTAATCGACTTTCCCCTTCTCCACAAATTGCTGGCCTTGTGCCTATAGTAGAAATCATCATCATTATTATTATCATTGGATACATATGCATAAGTTTGCCAGTAAATAAATTGTACCTCCATTTTACATACAACATATACATACCGTATATTTTTAATTACAGTTCTGTAGGTCCAGTTGATGAATTGGATACTGGTTATTCACCTTTTTTCGTAGATATAGGTACAACTTATAGACAAGTCTGTATGTTAGTTTCAAGAATTTCCTGAGGACATTAGAAGTAGGATAGAGATAGCTAGAAATGGTTATGACACCAGATGTGCAGGAAAAGCTTTTTAGGATCTTATTACCTACATTTAATGCAATATAGAATTCTAAACATTTTCTCTGGAGTGTAGTATAAGAAATCTTGTACATATAACAATTGTAGTAATATTAATTTATGTGGATTGGCAGTATCGGTAGAGAGTCGGACGCCATGCTTTCCAGCATAGTTACGTCCCTTTACGGTCTGAGTTCAAATCCCGCCGAGGTTAACTTTGCCTTTCATCCTTACGGGGTCGATAAAATAAAGTACCAGTAATGTACTGGGTAATTGATGGCCTTGTGCCAAAAGTAGAAACAATTAATTTATTATAGACTGCAGTACAATATCACTTAATATTTAGTGAAATATAAATACTACTAACAATGGTACTATTTCAAATCACTAACCACCATAATGAGTTACAATCCATTACTGGCTACTGTTAAATCAAATCAAATTGGGAGCCTCAACATGGTGCATGATTTGCTAGAAATAGCAGCCAAAACCCAAATAATATCTTTTAAATTAAAACTTAGTGTTTTCAAAAAGAAAAAGAAGAAAGGTGAGGCAAGGAAAATAGATGTAGAATGGTGATGATGATGATAAACTATGTCTGAAATACAGTGATAGCCTTAGGGTTAAAATATTGTTGATCAGGGTAGACCTGGAGCTTAGAAACAATCAGCAACAACTGCTAATAAATTGTAATGTTCACATCTCAAAACCACTGAACGCCCACTGCTATATGTGGCAGGCATAATAGCACTTTATTAGAATTAGCTTCTCCCTGCATTCCCTTCTGAATGGCTCAAGAATTCTGTAAAATGATTTGTAATAAGTTTTTTTAAAAACAAAAACCCAAAATAAAATTTCAAATTACCTAATTTTATAGGTTGCTTTTAACTGCCTGAAACAGCGTTATTCTTCAAAAGCTTACATAACACCCCAATCAATGTTTCTTTTTTTTTTTAATAAGCATCAAAAAGCTTTATCTTTTTATATCTATTCAAATTTCTTTACTATTGACATTATGTATAGTACAGATAATACATTAGTGTGTGCCATCTTCTTGAGTGGTATGAACATTATCAAGAAAAATAGGCAGATTTGGTTTACTTGCTTGAACAGAAAGAAATGGAATAGAAAATAATAATAATATTAACAATAATAATAATGATAACAATAATAATTGTTTCTACTTTAGGCACAAGGCCAGCAATTACCCAGTGCATTACTGTGATTTCATTTATTAGCCACAAGGGCCGACATGTAGGGGACAATTCAAAGACAGGGACATTGGGGGTTTACAATAACGTCAAGTAAAAGTGCACAATGGCAAGATTAATTTAACAATATAGATATAAGAAATATAAAATAAACTATGCATAAATATAACAAAATAAATTCCCCGATAGGGGGTGGATGCCCCTGGGGTGACTCAGGTACCCCACCAATCCTGAACCACCCTACGCTTCTAGGGCACCCAGGGAGTCAGGTAGCCTACAGGCGCATGGTCAGAGTAGGCCCATTCACACGGGCCATTCTCGCCACATTCATCCACCTTTTAGCAAATGTACTGGGGGGCAGCACTTCTCTCTCCACCCTCACCTTCCTTTTCAGGTGAAACTTGAAGAAGTTGATGAGGGATTGGCCAAAGAGAAAAGTGTCTGTCTTCAGTCCTTTCAACCTCGTCCACCATATAACCTCTTTCGCTACTGCCACCAGAGAGAGGAAAATTGCCTGCTCTTCCTGACCTAAGGAAGGCGGCAGGTCTATCTTCACTATGGACTCAGCTGATAGCCGGATCCGTTCTACACGCGACAGTAGCTGTTCGACATAACTCCACAAGTCAGTAATGCTCGGACACTGGACAAGTGCGTGCAGAATGGTTGTCGTTCTGTGTGCATCTTGGGCAGGTTCGTCTGACAGCACTTCCGTGCCTGTAGAGTTTATCCCGAACAGGCAGTGCCCCCGGTAGCACTGCCCAGCGAGGGATTTCTGGAAATTGTCCATCATCCCCGGCTCGAAAGTCCTCCGGTACAGACTGCTCAGTTTGACTTCGTCGAGGCCCAAAGCTTCTCCGAGTGCGTCATCGCACTTGCCCCCCACTAATCCTCTATAGAACTCGAGAGTGGAAGTTCCACTGATCGCACTGCCCGCCTGGTAGAGGGCAGTGAGTGCTTGGCAACATTCCAGGTGCCAGTCACCCAGTCTTGGTCTCTTCTTGACCCAGGACTGCAGCTCAGTCAAAGAAACGAGCTGCGGAAAGGCCCATCTGATAAACAGCGACCACACCTGTTCACCGTTTTGACCAAAGTCTTAAACTCTGTGTTGAGCAGAGTTATGGGCCTGAAGTTGTCTAATGTCTCCCTCTTGTTCTCGTCTTTCCTTATCAGCGTCACCACTCCCCCGCTCACAGAACTGGGAATACTCCCATTCTGCTGCCAGTTGCAGTAGAGTGCTTTGAGGAGATCGGAGAACAAGTCTGGCATATTTATGTAAAGCTCATAGGGCAGGCCATCCAAACCAGGTGACTTGCGCCTCATGCAGCCAACAAGGGCGTCCTGAATTTTGGCTGAAGTAATCGGCCTTTTGCAGTGCACAGCATCGACCGTCGAGATGCGCGGCAAGCCATCAAGGTAGGGACTGAAATCCGCTATTCTCTCTGACTCGCCACTCTCCCCGAACAACCGAGCAAAGTGCTGGCGAAAGGCCTCACACATCTGCTTGGAATCGCTTATCTCGTGTCAGTCTTGGTTCACCAAAGACCGAATTGTAGTTTTATTACCACACTGCGCCTCCACCACGTGGGCCCATCGAACAGCTTTGGTTCCCTCGTTTCTCAGCGCACGCGTCTTAGCTCTGACAATGCAACCTTCGTCTTTCACATTGAAGAAATGGTCTAATGCCATTTTCGCCGCTTGCACGTCAGTTGCAATGCCACTACAAATACCTTGTCTAACTTATCTACCAACTCCCCCTCCTTTCTATTTTTCTCTAACGCTAGTTCCCTGCTGAACTCTATCGAAGTTACTCTAATCTCTCTTTTGAGAGCCCCCCCCACCATCTATAGTTGACGACTCCCCCCTGTCAACTTTTGCTTAACAAAATTATTGACTCGGTCCCTTTAAGCCTTACGTGCCGGAAATGGCATGTTCAGCTTCCAGTAACCCAGTCCGAACCTACGCGTTTTATCTAGGTCGACCATACAGATCACAAACTTGTGATCTGAATAGGCGACCATTTTAAAAAGTGGGCAGCATACATTATTTCTATCTATTTAGGGCGGTGGATTGGCAGTATTGGTAGAGGGTCGGACGCCATGCTTTCCAGCATAATTACGTCCCTTTATGATCTGAGTTCAAATCCCGCCGAGGTTAACTTAGCCTTTCATCCTTACGGGGTCGATAAAATAAAGTACCAGTAATGCACTGGGATAATTGCTGGCCTTGTGCCTAAAGTAGAAACAATTATTTCTATCTATTTTTCTAATGAAGATCCTGTCTATATACGATCTAAATGACCCTATGCGGTTGGTCCAAGTCCATACTGGCGCATTGGGGAAATCTAGTCAATACCTATCAGAAAGTTGGAACTGGCTGATTAGGTGCTTGAGGCTTTTGCACCGCTCGTATCAGCTACTCCCTCACAATCCCAGCGTGCGTCTAAGATGCCGTTCCAGTCCCCCGCTAGCAGTAAAGGGCAAGACGTACCCAGAAAGGTCTCCAGGTGCCTAAAGAAGTTCGGTCGTCCAACCCCTGTAGGGGCGTAGACGGCCAGCAGTCTAAAGGCACCACCTTCGCTACAGCTCACATCCAAGGCCATCAACTTACCGTCCGGGTCCCAGAAGATCGACCTTACCTAAACAGCACTGCCACCCCACCTCCCATTCCCGGCCTGCTAATTGATGCGAAGATCTGATAGTCGTCAAAAATGGGGGCTAGTGCGCATGTGTCGGAAATTCTGGTCTCGCTGACGGCAATCACATCCATTTTCAGCGACCTGAGGTCGTTGAGCAGGTGACCCTGCTTCCAGGGTGATCCCAGGCCATGAACATTTAAACTTCCTACTCTTAATATGGCCATGTTGGCAAGCTAAAAGAGAGAGGGAAGGTTTACTTACCTCCCGGGGTCTTGTGAAGGTCGGGTGGTTCGACCTCCATGGTTGGTGGAGTTTCTTTTGGGAACCCTTTTAAAAGTCTCGATGTGGGTTTCACATTCAGGGTTCCCTCGTCTTGAGGAAAGCTCTCCCGAATTTCTTTGATGGAATCGAGTGACATTCGGACCAGAAGCAAATCTTCTGGCACACAAAATGTGCTCTTTTCAAAGATCCGCCCCTCTATTTGAATGTCCTCACTTTGTGCTAAGAGGGCCATCAGTTTATCATTGGCCCTTCTGACAAGCACGAAGTTTTTAACATTTTGTTGGCGGGGTTTTATTTGTTTTCGTTTTGGTGACTGTGGTGGTGATGGTTTTGGTGGTGTTGTTTTGGGTATGTACTTGTGTTTGTTTAGGTTGTTTGCGTTTCGGGGATTGTGGGGGTGGTGTCGATGTTGCTGTTAGTGCTGATGTTATTGGGGAAGTCTTTGCGTTAGTGGTGTCTGTATTTTCGTTGTGTATGTTTTTGTGTTTTGTTGGGGCTTTTTTTGGTGAGTTTTCTCTGTTCTTTTGCACTTTTGGGTTTTCCTTCATCTTCGCTGCTGGAAGACAAAGGGTCTGTGGCTGTGAGTGTCTCTGTGTCTGTGTGTGCATTTATTGTTTTGTCTATGTGTATAATTGGGGGGGGGGAGGGGGAGAGTTTCCTCGTTTTCCCCTTGGATTGGTTTTGGTGTTGATGGTGGTCTGGCTGTTGTTGATGTTGGTGTCCGTGTCTTTGTTGGTGTTGTTTTTGGTGGTGGTGGTGCAGCTTTCCGTGCTGACATTGGCGTTGGCAACAAAGAAGGTTTGTGACCCCTTGCATTTTTGCGCTGAGGGCAGAAGGCTTGCAGATGCGTTGCTTCCCTGCAGAGGAAGCAGTGCAGCCTTCTTCCCTCAGTGACCAGTTGGATTGTTGTCCCGTCCTGCAGGTGGGAAAAATCCGGGATGTTGTTCATGTCCTAAGGTTTCATTTGGAGAAGAATCTCCAAATCCTTCCGGACCAGTCCTCTCTCTCTCTGTCTTTTTAATATCTAGGAGAGTAGTGTCAGTCTCCTCCTCGATTACGCATTCCCGGAGCCACCATATGTTCATTCCTGGTGGGATCCTGTGAATGCAGACCTTTACTCTCCTTTTGCCCACGTAGGACAGGTGCATGATAATGCGTTCCATTCTGAAGGGGGTCACCGAGTGCTTAATAGCAAGGGCCTCGGTTTTGAACAGTATCGAGATGGTACCGAACTGTTTGGCCCTTGCTTTATACTCTATGTCACTTCAGATGCACTCCAAAGAAGCCTCGACCTCTGTTTGGCTGGCAAGTTCCACTTTGCGTGTCTGCACTGAAATGCATCGAAAGTACACCGTCCTCCTTTGCATGGCCACTATTGCCCCGTCCGGGATGGTCAGGTTTGCCCAGGACTTCTCCCGTTTAATTAGCCTCCACGCCTGGGCCAACTGTTCGTCTTTATCGCTAATATCAATATTCAATAAGCGCTTTGATTTTGCTGCTGCTGCAGCAAAGGTGGTGCCTCTGTTGCTCTTGTTGTTGATGTTGTCGTTCTTGCTGATGTTGTTGGTGTTGTTGTTGTTTTGTTTTTATTGCTGTTGCCACCGCCATCCGTGTTTACATTGAAGCTGTCGGTGTTATTGTCGTTGTTGTTGTGGTAGTAATGTCGTTTTGAGATGATACTGCTGCTAACAAAGAAGGGAGCGGTTGTGATGGCAGCTTTTGAGTTTTGCCTTCACATTCAGTGGAATGGTCGACAGACATGTCTGTAGTAGTCGTAGTTGTGGTGAGATCTACAGTGGCTGCTTTTGACCTGAACGTTGTTTACCGTTTCAAGGTCGAAAATTTCCATTTTTTTTTTCTGTGTGGAAGCGATTTTTTTCGATGTTTTTAAAAATAAATCTGAATATTTGGGCTTAAAGCCCGAATATTGAGAGGTCTCCCTTACTTGGAACCAAGGTGGGTACCTTATGTTTCGTTAACGACAAATAATACAAAAAATGATACTTTAAAACAGCTTAAAGTTACAAACCTTTTCCCCGCAGACTTGTACGTCTTCATACATGTGCATCCATTAATAATAAGTGTTTCTACTTTTGGCACAAGGCCAGCAATTACCCAGTACATTACTGGTACTTTATTTTATCGATCCCGTAAGGATGAAAGGCAAAGTTAACCGTGGCGGGATTTGAACTCAGAATGGCAAGGGCCGTAACTCTATGCGTTAAAGCATGGCGTCCGACCCTTTACCAATACTGCCAATCCACCGCCCCATAATAATAATAATGGATGCACATGTATGAAGAATAATGCTTTCTTTATTAACCACAATGGTTTACACAAAGTAAGACATTAAGGACAGTACAGGACAATACAGGATGGTACAGATGGGCATTTCAGCGTGTAAAAAAAAACAGAGGATGTAACCAAAAAAGAAACAATGAAAAGTTCCCCAATAGGGTGGAGATTTCCGAGGGACATTCATGGAGAAAGCCCATTAAAAAAGCCACGGTGACCCTGACCACCAGGGCAAGTGCCCTCTCCCAGTTTTCCACCTTCAATTTACAGGCATATACTCAGAGTAGGCCCATTCACTCGAGCCATTCTTGCCTCTCTCACCCATCTTTCAACAAAATGCTGGGAAGAGAGCACTTCCCTCTCTACCCTGATTTTCCTTTTCAAATGATAACAATAATAATAATAAAGAAATTGATAGCTTTGTTTTTATGTTGATCACTGTTGCTTTCCTTCTGTCTGCTACTAACTGATGTTACTCTGTATAGGTTTGTTTTACTACTGTTATTTTAATTATCTTTGGTGGAGTCACTCTTAACCATCATCATCACATTCATTATCACCATTATCATCCCCAACATTGTCACCATTATCATCGTCATCCCCCATTGCCATCATCACCCATCATCATCATCACCAACATCAGCGTCATCTTCATCAACGCCGCCATCATCATCATCATCACTGCTGTTGTTGTTAGTCTTGTCACTACAGTTGTTAATATTATTACTACTACTGCTGCTGCTGCTGTTGTAGTTACTCTTGTGATATGACTACTATATCTACTACTATTGCTAATGCTGTTAACTATCCTATCTCTAAATGCTGCTGCCACCACCCTCACTGCTGCTGTCTGTCTGTTTTACATTTCTATAGCTTTTACTACTACTACTACTACTACTACTACTACTACTACTACTACTACTACTACCACCGCCACCACCACCACCATCATTACTACTACTACTACTACTACTACTACTACTACTACTACTACTACTACTACTACTACTACTTCTACTACTACCACCACCACCACCACCACCATCACTACTACTACCACCACCACCACCACCACCACCACCACCACCACCACCACCACCACCACTACTACTACTAGACATTTTCTGATCTAATGGTGCGGTATGTATCTTTCTACTCCTGCTAAAAAGGATAGTTGAAACTGTAAAATGCATGCTGCTGGTGTAGCTGCTAGCTGAACTAGTTTCATACCTCAGTCTTCCCGGTTCAAATCTTACTCGGTGTGCAGGTGTGTGAAGGGGTTGATTTTGGGGGCATTTAAAAAAAAAACCATCTAGTGATTAATGAAGTCATTATTATTACCATCATCATTTTATGTCCAATTTACACTTTGGCATGTCAGTCTGAGACCTGATAAGTCAGTGTGAAAAATGTTGCTAGTTACATTCCATATTTAGTTTGATTTCTATAGCTGGATGCCTTTCCTTCTGCCAACCACTTCACAGGGTCTACTGGGTGTGTTTTTTTCTACCAAGTTACAGAGTGAACTGGGTGCATTTATCATAGTACCAACACTAACGGATTACAGGGAGTACTGGGTGTATTTTATCTTGGCACCAGCACTAGAGGGGCCAGACTGAAGGGTTCTCCTAAACCCTACATTTCCTTTGTTCAATTTGCCAAATACTATAGCTCCTGGTCTCTCACCATGTTTACTTTTCGTGTCACAGTGCTTGTACTGGTGGACAGGTCTTTTTTGTTATGGCTATTGTACCATTACCATCATGAGATTTAGTTGTCAGTAATAGGTATGGTATGGTCCCATACCTCCTGAGTTGTGGGGGCACCATATTGACACAGAGTTGCTTGGGCATTCTAAGCCTAGTGAAAGCCTCTCCAGTAATAGTAATATACTAAATATAATTCAGTAAACTGTGTCCTCTTTTGTCTAAATCACCATCATCATTTAACATCTGCTTTGCCTGCTAGTAAAGGTTGGATGGGTTGCCTGCAAACCATGTCATTACTCAAATGCAGGTACTGACTCCACAGATGGGCCAGAAGCCTGCATCTCACTTTCATATGATCCTGCCTTCTACCAAGCACTTAGGTGGGCTAGCTGCTGACAACTTACTTACATATAATTTCCTGCACTGAGTGCATTTTATCATGACACCCACACTAAGGAGGTTATCATGTCTTTGAGACAACTGAAGAATTCTCCCAATCCTTTGCTAGGCAAGTTTGCTACAGCTGGATACACCTCCTATCACTAACCACTTTACAGAATAAATCACAAATAAAATAAAATAAAATACAAAACTATGTCTAGTGGCACAAGGCCAGCAATATGTTGGGAGATGGGTGTGGGATAAGTTGATTATATCAACCCCAGTACTTGACTGATATTTTATCAACGCAGCAGGTAAAAAGCCATAACCAAATACTATGATGTAATTTGTCTGGCATTCTAACAATTCTGCCTATCCAACCCTTATGAATTTAGGAGCATTCAGCAATTTGTTAGGTAATTAGCATAAGTTTATTACGTTGACCCTATTATTGCACTAGTACTTTATTTTATCGACCCTGGAAGCAAAGTTCATCTTAGAAGGATTTGACTCAGTTTCCCTGAGGCTCGGCCTCCGGATCTGCCAGCCACACCAATGTCGCTGCAGTTCCACCGTGGACTCTTTTGGTCTCGACCCGCTTTCCTGTGACCACAGTGCCGGCCGCATTCCATGCCATGCTGCCCTCAATGAGGTCATTAAGCATGGCTTGGACGCTGCAGGCTTCCCTTCCCAGCTTGAGCCGGTGGGGCTGGATCGAGTGGACGGCAAAAGGCCAGATGGCATGACCATCTTCCCGTTCCGCGGTGGCAAACCCATCGTCTGGGATGTCACTTGCACCGACACTTTCTGTAGCCACAACCTGGTGCAGTCTGTGACTGACCCAGGTTCTGCTGCACGTCGGGTTGAGGGGGCCAAACTCCTCAAATACTGGTCGTTCTCTGACAGGTTTGTGGTCGTACCCCTGGCAGTGGAGACTTCTGGTGTCCTCAGCCCCAGGGCTGCCTCCTTACTCACCACCATAGGCGCTGAGCTGGACAGCCGCAGGTGTGAGCCCCGCGAGTTGGAGTGGCTTTTCCAGCACGTCTCTCTTGCCGTCCTCCGGGGACTACGCCTTCTCCATTCTGTGGGTGGGCCCCATCGCGTACCATTGTAGTTGTTGTATACAGATATTAACTCATCAATCCCATTGTCCTAATCAGAAAATTCTATGAAAAATTATCCACCATCAAGTGAGCCACTTGCTTCACCTTCTAGAAATAGCAGCTAAATCTCCCACATATAGCTGGAATAAATACTGCAAATCATTTTGTATGACATTCCAACAATTGTGCCAACTCCTCACCAGTTTCTATTTTATTAATACTTTCTACAGTTTATGTTGTTAAGATTATTTTTATTCCTTTTATGTCCAGGTTGTTTATTCTGACATATATGTTTTCATATTTGGAATTAAAAGAAAAATTTTTCAAAATAAATCTAGAGAAGCATAGAAAAGTGACCTTTAAAAATGTTTTTCCCAATAAGTCTAAAAAAGAATACAAAAATGACTGTAAAAAAATTTTTTTTCCAGCCAATAAATCTAGAAAATCATAGAAAAATTTCCTCAATAAACCTAGAGACAAATAGAAAAATAAGCTGACATAGGAATTCAGCTACCTTATTACCAGATGTATATTCTTACCTGTTTACATAAAACCAGATAGGATTCTTTGAATAAAGAACCTTTATTTCCGAACTAAATAAAGCATTTTAATCATCATCTTGTTTTCCTTTCCAAAGATCACTCTGTTTAGTATATTTTATCTATAGAGTTAGCTCTTCATATCTCTCCTTTAACTTTTCCCCTCTCTCTCTCTTCTTATTTCTACTATCTGCATCTGTTTATTATCTCAAGCAAAGTTCCAAATTCTATTTTTCATATCTTTCTTTTCAACATTTCCAAGTTTTAGTATTAGAATGTAATTTGCTTTTTGTATTTGTGATCGAAATAATATGATCACAAATAGAAGCATCCAAAATAGGGTTCCTCTGAAGGGTCTTTAAAGTAAGGTTACTCAATAGAGTGCATAACTCAGAGATCCAAGGGTCACACTAAGTAGAGCTGCTACTTCTCCTAATTGAGAGTTCATAGCTCCGATACTACGGAGATGTGGTTAGAATGTCTTAGGTAAGAATTGCTGGACAGATTTTACAGGGAAAACCAAATGGCAGGTGACCCAGGGGTAGACTCTGAGCAAGATAGTTGGATAACAGCCATGAGCTTGGCTGGTCTCGCTGGATCAGTTAGAAATGGTTGCTTCTGACAGAACCTACTGGAAGATGTGTTTACGGACAACCTTCTCGGGAATAAATGGGTGAAGAAGTGATAGCTCTTCATACCTCTGCTTTGCCTCCTTTTTCTTTTTACTACAATGCCTGAGTTTATTATCTCAAGAACAGTTCCAAATTCTATTCTTCATATTTTTGTTATCACCATTTTCAAGTTTTAGTATTATAAGTATCGTGTAAGCATGTAGATTATCTCATCTCTCTCTTTTTTTTTTTCTTTTGTTTATTTGATATGTCTACATTTTGACCAGTGTCCAATTTCAGCCTTTTTCATCTTTGATGAGAATTTGAAAGAGTTTTGTCTGATACATTTGTGTATAATCTATACATATCCTAGAAAATATTACTGCATTGTTGTTTTCTACAATCAACTCACCTTGAAGTAGATGCTATTTTGTTTTTCCATTTTTTTTTTTAATCTTTCATCATAAATATTCAGCTGCCTACATGTTGGCCAATGCAGCTACAGTGGAAAGGATATTCAGTGAGGGTCACAATTGGATATCCCGAAAAAAAAAGAAAGAAAATAACCCTATAACATTATTATAATTTTTTTTAATTATTATTCCTGGTTTCCATTCATCAAAAAGAATGAGTTACATCTTGGAAAACATGCATAGTGTTTGTTCATGGTTAAAAGATACTGTGTGAGGTTGCCCAAATTGTATTTACAGATCCAGGTATTGTTGTTTTCTGGTACCTGTATCTATAACACATCATCACAATCATCGAAAGATGACCCAGCACCACTACTGATTCTACTACCACCACGATCATCATCATCATGGGTTAGCATGTTCTCACAACTTGTTAGTAGATGGACAATGCAGTTGCTGTTATTCTTTGAACTCTATAGAGAATTTATGGTGAACAAGAATGGCAATATTCTTGAGGGGACTCTAGGCCAGGGTTTCCAAACCAGAGTGATATCACCCACTGGTGGGCAAGTTCAACTATTGGTTGGGTGATGAGCAATTGAACAGATAATGGTGGATGATTAGAAGTTTTGGTGGATGATATAGGATTTTGAGTATTACAAAGGTATTTCAAGATAGGCAACCCTTTAGTAATTTTTACTACATCATAAAAAGTCAGTTTATGAACCAGGAACAAACTTTTACCGAACATTTTTGGTATACTTTTAAATTTTTGCAGGCAGTAGTAGATTTTTCCATGCGAAAGTAGGCAATGACACATGAAAGGCTGAGAACCACTGTTCTAGGCATTGATAAAGATCAACCAAACAGCTTATTTCAGAGGATGATTCTTAAATATCCCTCACTGGCGGTGTTCTCTGGGGGAATTACACTTTGATGATAAATTTACAGGCACTTAAAGATCAGTAGTAGCATAGCTAGGAGATGGGGTGATCTACCCCAGGTGTGACTTTTACGGGAGCATTACTTTCAGGTATGTTGTATGTGGAAGTGGGGTGGAGGCAATTTACAGGGTTGCTTATGGGTGGCACAAAATCTAGCTAAACCACTGGGCATTGAGTGATAAAACCATTTTGCATACATTCTTTGGTGACTCCAGCTGTAGAAAGTTTGCCAGACAAAGGGCCAGGAAGACCCTTCAGCCATGTAAGTGGCTGGTAATAGGAAGGACATCCAGTCATAGAAATCTTTCCAAACAAAGAGTTGGGAGGACTCTCAGTTGCGTAAAAGGCATGATAACCTCTCCTGAGGGCTTCATGGAATGTAAGACTGTACATATGTGCACAAGTCCCTGGGCTGACCGGGACATCATTGGCTCCACTTCAGTACTGACTTGGTCTATATGGATTTGTCCAATCTTTGCTAGCGGGGAAAGCGGATGTTAAAACAACAATGATGATGATTCTTCATCAGAAA
Organism: Eledone cirrhosa; assembly: GCA_964016885.1. Classification (NCBI taxonomy): domain Eukaryota; kingdom Metazoa; phylum Mollusca; class Cephalopoda; order Octopoda; family Eledonidae; genus Eledone; species Eledone cirrhosa. Next base: position 31,241,424 of record OZ024747.1, on the reverse strand, counting down.
GAAAGGAAAATACAGTATATACATATACATATACATACACACCGATTCTAGAAAAATGATGTTAAATGATGATGATATTTATATATACAAAACTTCATGCTCCTTTCATTCATTACACAGATTTTTAGACACTAATCTTATTACAAAATATTTTTTTTTAAAGTACTGAAAAACTGAAAGACGTTTTACACAATGTGATACTGAAATCCTTATCAGAAATATTTATTTCTAAGTTTGCCTCGGAGTAGTTAAAATATTATTTAATCTTTAATGTTATCGAGTTATATCTTTGAAAGCTTCATCGTTTCTGTAGAAGATACAATAGAACCATCTGAATCAGCTGCCACCAGAATATGTTTTAGTATTTTATTGTTTTTTCTATTGATTATTTTTCACTCTCCACATGAAGCATATAATATGAAATATTTGCTCATTTATATTGGAGGAAGAAGAAAAAATATTCATGTTAGAGTGATTATTTTGTCCTCTCAGTGCACCTGTAGAAACTGCACATGTGCATATACATAATGAATCAATGCAATGAAGGAAAATAATGCAGGCAACACCATGCTCCACCCCTATACCTCCAATCTTATTTTTTTTCTCTCAGTAATGTTGCAATGCTCTATGAAATGACTACTTTAGAAAATTGATTGATAATATAGATAGGGATATCATGCTATCAAGAATACAAATAATAGCAAACATCTACGTATTATGAGAGGCACTGAGAATAATTTATTTTAAATATATATACATACATATGTACATAAAAACACACACACACATATATATGAATATTTATATACATAGAATAAAACCTGCTATTTATTTTTATATTATTGTTGTTAGAATACTATTTAGGATGATGATGATGTTTGCCTTCACTTTTAACGTGCCTGAAGATCCAGACGCATAAAAATAAGGGAGGGGTGGGTGGGGGGACACACTTTTTACATGGGTGTTTATGTAGAATAACAATTCCTCCCATAAGAAACTGAAACCAGTGACAAGTTATCCTAGCTTTGAGATAACTTAAAGTGAAGAACTTTATTCCATATGCCACTGTCATAAATGAAACTTAAGGGTCAATCCATCTTGTGGTCCTGGTGGACAGGATGGGGAAGACATTGCCCCAGAGGATCGTGAGGGAGACACACTAGAAATGCCATTCCACCTCACGAGGCATGCACTTCTGTGTAGCCAACTCCACTCTAATATCTGTGAGTAGGGATAGGGTTCAGGGCCAAAGAATGATGGAAGTATCAACTGTCATAGGCTCAACCAAAACCCTCACAGAGTGGCCAATACTTTGAGTTTTCCCTCTTCTGCCTGGCAGGCAGTGAAGCCTGGGCTGGTAGTCGAATGCACCAGGTTGCCATAATAGAAGATGTCAAATATTAGTTATTGTCAGCCATTTTTGTATAGCAGTAGGAGCAGATTTTAAAAAATCTTGCAGAATGGGGGTGATATGTTAATTTTTTTAATCTGCTCCTAAAGCTATACAAAAATGGTTGACAATAACTAATATTTTTATTTTTGTTGATAGAAATTTAGTATTATTATTATAAGAAGTTATCAGGTCTATATTTATATTCTATAGTTTGTTGGTCCATTTTATGTCAGTTTATCAGATTTTAAGCTGCATTTCCTGTTTATCAGATTTTAAGCTGCATTTAGCAACAAATTTGGCTGCTTCGAACATTTCTGGATTAATCTTTTGTTGGGAATACATAAATTGAAATATTTTTTATGTTCCTCTAAGGTTGTTCTGAGTTCAGATCCCACCAAGGTTAGTTTTGCATTTCATCCTTACATGGTCGATAAAATGATAGTACCAGTAATGTACTGGCGTCGATTTAATAGACTTGCCCACTCCTTCAAAATTGTTGGCTTTTTATCTAAATCAGAAACCATTATTAGTGATACAAACAATCTTCTCCTTCAAACCACTGTCATTTAGTGTAATAGGGGGCTGCTCTATCAAAAATATTTTTATTGGCAGATAGGTTAGAAATTCTACTAGAGTTATTCATTAAACGTTTCTTTCAAATTTAACAAAGCGTTTCTTTCAAATTTAACATGAAGAATACTTACTATTTTATCTCTTTATTTTCAATTTTACTTTGCTTAGCTCAATATGAAACTAAAGTAAATGTAGGTAAACTAGAAATAACAGCTTGTTATCGAATTGTTTGGCAAAGTTTGGGAATAGTTGAGGTTGAATTTATCTAATAAAATTGATTAGATTTTTTTAACAAGAAATGAAAATCTAATTTCTTGTAAGTTTCTAATGGCAAGAGTGAGGTTTATATAGTCTATAAAAAAACTAAAATATTTAGTTTTTCTGCATCATTGTTTTAATTATTTTGTTCTCAGAATTAAAATTCTGCTGAGTGTAGTTATTATGTAGATTCTGGTCATATAATATCTATTAGAACTATAGCATGCAAGCAGTCTAATGTATGACAAAATATGGCCTACAGAACTGCAAAGTTGAGGATTACAGTTTTATAGTTCACACTCTGAAATGTAATGGTCAGATGCATGGGGTGGCAGTGTGAGAGTTTAGAGATGTAATCCCACCATGTTCCACTCTATTGTTTAACATTTTTGTTACCGTATGATTTTTAAATAATTTTGCAAATAATGAAAAAAATTGGAGGGTTTTAATCAAATGATTTTCTCATTATTAAGCTGATGTTTGGCACATAACTTAACAAAGGTTCTTACTTTAAATTATGATGTTTTAGATTAATATAACCATAAAATCTAGGCTTGTTTAGGCAGTTTGGAATCAAAAGTTATGGAGTGGGAGCACAGTAGAGGTAGGTGATTGGGACTCAGAGTATGATATTTGCTGTTTCCTAGATCCAATTCTAGGTCTTATACCTGATTGAAAGGCTAACATCCAATTCAAATACCTACACTCAATTCAGAACTTTCTGCCTAATTTAATGTTCGACATGCAATTCAAAGCTTTATACAGAATTTATAACTTTATGCTTAATTCAAGTTTCTGCACCCAATTCAAACATTTGTTATGGCCCAAGTCTTTCAATTGAGCAGAAATCTAAGTTTAATATAAAATCACTGATCTTATGCCTAATCCATTATTGGTAATATACTTATTTGGTGTTTATTTTGTAATAGTAAGTTTTCAAAATTTATTAACATTTGGTATATTTATACCTATGTGGTATCTTTAACCAAGTGAATAGATATCACTATTTCCTAGAACTGTGTTGCAATTAGTTGTGAAAAATTATCACACACTAGCAACAACTGATTTGTGTTTTCTTTCTATGTATTTTGAAAATTTTCTCTTGATTATTTTCAATATGTGTGTGTGTATATATATATATATATGCACATACACATTTTTATGTGTGTCAGGGGAGTGTTTGTGTGTGAATGTTTGTACAAAATTGAAATATGTAAATATCTTTTAATTCGAGGTTAGTTTTCATTTCTAGATTTTGTTTTAAAAAAAAAACAGATAAAAGTTTAAAAAATGATATCACAGAAACACAGGAAGAAATATTAAAAAAAACTGGAAAAAACTTGTTAGGCTTCATTTTTAGTTTGTGGAGAAAATGCATTGCAGAAAATTAATTATTATCAAACTGTTTCTAGTGGGGTTTTTTCAGATCCAATTAGAAGAAAATAATGATAGCTTTCATTACTTTATTATTTATCATGCATTTTTGTGTAAGAAGCATGTATGTATATATATGTACGTATGCATGTAATATATATGTGCATATTTATGTATGTAATCATATATGTATGTGTCTATTTAGAAATTCACAAGTTATTATTCATGCAGTTTGTAGGACAACTCAAACGTTCTTACACAAGATATGATACACTTGTATTCAGCCCTACATCCACACTATTGTCCTGTTTTGTCCTTCTTTACTCTAGTGCTGTTATGCAATTTTTTCCATATGTAGATATACATTTAACACATAGCACAACTAATCTGTTTTTATGCTAAAACTGTTATATATATATGTATTCATTTATGTTTTATGGTTCACAAATGGATAGAATTGGTCATTCCATTTAGTTAACCATGATGTAATAGTACTTATTTTAATCAAATTATGTATATATATATATTTATATACATATATATACCTGCTCTGGTTATATAGCTTCTAATTGAATGGAAGGAGGCATGGGTAGCGTGTTGGGGTAATGGTAACACATTGGTCCAGCAAACCAAAGATGTGGGTTTTTGTCCCATGTACATCTATACCCATCCCTTTTTCCATTCAGAGGATATTTTATAAAAATCCCAACTAACAAACTAATTCTATGTAGTCAAATACAGTATAAGCACGTTACTCCATCCTGAATATATTTTCTTATCCCGTTTGTAAAATAAGTTGGATTACTGTGAATAAATAATTGTTTCTACTTTTGGCACAAGGCCAGCAAATAACCAGTGTATTCAATTTCTGTGCATATTCTCAATTACGATTTTATTTGATGTATCATATCTACATGCATATATATTTGCATATAATATCAATATACACACTACACATGCTAGCAGCAAACCACCCGTGTGGTTTTTCTGCTAGTATATATAATTGTTTCTACTTTTGGCACAAGGCTACCATTTATCCCAGTGTATTACTGGCACTTTATTTTATCGACCCCGTAAGGATGAAAGAAAAAGTTAACCTCGATGGGATTTGAACTCAGACCATAATGGCCCATAACTCTTTGCTTGCAAAGCATGGCATCTGACCCTCTACCAATACGACCAATCCACAGATGATAAAATACACCCAGTACACTTTATAAAATAATGAGTGGTAGGAAGGACTTATGTATGTATATATATAATGGGTGTAATTTGTGTGAACCAACTCTGCAAGATGTTTTAGAAGAATGTAATATCTGTACACCTCTATCTTGTATTTACACATCTGCATATTTCAACATTTTATGTATTGTCTTGGTGTGTGTCTGTGTGTGTGTGTGAATGTGGAACTAGGTGATATGGGAGACTGTCTATATCTTTGTGGTCACGTGTGTGTGTGAATGTGGAACTAGGTGATATGGGAGACTTTCTATAGCGATGTGGTTATATGTGTGTGTGTGAGAATGTGTGTATGCATGTGTGTATTGAACTAGGTAATATGGAAGAATGTGTCTATAGGTGTATGTGTGTATGTATATATATATGTGTGTATGTATATATATATATATAACTAGGTGATATGTGAGAGAGTTTCTGTAGCTGTGTGTATGTGTGTATGTATATATATATATAACTAGGTGATATGTCAGAGAGTTTCTATAGCTATGTGTATGTATGTGTGTGTGTGTGTTTATATATGTATGTGTGTATCAAACTAGGTGATATGTGAGAATGTGTTTCGTACACCAATGCCAAGAACATACAACACTGTAGTATACATGTGAGATATCTACAAAAGAATATCAGATGAATAGGTTCTCATTTCTATACAAGATAATAGAAATTGAGTGAATGAATAAATCTATAGTTTTCTTGTTTTGCTTCCATTTTTATTCTTATTCAAGCTTTGAAAGAGGGGAAACAATTGCCCTTGAGATGTTTGTACCAAATTTAAGGTATTCTTTTCAGAATTAGCTTTTATTATCCAATTATGCACCTGGATATCTTTAATTACAGTCAAAATTAGATTTTTTCCAGCGTTTGCTTAAATATTGCCAAAGCTAGGGTTATTTAAGAAGACCTCTTAAAAGAAAATAGAGTGGGTTGTGATATATAGAGAATGCTGTTTTTCAGATTGTTCTCCCAAATTCTGTTTATATTTGTGAGATAATTAATTATTAATATATTTACATGAATATATTAGGGTGGTAGATTGGCAAAATTGGTAGAGCATCAGATAAAATGCCATTGAAGTATTTGTTCTGGCTCTTCACATTCTGAGTTCAAATCACACAAGGTTAACTTTGCCTTTCATCCTTCTAGGGTCGATAAAATAAAGTACCAGTTAGTTAGGTACTGGGGTTGATTTATTCAACTATGCCCTTCCCCAAATTCGCTGGCCTTGTGCCAAAATAAGAAATCAGTGTATTTACATAAATAAATGGAGGGATGAATTATTTTGGTTTTCATTATGGCTTAGTTGGTGGAAGAACAACAACACTCATGATTTATAAGTAGAATCTTTAAAACTGGTGAAGGAAAGAGAGGAAATTATGTTTCATAGGTTGCTGCTAAAGATATTGAGCTATAAAACCAGACTTGGTCGAAATGCTTACAGTCACAAGGACTCACCTAAAAGTACCCAAGAGTCATATGATCATATTAATCTAGGCATTCTATTAATTCTTTGCATCTGCCAGCTTCATTAATATTCTGGTATACACGATATATTTCAATGAATATTGTCATCATCATAATTTTTATGTCTGCTTTTCCACTGTTTGCATAGGTTGGATGATAAATGCATATATATATATAGTGAAAGATTGAAGAATAACATGGTCGGCTGAACAAAAAGGTTTTATTTCTAGTATTAACAATTGTTTTATTGATCAGGTGAGTCTAAAGGCCGCTAATTACTCAAAGTTGCGTCACTCGACCTTAAATACTCCGAGAATTCTCGCGAACTCGCTACCTGATGATGGAAACCTCTTGTTGAGTCAAACAACACTGTACGTTAAAACTATCCACAATACGGAGTACTCACAACCTCTAACTGGATTACCTATAATGATAACTTGTTATCCCATATACATATATATGTATATAAATATATATATATATACCCTTGCAAGCAGGGAAAAGCAGACGTAAAATGATAATGATGATATATATATATATTTATTAAAATAACAGATTAAAGTTTAAGGAAAGAATCGCTGCTTTCACCCTTAACGGGTTCTTCCTATATATTTGATATATATTTATCATTATCGAGCCCTCTTTGGATTTTAGTCTTCAAATTTATTATTATTACTATATATATATATATATATATATGCATTTATATATATATATATGACTGGCGTAGCAGCATCATCGTCAACTGAGACACCCTGGATAGAGTAAACTATAGGGGCATTAAATTAGTTGACCAGGTCATGAAAGTCACAGAAAGAGTTATTATTCAACTGATTAGAGTCCAAATTGATCTAGATGATATACAGTTTGGGTTTGTGCCATGTAAAAGTACCACAGATGCTCTTTTCCTTGTAAAGCAAGTACAGGAGAAGTACCTAGCTAACAGTAAACTCCTCTATTTAGCTTTTGTTGACCTGGAGAAGGCCTTTGACAGAGTCACATGTGCCTTAATCTGGTGGGCTCATAGAAAACTAGGAGTGGAAGAATGGCTTGTGAGAGCTATACAAGCCATGTATAGAGGAACAGTCAGAAAGATTAGAATTAACAATGAATAAAGAATTTGGCATAAAAGTAGGGGTTTACCAAGGCTCCCTTAGAATCCTCCTATTTATTATTGTCCTTCAGGCTATAATAGATGGATTTAAGACTGGCTGCCCATGGGAACTTCTATATGCAGATTATCTAACTCTCATGGCTGAATCCATGGCTGAACTGAACTAAAGAAGTTCCAAACATGGAAGCATGGCCTAGAATCAAAAGGCCTTAGAATCAATTTGTCTAAGACTAAAGTTCTAGTATGTAAAAACGAGAATAGGGCACAGGTGACCTCTTGGAAATGGCTATGCTCAGTGTGTAAGAAAGGAGTAGGTAGAAATTCCATTCTATGTCCAAAATGCAAACTATGGGTACATAAAAGTTGTAGTGGGATCACAGGTAAGCTATCTAAGAATGTATATTTTTATATGTGGCTGATGTGCAGGTGCAATAAGTAGCAAGGACCCACTGGATGTTATCTTCTTCAACTGCCCAGATGGTTCTATAGAAATAGTAGACACTTTCTGTTACCTGGGGGACAAAATCAGCAGTGGAGGAGGGTGCTCTGAAATTGTAGTAGCCAGAGTTAGAACAAGAAGAAAAAAGTTCAGAGAGCTAATACCGCTGTTGGTCATAAGGTGTTTTTCTCTAAAAGTGAGAGGCAGACTGTATGATGCTTGTATACGAACAGCGATATTACATGGTAGTGAGACCTGAGCGTTGTGTGCTGAAGACTTCCATAGATTAGAAAGAAATGAAGCTTGCATGCTCTGATGAATGTGTAATAGTAATGTGCGTGAACGGTGAAGGATAAACGAATTGAGAGAGAGACTAAGCATACGAGGTACCAAATGTTGTGTTCTGGAGAGGAGATTGTGTTGGTATAGACATGGGATGTGTATAGAGGACGACAGCTGTATAAAAAATTGCAGGACTTACATCTCTCTATGACAATGACACTGGATTGAGACCTTTGGTGTCATGCAGTTGTACAGAAGACCTGACTGCCATTTCATACAAACCTAGTCAGTAGGCACCTCATAACCCATTGTACACCCCACTCCCCACACCCTACCCCATCCTCCTTTACTCGTTCTGACACAACAGCCCACACTGTAAGGTGTCCGGGTAGGAGACACGGTAAAAAGTCTCCCAGGCCACACTGTAAATGTGGTTGGTGTTAGGAAGTGCATCCAGCTCTAAAAAACCTGCCAGAGACACTTCCGTACGTGTGAGACACGGTCTGCCGAGCATTCCCACACCATATGGAACAACACCGCCTAACCCATGCTAGTGTGGAAGATGGACATTAAACGATGATGATGATGATATATATATATATATATATATATGCATTTATATATGTGTGTGTGTACGTGTGTATAAGTAAACAGAAATAACAAAGCAAATGACACAATACAATGAAGAAATATATTAGTTTTATGCTTAATATAGTAAGACATGAGCCGTAATATTTAGGATACTAGTTCTTCATCAGAAAATAGAATGAGAAATTAAAGAAGAAATAGAAAGATAAAGAGAGTGATCAGTAGCAAAAATGAGAAAAAACTTTCTTGGAGAAAAAAGCAGGTCACTATCACTTGGAAGTGTGTGTGTTATATGCTATGTACATCTTTAACACAAAACTTTTGAGGCAAGCAATGGCGTTTGTTTATGTTCCGCATACTGTCTTTTAGATGGTAGGGTGTGAATTAATGAATATTCAGCTGCTATTTCTTGCCGATTCAGTAATTACATACTCTCCCTTATTGGTGGCTCATTAAGGTAATAGTTTATTGTATACATATTTTAATATAATGCTTTGAGGCATTGTCATTGCTCAGTTATTGTATTAATATTAAACTGAATTATAATTTAAATACATTAAATCTGACTTTGTAGTTTGTATTTGATTTTGCTTTAATTTATTATAATTCTCTTATGACTGGTTACAAATATGTAGTATTCACAGTATTACTATTGCTATCAAAACTAATTCATGTTAGTTTTGTCGAATTAGAATTTGTTACACTTCTTTTGATTTCTTTGTCTTTTGTATGTTTCGAAAGTTAATTATTGTCATGACATGTTGATTCATGAAATAGAATAGGCACCAATTTGAAAACTCACATTTGTATTAATCATATGCTTCAAACACACACTCATATATATATACATGTGTTGTATTGAAGCGAATAACTGTGTATACTCTGGGAATGTATCTTACATTGCCTATTGAGTACGCTGAGATACAACCAGTACTGGCATTGATAAATATGCTGGGTTCGTCAACTCCTTATTATATATATATATATATATATATATATATATATATATATATATAAGTATGTACACGTACATACATATATGTATACAGACGTACAGTAGTATGTATATCTATATACATACATGCACACATATATATATGTACGTATGGATTCACCGAACATTTATTATAATGCTCGGTGGGTTTGTAAACAAACATCCCGTATTAAGCCGCAGTGTCCAGCAACCATCGTTGCTCGTTTGTTCAACACTGACAAAGGAACGCTGTACTAGTTTCAAGCTTATTAGCTATCGTCAGCAACGTACACCTTCCTGCCAGATTGTTGAACGTATATACTCACCTTATGCACATTAACGGCTGAGTAGCCCAATTTGCATATCGAGTGGGTTAATCGGCCGGGTGCATTATAATAAATGTTTGGTGAATCCATACGTACATATATATATGTGTGCATGTATGTATATATATATACATACTACTGTACGTCTGTATACATATATGTATGTACGTGTACATACTTATATTTAAGTAGCAGCCATACTAAGGGTGGGAAATGAAATTTTGTTTCATTTTTTCCGTTTATATATATATATATTTACATAGACTTATGTGTGTGTGTGTGTGTGTGTGTATATATATATATATAATCATTGCCATTTAATGTCCACTTTTCTATGCTAGCATGGGTTTTGTATATATATATGATATAGCTTCTGTTGATATAATTCATAAATCCATCTTGCATCAGTAGTTACATTTTGTACTTTTGTATAGAAATAAATAGTAAATTAGTGACAGAATATTTTTAGATAAAATCTATATGATATCAAAGAGAAGAAATAGAAAAGAGGAAAGAAAATCAAATCCTAGATAAAACATAATAAGAGCAATATCCTTGCTTAAGCAAGGAAAGTTGGTTCTCCGATTAAAAAAAAAGCATATATCATGTAAAAAAGGAATGATCAACAAATTTCATCTCTTTGTAATCATCATATTTGGTTGATGTTATATTGATCAAGGATATTTTCTCATGCTTACATTAGTTAAGTATTTTGGTTTCTTAAAAGAAAAGATTGTGTTTATTGGAATATTTTCTCTGACAGGCATGTTATTTTAATGGCTACTATAAAATGTTTGACATTTATCTGCACAATTGAAGTTATAAAGAACATAACTTCTGTATAGGGTTACATTCCACTACTGGTTGTAGATTATCGCAATGTTTACCACTTGAATACATAGCACTCTATACAAATCACCAAGAACATTATTGCTTCCATAAAAATCAGCAACAAAATTCTGTGAGCCCAACAACATTTATTATTTTTCTATTCTATGTTATATTTACACAATATCAGGAACAACTATTTTTGTTTCTAAGTTGTGTAGATATTGATACAGGCCCATGAGACATAATGCTTCCAGAATGGTAATTATTCCAAAATCATCGTTTGAACTTCCATCATAGTACTAATTTGCTCAATCCTTTGAATATGATATCAAACTGCCTGAAACTAAACTGCGCTGCCCTGCATTTATGATACAAAACTACTCATTTTTAAAATGTTTCTACTTATATTTAAATCCTTACATCATAATTGTGAGCATCAGATAAAAATTCATTGTCTGACCAACAAAGACACTCTCATGGAATGACCAAATGAACTTTCTTTTTCAACATAGTCTCTGGAAAGAAACAATGCATTTATTAATAGGAAGCATCGATATTAATGGATGCAACCTTTTACAGCTCTAGCATTAGTCCTTCATAGACATCCAATGAACTTTTCAGCCTACCCTTGCATATGTGCGTATATATATATGATGGTAGGCTGACCAAGATACTCTCATATAATGATCAAATGAGATTTATTTTTCATCATAGTCCCTGGAAAGAGATGATGCAGTTATTAAGAAGGAGCGTTGAAATTAATACATGCAAAATGTCAGTCCTTAGTTAGCCTATGAACTTTTCAGCTGAGCCTTGTATATCATTAACATTTTAAAATCCGTTTTTCCATGCTCAAATGGGTTGGATGGGTCCTTTTCAGTACAGTATTTCTCCACTCATCAGTTTCTTCCTCATCTCCTCTCCTCTTGAGTCAGCCTATGAAATTCTTTGCCTACCCCTTGTATGACCCCCGACGGCAGAGCTCAAGCTGTTTCGAGAAATAGCTTGAGCTCTGCAGTCGGGGTCATACATTTTCCTATATATATATTATAAACATCAGTTTAGTAATGAAATATGTTCTTATTTGATTCATCATTCTCAAAATGATGAAAGACAATGTTGACCTCGGTGGAACTCAGAGTACAGAGAGGTGGAACTCAGAGTACAGAGAGACTGAACAAATACCGCAAATCATTCTATCCAATGTTCTAATAATAAAGAAACCAGTAGAAGAGAACTGTTGAATAAATAAGAAAACAACTTGAAAATTATAGGAAATTTAGCAATGTCTGGATATAAATATCATCTTGTAATATATTATAATCTGTTGACCAGCTGCTGGTCATGCATATTTAGTGAAGTGCTTATGTATTAATGTCTAGATGTCTTTCAACACAGACATAGTTACACATTTACATATAATAATTGTTTCTACTTTTGGCACAAGACCAGCAATTATCCCAGTGCATTACTGGTACTTTATTTTATATATATATACACACACATATATACATATAAGAACGGTATGGAAGAAGTTTAGGGAACTACTACCACTGCTAGCTGCAAAAGGCTTCTCCCTCAGAATGAAAGGCAGACTGTATGATGCGTGTATCCGAACAGCGATGTTACATGGTAGTGAGACCTGGGCGCTGAAGATGGAAGACTTACGTAGATTAGAGAGAAACGAAGCCTGCATGCTCTGATGGATGTGTAACAGTAATATACGTGAATGACAAAGCATAAATGAATTGAGAGAGAGACTGAGCATAAGAGGAATCAAATGCTGTGTGCAGGAGAGGCGGTTGCGCTGGTATGGACATGTGATGCGTATGAAGGATGACAGCTGCATAAAAAGGTACAGAGCATTAGAAGTCGATGGAAACCGCGGAGTGGGGAGACCCAAGATGACCTGGGATGAGGTGATAAAAGCCGACCATACCCAATTACACCTCTCAAAGGAAATGACACAGGACCGTGACCTCTTGCGTAACGCAGTAATACAGAGTACCCGACCTCCCATGGGTACAAGCTGAAGCATATAGACAATATGCTCCCACACCCCCCCGCCGCAAGGTGGTCGTGGAGGTGCCACGGCATAAAAGCACCCAGCCCACACTGTAAAGTGGACGTGTAGGCGCCACGAAAAAGCACCCAGCACTCACTGTAAATGAGGTTGGTGTTAGGAAGAGCATCCAGCTGTAGAAATCAAGCCAAATCAGTTCCTGTATGAGCAAGGCATGGTCAGCCGACCAGACACTCCCCACAACAAGACAACCCGTCTAACCCATGCTAACGTGGAAGAACGGACGTAAAACGGTGATGATGATGATGATGATGATATATACAATCACAATATATGGGTACATATCCGACTTGTTCATATATCCTTGCTTTTGGAATATCCCTTTTTGTGGTTGGCTATCTCATCTCTATGGACAATAGATTCTATTTGAAACATCTTGACTTCCCCTACTCCTGTCACATCTCCAACTGTTCCCTCTATATTTATTTTTAGAAAAAGACTATTATGTTTTCCTTCTAACGCAGTAGTATGTTTGTATGATTTCTTTTACACATATGGGTGTCTGTGTGGCTGTATATGTAAGTGTGCATGTGTGTGTGTGTGTGTATATATATGTGTGGTTGTGTGTGTGTGGGGGGGGGTCAAGATGGAGGAGAGTATATGTTTATATATATATGTGTGTGGATGTGTATATATGTGTGTATGTGTGTGTATGTATGTGTAAATGTGTGTGTACATATGTATGTGTATATATATATATATATATATATGTATGTATACATATATTTTTGTGTGTATGTATATATATAATATACACACGATAAGAAAATAAAAAAAAAGATATTACTGACATATTATAATGAAAAATAAAAAACAATATCCATATATAAAAAAATATAATGTAATAACTGCAGATAAATGATAAGCAGTATATATATTTGTATATATTTATATAGATTATATATATTTGTATATATTTTGTTTTTACTGTTTATCCTTTATCTGCACTGTTATTACATTATATTTTGTTTTGTCTTTTACATATGGATATTGTTTTTTTTATTTATCATTATTATATGTCCGTAATATCTTTTTTATTTATTTTCTTATCGGCTTTGTATCATAGTTAGGATTGGTTTTTATTTTGTATCTTTATTCTTTTACCTCTTTATATTCCTTCACCCATGTATTCTTGTATTGCCTTTTCTCCTTAATGCCTACTTCAAACAATATAACTGGATGTCAAACAGACAGGACTACAAGCATTGATACATATGACAATTTGACCAGAGATGGTGATAATAGCCACTAAATTATAGGAAGCCCCCAGCTGTGATCTGACCGAAAACAAATGAACAATTGAATACAGTGACACACCCCTATGACAGCATTTGTGGTAGCATATAAGGAATCGGGATAATATTCAACCAGTCTCAGACGCGAGTCTACATGTTAAAATATATCTGAGCGGCTTCTGATTCCAGAGTCAGGGTCGATCATTAATAGATCGCTCCTCGAGCAGGTCGACAGTGAAACATATGTAATATTTAAATATGTATATGATGCAACACTGATTCTTTGTTCCCTAATATATTAATTCTATATACTGAAATGTGCATAGTGTTTGCAGAAATAAATATTTAAGGAAATTCAACATTTTTGGCCTCTTGTTATTTCATTTTGTAATACATTTACCAACATAATTCAACATCAGAGATGCATGAATTGCACAGTGTCGAGTGCTTTTCTCATATTATGTCATGGTTAACATTGCAGAATGACCAATTCTACCCAGTATAAACCACCAAATTTAAACAAATAATGCTCATTTATCCAGTTCAGCGTTTTATGATGTAATGGAGAACAGAGGCTTTTTCACCGATGCGGGACTTTTACCACCGTGGGATTTATGCCGTACCAGATGAAAACAAGCCTGCCTCACAACTTGGACCACACCCTGAATCTATACATATCCACACTTGGAACAATCAAAACTCCGTAGGACCTTACAATTTATCTGAAGCACCCACACAACCCCTTCTCTTCCTGACATCCTATACCTTATACTGACTGAATTTTACCATTATGGTTCTTGGTTTATAGGTATTTACATAAACGGTTACTACTCAAACCATACACTACTTCTCACCTGATATCACCTCTATTCCTATATCCTTATCATTTATTCTATTTTTTTCAAACTATACTCCTCAAACTATGTATCTTTGAATCTAAATTTTTAATTTTACTTTTTAAACTTCACTGTTTCTAAGCTTTACTATTTTTTTAGCTCTGCTGTTTACTCATTTTTCTGTTTCACCCAATTTGTTATTTTGTCTTTCTATACCTTACATTTTATACTTTTTATTCTTTATTCTTATTTGTATTTTTATTTGTATTTTTGATTCTATTTTATATATGTTTTACTCCCTTGACTTCCATTCTGTATACGCTTGCAATTAGATTTGTGATAGACTTTTTACTCATTCTTTTCTATGTCTCAGATACATTATACTTTCCTTTAATTAAATACTCTTTCGCATATTCACCATTAACTATATGTATATTTATTAGATTGTTTTGATACTCCTCGACTTTAGTATTAACCTCACTAGGATAGGTAACTGGGAATACATGGCAGATGTTATGACACTCGCTGGCAGTGGGGACCTGTCTAGCTGCACCCAGGGCACCTAGTTCTGTCCACCTCCTTCAGTGCTTGGAAATGAATAAATTTCCCTTTTCTAGGGCCTTAATATAACATTGATCTATAAGAGGAATCCGAAGTGGATATTAACTGACATTATGTTTGTTTATAAGGTCCCTCATTTAAACAACTCTATAATTAGAATCTTTAATGTAACTGGTCTTTCTAATATGGTACTCCACTGGCCAACTATGTGACTACTTATTTACTTAAATGTTAAATATTTTTAAACATTCAATTTTAATTTTGATTTTAATTTTCAATTCCTAAAATTAACCTTAGCTTTAACTTCTAAACAATTTTAACCTGAATTTTTCTACTTGATATGTTTTTTAAATTTCCCCCCCATCTGTCATATACTTCCAGTAAATGTATAGACTTTAGCTTGACCCAAGCAGCTTACCATTGTCTGTAACATGATATTCTTCACCCCTTCTCTAGCCTGCTGTCCAAAGGTTGTTAGAATTGAGAGGTAGTAGTAATTTGCCCAGTAGGATATACTTTCCCCTACTCACTTAACAAACTAACAGGACAGATAATTCACTCAGAGACAGTGAGGCATGATAAGAACATGCTGCCTCATTCACCTCTGAGTCAAAAACAAAAACATAAACACATTTTTCTTCTCTACTTTTTCTTTGCTTGTTTCCTTAAAGTTTGTATACATCTATTACACAATTTACACCCGATGATGTCACCAGGTTCTTACGCAACCTAGTTGTTATATGTGTATAATCAGTTAAATAAAGATACACATCATTACAAATTCAATTATGGAAGCTTGTTGGGATGTGTCTTTAACTTTCAAATGGATTTGCTTAATTTAAAACTTATCAGGGTTTTCTAACTGCCTCTTAATATCTTAATTTGCTTTAGACATATATTTCAAATATTAGACAAGAATGAGTTGTTTTGAAAGTGGATATATTTATCTAGTTTCTTATGATATTCATATAAGGTGATAGTGTGTTCAAAGAGTGGAGAACTCTTTGCCTGTGGGTGAAATTTCACCCACATTCTAATTTCAAACTGATAGATGAAATCTCCAAAAACACACATGAAAAAGAAAAATAATTAGTTTAAGCCAATAGATTAAATGGGGATGGGTCACCAGCCTCTATTCTGAGTTGTTTAATATTACATGAAAGTAGGATAGTCCCTGGTTTAGCAGTTTGTTTTAACTCTTTCAATACTAATACACCTGAAATCCCTTCAGTTCCTATATGAAACCTCTTTTTCTTTGCCCACTTATTCTTGAGATGGTCATGAGGGCAGACTCCTCAAACACTCCTTGCAGTCGGTCTTCTCAAAAGCAACCATCTCTAATTTATTCAGCTGAATCCCTAAGTGATACCAGCCAAACTCATGTTATCCAACCATCTTGCTCCAGGTCTACACCCAGGTCCCATGGTGGTTGGTTTTGCCAGTAAAATCTGACAAGCTATTCTCTCCTGAGATATTCTAGCATGGTTGTAATATCAGAGCTTTGATGTTTCAATTTGGAGAAGTAGCAGCTCTACCTGGAATTGCCCAAGGGGTGGCATGAATACCAAACTGAAGAGAGCAAGTTTGGCTTTTACACCTACCTCCCTCCTTCTGATTACTGAATGCTGAAGCTGGCACATTACTGCACCAGCTCCTGAAATTCTTGCTCTTAATTCAGCCTCCTGGGAGGCATGGGATGGACTCACTAAGATTGCATATCCTGAAACCCCAAAGAGGATTCAGAAGGGAGCATATATGACAGTTATATAAACCTTGTTTATTAAAATGTTGGTATTTAAATTAAAACTTTCTGACATAATTTTATGTCTGAAATATTTAAGTTACACTAAACTAATAATGAAAAGTTAATTATTTTATTAATGTCACCCTATTCTTCGTTATTTTCAGAAATAATTAAATGCCATAGAAATTGTATCTCATTAGAAATATGATCATGAAAAGGTTAATGAGAGTCAGTGATAATTCTACAGAGTGGTTAAAGCAACACGAGTTGTTGTTCCAGTAGTAGGTGTTTATGATGTTTAGTCCTGGGTCAGCCATGACCAAGCTGATCTGTGATCAAAGATATTTCAATCCTTACTGTCTTATCATTTTAGAGTAATTAGAATTAAATCTATTAAGGTGTATGTGATTTAAGTAACATTTTGCTGCTATTTCTCTTAGTTTAAGTAACCATGTAACATCTCCTTTGTTGGCAGGTGGCATCATGTGTATTACTGGTATCAAACAGTTTTATTGAGCTCGAATGGATAAAATGCAAAGTAATCTCAGCTGAATTTGAGATTATAATAAGGAATCATCAAACTAGAAACTGTAAAACATCTAGACTGGTTCATTAGCCACAAGATAGAGAGAGGGGCATACAGAGAGATCATTTTATGCGAGTTGGCTGAAAAGTTTATAGGCTGACTATGAAGGAGGGATGCATACAATAATTTCAACTCTTCTTTTTAACTGCATTGTTTATTTCTAGAGACTTGAAAAATAAACTTCATTTGGTCATTCAATGAGAGTATCTTAGTGAGCCTGTGAACTTTTCCACCAACACTCCTAATGCACTGAAAGAAAAAATCTATTTTATAAATGATAATTTCTAACATATGCTCAAAAACAGAAATTTCAGGGCTGAAGAACAGTCAATTATATTAATCTCAGTACTTGACTGTTACTTTATTTTATTGACTCACAGAGGGTAGAAAATTTGACATAGCAGGATTTGAATTCAGGATGTAAAGAACTGTCAGGCATTTTGTCCAATCCAGGGCCATCTCACTCCTGTAAGATGACTTCTACTGCTTTCTATTTGGTTTTGATCATGTCAGGTGTGTAGCCATACTCACCACACTTGGTCAATTACGGGTTGGTGAGGCTATTTATCCCTTTAAACTGGCCAAAACCGGCCAGAATTCTCTACCTCTTTCTGTTGAAACATGCTGTAACTGGTCGCTCAAACTGATGTTAAGGTATTGTTCTCAAAATAAATACTTTTTAAATCTCATAGATTCGATATTATGTGAGATAATTATGCGAGATAAAGCCTTTACCATGAAAATACAATAGCATATATAGAGTAATGTAAATGCTAAAGGGTTAATCCATAGTTGGGGTAGATGAGTTTAACCCTGAAGAGTTTATCACCCTTTTAACAGCTCTTGTTTTCTCACAATGGGATAACTTGTCTAACCCATGCTAGTTTGGACAAATGGATGTTAAACAGTGATGATGATATCTTCCATCTAGTTGTAAATAGCCTAATAACAGTTTATCAATGCTTCAACAGCATTTATTTTGTGTTGTTTGATAGAATTTTGGGCTAGATGTACCAGCCAGCTTAGTAAGCATGTATCATGAACATCATAAAATGTGTGGAAATGTCTTGGCACTTTTTTTTTTTTTTCTCTCTGGAGTGATCAATGGTATTTAATATTAAAGATTCTCATAAACTTCCAAAAATATCTTGAAGACATTCATCTTTCAAAACAGATTTCTTGATGCATTGCAAGATGCATTATATGCCTTCATCAATATTTTTTTTCTCTTTCTCATGTTGTAAATATACTTCTGTAAACTATCAGACAAGACTCTCCATAAAGAACAAGACTGTACACATTTGAAAAAGCTGTGTTGAGAATTCATTTAAATACATACTTCTGAGAAAACATCTAATTATTGAATAATTTAAATAGATATTTAAATTCCTTTTCTCATCACACCATATATTTTGATAGTTCACACTGATCTATAATATTCCATTTTTCTATGTTTTTCTATGCTATATTTTTAATGTGCTTTTATGTTTTAATTCACTTATATAAAAGGAAATCCATTCATGGTAAAAGCAAACACACTCAGGCACAAACACACACACACACTCATATATATATATGTGCGTCTGTGTATATGTATTTATATATATATGTGTGTGTATGTGTGTATATATATATATTGTGAAAAAAAAAACATAAAACATTACCTGAACAAAAGAGTCAATATATAATTAGAGTGAAATGTTTATTACTTAAAGTTTGACAGTCTCTTCAATATTCTGCCTAATATAGCTCTTCTAACTGGGACTTTGAAAATCACATTACAATTACATATAAGGCATTTATATAAAACATTATATAGAAGACATAAAAAAATAGACAGGAAAGTGAGTAATCAGTATATGCATGTATGTATTTCTATATACGTATTTATGTATTTGTATATATGTATGTATATATTTATATATATATATATATATATATACATCATCATCATCATTTTACTCCCGCTTTTCCCTGCTTGCAAGGGTGGGACGGGTCTTTTTCAGCACAGCATCTCTCCATTTGTCACGGCCCTTCATCATCTCCTCTGTGAGAGTCAGCGAAATGAGGTCAGCTCTCACCACCTCCGTCCATGATTTCCGTGGTCTTCCTGTACTGCATCTTCCTTCCACTGGGATTTCTTGGCACTTCTTTACCCAGCAGTCATCCTCCATGTGCATCACATGTCCATTCCAATGCACTCTTCTCTCCCGCACACTACAATTTTCCCCTCTTATACACAGTTTCACTTTCAACTCGTCTATGCTTGCACATTGACATTGTATATCCATTGGAGCATGCTTGCTTCATATCTCTCCAGCCATTCGCATATCCTCTGCAGTTGCTTCCCATGTCTCACTACCATGCAGCATGACGCATCTCACGCAGGCATCATATAACTGCCCTTTCGTTCGTAGGGAGAAACCCTTCTTTGTCAACAGACGAAGCCGCTCCCTAAACTTCTTCCAACCCATCCTTATTCTTGATACTATCAACCACCTCTATAGATCCTACCTGCATTTGAAAAATGTGTCTATCACTGCCAATTCTTCTATCAAATTTCCCTGAACATCTACTGTATATGTAGTTTCCCCCACCTATTAATGTGCCTGCTATCCCACTACACCTCTTGAGTACCCAAGATCTGCATTGTGTACATTCTATAGAATTTATGCCAACTCCATTTCTATATATCAAACATGGCCGTTTCTCTGATGGAATCAGCGTTTTGTCCTCTTTCCTCTTACTGTTGTTTCCATAGCCAGAATTTATTCTCTAGCATCTCTACTGATTCTGCGATAAGTGCCAGATTCAGCATAGAGAAGTCGCCAAGGGCAGCCAGTCTTAAACTCCTCTGTTATGGCTTGGAGGACTATAATGAATAAGAGTGGGCTGAGGACCAAACCCTGATACACTCCTACTTGTATCTGGAATTCCTCTCTAAACTCCATTCCTACTTTCACTTTATTGACAGCTCCTCTGTACATAGCTTGCACTGTCCTCACAAGCCATTCCTCTACAGTTAGTTTCCTTACAGACCACCAGATGACAGATCGGAGTACTCTATCAAAGGCCTTCTATAGGTTAACAAAAGCTAAGCATAGTGGCTTATTCTTCTCTAAGAACCTTTCTTGTAGTTGTCTCACTAAGAAGAGGGTATAAGACGAATGAGGAGTTAAATAATTACTTATATCTTTTTACAACTACAAGTTGAAACATTCAAGGACCTTGTTATTACAAATGATTATAAGAAAATAACTTAGCCGATGTTGCTTTGTACTTGCAGAGACATGCTTCTAACTTCCATGATATAAATAAATGTCTCTTTAACGCTCAATTCTCTATAAACATAAATTTATTGTCGAAAGCTGATTTTCTGTACAGACAATAGAATATCTCAAATAGCAGATAGGCTGTAGAAGAACAATGGACGAAATGTAGAACATCGTTTGTTGATAACTGTTCTTTTCCTTCTAACAGGATTATGGAAGGAATATAGTAGGAGTTATCCTGTAGTAAGTCTTTTCATCTCCCTGGTCTGCTTCATCTCTGTTTTCATGTGCAATGGTTTTCACGAGAAGGTGACAATGTATTCATACGCAACTTACCATTGGTCTGTTTAACCTTATTGCATATGAAATGTTGCTATTGCAAGGTATGATGTAGTTCCAATACATCACCCTCTGCTTAGACTGGAAAGAAGTCGATAAAAATGTGGAGAAAATGTCTGCAAAGGTAACATAAGTCAAGCAAAAAAAATACAAAAATTAAGAAAAACAGAAAAAAAGAATAGTTCATACATAAATTGTTTTACAACGTTTCTTGGGCCATATCGAACACTACGAGTTGTTGATGTATGTTGAAGTAAAGGAGTGTGTGTATGAAATTGTGGTGCTTGCGGTGGTGTGTGTATCGACACATTGTAGGAGGGGGAAGTATGAGGCTCTGGTGTAAGAGCATCTGTGTAGGCCTGCTTCAGTCTGTCAATAGCGACTGTGTCTCTATGTCCATTAAAGTCAATTGTGAAATGTTTGCCTGTACATGCTAGTATGTGATAGGGTACAGAGTAAGATGGAGTGAGAGGACTTCTCACTGCATCATTTCTGACAAAAACATGTGTCTACGAGGTAATGTCCCTTGTTACCTAGTGTTCATAGAAAGCAGGACTTGAAAATATGAATGCAAACGGTTCACATCGAGTGTAGGGTCCTGAGTAGAAAGATCAATGGGGCAAGCATCTGTCCTAGCAAAGACAAAGGAGTGCCGTACAAAAGCTCGGCTGGAGAGAATCCAAGGTCCTCCTTAACTGAAGTGCGGATGCCGAGTAGTACTATTGGGAGGTAGTCGCTCCAATGTAGAGTATCCAGATAGGCATGTAATGCAGCCTTCCGCTGGTGAGGAAAACGCTCCACCATTCCATTAGATGCAGGATGGTAACTGGTAGTCTGGATACGTTGAGCACCAATGATATTTGATAGATCCGTGAAAAGTTGAGATTCGAACTGCCTAACACGGTCTGTAGTAATAGTGATAGGGACTCCGTAGCGCGATATCCATCCTGAAACCAATGCTCGCGCTACTGATTCAGCAGGGATATGACAATGTCATTCGTAAATTGGGATATGAAGTTCAAATGACGAGTTTCTCGAGGTGAGTATTTGTCCGGATTGGAACCAAGTGCGAACATAAGCGGATGATGGTCGGTAAAGATCATAAATTGTCGACCTTCCAATGAATGCCAAAAGTGTTTGACAGCCAGGAAAATGGCTAACAGTTCGTGGCCGAAGGTGCTATAGTAGGATTCAGCGGGCTTTAGCTGCTCAGAAAAGAAAGCAAGATATTGAAGCTGCTGCTGATGATGCTGTTGCAATTCTGCACCTACAGCTGTGTTTGATGCATCCACAACCAGCGAAAACTGGGCACCAGACACAGGGTGTGCAAGCAGAGATGCGTTTGTTAAATTCTGTTTAGCTTTGGAGAATGCTTCGAGTTGCATGGGTCCCAAAGTGATTGGTTCATTCTTCTTCTTTCTGTTATGCAGGAGATCAGATAGTGGAGCTAAGGGTTCTGCACAATGTGGGATAAACCGGTGATAATAATTTAGGAGGCCTAGGAACTGCTGCAGCTGTCGCAAGGAAGTAGGTGGAAGGAATTCCTGAAGAGCCTTCACTTTCTTAGGAAGTGGGGATATTCTCTAAAAGTCAATCACGTGGCCCAAAAAGACGAGTGAAGCAGTGCCGAAAATACACTTCGCAGGGTTAATACGAACATGATACTGCCTAAATCATTCAAACAGTTGGTGGAGGTGCAAGATATAATCCTCCGATGAGAATATGTAATATTGATGTAACATTGATGTAACAGCATGCAAAGTCTAGGTCATGGACGGATTCGTCCATAAATTGCTGGAAGGTACTAGCAGCATTGCCTAATCCGAAAGGCATTTTTAAAAACTCGAATGCACTGAAAGGTGTAGTGACAGCAGTTTTAGGAATGTCTGCAGGATTCACAGGAATTTGATGATAGGCTCTGATCAAGTCCAATTTAAAAAAAATAGTACATACATGAAGCGGAGAAGCAAAATCCTGGATATGAGGAATCGGATAACGGTCAGGCACAGTGATCGAATTTAATCTCCGAAGATCTCCAGTGGGACGCCAGTCTCCTCAAAGTTTTGGAACCATATGCAAAGGCGAGGCCCACGGACTGGAAGAATGGCGAACGATACCCAACTGCAGCATATGATTAAACACTGCCTTAGCCGCTTTCAATTTTTGAGAAAGGCGACGTGGGCATGAAAAACTGGAGCAGCCTTAGTCTCAATAAAATACTTGGTAGAGTGAGTAGGGGTATCTACCACAAAGTTCAGATTAGTTAATTCCGGAAAGGAATGTAAAAACGCATGATAAGGGTCATCCGAAGCAGCGATGAAGAAGACTGGACTGCTGGACTGGATTACTGAAGTACGTCCAGGTGCAGAAATATTTGTAGTTGCATCTAATAAATGACGTGTCCGCATATCAACCATTCGATTATAATGATGCAAAAAATCGGCATCTGGTATAGGATATGGCAAATCAGCTATGGTGAAAATCCATGATAAATCTCTACGTAAATCCAGGTCCAAAGAGCAAGAGATTTGTCCATACGTAGAGATAGCAGAATGGTTGATAGCTTGTAGCAATATCTGTGAGAGAAGAGGTTTCTCTTTTAAAAGCTTCAATGGCCAAATGCTACACGACGCACCCTTGTCAATGAGACAGTATGCGTGCATGATAAAAAATGCACGACTGTTAGTACAAGATTGCGGAGAAGATGCCGTGCTTAATTCTCTGGTGATCCATTTCCTTGGTTTGGAAAAGAACAAGGCTGGATACATTTATGAGCCGAGGTTCCAAAATGCCTATGGTGCCAGCACGATCGCAATGTTGAAGGTTGGAAACGACGATGTGAAGATTGCGAGCGATTTCGCAACCGTTGTCGGGGAGATTGTGATCTGGAGAAACGAAGGAGTTGTACCTCTTTTGTTAAGTCACAAATGGCCTTGAGTGTTGGCTCAGTGGGCGAAGTGGTGCTAGCAGAAACCAATGTGACAGGCGAAGAGGAAGAAGAATTTGCCGTAAGTCGCATTGGGGTAGAAGTGAAACAGTTGCCGGTGTAGTCAATAATCTTATCGGCAGACGAAGCCAACTGATCCGCTGAACTGGTTTCCATCATTAGGAGGCAGCCTTTAGAAAAATAGCTGTCGGCCAGTGAATCTTCGGCGAGCTCTCTCCGTCTACATAAGAGCTGAGTAGGTCAATGATCGCCGAAATGTTCTAACTACTGTTATAAGTAGCTTAAGGAGACGGGTCAGTAATTGAGTATTTAACCTTTGACGTTATGGAAGCAGGAATGGCACTGGGCAAAAGATGGAGCTGTCTAGAAACCGAAGATATATTATTTGCTAGAAAATATGATTCCATCTGTTTTCATGAGAAGGTGACAATACACGACTTACCATTGGTCTGTTTTACCGAATTGCATATGAAATGTTGCTATAGTGAGGTATGACGTAAGTTCCACAATAAAGGCTTCTGTTGTACTTTACCCAGGCACAAAACCAAACTGCATCTCATGTAATTTGACCCATTCTCTAATTAGTTGCACTAATATTCTCTCTGCCACTTTCATAACCTGATCCATCAATGTTATGCCCCTATAATTGCTCCTCTCCAGAGCATACCCTTTAGCTTTGTAGCAATTTATAAGAATACTGCTGCACCAGTCTTTGAGTATGACTCCGCCCTATATAGCTTGATTGACGATGCGTGCAACCAGTTTAGCTCCAACTTCTCCTGATGCCTTCAGCATCTCAGCAACTATCTCTGATGGTCCAGCAACCTTACCACTTTTCATTTCCTTAATTGCCTCTTTGGCCCTATAGTCATCAATCTCAATAGCTGGTCCCTCTGTTGGGTCTACTGGGGCTAATTTCTCTCTCTCCCATTCATTCTCAACATTCAACAGTCTCTCATAATGACATTTCCAGGCCTCCTTTTTCTGAGCATCAGTGACACCAAGTACACTAACATCATTTTGTACACACTTATCTCCAACAACATCCTGATTTACACTGACACACTGCCTGTAAGGCGGAACACCACCCATCTCTGATCTTCTCATTGCAGAACATTGGCAAACCTCATATTCTCAGCTTCCCTGCATGTTAAGTACACCTGACGTCTAGCTTCTGTTTTAGCAGCTGAATATCGGTCACTACTCCCACCATTTTCCCAAGCCTTCCATACTTTTCTTTTGTCTTTAATGGCTCTATTTACTGTGCTGTTTCACTACCAGGTCACTCTCTGTCTGGTTGGAGCTTTGCTCCAGCCACAAGTCTTTGCAGTAAGTTGTCACATATGTCATTCAATTCTAATTTATCTTTTCTCGTCATACACATCTTGACGGGCTTTCCTAAATTTAAATTTTAGTCAAAGGTCTTTTAGCTTCCAGACCTTCCTTTTCCACACCTTCCTGTGTCTCATTCTATCTCTTGCTTATTGAGATGTCACTAACGACTAACCTATGTTGGGGGGTACATTCTTCCCCAGGGTATGCTTTAGTATTCAAAACCATCTGTCTGTTTTATTGCCTAACTAGCAAGAAGTCAATCTGGCTTATGTGTTCGCCTGATTGGTATATATATATATTTATAATATATATGGTATATATATATTTAAAATATATATGAATTATTTGTTTTCTGAGGATTTGATCAGAGGTAAATAATGTAATGGAGATCGAGTGATGCAACTCCGAGCGATTAGCGGCCTCTAGACTGACCTGATCAATGAAACAATTGTTAATACCTGAAATAAAGCCCCTTGTACAGCCAACCATGTTACTCTTCATTCTTTCACTCTATATATATATTATTCATATATATTATAAATATATTAGGTGGTTGGTAGGTTTCTAGAAGTTGTGTTCCAAATGGTTAGTTCACTTGCATCGCATAATTCAAGAAGTCTCACTCCTTCTTTGTTTCTTGAGCCATAACCATGACCATCATGTACCCCAGTGTATTCATCCTGGAGCTGTCCAACATAACCATTGAAGTCACCAGCTAGTATAACTATGTCTCTGTCCTCTGTCACTATGGTTTTCTCTAGAAGTTGCTTGTAAAAGCAGTCCTCTTCTTTACCTAGGCCGGCTTGGGGAGCATAGATAGAAATAATTGTCAACAGTCTATTGCCTACAACTAATCTAATCTTTATTATTCTATTACTTACTCTAACTACCTCTATTATCTTATTGATCCACCTCTCGGCCAGTGAAATGCCTACCCCACCTAATCCATCATGATTTCCTACACAGAGAAGCTTATAGCTAAGCTGTTTGTTTGCGATTAATCTTGCTGAGGCACCTCTCATCTCACCTCTTGCATGCATCACACATCCACATGTCTTCTCTCTAGCATCTCCACTATCTCACCAAATCTACCAATCTTTTGTTGAATTTTTCCTTTCTGCAAAGAAAAATATTTATAACCATTAACATCATTATCTCTGTTGTTGTGCGATTGCTTGATGATCGTCGGGGGGTTCTCGCACATAGCCGCACTAGCCACCCTACTACCGTGTGCAGCACTAACATGTTTAGTGTTATTGCTGTTTACACAGTTATTGCTATATTTGTTGTGCTCATAATTCTTTGGCATTAATATACTGGTTGGATGCCCTTACTATCACCAGCACCACTTTACAGCATAGACTGGGTGCTTTTATTCGTGCCACCAGCACTAGAGATGTCTTACTGGACACTCAGGGACACTTTCCATACCATTATATTTGTATATATATATATATATATATATAACGAAGGAAATGTGGTAAGGAACCAGGTGGACCATAACGCACCAAAGTACTCAATACTTGAGGTAGTAGAGTGGGTAATAGGAACCAGTAAGACCCCGACAGCTGAGCTCAAGCCGTTTCGACGGCTAATTCTGGTTAGCCGTCGAAACGGCTTGAGCTCAGCTGTCGGGGTCTTACTGGTTCCTATATATATATATATATATATATATATATATATATATATATATATATATATATATATATATATATATATATAGTGAAAGAATGAAGAGTAACATGGTTGGCTGTACAACAAGGGGCTTTATTTCAGGTATTAACAATTGTTTCATTGATCAGGTGAGTCTAGAGGCGACTAATCGCTCGGAGTTGCATTACTCGATCTCCATTACATTATTTACCTCTTATCAAATCCTCAGAATACAAAAAATTCATACATGGCATGATATATATAGAGAAATAGCTTAGAATCAAAACAATAACAGCAATAATAAAATATATGATAAATAGGTAAAGAAGTTACAGATGTAAAAATTAAAAAGTAAGAAAAAAGATACCATAAAAAAGTAAGAAAATGGAAAAATAATAAAAATATAAAGAAATAAGGATAAATGAGAGCATATAAGTACAGAATATGATAGTGGTGGTGGTGAGTAAGTGTCTGTATAAGGATGCTGTGGTGGATGTAGTGCTAACATAAAAAACCATATTTGAAACATACATAGATATGTGTAGAGAATCTGAGGTAGTGACAGATAAAAGAAAAAAGCAATAAATTAGAAATTAATTGGGAGATACTAGTATGAGACCCAAGGGCTATTGGTGGATGATGAAGGGGGGTTTTTGACAAGTGTGGTAAATGTTTTGGTGATTGTCTTATCTTAATGGGGTTGATGTGATTTCAGGGAGAGAGGGTGAAAGATATATTAAGAGATTTATGATCTAATGACCAGTCGGCTGTTTGACAGCTAATAGTGGTGTGATGGTATGTATTCCGTACATTAAAATCAAGGTGGTTCAGTTCTAATTTTGGGATTGCTGGGTCGAATCATTGTGGTTTGAAATTTGTGAACTTGGTAGCTATTCTATGCCTACAGAAAATTGATCTTTCTATTTTGCTGTTAAGCAGCATATTATCGTACCTTAAAATATGGAATAGCTCCATATTGCAAAGTCTGCAGTGGGACATTCCATTGTTGTAGGACCTTGCTCATGATAATTTTGACCAGCTAATCCTATATTCCTGGTTTGTGTTCTTAAGCTGCCAGATTTTATTGGCCAGCGTTCTCCAGTCTACGGTTCTTCATGGAATGTCTGTGAACATACCATCTTTTTCTTAACTCCCCAGCCGTGGAATGTATGTAGTGCCAAGTAAAGTTGACTGAATTTATAGTACACAGGTACACCATACTTGAATCCAGGCATCTATTTTGTAGTGGGCACTTATCCGGTAGGTGGCAGTTACAGTTGGAGGCTTTTCTGTGTGCAGGTTTTCCATTGTGGTTTTGTATGTTGTTATGGGTGGATTGAGATTTTGGCCTATTAATGTTTTGTTATGACGCGCCCTGATGTGTGTGTGGTTGTGATGTTGTTATGTGTTTGCGTTTTCTATTTGGTGCTATGGTGTATGTTGGTAGGTTATTTTCTTTAGAGATTTTTTTTGTAGTTGATTTTATGTATGTGTGATTCTATGTTGGCTGCAGTAGAGTAAGGTAGTTTGATAGTTTAATAATCTATGAAACTACATACATGTTGCAACTCTCTTTAAAAGGTTCATCCCTCCATCTACTCCCCTCTCAATCTCCTCTGCAACTCTCTTTAAAAGGTTAATGCCTCTCTCTACTACCCTATCACCATTACAGTTTATAACAGCGACAAAACTTCATTGTGGAACGCGACATAAACTTTGAAAACTAAGTAACACATCAATTTATACAACAACAAACATAGCTTTACTCTCTCCATCGCTCTTCCCTCTCTCTATAATAGATTATTCACCCTCTCTATAACTTAACTGCTTTACTCTCTCTGTTGCCCTTCACTCTCTATATGACAACACTGTTTTACACACCTCCCTATAGTTTCTTAGCTTTACTCTCTCCGGCGCTCTTCCCTCTCTCTATAATAGATTATTCCCCCTCTCTATAATTTAACTGCTGGGGGAGTCATTGGAGTTCCGTATTGACATACGGCTTTTCTGGGGCATTTTAAATCGGCTTATTGCAAATAACAACCCGCAAAATAACACTTCATATAACAGATTAATGCTATAGACATATGAATCGGAATGTTTAAATTATTTATTTTTTACGACTTTAATTGGTTAAATATTAATATGACAACACCCATAGTGTTGTACTTCTGGCAATTCTGCCGAATACACTGCCAAGGATGAACCTTTCCCCTCGGCATCAGATATCCCGTTCGATTTTCGGCGATCCCAATTCCCGATGAGACCATGTTTTGCCATGTACATTAACAAGTCACAAGGGCAAACATTGTTGGTGGTGGGCATCCATTTGGGGGAGCCATGCTTCTCCCATGGCCAACTTTATGTTGCCTGTTCCCGCATAGGGAGCAGGAATGGACTTTTTGCTTACACTCCTCAAGGGATGACACGCAATATCGTCTACAAAGAGGTGCTATAGGTGTTGGTGCAGGTGTTGGAGGTGTTAGAGCTATGCTGTCTGTAAAATTATTTCCTGGTAGGGTCACCCATGGCAGACAGATCTGACACCCAGCAGCATCAGGGCCACTATCTTGCAACTTTGGTCTGCTAAATTCGCTATTGGAAGATTATTAACCCATCATTGATTGTCCAAAATGCTAATTGGTTCGTAAGTATTAATAACCGGTTCAACTGCTTTATGCACTTAATTGATAAGCTTATTCGCTTTCAAGCTACGTTTACCTGTATGTAACTTTTTATAGCAAATGAACAAACCCAAGCAACGCCGGGCTAAACTGCTAGTATATATATATATATATATATATATATACTAGCAGAAGTACCCGGCGTTGCTCGGGTGTAAGTCGACCTTTGGTCTGTTAGAATGTGTGAAAGTTACTTCCCGCGCATCACAGGTTCAAAACTTCGAACTTCAATGGAAAAAAATAGGTTAGTAGACACAGGTGTGTAATTTATTAATTGTAGTTACACAGTGTATCGTTGAAATTGTTCTCTGCACGACTGACGGAAGTCAAAATCGCTTGATATTGAATGTTCAGTTAATTTAAAGCAGGATGAAAATGTCGATTACTTTCAGGGTTTTTTTTTTTTACAATTTTTGCGCTCACATGTGCAGAAGAAGAATTAAAAGGGCCTTTATCTTAACCGCGGCATAATGGTGAGTCTTTTGTGACAGTTTTCAAGAATATAGGACGTTCCTGTAAAAAGTTTTCCCATGTGTAACTTTGCCTTGTTTTTTTGCGCAAAGTCGAGCCCCGCTTCAGTTTTATTGATTTTTTACATCAATGCGTGATCTCGGAAGTAGATTTGAGTAGCTAAAAACCTGTCCCGGTAAATTTGCTATAGGTGAAAAAAAGTCGATCAAAATTGTATCTAGGGTTATTGCCCTTTGCCACAGCCTCAAGCCTCGTCTGACGGGATGTTGGTGATTCCTCCGTCAGCGCTTGTTGGCGATGAAGGCGAACATCAGCAAGCCTTGTCGTACGTGATGTTGGTGACTCAAACAGCCGGGAAAGACGTCTATCAGCGAGTCGAGATTCGCGCTCAGCAGGTGTTTCCTAGAGAAAATTAATTAATTCTACTGGTTAGTTAAGCCAATGGCAGTGTCAATAGTAAATGAGAAAAGTCTAACATGAACAAAAGGGAATCAAGGTAAGACAATAAATTTAATATAACTACGATTAGAATGTTGTAGTTGCTTAAAAGTGGTGACAGTTAGGATAAACGCAGTACTTGCTAACATTAAGGGAGAATATTGCATAAAGGATTAATCAATTGTGAATGAACTCATACCTGAGAACGCCTAATTCGTTGTGTCAAAGCAATAGCTGTACCTTTTTTGGAGGTAAGACTTCAACGTTTCCGTGTGGGCATAACGACGTGTAACGAAGCTGTTAGGTTAGAGAGAAGTGATTAAATACAGAGAGAGATGACACCAGATTCGTTAGCATGGTTACTGGTGAATGGGAAGGTTTGGAAATATGATTACAATAACTTACCGAATTTTCCCGTCTATAAATTGCACTTAAAATAATTAAATTTAATCAAAAAACAGCTCTGCGCTTTATACTCCGGTGAGCCTTATGTATAAATAATACAATGGTAATCAATCACGGCTCTAACAGAAGTAATAGATCTAGACTAAAAGTAAAGAAGATAGCATTCTTACACGCCGTTGCGCAGACCTGATTTTAAATGATACGCCTTATATCCTGGTGAGCCTTATAGAGCGGAAACTATCTATTGGAAAAGAATACGAATTCATGACCAAGGTGTGACAAAATAGGCGTCTATACAGCGCCTGAAACAAACTTGTCCCAAACCCTAGGATTTTTCTCGTTAAGTATCCACCCAAAAGGAACCGTTTTTTAGTTACAAAAAATAACCAAAGTGTATAGTACCTATATTTCTGACATATCATGCCAAAAAGAACAATATATTCAAAAAATGTTCTAAAGTACATTCAATCTCTCTTTTTGACCGATATCTTAATAAGCAAGTTATCGATTTTTTATTGGCTGTCAGTGTCTATCTGCATGCAGGTGTTCACGTGTGCGCAATTAATTGCAAATACACTCATAACATTTAGTCGTAAGCAGAACAAAAAATGCTATTAGAGGTGGGCTAATAATGAAGACACAAACCCTGGTGAACTTACGTTTAAACACCCGAAAAGTTACTCACTTCCTGTGCAAAAGACTGTATTATAAATTAAGTAATTTTTTAGAATCTTTTGTTTAAAAAAGGAAAACATTGGTACGACGTAAATTTTTTTACTTGTATTGTATGTGTACAACACAACTTGGTCAAGGTATTATTTAGTAATTTTTTTTTCAAAAAGCATGATTATTTAAGACTGTTTGAAAATTTACTCACAGCTTTTAGGTTCACAAAAGACACCATTAAATTTGGTTCCCTTTTCAGATAGGGATAATACTGTATTTCCACTTGAATAAGGTGGAATATGAAAAGAAACTCTTTAATGGTCGGTCGTTTACTGAGACAGCTGGGAAGACATGCAGCTGGCCGTCCAATCAATAACGCACGTCCTTATATGGGCATATGAAATTTATTTTTATTGCGCCAGATGTAAACTAAGAGTTCTTGTGTTCGAATTCACATAAAATTTCATTGGAATCGAAAAACATTCTGTCATAGGGCCCGATTATCGATTTTTCGAAAATTTCAAGTAGCCTATTCCACTCTACGCGTTGAGTTTTATATATGTGTGAGGTTTCATGAAAATTGGATGAACAGTGTAGCAGGCAAGTTCGGTACACTAAACAATGTCCATCTTCCCTTTATATATATAGATATAAAAACAAACGTGCTGCGTGGTTGCAAATGGTTTACATATGAATAAAAGGTTGGAAGATCACTGATGAAGGACTAACTTTATTCATATGTAACCTATTTGCAACCAGGCAGCACGTTTCTTTTCATATTCACACATATATTTTCCTCCGCTGTGACCCGTCTATTTCGTTCTTACTGCTTCCTTTTTCTCTGTATCTTTCACCTCCCTTTACCTTCTCTAACGGTCACTCTCTCTGTTAGCCTCTTCTTCACCCTTCACTCACTTACTCTCTGCTATTACCTCTCCTACTTCCTCCCATTTGACCTGTGCGTAATTCTTTTCTCGCGCACGCTTGACCAGGCTGGTTGTTCCTATTTTCTCTCTTGTCTACGATTTCACAGAACTTATGTTCACCAAATTCAGGGACTAGACTCCTTCTTCCTTCCGTTTGACCTGTGCGGAATTCCTTCCTTGCTCACATTTCGACTAGGTTTGATGGTCTTTATTCTCTCTCGTTCACGATTTCACTGAACTTATATTCATAGAAATCTGGGACTCTTTCTTCCTCACTTTTTGTTGCATTACCATCTTTGATTGTTTACAGTCTCGCTCATTCCCCTTATTTATGTGTCCCAACGACTTTCTTTAGCCGTTGCTCGCACCAACCGAAGGTATATGGTCTTTAAAGCGATGAAATACCAATGAAGGTTGGAAGATTACTGATGAAGGACTAACTTTATTCATATATATATATATACAAATATATATTTGTATATTTATATATATATATATACATAATAATAACAGGTTGGACTGGTGTAATTCCTTAAAATGTTTATTATACTGTGATCTTTTCAATGACCGGGCTCAGTATGAATCCGGTGACATCATCAGGTATTCGAAATATAACAAAGGAATATAATAGACAAAATCCATGGGGCTGAAAATCAGAGACATGTGGGCGACCGGACATTTAGCAGATTCTACCCTGGTTGGCATAACAGGCATAGAAGCTGCTAAATGTCCGGTCACCCTCATGTCTCTGATTTTCAGCCCCATGGATTTTGTCTATATTATTCCTTTGTTATATTTCAAATACCTGATGATATCACCGGATTCATACTGAACCCGGTCATTGAAATGATCATAGTATAATAAACCTTTCAAGGATTTACACCTGTCCAGCCTCTTGTTATTTTATAATAATTAACTCCGTACTCTACACAAACGAAGACGGGTGAGTTACATTATGTTGAGTGCTCTCCCTAAGATTACATCGAGCTTGACTATACGGAATGACCAGTTCTATCCAGTGGTGTACAAACAAACCTAAATAAATATATATATATATATATTTGTATATATATATTTATATTCCTTCCTTCCTTCATTTTACGTCCGCTTTTCCCTGCTTGCAAGGGTAGGACGGGAACTAATTCTGGCTTGATTTCTACAGCTGGATGCCCTTCCTAACACCAACCTCATTTACAGTGAGTGCTGGGAGCTTTTTTGCCGTGGCACCTCCACGACCACTTTGCAGTGGAATGATAGGGACCCCAGTCCCTATCATCTCATTTCTACAGCTGAGTAAACTGGAGCAATGTGAAATAAAGTGTCTTGCTCAAGGAAACAACACATCACCCGGTCTGAGAATTGAACTCACAACCTTTCGATTGAAAGGCCAATGCTTTAACCACAAAGCCATGTGCCTATATATATATATATATATACATACATACATACATACATACATAAACGACAAGTGCTAAATAGATTGTTTGCCAGAGATCCTAAATCAGTTTATCGCAGCTTCGGTGGCAAAAGCTCAATCCCTGTAAACGACACCCCTTCAAAAGAACAGGTTGAGAACTACTGGAGATCTGTATGGGAAACGGATGACGGATTCAACAGACAAGCTAATTGGCTAAAACAACTGGAACAGGACTACTGCCAACATGTCCAGACAAAACAATATGACATAGATGGGTCAATACTGGAAACAGCTCTACAGAAAATGTCGAATAGGAAATCGCCAGGCCCAGACCTCATTACAGGATACTGGTTGAAGAATTTCACTTTCTATCGGCAAGATCTCATACGGCTGTTTACAGAAACCATTAAGGGCACACAAGAACTGCCCAGATGGTTATCAACTGCCACTACTCTCCTCATTCCCCAAAATAGCCAAACCACCCTTGCTAAAAATTACCGCCCAATTGCCTGCCAAAACATCATGTATAAATTATATACTGGGTGCCTTAACCTGTTCTTACAGGATCACTGTGCTACCAACAACATCATAACACCTGAGCAAGCTGGTGGAAAGACGGAGGTGTGGGGTTGCATAGATCACCTACTAACTAACAAAATGATTCAGGAAAAAACAACAAAGAATCGCAGAAACATGACTGTCGTGTGGCTGGACTATCAAAAAGCATTTGATAGTGTACCTCATGGGTGGATTATTAAGGCTTTACAGTTAGCTAAAGTCCCACAACCATTAGTAGCTGCTGTTGAATGCCTGACCAAGAACTGGTACACCAATTTGATCCTTAGAGGTGAGAAGGAGCAGGTTAAGACTGATAGGATACATTACCAGAAGGGCATCTTTCAGGGTGATAGCTTGTCAGTACTACTCTTCGTTCTCTCACTGAATCCACTATCTTACCTACTCAGGAAACAAGGTGGACAAAGAAGTGGGCCCAGAAGTATCTCCCATCTTTTCTTTGTTGATGACCTGAAGTTGTATGGGCCAAATATCAATGACATCAAGAAACAATTGGACCTCATTACACAATTTTCAACCGACATCAAAATGAAATTTGGTGAGTCCAAGTGTGCATATTTGGCAGTAAAACGTGGAAGAGCTGTGCCCTCCTCTAGAAATCTAGATATGAACGGCCTGACAATACAACCTCTGCAGTCAGGTGACAACTACAGATATCTTGGACAGGATGAGAATGTCAGATATGATGGACCCATAAATAAGGAGAGAACCAGAACTGAATACCTCAGAAGAGTAAAAAAAATATGGTCATCAGAACTGTCAGCATACAACAAATACATTGCCCACAATACCTATGCTGTGCCAATTCTAACGCCAACATTTGGCCTACTGAACTGGTCATTGCAAGAACTAAGTGAGATGGATGTTAGAACTCGAAAACTTCTCAGTGTTACTGGGAACTTTAACATCAATGGTGATGTGGATAGGCTATACTTCTCACGCAAGGAAGGTGGCCGGGGTCTAAAATCAATATTAACAACATATGAGACCCGGATAGTAACACTGAAGCAACACCTTCAACAGAGGAAAAAGGTTGGCGACCATCTTGCTCAGGTTTATGAGCATGAAAAAAGAAATATCATTAGAATAGTGACTGATCTGGAGGAGAGATATGGAATAAAGCCTGATATAAATCTCTCACCCAGAGAAATCGGAAGATCCTATTCAATGTTCAAACAAGAGAAAAAAATTGACCAATTTACAGAGAAAGTTGTGCATGGATACTTGAGGCGTAAAACACAGACCATAGAGGGGATAAACCACTCAAAAAGCCTGGCATGGAGTTCCGACAAGTTTATGACATCACACCTTGAGGGATATCTCTATGCAATACAGGAACAAGAACTCCCTACCAAATATCTGCTGCACAAAAGAGGAGAGCCAGCAGCTGACAATAAATGTAGGCTATGTAAAACAAAGATCGAGGATGTAAGCCACATTGTTGCCAGCTGCGAAAGAATGTCATCTCGCTACTACCTCCCCATGAGACACGATGGGATAGCTAGAACTATCTGGAACGCACTTCGGAAAACAAAATTAACAACAAACGAGGAAGAATATATTGAGACAGATGGCACTAAGGAATACTGGTGGAACCTGAAAATAAAAACTGCCACCAAATTAAAGCACAACCGGCCTGATATTGTAGTTTGGGACCACACATTGAAAACGTGTTCTGTTGTGGAGATCAGCTGCCCACTTGATGTAAACGTTGTCAGAAAAATACAGGAGAAGGAGGACATCTACGGACCATTGATGAGGAGCTTACAAATCCAGTATCCAAGATACACCTTTAGCTTCATACCCATCATTATTGGTGCTACGGGTTATATACCAACCCGCTTGGACCAAAGTATGACCGAACTTGGATTTGCGGACAAAAAGCGCAGCTCCCTAATTCATAGTCTACAAATGGCTGCGATAGCTGGCACCTTCAAAATATGCAAAACATTCTTGCGATTCAAGGGATGACAATTTCTTTTCTTTTACAACCTTGCCACCAGGAAGGTGGCCGGTCAAAGAAATATACTCAAAATTAAGAGAAAGAGAAAACATACATACATACATACATACATACATACATACATACATACATACACACATTGAAAACGTGTTCTGTTGTGGAGATCAGCTGCCCACTTGATGTAAACGTTGTCAGAAAAATACAGGAGAAGGAGGACATCTACGGACCATTGATGAGGAGCTTACAAATCCAGTATCCAAGATACACCTTTAGCTTCATATCCATCATTATTGGTGCTACGGGCTATATACCAACCCGCTTGGACCAAAGTATGACCGAACTTGGATTTGCGGACAAAAAGCGCAGCTCCCTAATTCATAGTCTACAAATGGCTGCGATAGCTGGCACCTTCAAAATATGCAAAACATTCTTGCGATTCAAGGGATGACAATTTCTTTTCTTTTACAACCTTGCCACCAGGAAGGTGGCCGGTCAAAAAAAAATATACTCGAAATTAAGAGAAAGAGAAAGAGAAAACATACATACATACATACATACATACATACATACATACATACATACATACATACATACATACATACATACATACATACATACATACATACATACATACATACATACATACATACATACATACATACATACATACATACATACATACATACATACATACATACATACATACATACATACATACATACATACATACATACATACATACATACATACATACATACATACATACATACATACATACATACATACATACATACATACATACATACATACATACATACATACATACATACATACATACATACATACATACATACATACATACATACATACATACATACATACATACATACATACATACATACATACATACATACATACATACATACATACATACATACATACATACATACATACATACATACATACATACATACATACATACATACATACATACATACATACATACATACATACATACATACATACATACATACATACATACATACATACATACATACATACATACATACATACATACATACATACATACATACATACATACATACATACATACATACATACATACATACATACATACATACATACATACATACATACATACATACATACATACATACATACATACATACATACATACATACATACATACATACATACATACATACATACATACATACATACATACATACATACATACATACATACATACATACATACATACATACATACATACATACATACATACATACATATGGCTGCGATAGCTGGCACCTTCAAAATTTGCAAAACATTCTTCCGATTCAAGGGATGACAATTTCTTTTCTTTTACAACCTTGCCACCAGGAAGGTGGCCGGTCAAAAAAAAATATACTCGAAATTAAGAGAAAGAGAAAGAGAAAACATACATACATACATACATACATACATACATACATACATACATACATACATACATACATACATACATATGGCTGCGATAGCTGGCACCTTCAAAATTTGCAAAACATTCTTCCGATTCAAGGGATGACAATTTCTTTTCTTTTACAACCTTGCCACCAGGAAGGTGGCCGGTCAAAAAAATATACTCGAAATTAAGAGGAGAAAACATACATACATACATACATACATACATACATACATACATATATATATATATATATATATATAAGGGCATCCAGCTGTAGAAATCAAGCCAGATCAGTTCCTGTATGAGCAAGGCATGGTCAGCCGACCAGACACTGCCCACAACAGGACAACCCGTCTAACCCATGCTAGCGTGGAAGAACGGACGTAAAACGGTGATGATGATATATATATATATATATATATATATATATATATATATATATATAACGAAGGCTGAGTGGTAAGGAACCAGATGGACCATAACGCACCAGAGTACTCAATACTTAGGGTAGTAGAATGGATAACAGGAAAATGTTTGGCCCCGACGGCAGAGCTCAAGCCGTTCCGACGGCTATTTCTGAACAGAAATACCCGTCGAAACAGTTTGAGCTTTGCCGTCGGGAATAAACATTTTCCTATATCTATATATACATATATATTTGTATGTATATATATCATCTTCCCTGCTTGCAAGGGTGGGATGGGTCTTATTCAGCACACCATCTCTCCACTTGTCACGGTCCTTCGTCATCTCCACCGTGGGTTTCAGCGATCTGAGGTCTGTTCTCACCACTCTGCCCATGTTTTTTGTGGTCTACCTCTACCACGTCTTCCTTCAACTGGCATTTCCTGGCACTTCTTCACCCATCGGTCATCCTCCATGTGCATCACATATCCATACCACCTCAGTCTCCTCCCGTACACTACATTCTATCCCTCTCAGACACAGTTTCTCTCTCAACGCATTCATGCTGGGTCGTTCACGCACATTGACACTGCACATCCAAAAGAGCATGCTTGCCTCATTTCTCTCCAGCCATCGAATATCCTCTGCAGTTGCTGCCCATGTCTCACTACCATGCAGCATCGCGCTCCTCACACAGGCATCATATAACCGGCCTTTCGTACGCAGGGAGTAACCCTTCTTCATCAGCAGAGGAAGCAGCTCCCTAAACTTCTTCCAACCCATCCTTATTCTAGATACTATGGCCTCAGACCCCCCCCCCCCCTCCATGCTAATCTGATCTCCTAGGTACCGGAAGCTATCCACCTTTTCTATAGCACCCGCCTGCATTTGAAAAATGTGTCTATCAATGCGACTTCTACTGTCTAATTTCCCTGTACATCTACTGCATACATATTTCTCCCTACCTGTTAGTTTACCTGCTATCCCGCGACATCTCTTGTGTGCCCAGGATCTGCATTGTGTGCATTTTATAGAATTTATGCCAGTTCCTTTTCTGCATATCGAACATGGCCATTTCCTGATGGAATCACAGTTTTGTCCTCTTTTCTACCATCAACACTTTTGTCTTAGCTAGGTTCACTCTCAGTCCTCTTGCTTCCAACTGCTGTTTCCATAGCCAGAATTTATTCTTTAGCTCCTCTACTGATTCTGCTATAAGAACCAGATCGTCAGCATAGAGAAGTTCCCATGGACAGCCAATCTTAAACTCCTCTGTTATGGCTTGGAGGACTATAATGAACAAGAGCGGGCTGAGGACCGAACCTTGATGTACTCCTACTTGTATCTGGAATTTCTCACTAAACTCCATTCCTACCCTGACTTTACTGACAGTACCTCTGTACAAAGTTTGCACTGTCCTCACAAGCCATTCCTCCACACCTAGTTTCCTTAGGGACCACCAGATGACAGATCGGGGTACCCTATCAAAGGCCATCTCTAGGCCAACAAAGGTTAAGTATAGTGGCTTATTTTTCTCTTAGAACCTCTCTTGCAATTGTCTCACAAAGAAGAGGGCATCTGTTGTGCTCTTCCCAGGCACAAAACCAAACTGTATCTCATCTAGTTTGACCCTTTCTCTAATTAGTTGTGCTAATATCCTTTCTGCCACTTTCATAACCTGATCCATCAGTTTTATACCCCTATAATTGCTCCTCTCCAGAGCATCCCCTTTACCTTTGTAGCAATTTATGAGAATAGTGCTGCACCAGTCTTTAGCTATGTTCAAATAGATAGATACAACAACATATATATATTTGTATATATATTTATATATATATATATATATAAATGAAATAACAGGAGGCTGGACTGGTGTAAATCCTTGAAAGGTTTATATACTATGATCATTTCAATGACTGGGTTCCATATGAATCTTGTGATATCATCAGGTATTGGAATATAACATACATATTCCTTTGTTATATTCAGCCTCCTGTTATTTCATTTATAATTAACTCCGTATTCGCACCACCAACTACACAAATGAAGATGGGTGAACTGCACTGCATTGAGTACTCTTCACAATATTACACCAGGATTGACCATACGGAATGACCAATTTTATCCAGTGGTGAACCAACAAACCTAAAGAAATATATATATATATACGTTGTTCCGGGTTGAATCGGAGGTAACCACAGTAAGTAAGGTACTCAATACATAGCAGAGTATAAATATGTATGTGTGTGTGTGGGGGGGGGGGGGGGGTGAATGTGTATGTTGACACCTGGAATATAATTTAAGAGAAACTTGAAGATAATGGTATGATAGGCACTCAATATTTTGAACCGGTCTATAGAATTCTCTAGGCCTTTGTCACTCTAAATAGAACTTTAAAGAATTAGCTTTTAAAAATTTCCCTTTTCTTTAAATCCATAAACCATGACGGACCCCCAATGATCTTATAGACACCTGAAATATAGGCATTGTTAGCTTAAGAGAAACTTAAAAATAAGGAGTGGCACCCCATTCTGAACATGTTTATAGAATTCTTTCTGCCTTTGTTATTCTAAATATAAATTATAGCTTTAAAGAATTAGCTTTTAATGAATTCCCTTTTCTATCAACCAATGACCTCTACCCATCCCAATCCCCACCCTCACCTACCACCTGAAGAGGCCTATAAATACCATATTTATTTTTTGATACCCAGATTCCTGGTGATTTCTAAAGAATGAAACAGTTCTAGTCCTGTAGAATCTCATCTATATATATATATATATATATATAAATATATATATATATATATATATATGGAAAAAATGAAACAAAATTTCATTTCTCACTCTTAGTACGGCTGTTACTTAAATATAAGTATGTATACGTACATACATATATGTATACAGACGTACAGTAGTATGTATATATATAAATACATACATGCACACATATATACATGTACGTATGGATTCACCGAACATTTATTATAATGCTCGGTGTGTTTGTAAACAAACATCCCGAATTAAGCCGTAGAGTGTCTAGCAACCATCGTTGCTTATTTGTTCAACACTGACAAAGGAACGCTGTACTAGTTTCAAGCTTATTAGCTATCGTCAGCAACGTATACCTTCCTGCCAGATGGTTGAACGTCTGAAAGTATATACTTTCCTTATGCATATTAACGGCTGAGTAGCCTAATTTGCATATCGAGTGAGTTAATCGGCCGGGGTACCGAAAACGATAAACGTAAAAAATGAAATGAAATTTCATTTCTCACTCTTAGTACGGATGTTTGTTTACTCTTAGTACGGATGTTTGAATCCATATGTAAATGTATATATGTGTGCATGTATGTATATATATATATACATTCTACTGTACGTCTGTGTACATATATGTATGTATGTATACATACTTATATTTAAGTAACAGCCGCACTAAGAGTGAGAAATGGAATTTTGTTTCATTCTTTCCGTTTATCGTTTTCGGTGCACCCGGCCGATTAACTCACTCGGTATGCAAATTAGGCTGCTCAGCCGTTAATATGCATAAGGAAAGTATATACTTTCAGATGTTCAACCATCTGGCAGCATACGTTGCTGACGATAGCTAATATGCTTGAAACTGGAAATATATATAATAGAATAAATATGGTTTTATAAATATAGTTTCCATTTATTTAATATCATTGAATACTTACTCCAGATTACTGTCGAGTGCTCTGAATCAGTTATAAATACTTCTACATATATATATATATATTTATATATAAATATATATATATTTATACATATATATATCATCATCATCATCATCATCGTTGAATTTATCTTCCACACTTGGATGAGTTAGATGGGAATTGTCCAACTTGAGGCAAGATTGGTTGGGTGACCGTGTTTCGCTCGTATATGACTATCTGGCAGGTTTTCTATGGATGGATGCCCTTCCTAACACCAACCACCTTTACAGTGTATATATATATATATATATATATATATATATATATATATATATATATATATATATATATAGAGAGAGAGAGAGAGAGAGAGAGATAAATTTCTACATATATATATATTTGTACATATATAGAGGAGCAGTCAGCTAAGTTAATGTTAACAATAACTATAGCAAGGAATTTAGCATACAGGTTGGTCTCCACCAGGACGCTGTTCTTAACCCTCTCCTGTTTATTTTAGTATTGCGGGCTATAACAGAGGAATTTAAGACCGGATCCCTATGGGAACTTCGGTATGTGGAGGATCTTACACTTATAGCTGAATCTATGGCGGAACTAAAGAAGAAATTCGAAACATGTAATCAGGGATTAGAAAGAAGGGGTCTCACAGTCAACCTGATAAAGACTAAGATTCTCGTAAGTAGACGAGAAAACAGAACCCTGATCCCCTCCGGGAAATG
This sequence comes from Eledone cirrhosa, assembly GCA_964016885.1. Classification (NCBI taxonomy): domain Eukaryota; kingdom Metazoa; phylum Mollusca; class Cephalopoda; order Octopoda; family Eledonidae; genus Eledone; species Eledone cirrhosa. The sequence continues at coordinate 31,198,144 of OZ024747.1, read as the reverse complement.
GTCTTGCTCAGTATGTAGGGAAGGTGTAGGTAGGTATTGCATCCGCTGCCCCAAATGCAAACTATGTGTACACAAGAGATGTAGTGGGATCTCAGGAAGCTTAGTTAGCAATGTAGGCTTCATATGTAGCAGCTGCACCGGGACAGTAAGCAGGAAATGGCTGCAGGAAACATGCACCACTAAACTCTGGGAGGGCTCTGTAGAAATAGTAGATAGCTTTTTCTACCAAGGTGACTGAATTAACAGTGGAGGTGAATGTTCGGAAAGTACAGTAACCAGGTTATGAATGGGGTGGAAGAAGTTTAGGGATCTACTGCCACTGCTAGCTGCAAAAGGCTTTTCCCTCAAAATGAAAGGCAGACTGTATGATGCATGTATACGAACACCAATGCTACCTGGGTGTTGCGTGTAGGAGACTTGCTTAGATTAGAAAGAAATGAAGCTTGCATACTCCGATGGATGTGTAATAGTAATATATGCACACAGCAAAGCATAAACAAATTGAGAGAGAGATTGAGCATAAGAGGAATTAAATGCTGTGTGCAGGAGAGGAGGTTGCGTTGGTATGGACATGCGATGCGTATGAAGGATGACAGCTGCATAAAAAGATGCAGAGCACTAGAAGTCGATGGAAGCCATGGAGTGGGGAGACACAAGAAGACCTGGCATGAGGTGATAAAAGTCGACCTTACCGAATTGCTCCTTTCAAAGGCGATGACACGACCGTGACTTCTGGCGTCAGGCAGTAATACAGAAGACCCAACTTCCCACGGGTACAAGCTGAAGCATATAGACAATATGCCCAGCGCCCTCCCACTGCAAAGTGGTCGTGGAGGTGCCACGGCAAAAAAGCACCCAGCGCACACTGTAAAGTGGACTTGTAGGCGCCACGGAAAAGAAGCAGCCAGCACTCACTGTAAAGGAAGTTGGTTTTAGGAAGGGCATCCAGCTGTAGAAATTAAGCCAGAATCACTTCCACTATGAGCAAGATAAGGTCAGCCAACTGGACACTGCCTACAACAGGACAACCCGTCTATCCCATGCTAGCATGGAAGAACGGACGTAAAACGGTGATGATGATATATATATATATTTGTAGTTGTTTATATATTTCTGGCAATATTACAACAATATGACCCTCCACAAGAATAAAAATATTTGTTTCGACACACGATTTTATATATATGTAAATATATTTGCATATATTTATATATATATATTTGTATATATTTATATATCTATCTGGGCATTGTGTGCAGAGGATATACGCAGACTAGAGAGGAACGAAGCTTGCATGCTCCGCTGGATGTGTAATAGTAATATACGTGAACGGCAAAGCATAAACGAACTAAGGAAAAAATTAGAAATAAGAGGGATCAGATGTTGTTTACTCGAGAGAAGGCTACGTTGGTACGGTCACCTGATGCGCATGAAAGACGACAGCTGTATAAAAAAGTGCAGGGCAATAAAGATAGATGGTAGCCACGGAGTAGGCAGACCCAGGAAAACCTGGGACGAGCTGATAAATTCCGACCTCACACACTTACACCTCTCCAAGAAAATGTCACTGGACCGAGACCTTTGGCGGTACTCAGTAACAGAGAAGACCCGCCTTACCTAAATACAAAGTAAAACCTACTAGTCAGTAGGCATCTGTAACAAAATACACCCCCGTCCCACCCCATCCACACCGCCCCCTTCAATGCAAAGTTATGTTGGTCCCACAACATCCAGGCCGAAACAAATGAGATCGTGTAGGTGTCACGACAAAAAACACAGTCCATGCTGTAATGTGGCCGTCTAGGCAACACGGTAAAAGCCTCCCAGTCCCACACTGTAAATGTGGTTGGTGTTAGGAAGGGCATCCAGCTGTAGAAAACCCGCCAGACAGTCCTATGCGAGTTAAGACAACCACTCTTGCCTCAAGTGGGAAAACCCCCGTCCAAACCCATGCAAGCGTGGAACAGGGACGTTAAACGATGATGATGATCTGTATATATATATATATATATATATATATATAATTGAATAAAAAAGAAAGATGAACACTCATATAAACATACATGTGTTCGAATCGTAAGGACCAAATTTGCTAGGGTGAAAAAATACTAACTACAGCAATATGGTTTTGTTATCCTTAACTTTAAATATTAAATTAAGAAAAATAACAGACCTATATTGGGCAAAACGCCTGGTAACAACTAGACAGTAATGGAGACTGTTTTGCAACGACTTATTAAGTGAAGTTCTCATGTTTCTCTGCTCCTCAGTAGTTGTTGAGAAATTAGTGATCCTTTCACTTCTAAAAATATTAGAGAATGAATTGTGTACGATATGAATTATCGCACGTGTCATTCGGAACCCAGCTTGTCTCGAAATTCCCTGCCGCTAAAAATAGCAGCCTGGCTGACAGGACATTAAAAATTAGCTCTACATGATGGAGCCTTCAAATATATATTGAGTTAAGAACTCATAGTAGTCTCTTACAATTAAATAGCTCTGAGAAAAAAAGCTTTTCCGAGCTGTACAATATAATTGAATAAACAAGAGAGATGAACACTAATATAAACATACATGTGTTCGTATTGTAAGGACTAAAATTTGCTAGGGTGAAAAAATACTAACAACAGCAATATGGTTTGTTATCCTTAACTTTAAATATTAAATTAAGAAAAATAACAGACCTATATTGGGCAAAACGCCTGGTAACAATTAGACAATATTGGAGACTGTTTCGCAGTATTTTTCCACCCTAGCAAATTTGGTCCTTGCGATTCGAACACATGTATGTTTATATTAGTGTTCATCTCTCTTGTTTATCCAATTATATTGTACGGCTTGGAAAAGCTTTTTTCTTAGAGCTATTTAATTATAAGAGGCTACTCTGAGTTATTAACTCTATATATATATATATATATATATATTATATATATATATTTGTATATATTTATATATATATAAATATGTTTGTATATATATATATAAATATATTTGTATATCATTGGCAGTATCGGTAGAGGGTCGGACGCCATGCTTTCCAACATAGTTACGTCCCTTTACGATCTGAGTTCAAATCCCGCCGAGGTTGACTTTGCCTTTCATCCTTACGGGGTCGATAAAATAAAGTACCAGTAATGCACTGGGTAATTGCTGGCTTTGTGCCTAAAGTAGAAACAACTATCCTTAAAAGGCAGATTGTTGTTGTTGTGTGTGTGTGCGTGCATGTTCCATGTTTATACATTTGCACAATTTCAAACCGATTCGACTCAAAGTCTGTAAGAATGTTGTAAATGGACTAACTTAGGTCAACGACTATTTATTTCATTCAAACTCACCCACAATTACGGACGTAATGGAGTAGTTATATTTTGTGTTGTTCACTTTCTAAATAAATAGCTTTGTTCTATACATAGAGCACTCTTTCTTCCTTTTCTTTTCCTATGGAATTACCTAACACATATTTAAATATATATATATCCAGTGGGTGTAACTTGGAGTTACTGCAGGTTCACCCGGGTGAGCAATCGATGTTTAGGTTCACTTCTGTGATGAGGTGTAGATCTATACAGAGTGTAATATATTGAAAGGATAACAAGGACGATTGGTTACTCCTTTATTACATTTATTGGTAGGTGATGCGTGTTTCGCCACTGAACAGCTCAAGGTTCGATCTGTATCGATCCTACCCGACTCAATGATCGGCAGCTCGACGGACCCTTTAAAATGCTATAAGAAAATGAAATACATGCTATGTGGTAAAGACAGAAGTTCAAATGTTTGACAATATGAGTTGTTTTGATTTGTGGGAAGGATCAAAGGGATGTACTGGCCTGTAGTGTATGTGGGGGTGGATGTGATAAGATGTTGGTGATGGTCGCTGGCTGTGATGGGCTGTGGTGGTGGCGGATTGGCTTTGGCCTGTTATGTATGTTGGGGTGGTTGTGATGATAATATGGTGGTGACGGTCGCTGACTGGGATGGGCTGTGGTGTGGGGGTAGTGGGTTGTCGGTAGATGGGTTGGCGTGTGTGGGGTATGGTTGTGGTGTTGTTGTTTATGGTAGTGGCGTTTGTGGTGGTGTGGTGGATGTGTTGGTGGTGTCGAGTCCATGGGGAGATACATACCTAGACACTCTTAGTCTGACAAATACGTTGTATATATATATACATGCGCAAATATGCTGATATATATACATACATACACACTTATATACATACACACACACCAGTGGCGAAACGCGCGTCAGCTACCAATAAATGTAATGAAGGAGTAAACAATCGTCCTTGTTATCCTTTCAATATATATATATATATATATATATATATATATATATAGATGAGATTCTGCAGGACTAGAACTGTTTCATTTTTAATTTTCAAAAACTACCAGTAATTTTTAAAAATTAAAAAAATGTTATAACTGTTATATTGGTGCCATGTATTTCTTAAACTCAATTACACGCACCCTCTCTATTGTTTGTATTATGTTATCTCATGTTCTCAATATTTGGGTATAAATATTGAGCTTTGTCATAAGTTAATCACTACCATGATTGAATCTTAACATGTACTATGTCAGGGTATGTCATGTATCATTTTATTTTATCTGATGAGGACGTACTGTTGAATTTAACTCAGTACCTCTGAAATATGTATAATAAAATATAATTGATCACAAGAATATCTATTTTGTTAATATTTTGAATTAATATTATATATATATATATATATATATATATCAAATATTGAGTTATAAACTCGAAATAGTCTTTTACAATTAAATAGCTCAAAGAAGGGAATATTTCCGAGCTGTATATATCTATCTATATATATATATATATATATAAACGTATATATATATATATATATATATATATATATATATATATATATATATATATAAAGATTTAGTTTTCTGTATGTGTGTGTATGTTTGTGCGGACAATTTTTAATGAGGGCTCATATATTCTAAACCATTCATGCGATTTCTCTGAAATGTTTTACAGAGCTTCTCCTTGCACAAAACCTGTGCATGATCTACAAAGACTTTGGTGACATTAAAAAAGTTTCGGTTATCTGTGTCAATTTTCGTGAAAGAGTTATCTTTCGTCAATACAATAGGAACTCATTATTGATGTTCTCAAAAATTTATTTTCTGATTTTGATTATTACAATTCGGCTCATTCGGATTTTACTTTACTCTTTGTACTTGAAACAAAAGGTTTTACTGTTTAAAAAATGTATACCTAGACTGGATTTCTGTTGTTACATGGGATAATGGATGACACCGAGCTCACATATTAGTTATTTCGCTGGAATAGTGCCTAAGGTTTTCATGTTTACATAATGTACGTTTTTCTTCTATGTATTCAAATTTACTTTGTTTAGTTTAATGAGCTACATCGAAAGCTACTTGAACCGTCCAAAGGGCGGGTACTTTAGCTAGTATATATATATATATATATATATAAACGTATATGTATATAAGTAGAAGGGGTATTTAATTTGTTGGAAATCCGACAAATATAAATATAAATGTTTATAACTGATGTAGAGCACTCAACAGTTTCCTGGAGTAAATATTCAATGATATTAAATAAATGGAAACTATATTTATATATATATGAACGTATATATGTATGTATATATATATATATATATAAACAGCGTGTAAGATGGACGTTAAACGATGATGATGATGATGATGATATATATATAAATATAGGCGGTGGATTGGCAGTATCGGTAGAGGGTCGGACGCCATGCTTTCCAGCATACTTATGTCCCTTTACGGTCTGAGTTCAAATCCCGCCGAGGTTGACTTTGCCTTTCATCCTTACGGGGTCGATAAAATAAAGTACCAGTAATGAACTGGGTTATTGCTGGCCTTGTGCCTAAAGTAGAAACAGATATATATATATATATATATATATATATATATATATATATAAGGGAGAAAGGGAGAGGAAGAAAGAGGGTTAAGAGTAGATAGTAACGAAATAGGTAGGTAGAAGGAGAGAGAAGACTGGTCATAGCGAAAAACGTGATAAAATAAATGCAGAATAGGATTGGCTGTGTAGTTGCTAGTTAAGGTAGCTTAAAATGGAGTGAGAATAAGAAGAAAGCAAGAATAGGGGGGACCTAATAAACTCATATTTCTACTGCCTCTCTGTTTTTGTTTCCGTCTAAGATTTAACTATATATATATATATATATATCACTGATGAGGGACTTATTTTATTACATGTTATCCATGTGCAACCTGCAGTATTCTTCTCCCCATTTTTTCACATATATATATATATATATATATATATATATATATATACTAGTGAAGGCGTGTGGCTGAGTGGTTAGAGAATTGGATTCACAATCGTAAGGTTGTGAGTTCGATTCCTGGACCAGGCGATGCGTTATGTCCTTGAGCAAGACACTTTATTTCACGTTGCTCCTTCTACCTGGAGTTGCGACCGATAGATAGTATTAGCAATTGGAAAGACCAACGGAAACATTGTTCCCTCGGTCCGATTTGACGAAAGTCGATCGTTCCTTCATATATATATACAAATAAAGATTCAGCGAGAATCGCATTTTCCGCAGGCAGGAAAAGCGAAGCGAAACGCATAAATCAGAAATGATATTGGCAAAGTGCTCAATAGTTAAAAACCAGAGCTAAACAATGTGTTAAGGAGCCATACAAAACTGAAAAGGTGGTCAAGAAAGCATTAACCACCCAAGCCAAAAAACAAATCAAGCTGAACAGGTCAAAACAAAATAAATGATACAAAATAAGATATATATATAATTGTCTATATATATAAATATATATATATATACATATATATTCGTTATTGATTTTTTTTTCTGAGATTTCTTACCTAATTTCTTATCTGAAAACGTGTGTTGAAACAGTTATTGTTATATATGTATATATTTGTACATATATATGTGTATATTTATAAAAGCTGTCCTTGCACAATTACATCTCTCAAAGGCATTGACACAAGGCCATGCCCTTTGGCGCTATGCAGTTTTACAGAAGACTCACCCTTTATTATTCTCAGGCTGATGTTTATACCTAGTAGGCAACACCTTCCTCAACATTCTCCCCTCTCATTCACCTCCCTTAACAGTAACCGCACCTCCCCTACTACCGTGTCTACATTTTCCCCAAGCTTTCTCCCCATCTCCCTAGTCCCAAGACAAAGGTGCCCAGTCCACACTGTAATGTGGTTGTGTCGGTGACATGACAAAGGTGTCCAATACACACTATAATGTGGTCATGTACGTGACATGACAAAGGTGTCCAGTCCACACTGTAATGTGGTCATGTCGGTGACATGACAAAGGTGCCCAGTCCACATTGTTATGTGGTTATATTGGTGACATGACAAAGGTGTCCAGTCCACACTGTAATGTGGTCATGTTGGTGACAAGACAAATGTGCCCAGTCCACACTGTAATGTGGTCATGTCGGTGTCATGACAAAGTTGTCCAGTCCACACTGTAATGTGGTCATGTCGGTGACATGACAAAGGTGCCCAGTCCACACTGTAATGTGGTCATGTCGGTGACATGACAAAGTTGCCTAGTCCACACTGTAATGTGGTCATGTTGGTGACATGACAAAGGTGCCTCGTCCACACTGTAATGTGGTCATGTTGGTGTCATGACAAAGGTGTCCAGTCCACACTGTAAAGTGGTCGTGTCGGTGACATGACAAAGGTCTCCAGTCCACACTGTAATGTGGTCATGTCGGTGTCATGACAAAGTTGTCCAGTCCACACTGTAAAGTGGTCATGTCGGTGACATGACAAAGGTCCCCAGTCCACACTGTAATGTGGTCATGTAGGTGACATGACAAAGGTGTCCAGTCCACACTGTAATGTGGTCATATCTGTGACATGAGAAAGGTGTCCAGTCCACACTCTAATGTAGTCGTGTTGGTGACAAGACAAAGGTACCCAGTCCACACTGTAACATGGTCATGTAGGTGACATGACAAAGGTGCCAAGCCCACATGGTAATGTGGTCATGTCGGTGACATGACAAAGGTGTCCACTCCACACTGTAATGTGGTCATGTTGGTGACATGACAAAGGTGCCCAGTCCACACTGTAATGTGGTCATGTAGGTGACATGACAAAGGTGTCCAGTCCACACTGTAATGTGGTCATGTTGGTGACATGACAAAGGTGCCCAGTCCACACTGTAAAGTGGTCATGTAGGTGACATGACAAAGGTGTCCAGTCCACACTGTAATGTGGTCCTGTCGGTGACATGACAAAGGTGTCCAGTCCACACTGTAATGTGGTCATGTAGGTGACATGACAAAGGTGTCCAGTCCACACTGTAATGTGGTCGTGTCGGTGACATGATCAAAGGTACCCAGTCCACACTGTAATGTGGTCATGTAGGTGACATGAAAAAGGTGTCCAGTCCACACTGTAAAGTGGTCATGTCTGTGACATGACAAAGATGTCCAGTCCATACTGTAATGTGGTCCTGTCGGTAACATGACAAAGATGTCCAGTCCACACTGTAAAGTGGTCGTGTAGGTGACATGACAAAGGTGTCCTGTCCACACTGTAAAGTGGTTGTGTAGTTGACATGACAAAGGTGCCCAGTCCATACTGTAATGTGGTCGTGTCGGTGACATGACAAGGTGCCCAGTCCACATTGTAATGTGGCCATGTAGGTGACATGACAAAGGTGCCTATTCCACACTGTAATGTGGTCATGTTGGTGACATGACAAAGGAGCCCAGTCCACACTGTAATGTGGTCATGTCGGTGACATGACAAAGGTGCCTAGTCCACACTGTAATGTGGTCATGTTGGTGTCATGACAAAGGTGTCCAGTCCACACTGTAAAGTGGTTGTGTCGGTGACATGACAAAGGTGTCGTGTCGGTGACATGACAAAGGTGTCCACTCCACACTGTAATGTGGTCTGTTGGTGACATGACAAAGGTGCCCAGTCCACACTGTAATGTGGTCATGTAGGTGACATGACAAAGGTGTCCATGACAAAGGTGTCCAGTCCACACTGTAATGTGGTCGTGTAGGTGACATGACAAAGGTGCCTATTCCACATTGTAATGTGGTCATGTTGGCGACAAGACAAAAGTGCCCAGTCTACAATGTTATATGGTCATGTTGGTGACATGACAAAGGTGTCCAGTCCACACTGTAATGTGGTCATGTAGGTGACATGACAAAGGTGCCTATTCCACACTGTAATGTGGTTATGTTGGTTACATGACAAAGTTGCCTAGTCCACACTGTAATGTGGTCATGTCTGTGACATGACAAAGGTACCCAGTCTACACTGTAATATGGTCATGTTGGTGACATGACAAAGGTGCCCAGTCCACACTGTAAAGTGGTTGTGTCGGTGACATGACAAAGGTGCCCAATGCACACTGTAATGTGGTCATGTAGGTGACATGACAAAGGTGTCCAGTCCACACTGTAATGTGGTCATGTCGGTGACATGACAAAGGTGTCCAGTCCACACTGTAATGTGGTCATGTAGGTGACATGACAAAGGTGTCCAGTCCACACTGTAATATGGTCATGTAGGTGACTTGACAAAGGTGCCCAGTCCACACTGTAATATGGTCATGTTGGTGACATGACAAAGGTGTCCAGTCTACACTGTAATATAGTCATGTCTGTGACATGACAAAGGTGCCCAGTCCACACTAATGTGGTCATGTAGGTGACATGACAAAGGTGTCCAGTCCACACTGTAATGTGGTCGTGTAGGTGACATGACAAAGGTGCCCAGTCCACACTGTAATGTGGTCATGTCGGTGTTATGACAAAACCCTCCCAGCACACACTGTATATTGTGGTTGGCAGTAGGAAGGTCACCGAAACCAAGCCAAAATCTGCCCTGGGTGAGTTAAACATGGTCTCCTGACCTATTTTTTTTCCTAAGGGTCAAACCGTCCTACCCATGAATGCTGGACGCTAATCAACAAAGTTGATGATATATTTATGTGTGTATATATATATGAAGTGCATATGTATATATATGATATGTGTATGTATATTGCATATATATATGGTATATGTACATGCACGCGAATATATATGTATATCATTACCATGATATGTGCATGTATGAATATATATATATATATATATATATATATATATATTAAAACTTTTATATACCCAGATTCCTGATGATTTCTAAAGAATGAAACAGTTCTAGTCCTGTAGAATCTCATCTATATTAAAACTTATATATATATATATATATATATGTATATATATATATATATATATATGTGTGTGTGTGTGTGTGTGTCTGTGTGTCTGTGTGCATGTGTGTGTGTATTATACTGGTACCACAAAATATCCAGCTCAGACTGTAAAAGGATTCTCACAACAAAAAGCACTCAGCCCACACTGTCAATGTGGTTGGTGTTAGGAAATTTATCCAGCCATAGGAATTCAGCCAGAATCACTCCTATATGAGCGAGATATGGTCACCCGACCCAACTTGCCTCTAAATGGGACAAACCCGTCTAACCCATGCTAGCGTGGAAGACAGACATTAATCGATGATGATATTTGTATATATATATATTTGTATATATATGTATATATATATATGTAATGTGTGTATGTTCATGTGCATATCAATTTGCTTTTATTGTGAAAAGCTGCCATAATTCGTGAGGTATAATGTAGTGAAATAAGTTGTTTCAATGACTGAGAGCCACCTACAGAAATTGAGCCATACATGTAACCTAATTTCAAGACCAGGGCTGTATTAACTATTAAGCAAAATAAGCACAAGCTTAGGCATCAAGGGAAGGTTTGTATTGTCTGAAGATTGATCAATGAATGTTTGAGCAGGTCTTCCTCTACTGCTTCTCCCATGACTTGGTTCCCAAAATAGTAGCTTGTGTATGACTTCCTACTTACTTCTCCAGCAATTTCCTGCTAATTACTTTGAGCAATTGTTATTTTTTATTTTGGGCAAGTTACTGTATAAACTTTCATTTATAATATGTTGACTAATTCATATGAGAGTATGACCAATCTTTATATGAAATCTCTCTCTATATATAAAAGAGATGTTTATTGGTTGGTAGGTTGAATCACACAAACACTACACACACACACACAAATATATATGCACACATCTAAAGAGAGAGAGAAACACAGAGGGAGAGACAGAAAAAGAGAGATAGACCGTTATACAGAGAGAGATACAATTAAAGTGTTTGATATTCAGAGAGAGAGAGAGAGAGCGAGTAACGTCCCACGAAAGTCTAGAAACGGCTTAAACTATACATCCTTTGATCTATAGGAAGGTTTAACAATATTGTGTTAGCTTTTATAAAGTCGTTTTAGAGTCTTTGATTTTACAGAACAAAGAAAAATGGATACAATTTGAAATTAATCTACCCTCCAGCTTTTATCCATATACTACTTACAGACCGTACTAATAAATAGTTGATCCTAAGTTTGCTGAATCAGGATGGTCATGGCTAACTTACTATTGATTACAGGTCTGCTTACTCAGAACAGGCCTATAGCTAAACAACTGCAACAAAAGCATATGACCAACAAAATATATCTATTTCTTCAATAGCTTGTGGATTCAAGATCCTCGTTTAACATATTAAATGTGTTCTAACTTTTAATTTTCAATTTAGTAGCTCAACACTTTAGCCACTCTGCCACTGATATTTCAAGGTATAAAGGAATATATATATATATATATATATATATATATATATATATATATATATATATATATATATATATATATATATTATAGAGATAGATAGAGAGAGAGAGAGAGAGAGAGAGAGAGAGAGATACTCTACTATCCCAAGTATCGAGTACTCTGTTGAGTAATGATCTAATTAGTTTTATCTGGTTCTATCCTTATATATATATATATAGCAAGGGTAAAAATATAACTCTATTTGCATGCAGAGAGCTATATAGGAGAGTATATGATTGCCAAAGAGTGTTATACAAAGTCCAATGTATATATATATATATATATATATAAATCAGAACTTTTCAAATCATATATATATATATATAATTTGAAAAGTTCTGATTTTTTTAATATAACTTTTAGAATGTAGGAGTATTTTTTAAAAAAATTATTCTTTAGGAACCATGAAAGCAAAGAAATGTTCTCAATTTGTTTACGACTGAAGCAGAGGAGTGTTATTTTGAATAACTTGTCTGGGAGTTATATGTAAGCAGCTGTGTTATTAAAATATATTATTTTGGCAAATCATTTAAAAACCTCACCATGACAGTATCAAAAGTGTTACCAGTTTGTCTACTTTTATAAATGAATTCCATAAGATCTAAATAGATATAAATGATAGATAAGGTAATTATAGATCAAGTCTTATATTTATTGAACATAATTCTCCTGGCTTTGGAACATTGGTAAATACTATCTATAGAAATGATGATTTCATTATGTTAATTCTTTAGTCAGAAATACAACAAATATTGGAAAACATCAGTGAGTGGGAATATATTTTTTTGTTGCGGAATCTTTTGATGAAATGGAGTACTTTGAAACATGAGTAGGGTTCAATTAACAAACATGAAAGTGAATATGGTCTGACTAATTTACTAGTTATCAGCCGTCATAATGATATGCAAGAAAGGAGATGGAAAACTGTGTTGTCAATGATGAAAATGGTAAGAGAATGTACAGTGGAATCTTAGGAATGCTTAGAAGGAATTTGAATTTTGGTTTGCCACTTATGCTGAATTAGCAAATAACTGAAGCAAACCATGATCTTAAATTCCCAGCTTATTAAAGAATCAGGCAAATTCTGTTGCACAGATGAGTTGGTTTTGATAGCACCATATCAAGTTTGATTGAGGAGATATATGGTCTTTTAATCAATGGTATTTTTCTCATGACCATTTTGTCCTCTTACATATATAGACCTACATTATCTAATGTGTCCCTCCCTTTGGAATTTGAGGGATATTTAATTGATATTTCCAGCAGATCAACAGATTATATAACTGCTTTATTATTGGCTTGTCATAATTGGTGTTTGAAATAGATATTGATATAACATGCTAACTACATTCAAATTTATTGGAAAAAGAATTTCTTTTGCTACATAATAAGCAAAATAAAGGAGCAGTTGTCTGGAAGGGGATCTGACTGTTAAACCATCACCACAAAACTTATGAGCCTGCCAAGTAAAGCTCTGTTTTAACAGGGAAAATATTTAAACATTTGTATGTTGTTTTATATAAGCAAACTGTATTGTATAAGTGTGATGTAGTAGAGCAATGAAACCTGAACTGTCAATGATGACAATATAAGTGTGTTAGGTAAATGTGTAACTGTGATGCTGGATAGATCTGAAACCGAAATGAGTAAAACTAGCTGTCAAATTAAGCCCAACCTAAGAGGAGTGACTGCCAATAAAACTGTCTGAGGAAGATATTGAAGCAAACCTATTAATTTCTGCTTCTTTCCTTAGCTATGTATACCTGACATCTACTTTCCTATCTAGCTACTTGCCATTGCTCCTTACTTCGTTCCATTGTTCTAGTCGTTTCTGACCTGTTAATTACTAAATCTGAATTAACAAAAATTAATGCATCTTTAAATAAGTAAAACTAGCTGTCAAGTTACGTCTGTCCTTAGAGGAGCAGCCACCAATAAGACTGTTTGAGTCAGAAGTAAAACTAGCTGTTAAGTTAAGCCTGCCCTGTGTGACCAATAAGACTGCCCCAGTCAAAGTAAAACTGGCTGTCCAGAGAAAAGTAACCCCCAATAAGGTTTAGAATAAGACTGTCTGAGTCAGAAGTTGTTTAGTGTAGACTGGGTACTTTTTGTCATGTATCCGCCTTGACCACCTTACAGGGTGTAATAGACACTTTTGTCGTGTCACGAGCTTGACCACCTTACAGTGTGGACTGAGTGCTTTTTGTTGTGTCATCAGCACAGTGTGAACTGGGTGCTTTTTCTCGTCTCACCAAAACAACCAACTTACAGGGCGGGCCAGGTGTTTTTTTCTTGTGACATGGAAATAACAACCTTACGAGGTGAACTGGGCACTTTTGTTGTGTCACCAGCACGACCACCTTACAGTATGGAATGGATGCTTTTTCTCATATCAACAATATGACCCCCTGACAGGATAGACCACCTTACTCTATCGAATATATGTCAGAAACATGAAAAAATCAACTATAAAGGTAATGGAGCAAGCAACGAAAGTGATTAATGATTTTGATAATTTTTGCAGTTTATATTCTGTTTTTCCCTTTTTTCACTTATATTCTAGTGTTTTCATCTCTGTGATTCTGTTTTACTAAAGAATATACTCAGTTCTGAATTGGCATAAAATGTTATTTACTTGTCATTCATTTAATAATTTAGATAAAATTCATGTCAAACTAACACAAGTTTACTAAGTTATATAGAATTTAATCATGTTTAGTATTGACAAGTAACCTAATGTTATAGCAGGTTATAAACCAATTACTAACTGTTTGTGTGTATATATAAATAATGCTGTGTAGTTAATTGCAGGTAATTGCAGGTAAGTAATAAAATAACTGTAACCTGAATCAAAAGACACACGTTTTTCAAATTATGAAAGAAAAATAGAAAACTGAATTAAAAAATTCTTTTTTTCTTTTTTGGCATTTTACTAATGTTGGTTTCTGTATTTACTTAATTCCAGGCTGTGAAATATCCACTATAAGCCACCACGAAGACTCACAGAGAAATGGATCTTTGCACTCACCGAACTGGCCAAATCTTTATCCTAACAGCATATGTCACATATATAAATTTACAGGAAGGAAATCAGAGCGTGTAAAACTTAATTTCACTTCCTTCAATGTCCAAGGAATTCCACCAATGTAAGTATATTTTATGTCAGTAATTGAAATCATGGTGTCCATTCTAGTTTGACAGCTGATGAATGAAGATGATGGTGTTTGTTTGCTTCTCTGTTCTTTCATGCAGATATTTTGGCTGTATTTTATTACAAATGTTGAAAGTTGAAGACATAAAGCAGGATTTGAACTCAGAATGCATAGAGCTAAAATATATTCCACAATATATCTTCCACAATATATATTCCACAATATATATTCCAATGCTCTACCATACTGCCAATCCAGAATCCTGATATAATGAAAGGCAAAGTTAACCTCAGCAGGATTTGAATTCCCAGCATGGAGACCTATCAGAATTGCCAGAAAGCATTCAATTTACTGTCCCAAGAACTCTTGCACTTCAACAAATCTATTAGAAATGAAATATATAATATTTTGTCAATTTATCTGACATGCAAAGGTATAATTGTTCGACTAGCATTCATCAAATAAGAAATATTTTCTTTGTTAAATCTAGCACAACTGTATCTAAAGGATCAGCAATGAAGAGATTATCAGGCATGTTCAAAAATAGGAGATTGAAGCACACATTTTCATCATTCAGTGAACTTTCTATATTCCTCAGCTACTTTTCAATACATCCAAGTAATAATTTGTTTATCTATTGGTGACTTGTGCAGAGATTACATCAGATTAAAACAGTGACTGAGCTTTAATATGTCTCTGCTAGATCAGCAATATTTGCATGTTTTAAAAGGCAATCATCTATTTTCAGATTATACCTTGATTACAACAAATGACTTGAAGTATATAAAGTGTATTTCCAATATTGGAAATATACTTAGAATAATAATAAGAAATAAGATGACATGTTAAATGTTAGATATGATAGTTGAATGTATATAGATATATATGGATATTACTGATCAGAATACTAGCCCATTTGTGTATGTCTGTATCTCTGTGTATAATGTGAGTGGGCGCACACACACACAACATTGTGGATGGATTAGATATTTGGATATGCATATGTATCGATGTATATGTGTCTTACTGTCTCTCTCTCACCTCTAATATATGGAGGTGTATATATATATATATGTATATATATATAAACCCTGTCTCGCCAAAGCAAACTTAACATAGTTAGCAAGCACACTGTTGATGCTATAAACTTAGAGATTAGAAATGCCACAGATTTATTGTAATGGAACAACTTCGATGCTGTAATTAAGTGGTTCAGTAGCATAGAACAAGATAAGCACTCTGTAGATTTACTGAGTTATATATAGTGGAATTTTACCCATCAATTTCTTCAAAAATCCTTGGAAGTTGGTGGTGAATTGCCCAACACTTAAGAGTATCAGATGAGACATCTTGCGCTATCTGTTTTGGCTTTCTGTACTCTGAGTTCAACTTTGTCTCTCATCCTTTCATGGTTAATTATATAAAGTAACAATCCATGACAGAGATATGCCAGAATTATCAGAAGTGGCAGAGTTATCTGACTTTTTACGTTCTAGGACCAAATCTTGCAGTAGACTGTTTTAGTGATCAATTTAATCCATTGCCTGGTTTCATTTCACTTCTCAACTTCAGGCTTGGTTTCCAGTTTGAGGATACAATTTTCCCTTTCTGCCCTCCACACCCCCTCCCCATCCTGTTGTATAACAAGTCAGGTCAAATGACCATGTCTTGCTCATACAGAACTGTTTCTGCCTTGGTTTCTATGGCTGAATACCCTTCCTGATGCCAACCCAATTTATAGTGTGGACTGGGTACTTTTCTTGTGGCACCAAAGCAACCACTTTATAATGTGGACTAGGCGTTTTTTTGTCATATCACCAATTATCAATCTATATACATATAAAAACATATGCACATGTGTGTGTCAGGCTCTATGGTCCATGGGATTGGGGATGGGGAGAATCCTGAAATTTCTAGGCTGACTATCTAATTCCAAATAATTCCAAGGGAGAGGTTTAGAATAAGCATGATCATCTAAATTGGATACACCCTTTAAAAGCACAAAATCAGTGCAATCCATTGCCCCACCCACCTTGGTAACAGGTCTAGTGTATGTTTGTTGTGTGTCTTGATCTTACTTTTATAATAACTATCATAGAATAACTATCATTTCCAGAAATACTTTGGTTTGTAATTATATATATTCAATGTAGATAATGGGAATGATATCTTAACAGTCTACATATCATTAGGCTCAATAAAATACGGGCCACTGTTATACTGAGGTTGATATATTCATTTTTTTTGGACTTTTTGCAAAAGAGACAATTAATTTAAGCTATACATAACTGTATACAGTTTATATAATTATATGTATACACACACACACACACATATATGTTTTTTTAATGTGTATTTGGTGTATACGTTCGTATGTGTGCGGGTATATGTGCCGCACGGGTTTACGTACGCGTGCGCGTGTTTGTGTACATGCATATATATACATACATGGTGTGTGTTTTCGCGTATGCACATGTATAGATGTGTGTATGTATATATTTAATTATTATTACTTTTATGATTTCAATAACCCCTGTCATTTTCGTTCAACTATTTTATTTACACTATTCTTAAATCTGAAGCCGAGAACCATTCAGTTTCTTAAATAGAATATTAGTCTACGACTCCATTTATACCATAAACGTGGTTTTGTCACTGTGTGTAATTGTTCTCACCACTCCACATAATGATGTATTATCTTCGCTTTTTTCCATTCATTGCCAGGGAACGCCTTTGGTTGCAACGTTTTTCGAAATATTTACTTCTGCGTTCATATATTGATTTTTTTTAGTTTCAGAAGATCACGTTAAGGGTGAAAGCAGTGATTATTTGCTTAAACTTTAATCTGTTATTTTAATAAATATTTGCTTTAGGGTTCTTATATATTTGATATATATTTATCCTTATCGAGCCCTCTTTGGATTTTAGTCTTCACATTTACTATTATTACTATATATATATATATATATATATATATATATATATATATACATATATATATGTAGGTGTATATATATATATATATATATATATATATAAATGTATATTTATATGTGTGTGTGTATATATATGTATGTATTTATATATGTAAATGTATATGAATGTATGTATGTATGATGATCATCATCATTTTACGTCCGCTTTTCCCTGCTTGCAAGGGTGGGACAGGTCCTATTCAGCACAGCTTCTCTCCACTTGTCACGGTCCTTCAACATCTCTACCATGAGCTTCAGCGATCTGAGGTCTGCTCTCACCAACTCCGCCCATGTTTTTCGTGGTCTTCCTCTACGGCGTTGTCCTTCTACTGGTATTTCCTGGCACTTCTTTACCCAGTGGTCATCCTCCATGTGCATCACATATCCATACCTTCACAGTCTTCTCTCCCACACACTACAACTTATCCTTCTTATAAACAGTTTCTTTCTCAACTCATCTATGCTTGGTCGTTCACTCACATTGACATTGCACATCCAACGGAGCATGCTTGCTTCATTTCTCTACAGCCGTCGCATATCCTCTGCAGTCGTTGCCCATGTCTCACTACCATGCAGCATCGCGTATCTCACACAGGCATCATATAACCGTCCATTTGTCAGCAAGGAAGCAGCTCCCTAAACTTCTTCCAACCCATCCTTATTCTAGATACTATGGCCTCGGAACACCCCCCTCCCATGCTAATCTGATCACCTAGGTACCGGAAGCTATCACTTCTATAGAACCCACCTGCATTTGAAAGATGTGTATCACTGCGACTTCTACTGTCTAATTTCCCTGTACATCTATTACATACATAGTTTTCCCTACCTGTTACTTTGCCTGCTATCCCACTACATCTCTTATGTACCCAAGATCTACATTGTGTACATTTTATAGAATTTATGCCAGTTCCTTTTTTGCATATCAAACATGGCCATTTCCCTGACAGAATCAGAGTGGTGTCCTCTTTTCTACACATCAACACTTTTGTCTTAGCTAGGTTCACTCTCAGTCCTCTTGATTCCAACTGTTGTTTCCATAGCCAGTATTTATTCTCTACCTCCACTACTGATTCTGCTATAAGAACCAGATCATCAGCATAGAGAAGTTCCCCTGGACAGCCAGTCTTAAAATTCTCTGTTATGGCTTGGATAATTATAATTGTTTCTACTTTTTGGCACAAGGCCAGCTTGGATAACTATAATGAACAAGAGCAGGCTGAGGACCGAACCCTGATGTACTCCTACTTGTATCTGGAATTCCTCACTATTTTACTGACATTCCTACCCTCATTTTACTGACAGCACCTCTGTACAACGTTTGCACTGTTCTCACAAGCCATTCCTCAACACCTATCAAAGGCCTTCTCTAGGTCAACAAAAGCTAAGTATAGTGGCTTATTCTTCTCTAAGAACCTCTCTTGTAATTGTCTCACCAAGAAGAGGACATCTGTTGTACCTTTCCCAGGCACAAAACCAAACTGCATCTCATCTAGTTTGACCCTTTCTCTAATTAGTTGTGCTAATATCCTTTCTGCCACTTTCATAACCTGATCCATCAGTTTTATACCCCTATAATTGCTCATCTCCAGAGCATCCCCTTTACCTTTGTAGCAATTTATGAGAATACTGTGGCACCAGTCTTTGGGTATGACACCACCATATATAGCCTGATTGATGATGCGTGCAATTAGTTTAGTGCCTATGTCCCCTGTTGCCTTCAGCATCTCATCAACTATATCCGACGGTCCAACGGCCTTACCCTTTTTCATTTCCTTAATCGCCTCTTGGACCCTATATTCGTCAATCTCAATAGCTGGTCCCTGTGTCGGATCTACTGAGGGTAGTTTCTCTCTCTCCCATTCGTTCTCCACATTCATCAGTCTCTCATAATGACATTTCCAGGCCTCCTTTTTCTGATCATTCGTGACACTAAGTACACCGGCATCATTTCGGACACATTTATCTTCAACAACATCCTGATTTGCATTGACACACTGCCTTGCAATGTGGAACACCGCACATCTCTGATCTTCCTGTCGCAGAACATTGGCAAACCTCCTGATCTTAGCCTCCCTGCGTGCTAAGTACACCTGATGTCTAGCTTCTCTCTTAGTGGCTGTATATCCTTCTCTACTCCCACCCTTTTTCCAAGTCTTCCATGCTAGTCTGTTGTCTCTAATGGCCCTATCTACCATGCTGTTCCACCACCAGGTCACACTCTGTCTGGTTGGAGCTCTGCTCCAGCCACAAGTTTCATCAGTAGCCTGCAATAAGTTGTCAAGTAAGAAATTCCAGTTATTATCTATGTCATACGACTCTAAATCGTCTTCTTTTTCGTCATACACATCTTGAAGGGCTTTCCTAAATTTTTATTTTAGTGAAAGGTCTTTTAGCTTCCAGACCTTTCTTCTCCACACCTTCCTGTATGTCTCATTCTGTCTCTTCCTTACAGAGATATCACTAACGACTAACCTATCCTGTGGGGTACATTCTTCCCCAGGTATTTGATACCATCTGCCTGTCCTGCTGCCTATCATCATCATCATCATCATCGTCCATATTCCACGCTTGCATGGGTTTGGACGGGAGTTTTCC
>OZ024747.1:31167668-31172668 GCA_964016885.1 Eledone cirrhosa | reverse complement strand
ATATATATATATAGATCATCATCATCGTTTAACGTCCCTGTTCCACGCTTGCATGGGTTTGGACGGGGGTTTTCCCACTTGAAGCAAGAGTGGTTGTCTTGCTCGCATAGGACTGTCTGGCGGGTTTTCTTCAGCTGGATGCCCTTCCTAACACCAACCACATTTACAGTGTGGGGCTGGGAGGTTTTTACCGTGTTGCCTACACGGCCACATTACAGCGTGGACTGTCTGGTGGGTTTTCTACAGCTGGATGCCCTTCCTAACACCAACCACATTTACAGTGTGGGGCTGGGAGGTTTTTACCGTGTTGCCTACACGGCCACATTTACAGCGTGGACTGTGTGTTTTTTTTGTCGTGACACCTACACGATCTCATTTGTTTCGGCCTGGATGTTGTGGGACCAACATAACTTTACATTGAAAGGGGCGGTGTGGATGGGGTGGAGGTGGTGGGACGGGTGTGTGTTTTGATAGAGATGCCTACTG
This sequence comes from Eledone cirrhosa, assembly GCA_964016885.1. NCBI lineage: Eukaryota > Metazoa > Mollusca > Cephalopoda > Octopoda > Eledonidae > Eledone > Eledone cirrhosa. The sequence goes on along the minus strand of OZ024747.1, from coordinate 31,172,182 downwards.
ACTGTAGTAGGTTTTTACTTTGTATTTAGGTAAGGCGGGTCTTCTCTATTACTGAGTACCGCCAAAGGTCTCGGTCCAGTGACATTGTCTTGGAGAGGTGTAAGCGTGTGAGGTCGGAATTTATCATGTCGTCCCAGGTTTTTCTGGGTCTGCCTACTCCGTGGCTACCGTCTATCTTTATTGCCCTGCATTTTGTTATACAGCTGTCATCTTTCATGCGCATCACGTGACCGTACCAACGTAGCCTTCTCTCGAGTAAACAACATCTGATCCCTCTTATTTCTAATTTTTTCCTTAGTTCGTTTATGCTTAGCCGTTCACGTATATTACTATTGCACATCCAGCGGAGCATGCAAGCTTCGTTCCTCTCTAGTCTGTGTATATCCTCTGCACACAATGCCCAGGTCTCACTGCCATGCAGCATTGCTGTTCGTATGCAGGCATCGTATAACCTGCCTTTCATTTTTAGGGAGAACCCTCTAGCGGCTAATAGTGGTATAAGCTCTCTGAACTTTTTCCATCCAGTTCTGACTCTAGCTACTGTACTTTCAGAGCACCCTCCCCCACTGCTGATTTTGTCACCCAGGTAACGGAAGCTGTCCACTATTTCTATAGAACCCTCTGCTCAATTGAAAGAGCTAGTATTTAGTGGGCACTTGCTGCTACTTATTGCACCAGAGCACCGGCCACATGTAAAATCTATGTTCTTAGTTAGCTTACCTGTGATTCCACTACCTCTTTTATGCACCCATACTTTGCATTGGGGACATAAAATGGAGTTTCTACCTACGCCTTTCCTACACACTGAGCATGGCCATTTCCCGGAAGGGACCGCCACCTTATTTTCTTTCCTACAAACTAGAACTTAAGTCTTAGCCAGGTTAATTTTAAGGCCTTTTGATTCTAGGCCGTGCTTCCATGTTTGGAATTTCTTCTCTAGTTCGGTCATTGATTCAGCTATGAGCGTTAGATCGTCTGCGTATAGGAGTTCCCATGGGCAGCCGGTCTTGAACTCCTCTGTTATAGCCTGAAGGGCAATAATAAATAGTAGGGGGCTAAGAACAGAGCCCTGATGGACACCAACTTTTACGCTAAACTCTTCACTATATTCGTTGTTAATTCTAACCTTACTGACTGTTTCTTTATACATGGCTTGTATGGCTCTCACAAGCCATTCGTCAAAACCTAGTTCTCTAAGAGCCCACCAGATAATGGAACGTGGGACTCTGTCGAAGGCTTTCTCCAAGTTGACAAAAGCTAAGTATAGGGGTTTACTTTTAGCTAGGTACTTCTCCTGTAGTTGTCGTACAATGAAAAGAGCGTCTGTGGTACTTTTACCTGACACAAACCCGAACTGCATTTCATCTAGATCAATTCTCTCTCTGATTAGTTGCGCTATTACTTTTTCCGTGACCTTCATGACCTGGTCGATTAATTTAATGCCTCTATAGTTACTCCTATCTAAGGCATCTCCTTTTCCCTTATAGCAGTTAACGATGATGCTGCTACGCCAGTCCTTCGGAACAACCCCATTCTGTACGACTTGGTTAACTATCCGGGTGACTATGGTGTGTCCCACCGAACCAGATGCCTTCAGCATCTCAGCAACTATTTCCGAAGGCCCAGCCGCCTTACCCGTCTTCATATCTTTGATTGCCTTACTTATTGTACTACCCTCGACTAACACTGCTGGTACCTCTATTGGGTTGATGTGAGGGAGACTGTCTTTCTCCCATTTATTCTCCTCATTTAGAAGCCTTTCGTAGTGACACTTCCAAGCTACCTTCTTATCAGCGTCGGTGATGGCAAGTATGCCATCATCGTTAAGTACACACTTCTCCCCAACAATATCACGGTTTTCCTTGACACATTGCCTAGCAATCCTGAACACCTCACGTTTTTGGTCCTCACGTTGTAGAACATGCTTGAACTTTCTTTCCTCTGCTTCCCTTCTTGCGAAGTACACTTGTCTCCTAGCTTCCCTCCTGGCCACTTGATAGTCTTCTCTACTTCCCCCATCCCGCCATACTTTCCAAGCCTGCTTTTTGGCCTTAATGACTCCTCCACCTTACTGTTCCACCACCATGTTACTCTCCTCCTACCTACAGGCCTGCTCCAGCCACAGACTTCGTCTGCCGCCGTCAGCAGGTTTGCTCTCAGGAATTCCCACTGTTCCTCTATATTATACGACTCTAATTGCTCTTCCTTACTGTCGAAAGCATCAAGTAATATGCTTTGAAATTTATTTCTGGCTATGGGGTCCTTTAGCTTCCATATTTTTCTCCTGAGGATAGTCCTCTTCCGCTGTCTAGTACGTCTCGTCCTGACTATGAGGTCGCTAATTATCAGTCTATGTTGGGAGGTGAATTCTTCATGGGGGAGGGATTTAGTGTTAACAACAGACACTGTGTCACATCTTCTGGTAAGGATATAATCTACCTGGCTTGTGTGTTCCCCCGATCTATAGGTGATCAAGTGATTGTCTCGTTTTTTGAAGTTAGTGTTACAGATAGTTAAGTTATTTGCGTCACAGAATTCCAGGATTCTGGAGCCTTCCTCATTTCTAGTACCGAACCCATAGCCTCCATGGATTCCATCATAGCCGTCACAATGTTGTCCAACGTGACCATTTAGGTCGCCTGCAATAATTATATAGTCACTGTCGGTTATTTGGGAGGTAGCGAGCATCAGTGTCTCATAGAATCTGTCTTTTATAGCGCCGGGCAGTCCGGATTGGGGTGCGTACGCAGATATTACTGTCACCGTAGTTTTATTGAGGACAAGTCTTATTTTAATTATTCTGTCGTTCACTCTATTTATGTCTATTATCTTATCTGCCCACTTTTCTGCTACCATGATTCCTACTCCACCCAGCTCATTGTCATTTCCCACCCAGAAATGCTTATAGCATCGTTCTTTACCCACAATGAATCTAGCAGACCCTCCCCTCCACCTGGTCTCTTGAATACAACAAACATCGACCTCCTTACGTTCAAGCATTTCTACAACCTTGTTAGAGCGACCCTTTAAGGTGCCTACATTCATGGTACCAACTCTGAAGTTTTGGATTGCGTTTGGAGGGTGGGAACGGTGGGGTGCGGGGGGGGGGGGGGTATGTTAGCCATCCTCGGCCGAAACAAGGAGGAGTGCTTGCATTCTCGTCCACGAGGTGAATTTGTCTTTATCTTTGGCATTGTCGCTGAGCGTCCACATTTTTCTCTCTTCAACTCTGCAGAATTCCGTAGTCCATCCATCATATAGAAAAGCAACCAGTTAAGCGATAGTATGGGCCTCTGACTTATGATTGGTCCACGTAATAATGGTGGTGCGTGTGGGCGGGTAGGAGGGATGGTGGTGCGTGGGGGCGGGTGGGAGGGATGTAGGTGCGTGGGGGCGGGTGGGAGGGATGATGGGTTGTTAGCGAGAATGTAAGGTTTAAGATAAGATCGCTGTTTTGGGCATAATTTAACAATAAACGAAAATACAAGATTTGTTTTGTTTAAGAAAATACGATAGAAAAAATGCGGTGATAGGGAAAATATGATTTTAGAGAAAAAATATGATATAGAATGGTGAAAATATGATATAGTGTGAAAATATGACATAGAATAGTGATTGAATGAAAGACTAATGGATTAGAATGGAGAGAAGAATCGAGAAAAATATTTGAACGTTACTTTATACCGATGGAACAGCCATCCCAGAAATAGCGAGCTGGCGATTTTTTTTTTTATATGTATATATATATGTGTCTGTGTGTAGATATATATGTGTGTGTATATATATATATATATATATATATATACATATGTATGTATATGTATATGTGTATGTATATATATATGTATATATATATGTATGTGTGTGTGTGTGTGAACTAATAAATTAATAAATGTATAACAACTAAATGTTTCTTAAAAACATAATATTAAAGATTAGAAAATAGAAAAATACAAAGCTAAAAATACTGACAGGAAATAGGATTAATTCAATGAAAAAAACACACTTGAATAAAGAAGTTTAAATAAAGACAGCAAACTATAAGTGAAGAGAATGAGTTGTACTTGCTTGCCAAGTGACTTTAGCTGAGACTGTGTCGGAATAAAAATATTCACATCACGTTAAAATCATGGATGCCTTTGTGTTCAAGTTTGTATATTTTGGATAGTGATTCTTGCCTTGATCCTTGTAATAAGCTATCCCTAGATTAATCATAAAGCAAAATATGCATGTGGTTAGAGGCCTCAAGTAAATAATGGCCCTATACATTTTTTTTAGTAGAGTATATATGAGATTTTCCCATATACAGTATATGAGTTTACCCTAATTTTTTTCAGTGCTTAGAGCTTAATCTTGGCCTAAGATGTCACTGTAATGTGACCCAAAGAGCTGGAGTTTTACTCCTGACAGATCTAACAAAGCTGGGCAAATCTGAGGTGAAAGATCAGAAAAATGTGAATCACAATCAGAAGTCATGGAAAGCAGCATCATGGGTATACAGTTTCAGCTAGGGA
>OZ024747.1:31106556-31167468 GCA_964016885.1 Eledone cirrhosa | reverse complement strand
CTCACTAGCTTCAGGTTCATGTATTTGGAAATGCAGAATGTTAGAAACAATCTTCTTAAAGAACATATTTCTTTTGTGTCCTTTAATATTCTTTATTTTGCATTGTTTCACTTTAAAATAAAAACAAATGCAAAGCAACTTTCTCAATCTGTCATGATTTAGTGGCATTTAAGAAGAGCCTGTCATCTTAAATTTTTAAACAGGAACATTGACCCAACTAATAGCATGAATGGTTGTTCTCAATTATGTATCCGATAATCATAATTTTCAATTATATATAATTCAAATTTTCTAGATTTCTTATTTGTTTGAGCTATCTAATTCCTATAATTGTAGAAAATTTCCCTTGAGTGTTTTTGAATTCATAACTTTTATTTCTAGCATAGGGTTTTCAAAAATGATCCCGTCAACACTAACATCTCATGTAGGATATTTCTATATTTAAATTCATTTCAGTAATTGCAGCAAGGTTCTGCTGTAGGAGTTTTAATTAGCACTATATTTACTGTGAATTTTAATATTCTGACTCTCTTTTTGGGGTCCTATTAATGAAACTTCATTTCATAATGTAATATGATTTTCATTATCACACCATTCATGTTATTCAATTTTAAATCAGTTTGGATTTCAGAGTTGTCTCCCTGTTTTTCTTGACAGGAATTAACATTAGAACTAAGTACTCATCTTTCATTTCAAGCCTAATTTCAATTGATTGAACATTTTGTTTCTTTGGCTCACCATATCATATCTATCTGTTCTATTTTGTAGTTTGCTAATATTATTTATTTATTATCCAACAAGTGTTCACACATTTCAATCACCTCATCTTAATTTAGTATTTGTTGATAAAGCATTGTGACGTTTTCTTTTAGCTCTTAATAGTATTAGAATTCTTGTGGCTTTAGTCACTAGTTCTCATATGGAATCTTTGACAGTTTGGTGAGAATGCAGATGTTTTGAGTGAGTTAAATTCCAGAAACTGTATGGCTTCAATACTGGTTGTTGTGTAATAGTTTTTCCTTCATTTTATGTGTGTCTGTCTGTATTTAAACATGTACACTTATATGTGTATACACGAAAATTATGTTTAAGATATTAAAGAAAGTTATGTATTTGTATTCTCATCTTTCTCTTGTATGTCTATATATGTTTTCATTGTATTCAGATGTGTATATTTATATACCCTGCCTCCATTTTCCCCATGTATGCTTATGGATATTTATGTTGCTTATGAACAAACAGACATATGCCAATTTTTGATATCCTTTGTATTAAAATAAATTTCTGTTTTGTTTGATAGTTCTTGTTCAAAGCATTCAATCCCCACCATTTATTAAATCATATATTGTAATAAAGAATTTAAGCAAGACATCAATACTTCCACTCTTTACTCACAGATTACCTTTTCCCAAAATAAACATATACAAGAAAAATGAAATACGCTGATTCTACAGAATCCTCATAAGAAATAATGAAAAATTGAAATATGAATATAAAAAGAAAGAGAAAAAAATGATATTTTACAAATTGTAGAAATAAAGTAAAAGAAGGAAGTTACATACAATATACCATAAAGTAATCAGAGTTGATTGAATAAAATGTAATAACATTTTTGAAATTTACTATATAGATTTCTTTCTTTCCTTCAAATAAACACCACAAACAATTGTCATATTTGAAGGACAGAAACAGACAACTTTTGTCTATTTGTTTAATTTTCCTTTCTTAATCATTTTATATCAAGAGAAAAAAGAAAAAAAAGTGAAAAATAAAATAAAACTGGTGACTGATTTATTTTAGAAGTTTCACTTAAAATATTCCTTCAAGTTTATGATTATATAGTTTGGACTACTTTTCTAAACATTTAATTGATCAACACAAATAAAAGCAACTCTTTTATTCTAAAAAACTGCAAATAACTAAATTTAAATTAGTTATTATTTATTCTTAAGAAATTGATAACTGAATACTTATTCATTTTATTTATTTTATATATATTTTATTTATTTGAGAATAATAGCGTTATTGGTTCCAGGCATAATTAGCAGAGATGTTAGAGTATTGGATTAAGTGCCTCATGTTATTTGTTCTATTTCTCTACATCCTTAGCTCAAATCTAACTGGAGTCAAGTTTGCCTTTCATTCTTTTGGGGTAGATAAATAGAATACTCACTTGTTCAGTGCGGTTGATAAATACAATACCGACTCAAGTTTGATCAATAGTATACCAGCTCAAAATTGAGAAATAGAATACTAGCTCAAGGTTGATGAATATAATACCAGATCAGGGTTGATAAATATAATACCTGCCCAGGTATATAGTTGTTTTTTTGTAGTTATTATGTCCATTTTTCCATGTTTGCATGGGTTGGATTGGTCTTTTTCAGCACAACATCTCTCCACTCACTGCATTATTTCAACACCTCCTGTGTGAATTTCAGCAATTTGAGATCAGCTCTTACCGCTTCTGCCTAGGTCTTCCTTGGTCTACCTCTACTTCAGCTTCCTACCATTGGGATTTCCTAGCACTTCACCCAGCAATTATCATCCATGCACATCACATATACCAATGCAGTCTTCCCTCTTGTACACCACTTCTGATTCCTCTTAAACCTAGTTTCTCTCTCAGGTCATTCAAGTTCAGCTTTCTCTCAAATTTACATTACATATCCAATATCACCTTTTATTTCTCATTCTCTCTTCTGATGAAGGATTAGTGTTCTGAAACGTTAATATTCTTTTCCTTCTATATTAAATGTTAAACTAATATATGTCTTTATTGTACTGAGTTGTTTGCTTTGTTATTTCTGTTTAATTTTTGTATATATATATACACACACAGAGATAAGCTTCTACACAATGACTTTCTAGCAAATTCCATTGTTAACATAATGGTCAGCCCAAGGTCATGGTTGAAGACTCTTACCTAAGGTACCATACAGTGTGATTGAACATACAATCGTGTGGTTGTGAAGCAATTTTTATTTTTCCTCACATAACCATGCCAGCATCCACTTTCTTAGTGCTATGCTAATTAACTTATCCTGGCTAATTGACTAATATTTTGGTTCATCTAATTTAGATATATCCATTTTTGAACTCATTGCCGAAGTTAACTTGGCCTTTCATTCTTACAGGGTCGATAAAAATAAAGTACCAGTAATACACTGGGTAATTGGTGGCCTTGTGCCAAAAGTAGAAACAATTATTTTGGTGATGGAGTGAGAGGGGGAATTATTTAATCGTGTCTGATATTGTAATTTTATTTCCTTTAGAATCTCTCTTCTCCATATGATATAAAATTATTGTCGGATGTCAACTTTACATGTTTATGACTTTGTATATTTACTTTGATTAAAGAATATGCAATCACTCGTACAACAATTCTCAAGGCTTAAGTAAAATAAAAGAATGTATTGGTTAGAATTTTCTTTTTATATAAAGTCTTCATCAAATTTCTTTATCAAAGTGGTTAATTGTTAGTGTATGGAATAAATATTTGACTCATTATGTCTGAGTAAATATTTTCTCTTCATTTATGTCAGAATAGAATATTTGCAATTTAATATTTATTGTTTTAAAACAAACTTTGAGTCAAAGAGAATGTCAGATGTGTAAGATCACTGGTGTTAAGCTGGAAACAGTCAATAATTCTTGATAATTTTCATCATATATAACATGATACACATGAAAATGTTTCATAACAATTTTGCCAATCTGATTAAGTGGAAAATATTGAAGTCATTCTCGTATATTATTTTAACATTGATCTACTATGAATTGATAGCAAAGAATATGTGACTGACCAATTTGTGACACAAATGGCCAATAATTTATCTCTCAACATAACGTTGTCAACATGATTCTCTGATTTAAATACATCATTTAAGTACATCAATATATTACTAATCAGACAAAATAAAATTAGATATTGATCAATTACAATATCAGCTAGCAAAAAAAAAAAAAAAAAAAAAAATGATGCAACTATTGAATATAGATGTTAAAGTAAATACATGAACGCTTTCATTGATCACAGAATTAAAAAAAAAAATCTAATACTGCCCAAATACTGTTAAGTTTAATGAATGTAAATGATCAAATGTACCCAGTCCACTCTATAAATTGGTAATACTGGTATCATAAAATAACACACCTGTGCTGATATTACAAAAAATGCACACAGCATGCTTGTAAGGTGTTTGATATTAGGAATAACATCCACCTGTACAAACCATTCAAAATGTATAAGGACTTAGAAATTGACTTTATCAACCCATTGTAGAAAGAGGACATATAATGACAGTGATGATGATTATAGATACAAATAATCGTGATCCATGAAATTTTGAGTGTTAGGAAGGGCATCCAGCTGTAGAAAGCTAATCAAACAAGGTCTTGAGAGGATCCTTCAGATTGTGTCAAAAGACACGATAACTTCTCTGCACTTGATAATGAGCGTATGTAAGCTAGATACAGACCTCTTTGGCCTGTTTAGGACGTCAAAATTATTTGATTGTATTTTAAATGTGGATGACATGTCATTGATGTTTATCTTCTGTAGTTTTAGTCCTGAATAAAGTTAATTAAAACAGTATAAACAATAGATTTTTACATATATCAAATTGATTAAAGAAAAAGAAAGTCTTGCTCAATGTTTCAAAAACAAAATTCTATGCTTTATACATCATCATCAGAAACACATTTCCCTGGACTCAAATTGACTTTGGTAGTAACAGAATAGAATATGTTTATTTTACATCCTTAGGAATCATCAGTTGAAAATACATATTGCTCCAACAGCACCCAGTCCACACTCTAAAGTGGTTGTGTAGATGCCATGACAAAAAGCATCCAGTCCACACTGTAAATGTGGTTGACATTAGGAAGTGCATCCAGCCATAGAAACAATGCCAGAAACGGATCTGCATGAGCAAGATACGGTCATCTGACCTGGCTTGCCTCTCAACAGAACAACTCATGTAACCCACGCTAGTGTGGAAAATGGATGTTAAACAGTGCTTAAGATGATATTGCTCCAACATGTAGATAAGAAGCCAATAGCACTGGTAGCCAAACTAACAATAACAATGTTTTCCTAAGCATTTTCTATGAATTATATGTAGTTATATATGGACCCATAACTCCCAAAGCAGTTGTAGGGGTGCCATATTGACATATGGTGTTTCTAGGGCATTTCTAAAACTGACAAAGTCCATTTCCTCTCCTTGTCTGAAAGCAGCAGATTTATTCCAGAGAAGGATAGTGAGTGAGAGGAAAGAAGTGAGAAAGATGTATAGAGGAAGAATAGACTCCAGTCTTAGAGTGGTAACTAAAATAGATGAAATGCAAAGTTGACCTCAGCATGATTTGAACTCTGAGAGCAGAAAGTCAGAACGAATACTAGAAAGAATTCTATCTGATGTTTTAACACCTCTGCCAATTCACTATCTACTGAATATATATCAGACTCTTATTAGATGTTATCTAAATTATGTTATTATTTTGCCAGGGTCAATAATTCATACAGATTCAACAATTTATAACATAGCCTGAGACTAGATTTAAATAAAATGTGCAACTCTGAAAGAATTGAGTCTCTATATAGTAATTCACAAGTTTTAAAGTTTTCAATCACGAATATACTTGCACAAATAAAAATTCCAAAATAATTTTGTTTTGGCTTTGTGCCCAAACTTCTTTGGGTTCTAAGCTTACCAAACTACTCTGATAGAGATAAATATCTATGTATATGTAATGCAGACAATGTTCACAAGACTCATGCTCTTTCATCATATCTTTCAAAGGTTAAACCTAATACGAAGCAAGAAATGAACGTAAATCGTTGATATTAGAAACGCTTTTCCCTCTGTTACCTAATGTGTGCATTCTTGTTGCACCATGTGTGGCTGATTTGTCATGAATAATATACAACGCATGATTGATAAGTTTCTGAAAGCTGGTACAATGTGGTAGAAATGTATAAAGGTTAAAGGATAACAAATTAAGCAAAATAAAGTAATGTTTTACCCAATAAATTTCAACATGTCATTTCAGAGCTACTAACCTCTTTTCAAATGTAAAATGAAAAAAGCCACAAATAAATGATAGATTACAAATGCACAAAGCAGAAAGGCTAATATCGTTTGTTTTGTTTTAAACCATTTTCGTTTTGCCTTTGAAATGCGGGTATTAGCCCTGAAATATCATGTTGAAATATACTGGGTAAAACATTATTTTGTTTTGTTTTATTTGTTTATACGTTTATACCACATTGTACTGGATTTCTGATACAACTCATGCTTTAAAGCCATTTTCACCATTAAAGGAAAGATTAGCATTGTGGACATCATAACAGTCTTCTTTATTTTCCCCATCCTCCATATCCCCTCTCACCAGCCCCCTTGCCCTTATACCCTTCCTTACTGTCTTTGTCTTTCTTGGTCTGTCCCTTCCTCTACTCTCTACATTTATTTCCATCACTCCTCTCTTCCAGTCACTTTCATCCTTCCTCAACACATGACCCAGCCATCTCTTTCGATTTCTATTCACAATATTCATGACTGGTTCTATTTCCTTTCTTCCAGCCTCACAAAATAATTCAGTTTGTCTCTCCCACCACCCACTAATCCTGCCATTCTCCCCCTCAATGTTCTCTCTCTTCTATTCACTTCCTTGATCAATGTTGCAGAATGAATCTCTCAAACTTCTATAATATCTGTTCCAGTAAACATTGTTTTGTAAATAAATACAAAAAATTGGATAAGCTATTCTAACTGAATTATATTAACACTTATTTAAATGTTAATATATATATATACATGTGTATAAAAATAGAGAGACACAAAGCAGGTTAACGAATTTGAAAAATGGGTAGTAATATGAGCTTCATTCTTTTTCCATTCAATAGGTTTTTTTTAAATCCCAACTAACAGACTAATTATATTTAGTCTAATACAGCATAAGCACATGTTACTACCTTATATATATATATATATATATATATATATATATATATATATATATATATATATATATATATATACCTTTACATATATAAATATATGTATGGTGTCCCAACAAATTTATACACATATTTATTAGAATTGTTGAAGTCTGTATATATTTTTGGGGGAGATTCTGTATATATATAATATATATATGTGTGTGTGTGTATATATATATATATATATATATATATATAGAAGTGGTTACACAACAGTTAGTTCACCATACCGAGAACAATTGTTTCATCTTAGCAGATCCTCAGCTGAGGATCTGCTAAGGTGAACCAATTGTTCTCGGTATGGTGAACTAACTGTTGTGTAACCACTTCTACCTAACTCGTCCCATGGGCTGAGTGCTCTACCACTACGGATATTACCTTCCAGTGTTCTACCACTATATATATATATATATATATATATATATATATATATATATATATATATATATATATATATATATATACACACACACATATACATATACAGAGAAAGAGTGAGAGTGAGAGATTTGCAGAGGAACCGATTGAATATAGAATGAATCAGTAATAACAAAATATAAAATGTTGAAATATATTCGAGCAAGTGTTGTAAGATGTATTGTATTCTTCATATCATTAATGGATATTTATTAACCAAAATTTGAAAATCCGTCTTTCCAAATTGAATGCTTAATAAACAAGGAAGCAACATGTCAAAATTCAATGCCAGTCCCATGTAAAGGAAGAAGAAAAATCAATAATGAACCTTGACTATCTATGGCATTTTGATTAATTGAGATATAAGAAATAGCAAGACACTATTCTTGATTATTTTACTCTATTCCTGGTTTCATTCATTCAGCTACTGCCATCCTGGCACAACATTTAGAATTTTCTAAATATTAAACCCCACTTTGATCTATATTTTATTTATTGAATGTCTAAATTTTTCTTTTGAATAAAAAATAATGTAACTTGTGCTAGATACTCATGTTTATTGGCACTCCCTTGATGATATGCACATTTGCATGTATACACAGATTCATACATACATGAACATATCATATGTACATGCACACATGCATACATACATGCACACATGCATATTCACGTAAACATAGTGAATGAATAGTACCACATCTGTGTAAATGGAGTTGATTTATATCAAACATGAAAAGTATGAGAAAAAAGACCAAAATATCACAAAACAAAAGCAGGGAAGTGTCAGGCATTGAAATGTCCAAGACCTACAGCAGACAACTGAAGAGGGGAACTGTCCCTTGTTTGTGCTTTCCTTTTATTTCAAAATACACTTTATCAGTCGTCGGTTTGACTTCACTCTCTCTCCCTCTCTCTCTCTCTCTCTCTTGGTTACATACATACATGTGCTTCTCCTCATGTTCTCCCCTTTACCAGTATGTTTACTGCGTTTTTTTCTCTTTTTTCCCCTTCTGTTTAATTTATTTTTTCTCTCTCCTTTTTTCCTTCCCCAAATTCTTACAACAGTTATTGACGCACTGGAGATAGACATATTGTCTTTAATGGGTTGAAATATCCGAGACTTTCAGCAGACAACTGAAGAGGGGACCTGTCCCTTGTTTGTGCTTTCCTTAAAACAATTATTATTATTATTCGGTTATTTCCTCAACATATATTTGAGCTTATTATGAAATAAACCACGCTGGACATTCTCCCCTCCCCCCTCTCTCTCAATCTCTCTACAAACTCATCCCAAACACAAACTTCAAAAAAAACCTGACAACCTGAATGCATGGGAGAAAGAGACCCTGTCCCAGGTGACTCTATAGAGGGCCCAGCAATACAAGTCAGCAGCAGTGTAGTAAGTAAGGGAATTAACGATATGAAGACAGAGAAGGCAAACGGTCCATCGGGTATAGCTGCCAAGATGCTGAAAACATCTGGGTCAGTAGGTCACACCATAACCACATGTATTGTTAACCAGGTAATACTAGAAGGTGTCATACCAAAGGATTGGTACAGCAGCATCATTGTTAACTGCTACAAGGGTAAAGGAGATGTGCTAGATAGAGGAAACCATAGAGGTATCAAGCTGATGGACCAGGTCATCAAAGTAATGGGAAGAGTTATAGCACAGCTGATTAGGGACTGGGTAAAACTAGATGAGATGCAGATTGGGTTTGTGCCAGGGAAAAGCACCACTGATACGCTCTTCTTTGTGAGGCAGTTACAGGAAAAGTATCTAGCTAAAAGTAAGCAGCCCTACCTGGCATTTGTCAATCTGGAAAAAAGCTTCGACAGAGTCCCCGTGCTATAATCTGGTGGGCTCTTAGAAAACTAGGAATAGATGAATCGCTTGTGAAGGCTGTATAAGCCATGAATAGGGGAGCAGTCAGCAAAGTTAGGGTTAACAATGACTATAGCGAGGAATTTAGCGTACAGGTCGGTGTCCACCAGGGCTCTGTTCAAGCCCTCTCCTGTTTATTATCATTTTGCAGGCTATAACAGAAGAGTTTAAGACTGGATGCCCATGGGAACTTCTGTACGCGGATGATCTTATACTTATAACTGAATCTATGGTGGAACTAGAGAAGAAATTCCAAACATGGAAGCAGGGACATAGAAAGATGGGTCTCAAAGTTAACCTGACAAAGACTAAGGTTCTTGTTGGAAGACAAGAAAACAGAAACCAGATCCCCCCAGAGAAATGGCCTTGCTCAGTATGTAGGAAAGGTGTAGTTAGGAATTCCATCCTCTGCCCCAAATGCAAACTATGGATACACAAGAGATGTAGTGGGATCTCAGGAAGTAGTTAGGAATGTAGGTTTACATATAGCAGTTGTACTGAGACAGTAATCAGCAAACGGCCTCAGGAAACAAGCACTACCAAACTCTGGGAGGGATCTGTAGAAACAGTAGACAGCTTATGCTACCTAGGTGACCGAATTAGCAGCAGAGGTGGGTGTTTGGAAAGTACAGTAACTAGGGTAAGAACGGGATGGAAGAAGTTCAGGGAGCTACTGCCATTGCTAGCTGTGAAAGGCTTTTCCCTCAAAATGAAAGGCAGACTGTATGATGCATGCATACGAACAGCAATGTTACATGGTAGTGAGACCTGGGCGCTGCCTGTAGGAAACTTGCATAGATTAGAAAGAAACGAAGCTTGCATGCTCCGATGGATGTGTAATAGTAATATACGCGAACGGCAAAGCATAACAGAATTGAGAGAGTGACTGAACATAAGAGGAATCAAATGTTGTGTGCAGGAGAGGAGGTTGCTATGGTATGGACATGTGATGTGTATGAAGGATGACAGCTGCATAAAAAGGTGCAGAGCACTAAAAGTCGATGGAAGCTTTGGAGTGGGGAGACCCAAGAAGACCTGGGATGAGGTGATATAAGCTGATCTTGCCTAATTGCACCTCTCGTGGCACAGGACCGAGACCTCTGGCATTATGCAGAAATACAGAAGAACCGACTTCCCACGGGTACAAGCCAAAGCTGAAGCATATAGACAATTTTCCCCCAGCGCCCTCCCACTGTAAAGTAGTCGTGAAGGTGTCACAACAAAAATCACCCAGTCCACAATGTAAATTGGTCGTGTAAGCACCACAGTAAAAAAGCACCCAGCCCACACTGTAAAGTGGTCATGGAGGTGCCACGACAAAAAAGCACCCAGCCCACATTGTAAAGTGGTTGTGTAGGTGCCACGACAAAAAAGCGCCCAGTACTCACTGTAAATGAGGTTTGTGTTAGGAAGGTCATCCAGCTGTAGAAATCGAGCCAAAATCAGTTTTGTATGAGTAAGGCATTGGTCCCTACCTGGCATTGCCTGCAACAGAACAAGCCGTCTAATGCATGCTAGCGAGGAAGAATGAACATAAAACGGTGATGATGATAAGTAGTTCCACTACAGTTAGTTCACCATTTCCGGGAACAATTGTTTCACCTTATTCAGATCATCAGCTCGGATTAAGTGAGATTGTATGGAAAAGGAGAAACAATTGTACGAATACGCATGTGCAGCAACAGTTATTTCCCAAAGAGGAGGTAACCCATGTTAGATCAGTGCAGGAAGACAAATGTGGAAACACAGAATAATAATAGATTATTCATGTTATTCACTCCAGAATATTATAGATTATTCATATTAATCAGTCTGGAGCTTTGTAATTATGTAATAGGTTTCCAGACGTGTCAGCAATGAGAAAAAAGGCCATTCCTTGAATTTAGACAAGCGCTATTATGCAATCTTCTCAAGATAACGATTCTTTCTTCAATGCACAGCCCACAAGATGGATTCCCATTTCTGTATGGCTTAAACTTAGTAATAACTTTCCATTGAATGGAGTAATCCACACTTTTGTCCTTGAGTGACCTTATGTAGCACGTGAGCTTCGTGGACGATCATTTGTCCAGGTATCTGAAGATCGACAGATGATTCAGGAAGCATTCTTTAAACCGGCCCTCCCACTATACCTACATAGGATTTGACCTCTTGTTGTTGATTTAGTCAGTTAGAGGTGACCAGAGCTTCATAAATTACAGTGGTTGTGTTACATTGTTGTTGAAGAGGACAAGCTTCAGTCCTTCAGCAAGAGCATCCTGGTGGGGTACTGCTCTTAGGGTTGTTCGTGATGTGGGCCCTCATATTCTTAGCACAGGATTATCCTAGTTTCACCCTGTGTCTGTTAAAGATGGAGCAGTATTTGTGACCTATGGGAAAATGTCTATCTAAGAGAGCTAAACATCTTTTACCTACATAAGTTTTAACGTTGAGTGAGAAAGTGGGGGGGAACCAAATTATTTTTCTATTAGCACAATTTCTTTTTGTATTGTTGTTGGCCTTAGAAGGGGAGTAAGCAATTGGTTGCAAGAAGCCGCTGTTAGTGAATGCCATGTTGTAATAGGGTGCTGTTCTGTCAAAGATTGTTTTATGGGAAGAGAGATTAGAGATTCTAGTGCTGATATTTTTCATGAAGTTTCTAAAGACTGTTGGTTGGAGCCATGTAATTTAGTTTTTCATTTAGTTTATGGAGGGTCTAAAGATGTGTGTGAAGATCTAAATTCATTTCTAAGTAATCTACACTAGTAAGGTTAGTACCTACTGTTATCTTAAGTCCTAACTCATTAAAAGTAGTAATTAAACCTTTTTTTAATAGGGCCCAGGTCGTGACCACTTTATGACTCAATAGAGTCAGACCATCGTCGCAGTATAAGTCCATGTGGAAGTCCGGCAATCTAGTTTGAGATGTATCTAAAATAAATAAGCCAAGTTGCATACATCAGCACTATTGAATGATGCCATCGATACGTTGAATAGTCCTGAAGTAGTTGACTTCTTTCTCCAGGCTACTCCATGTTCTGGACTGAATAACATGAATAATCTATTATTATTCTGAGTCTCTAGAATCATCTCCACTGCACGAATCTAATGTGGGTTATCTCCCCTTTGGGAAGTGACTGTTTCTGCACATGCGTATTCGTACAATTGTTTTTCCTTTACCGTATAATCTCATTTAAACTGAGCTGATGATCCAAATAAGGTGTAATGCGGAATACCGCACGTCTCTCGTCTTCCTGTCGCAGAACATTGGCAAACCTCCTACTTTCAGCCTCCCTGCGTGTGAAGTACACCTGACGTCTAGCTTCTCTCTTAGCGGCTGTATATCCTTCTCTACTCCCACCATTTTTCCAAGCCTTCCATGCCAGTCTTTTGTCTCTAATGGCCCTATCTACCGTGCTGTTCCACCACCAGGTCACTCTGTCTGGTTGGAGCTCTGCCACAACCACAAGTTTCTTCAGTAGCCTGCAGTAAGTTGTCACGCAAGAAATTCCAGTTATTATCTATGTCATACGATTCTAAATCGTCTTCTTTTTCGTCATACACATCTTGAAGGGCTTTGCTAAATTTATATTTTAATGAAAGGTCTTTTAGCTTCCAGACCTTTCTTTTCCACACCTTCCTGTATGTCTAGCAGGAAGTCAATCTGGCATATGTGCTTGCCTGATTTGTAGGTTATTAGGTGGTTGGTAGGCTTCTGGAAGTAAATAAATAAATAGTCACTGTTTTTATGAAGACAAGAGTGACAACGGAAGTAAAATAATTTGCATAAAATTAGCAGTTGAAAATTGCGAACAAATATCGTCCGCACCCTGTATATATATCATCATCATCATTTTACATCCGCTTTTCTCTGCCTTCAAGGGTGGGATGGGTCCTATTCAGCACAGCATCTCTCATTTGTCACGGTTCTTCATCATCTCCTCCGTGAGCTTCAGCAATCTAAGATCTGCTCTCACCACCTCTGCCTATGTTTTTCGTGGTCTTCCTCTACCGTGTCTTCCTTCTACTGGGATTTCTTGGCACTTCTTTATCCAGCAGTCATCCTCCATGCGCATCACATGTCCATATCATCTCAGCCTTCTCTCCTGCACATCACAACTTATCCATCTTATACACAGTTTCTTTTTCAACTCGTCTATGCTTGGTTCTTCTCACACATTGACATTGCACGTCCAACGGACATACTTGCTTCATTTCTCTCCAGCCGTAGCATATCCTCTGCAGTTGCTGCCCATGTCTCACTACCATGCAGCATCACGCATCTCATACAGGCATCATATAACCGTCCTATCGTACACAGGGAGAAACCCTTCTTTGTCAACAGAAGAAGCAGCTCCCTTAACTTCTTCCAACCCGTTCTTATTCTAGATACTATGGCCTCGGAACACCCCCCTCCCATGCTAATCTGATCACCTAGGTACCCGAAGCTATCAACCACTTCTATAGAACCCGCCTGCATTGGAAAAATGTGTCTATCACTGCAATTACTACTACCAACTTTCCATGTATATATATATATATATATATATATATATAAATGTAATCTGAGTTTTTCAAATATTAATAATAACATTCGATTCGTTTGAAATTATGCAACCAAGCCTCAATTTTATAGCCATGTCAGTAGAATGAACACTTCATTCTTGCTCTTATGTTGGCATGCGAACATAAGAGCAAGAATGAAGTGTTCATTCTACTGACATGGCTATAAAATTCTACTGACATAACAAGTTGCTTGGCTTAATGGTTAGAGCATCAGGCTTACAATTGTGGGATTGTGAGATCAGTTCTTGGATCGGGCTTTGCGTTGTGTTCTTGAGAAAAACACTTTATTTCACCTTGCTCCAGTTCATTCAACTGTAGAAATGAGTTGTGACGTCACTGGTGTCAAACTGTATCGGCCTTTGCCTTTCCCCGGTGGCATGGATAGGAGAGGCTGGTATGCATGGGTGACTTGTGCCTTGAAGGGGAACTTTCTCCGTGCAAATCCCATGATCTTTTGTGACCAAAGGTGGTCTTTACCTTTTACCCATATATATATATATATGGAGGCACATGGCTTAGTGGTTAGAGTATTGGCCTTGCAATCGAAAGATTGTGAGTTCAATTCTCAGACTGGGTGATGTGTTGTTTCCTTGAGCAAGACACTTTATTTCCCATTGCTCCAGTTTACTCAGCTGTAGAAATGAGATTATAGGGACTAGGGTCCATATTACACTGTAAAATCGTAAAAGGAAATGATGATGATATATGTATGTATATATATATGTATACATATCAGATGTAATAATTAGTTCATTCTTCTCTCTAGCAAACTAAAACCTATACCCAATATTTTCTCAAAGTTCATTTATACACCATCATTCATGCAAACTAACATTACGTATCTAAAGTCTGTTTTGAGCCTGTAGCTTCCAGTTTTTGTGCTGTGAAGTGACTGAGAATACATAAGATAAGCTTGTACTCAGTTTCCATTGGTGAACTCTAAGTTATCATATACTGGACTCAGTTGCCATGAAGTGTAATCATATTTGGAAATGTATTTCTTAACTAGACAGCCATGTCTATACATTTGATATGTTTATGTAAATTCTATAATTGCAATTTTCATAATATTTAGAAATAGGTAATAGGATTTATTTTTCTTGTGAGCATTTAATTATTGTAGTCTCTTTTGCAATTATTCTTACATTGCTGAAATAAAAACACAACTATCCTTTAAGCAGCTTTAAAATTAATTCATTTTCTATGTTCAATATATTTTACTTTGCTTATATTTGGCTTTCCTTTCAGTCACACATTTTATGAGATTCTTTCAGGCTAGATCTGTTTTAAATATCAGGTTTAACTGTTTTGTTATTTAGCTCTATGTTAAACTTGATCAATTAGATCTGTTTTAAATATCAGGTTTGAATGTCTTAATTCAGCCTCCTGCCTACCATCATTCATGAACACAGCCCGGAAATTCTTGGACTTCTCTACCTGCTTTAGTGGAACTCCATGTACATGTAGAATGTGTAGCTCAGAGATCAGAGAGCCACTCCAGGTAGAGTCACTACTTCTCCAACTTGAGAGATCACAGCTCCATTACTATGGGCAAGTAGTTAGAATGTTTCAGGAAAAATCGCTGGACAGAATTTATGGACAAAATCAAATGACATGAACTCTATTTTATTAGCTCTATTTTATTGGAGAACATTTCTTAATTTATGTTCCAAACAGGAGTTTAATGAGAAAGTCAGTATTATTTCTAAATCCCTCTAAATTCTTAAATATTGGCAGGAAAGCACCACTTGTTGTGTATTTAGTTACCATGCTGATATCTATCTGTCTTTTACACACAGTCTCCCCTCTCTCTCTCTCTCTCTCTCTCAACATTTTCTATGGGAAAAATAATTTCGGTTTACAAACAGCCTTCAGGACCAAAATAAGGTTCATAATCCAAAGTTCCACTGTGTAAATGTATACATATATATATATATATATATATATATATATATATATATATATATATTCATTTTACTAAGGGTAAATAGCGAGTCTTGTTATTCTGGTATTTCACCTACATCTCACAGTACTCATTTCTCTCAACTGTCAACTGTATATATATATATGAAAGACGTAAAATAAGAAAATTATAAAAATTAACTTACTTACTAAAATTTCACTCCAACTAATTAGTTTCTGAAAGGGAATAAACATGGTTTCCAAATGGAAAGCATGGAGAAGCCGTTTCGTCATCAGGAAGTCTGTTCTCAGCTAAGTTATCTGGCGATACGTGGACACAGGGAACTTATATAAAAATAATTCAGTGGATGGAGAAAAGCAAGCGTGGACTAAATTCCAAGACATTGAAAAAAATCACTGCCTACTTGGTCGGTGGCAAATTCAAAAGAATCAATCACGTGACATCGAGGTTAATCAGTGAGGAGTGGGGTGTTAAAAAGACAGTAGCCAAGCCATTACTATAGTAGCAGTTTTGGCAAATTTTTGCTCAACAAAATAATTTGGAGTTAATTATAAAGAATTAGTATATCTACCAACATATATATACAGATGCATACCTATGTTAGCAAAACCTATATATTTGCTAACATAGGTATGCATCTGTATATATATGTTGGTAGATATACTAATTCTATATATATATATATATATATATATATATATATATATATATATATATATGTATGTATGCTACAATATATTTGATCTTGAAATAAATCTCTAACAAATGTTCATGATCATAGTTCATGTTTTTTCTAATATTTGTAAAAGAAAGTCATTTCAAAATAAAAATTAATATGTTTATATTTACACAAGGTAATTTAGAGAATGAATTATATCCTAATTCCATTCGATTTTACTGTGTAGTACACTTATTTCTGACTAAAATTTTGTGTTTTTTCGTTGGTTTTTTTTTTACAACCAACTAGATTCCATATTTTATTTTATGCCTCATATCATTAATGGATATTCGTCAACCCTACTTGAAAATCCATCAATCCAAATTGAATATTTAATAGACATGCTGCATGTTGAAACGTTCTCTGTAACAAAATGCAAAGTCTTTCCAGTGAAAAAAAAAAAAAAAAATATCAATGGTAACTCATTAGTGCTGTCATGAAAACAACAAATATCATAAAAAATCCTAAAAAAACCCTAATATATTCAAAATATAGAATGTGATCAGTAAAAGATACTTAACAATGTGCCAATCATCTGGTATCAATATCTCCATTATTCTTTATTTATTTTATTTTTTTACTTCAAAATTTATGTTAATGATGTCCTTTGTCTAATATTCATATGTACATTCATATGTTTTCTTTTTACATATATTCCTTCATGTTGTTCTTCATTTGCTCTCATAATCAATTATATTCTCTCTCTCTTTCTCATCTCTTTCTCTCTCTCTCACTCTTTCTCTTTCTCACTTTCTCTCTCTTTCCTCCCCATCTCTCTCACACTCTCTTTCCCCCACTCCCCTTCTCACTCTTGCATTCACTCTTTTTCTTTCTCTCTTTCATTTACAATCTCTTTCCTTTACTCTGTGTACTCTCTCCCTGCTTTCTCTCATTCTCTTTCACTTACAATTTCTCGGCTTCTCTCTGTTTACTCTTTCTCCCGCTCCCTATTCCTCTCTCTCTACATAATCTCTCTCATGCTCTTGCTCTCTTTCTTTCTCTGTTTTAGTTACAATCTCTCTCCTTTTCTTTGTGTAATCCCTTTCATTCTCTCTCAAAATAACTTTAATAAGATCCATTATATTTAAATTACTAACCAACATCTTCATATATCATCCACTATTATTTCTGTAGCTAATAATGTACCTCTGTTGATTTCTATAATGAATGTTCCACCCAGTTGTTCGATCAATGGAACAGCCTGCACATAAGATTAACCTGTAGGTGGCTAATCATTCAACAGATACTTGTATCTTAATGTACCAAGGAAGATTCAGCATGACACACTGTAACTAGGCTGGTCCTTTGAGTTCCAAGTACAGTTCATTTAAAGGGATTCCGAACAGTTTCTGTCCACCCAATTTCACTCACCATTCATCAGTCAACCCCCATCCCCAACAAGGTAAATGACACTTGCCCAGGATGCAAAGCTAGGATCAAACCTAGGATCCAATGCAAAGCAAACTTCTTAACCATTTTGGACATGCTGTACCAACTTCAGTAACCATACACAGAGTTCTGTGAGTTCATCTTAAAAGAAATTTCATTTCCTTTCAAAATTATTTGCACTGTCTTTTGTAACTATACATTAATTGCAGATTTCATATTTTCAGCTAGTTAAATTTTTATTCTAAAACTTCTTTTGAAGGGTTACAACATTTTAATTTGGTTTGTTTTTTTTGTTTTTTTTTCATTCGTCAGCAGGCAACTGTTTTTGAGACTGGTGGTAGTGATCTGTATAGTTCTTTATTTGTCAGCTTCTGTTTCCAAGAAATGTTGAGAGCCATTCTCAGCATCCTCCTGTAACATCTGTCAAGTCTCTTGCATAGCACTTTGTCAATAGTCCACGTTTCACTGCCGTAAAGCAGAATGGATTTAACAGTTGCCAGGAAGAAGCGCTCCTTGATTTTGCGGTTGAGGTTGGACTTCCACACCTTCACTAGCTTGTGGCATGCCAACCATGGTAGTACTTTTCTAATTTCAATGTCCTTGCATGAGCTGACGAATGAAACTGGATGGGCACTGCAACCATCATCTAGAAGAGACAGCATCACAACTTGTGCTCTGGAAACTGGCGGTCAGATGAAGTAGTGGGAAGACAGGCCGACTCATTCATTGATACCCTGCTGAGAGATACCAACATTGATAACATCGATGAAGTGAGAAATGTCATGCTCAACCGGGACGATTGGAGAAAGCATGCTGAATCTTTGCAAGTGTAAACTCAGCCGAAGAAGTTATTTAGTTAAAATATCATAGTTAACATATAAATAAATTTAAATTAAAGAATTCAGTACTATTTCCTGCTAAAATAATCAGTTTTAAAATGTATGTGTGAGTGTGTATATGTGTATGTATGTACATATATGAATGTGTGTGTGTATATATATATGTTTACACATACATAGAAACACACATACACACACACACACATAATATGGTAGTGCTGGTACTATGAGAAAAAGTAGCTAGTAAGGTGATAGTGCTGGTGCCATGTTGAAATTCTCCCAGCACATCCAGTAGAGTAGTTGGCATTAGAAAGGGCATCTAGCCATAGAAATCCTACCAAAAATGGAACATATGAGTTAGACATGTGTCAAAATTTTGTAACTCATGCAAGCATGTAAATTATATATTAAATCATGATGCATACATATATGTTTACATTATTTTCTTTCTTTATATCACATAACCTAGCAGTTCAATAAATATAGATCGATAATATAAGTAACATGTTCAACTTAAGCTCTTGAAAATGTTGCCCCAAAATGGCTGTAGTCATATGACAGAAACCAATAAAAGATAAAAGAATATAGAATAGACAGTTGTTGGCCAGAGTTTTCACCCAGATAGCTGAATTTTGTAAAACTAGTAATGCACCAAAGAAATAAAGAATATAGCATAAGCTACACTTTGAAGCATTGTCTATTTTACTATGTATCCGGATGTGTTTGTTCTCCAGAACAAAATAAAGGTGTATATATACGTATATATATATATACATATATATCATCATTATCATTTAATGTGTGTGTGTGTGTGTGTGTGTGTATATATATATATATATATATATATATATATATATATATATATATATATAGTAGAATAATTGAGTATCGAAAAATCGGCGCACGAGTTCACGATAAACAAAATTCGATATGAGCGGCTGAGGGCTCAATAATTTAGATAAATCAGAGCTATAACTATCGTTAAAATACCGTCACACATAGAACAAGTCTATAATCAACCATACAACCGAAAAATTGCGATCTGGAAGATTCGGGACACTCAGATAAAAAATCAATAAATCAATAAATCAAATGAATGTAAAAAGCATAACCTCTATATCCGCGAAAAATATTCGGGAAAATGTGGAAATACACATATCGAATAAGAGTGCTCAATAGACATGTTAAAATAAACAGGAGCTATTCATCATTTAATAGAATCGACAAAAAATGAACAATAAAATTAACTGGTCAATAGCTAGGTCTAGAGCTAAATATAGTAGAATAATCGAGTATCGAAAAATCGGCGCACGAGTTCACGATAAACAAAATTCGATATGAGCGGCAGAGGGGTCAATAATTTAGATAAATCAGAGCTATAACTATCGTTAAAATACCGTCATATATATATATAATAAATAAATAACAAAGAACGCTTATAGCATAATATATTGAGTCATATATATATGTATATATATATATATATATATATATATATATATATATATATATATATATATATATATATATATATATATATATATATATATATATATATATATATATATATATATATATATATACACACACATGGAGGCACATGGCTTAGTGGTTAGAGCATTGGCCTTGCAATTGAAAGGTTGTGAATTCAATTCTCAGACCGGGTGATGTGTTGTTTCCTTGAGCAAGACACTTTATTTCACATTGCTCCAGTTTACTCAGCTGTAGAAATGAGATGATAGGGACTGAGGTCCATATCATTAAACTGCAAAGTGGTTGTGGAGGTGCCATGGCAAAAAAGCACCCACCACTCACTGTAAATGAGGTTGGTGTTAGGAAGGGCATCCGGCTGTAGAAATCAAGCCAGAATCAGTTCCCGTCCCACCCTTACAAGCAGGGGAAAGCGAACATAAAATGATGATGATGATGATGATGATGATATATATACACACAAACATATATATAAACATATATGTATATATATACACATGTAAATATATATATATATATATATATATATATATACATGTGTATATACTATTCATTCGATGATAAAATTGTGTAGACAGAGATGTATATTTGTTTGACGCCAGAATTGTGTATATATATATGTATAATTGTATGTGTATGTATTCATTCTCTGAATATTTGTGTATACACACATATATATTTATATATGATATAATATTTTTATATAATATATTTCAGAGCAGATCGCTGTACGTTTTGTCATATGTAATATCTTATGTATTTAAAAAAATTGTTTTCTTGTCATATTTCCCTCAACACACCTGTAGAAATAAAATCATATTATTTTTTACTTGAAAAAATAAGGCAAGTTACAATAAATTATATAATCTAATGCTAGATAGAATTTGAAGGAAAAATATGCAGGTATAACCACAACTAGAACAATTTTCACCATAAATCTTCACAAGGGCTTTTCACCTGCTATTACTCCTTTGATTCCATACCATCAGGAACTGTGTGTGGTTCTAAAATACAAAACTTTATGTTATAATTTTCTGAAAGAACCTCTATTAAGCTATATTCCCAAACACCAGTTTAATAATTGTTTCTAATATAGCCACAAGTCCAACAATTTGTAAGGAAAGGGAAGGTTGATTACATCAAATAAAATTCTTAACTGGTATTTTATTTAATCAACCTATAATAAAGGCAGAGTTGACCTAATTTGAACTCAAAATGTAGAAAGTCATAACTAAACACAGTAAATTATTTTGTCCAATGCTCAATTGATACTTCTAATCCACTGCTTTTAAATACTATTAGAAGAGAGTTGGCTGCCTACAGGTGTGAGCTCTTGAGTGGAGTAGCTGGTCCAGCGAGTCTTCATCCTGTTGACCATGACCAAGAGGTGGAGGTGGTGGATACTCATTCAGGCATTACACATTTAAGCACATACACAAAATAGATAAAAAGTTTGTACATAGAAAAAAAATTTAAGTTAGTTATATTACTAATTTGTTAATTATTTGAAAATTATAAGCATTGTTTTTCATTGAAATATGATACAAAAAGATACAGAATCAAAAAACCATGTCAAGTTTACATGGTCAATTGAGTTACAATTAGCAATCCAAATATAGCTCTAATCAAATGGTAATAGGAGAATCACATTTGCATAGCTGCTTGTGTGTGTGTTTCTATGAGTATGTGTGAGTGAGGTAATATATTTCTAATCAAAATCTTACCAATCGTAATAGGAGCATCAAGTTTGAGTATGTGCATATGTGTGTTTCTAAGAGTATGTGTATGTGACATAATATCTCTAATAAAAGGCTTACCAATGGTAATAGGAGAATCATATTTGTGTGTGTGCTTGCGTGTGTTTCTATGGGTGTGTGTGTGAGTGGAGTGAGGCAATTGTGAAACTAAAGCAAAAGATTGTGAAACTAAAGCAAAATTTATGCATTAGTGAATGAAATTCACTAGCTTTAGTCTCTTTGAAATGTTTGTATAAGTCAGCATGCAGCATGGTCTGATATACTTGTTTATGTAAATATACAAAGCTAGGATATATATAAATGTTGTTATGATTCTGTAGATAAGAAAACACATTATCAGTTTCAGGACAATGTCATTAATGTAGGAGTCTATATGGTTGAGAGTTCGTTGTTGTTGTGGAAGGATGTAATATTTATCAGAGGTCTCAGAAATGCCTGAATTTATGTGGTTGGATCAAAAGGGACTCCATCTTAACATATTACAATGGACCATGCAGTGAAATTGTTGTATTTTCTGATATGTTTATGGTGATGGAAATTGTTCTATAATTGGGTGGAATACTACGCTTATATACTATAGGCTGACATGAACATTGTGTACTTTTTTCAGCTGATTTGAAATGAATGGTTATGATATCATTGCTAATTCCAACTGCCATATATTATTTGCGGATTGTCAAAGTAAATAAATGTTTCATATTGGAACCTCTATAGATTGCTAAACATCTAACAAACTGTTAAATTCTGTGAGAACATCTAACCAATTCTACTGAATTGGTTCCACACTAACAGCTAAAAAAAGTATACAGTTTATAGTACTGTCAGAAATGTGTATTATAATTTTGATTATTTTCAATATTTATAGCACATTCACAACCAACATAATGCACTTCAGATATATTCCCTACTACAGTTTAACAATATAAATACAAATGGAAGAATGTTTGTGTAAGATTTGTTTTCTGCTAAATCACAATTATCTTTTAAAAACTCTATCTTCATGTTGAGTATCAAGAGTATCTTTCACCTCGAAGATCACACTCTCCTTTAAACTGTGTCTATAGGAGAATTTGAATTCTCCACATGGATTTTTTTCAAATTATATATCAACATCATCATCATTTTTACATCCATTTGTCAATGCCTGCATGAGTTGGACTGTCCTTTTCAGTACAGCATCTCTCTCTCTCTCTCGGCATATATATATATATATATATATTAAGCTGATGGCCATATGTATGTAACAAACTTTTCGCCAAACGGCTGGACCAGACAGCACCAAATTTGCACCATAGATGTAACTTTTTCCAAGTAAGAAAGTGAGGGTATTTTTGTCTACTAAATTTAGTTAAAAGATTAAAGATATTTTATTGTTTATTTAAATATTTACTTCTTTAAAATTTTCAAATGTCAACACTTCCGGTTAGCGTTCTCTCTCTTTCTTAATCTGTCTTTTTAGATAGATACATAGCTATAATGCCGCGCCCTTATAATATCTGTCTGAATGTCTGGCTGTCTGCATTACGAAAACCATTCTGTACATTGACTCTCGTATATAGTGTGTATATATATATATATATATAGTGTTAGTATCATAAATAAGAGAGTTTAATTTGTACATTTTATTACAGCATTCTTTTATACGTATATATACATATATATATACATACATAAACATGTTATTTACAGCTGTATAAAAAAGTATAATTGTTTCTACTTTTGGCACAAGGCCAGCAATTATCCCAGTACATTACTGGTACTTTATTATATATAATATATATAATACAACATTCCTCTCTCTTTCTTACTCTGTCTTTTTAGATAGATACATAGCTATAACGTTGTGCCCTTATAATATCTCTCTGTCTGGCTGCCTGTCTGCATTGACTTCACGTCTAACCAACTTTTAATTAATTATATACATATATATATAATTATATATTTGTGTACATATTTTTAACAGCTAAAAAAAGTATACAGTTTATAGTACTGTCAGAAATGTGTATTATAATTTTGATTATTTTCAATATTTATAGCACATTCACAACCAACATACTACACAGTCTGCTTATCGTCTGTTTATCCAAGTGAAGCTAGGTACGTCAGATATATATATATATATATATCTGGTAGCCGGGCGCCAGCCGGACGGGTCAGCTAGTATATATATATATATATCACCTGCTTGCAAGGGTGGGACGGGAACTGATTCTGGCTTAATTTCTACAGCTGGATGCCCTTCCTAACACCAACCTCATTTACAGTTAGTGCTGGGTGCTTTTTTGCCGTGATACCTCCACGATCACTTTACCCTAGTCCCTATCATCTCATTTCTACAGCTGAGTAAACTGGAGCAATGTGAAATAAAGTATCTTGCTCAAGGAAACAACACATCACCCAGTCTGAGAATTGAACTCACAACCTTTCGATTGCAAGGCCAATGCTCTAACCACTAAGCCATGTGCCTTCATATATATATATATATATATATATATATATATATATATATATATATATATATATATATATATATATATATATATATATATATATATATATATATATATATATATATATATATATATATATATATATATATATATATATATATATATATATATATATATATATATATATATATATATATATATATATATATATATATATATATAATTACACAATATAATTATATTGTGTTTATTATGTAATTAAATATCCCTGTACTATACATAGAGCACTCTTCTTTCCTTTACCTTCTCTACAGAAATACTTAACATATATATATATATATATATGGAATAAGGAAATACAAAGTAATTTAGATGTTAAAGCCCTTTATTGATAAAGCTTGATACATATTTCGATGATGACAGTGGCCACGCGATTCTGTGTAGTATCCAGTGCCATGATCTCATCAGACAGCTTTTTACATAATAAGGTTACAATTGAATTACATCAATGTTTACCTATGTATATGTATATGTATATATATATATATATATATGCATATATCTTTATGTATGAATACCTCATCAAAGATATTGTATTATGTTGCTGTGCCTGTTATATTACCATGACTCAATTAGAGAAAAGTAATTATCTATGTAAAAAGTAATTAATTCTGTAAAAACCATTAGTTTTATAATGATTCCAGCATCTTAACATTTAAAAATGCCTAGAACTTTCAATTCAAAAAGCTGCACTTACCATCATTCTGTCTGAATGTCTTTAACTAATGGTTGTATGATGTTAACCTTCTAACAGAACCAACAGACTTAACATGAAGTATCAAGCTCTAAATGCATGAACAACAAATGAACAGTGTTAGTAATAATACATGTATATTTTCCCTCCTTTTCTAGAGAGTTCAAATAAGAAATGACCTTGTTTTAAAGGAATTCAAGTATTGCCATAATAAATTTATCCCCTAAAATTATAATTAGAATATAAAAGCATTTTATCATATTTCATTTCCAGTTTTTATCCTCACTCAAGTATTAGTTAATCATAAATCAAAAATATTCTTAATTTCGTCTCTTGAAGTATAATTCTTATCTGAAAATATATTACTTCAAAGGTTGTAATTAACCACTAGTCCGAAAAAAAAAGTTTCTTATGGTTTAATGCTTATATCGTTTACTTTATAATTTGGTATCATTTTCCTCTGCTTCATGATTATTATGATGATCATCAATAATAAAAGGTTTGATTCCTTATAGGTACATCTGTCCACGTTTTTCCACCCTTAAGGGCAATTTAACCAATTTTATCAACTATTATTTATAATTGTTTCTACTTTTGGCCCAAGGCCAGCAATTAACCAGTGCATTACTGGTACTTTATTTTATCAACCCCATAAAAATGAAAGGCAAAGTTAACCTCGGTGGGATTTGAACTCAGATCATAAAGGGCCATAACTCTATGCTCCAAAGCATGGCGTCCAACCCTCTACCGATACTGCCAATCCACTGCTATTATAAAGTACCAGTAATACACTGGTTAATTGCTGGCCTTGTGCCAAAAGTAGAAACAATTATTTATAATTGTTTCTACTTTTTGGCACAAGGCCAGCAATTACCCAGTGCATTACTGGTACTTTATTTTATCGATCCCGTAAGGATGAAAGGCAAAGTTAACCTCGGCGGGATTTGAACTCAGATCATAAAGGGACGTAACTCTATGCTTCAAAACATGGTGTCCGACTCTCTACCGATACTGTCAATGATTGACTGTTATTGCAGTTATTTTCTCACATTAGCTATTCAACATATTTTACCATCGTTTTTCTTTTAGTCACATATTTCTTGGCTTATATTCAAGTGTATACAGTACATCTGACTATGCTCTAGCTTCAAGCTGTATAGTATATCATACTAAAAATATTATGGGATGAAATGTCAGTTGTCCCTTGGGGTAAAGATAACACACTCACATGATATTTGACAGATACAAGCTTCAATTCCTTGCAGATGCCTCTGTTCACTTTTTCCATCTCAAATTTACCAAATCTTCTCAAGTAATATTTATAGCAATTGACTATTACAATTATTACCTGTTTTTTTGGTTTTTTTTGCGCGGGGACATAGAAATAATCGAGCTGGACACCTGATTGCGCAGTTCAACTACTGGGAGTAAAGGACCCCTAGCCCCTGTCAAAGCATTCTTCTAGGAGAAGGCATCTCAGGAAACTGGGTTAATTCCGACATAAAACCTGCGGCTCAGTAGTTACCGATGATGTTGATCTTTTCTTCTTTTCGGGTTATAGCTACTGTCGCTCAGAGAGTGGGTTTGGCTCAGTGCACAGTCTTTCCTCACTTTAAAAATATTCTTTGTGCACAGGCATTGCATAATGGAATTAATTAATAATTATTAATAGTGTTATTATTGATATGACCATGCTGTAAAAAGGAGGGGTAGAGAGGGCCCATGAGTCCAGTAAGACATCCTCTCTAGTGTTAGTGGTATGAATAAAAGCATCCAGTCAATGCTGTAAAGTGGCACTGGTGTTAGAAAGGGCATCCAACCATAACAGAGGAGTTTAAGACTGGCTGTCCATGGGAACTTCTCTATGCTGACGATCTGGTTCTTATAGCAGAATCAGTAGAGGAGCTAGAGAATAAATTCTGGCTATGGAAACAACAGTTGGAAGCTAGAGGGCTAAGAGTGAACCTAGCTAAGACAAAAGTGTTGATGAGTAGAAAAGAGGACAAAACTCTGATTCCGTCAGGGAAATGGCCATGTTCGATATGCAGAAAAGGAACTGGCATAAATTCTATAAAATGCACACAATGCAGATTTTGGGTACACAAGAGATGTAGTGGGATAGCAGGCAAACTAACGGGTAGGGAGAAATACATATGCAGTAGATGTACAGGGAAATTAGACAGTAGAAGTCGCATTGATAGACACATTTTTCCAATGCAGGTGAGTGCTATAGAAGTGGTTGATAGCTTCCGGTACATAGGAGATCAGATTAGCATGGGAGGCGGGGGGTACCAAGGCCATACTATCTAGAATAAGGATGGGTTAGAAGAAGTTTAGGGAGCTGCTTCCTCTGCTGACGAAGAAGGGTTTCTTCCTATGTATGAAAGGCCACTTATATGATGCCTGTGTGAGGAGCATGATGCTGCATGGTAGTGAGACATGGGCAGCAACTGCAGAGGATATGTGACAACTGAAGAGAAATGAGGCAAGCATGCTCCTTTGGATGTGCAGTGTCAATGTGCATAAACGACCGAGCATGGATGTGTTGAGAGAGAAACTGTGTCTGAGAGGGATAGAATGTAGTGTGCAAGAGAGGAGACTGAGGTGGTATGGACATGTGATGCACATGGAGAATGACTGCTGGGTGAAGAAGTGCCAGGAAATGCCAGTTGAAGGAAGTCGTGGTAGAGTTAGACCACGACAAACATGGGTGGATGTGGTGAAAGCAGACCCCAGATTGCTGAAGCTGACAGTAGAGATGACAAAGGACCGTGATAAGTGAGATGCTGTACTGAATAGGACTCGTCCCACCCTTGCAAGCAGGGAAAAGCGGACGTAAAATGATGATGATGATATATTTTGTGGCTATCACAACTTGGAATTGCAAACACTGTGCGTGAGTTAATTGTTGATAAGGTTTTGTATACTAATACTACTTCAGGCTGGTCTGCAGGTTAGTATATTTAACTTTTCTATGTCTTTAATGATACATGAGGCACTGACTGCTTGTTGGAGGATGTTTGGAGGAATATATCTGCCGGTGGTGTATTAACTCGTTTCCATTTAGCTTGTATATACATACATATATACACACATACATAAATGCTAATGACGACCCTTGTGGTCAGTCCAATGATTGGACGTATGTAATTACAGCTTATATGGAGACAACATACCATATATTGGAAAAGTTGAGGTACATATTGCGGTAAGATTACATACAATATTTCTACATAAGTGTTTGAACTGTAAATATATTGCAACACATCTATTTATATGAATGATTCATAGATTTTAACATATAAATACAGCGTTGTTATATTACATTCATAAAGAAATATACTAAGTAACATTACAAAACGATTCACCAAAAGAAAAAAAAAGAAAATGCTAAATATGAACGTTTAAAATACAGTTGTAGAATTAAAAACTAGCTGAAAGGAAATATTACCCAAGCTGTGAACAACTTTAAATTTAATTCTGGCAAAACTCTGTTGAAACTTTTAAAGAAGATCATTGTGTATTTTGAAAAATAAATGCTAAATATTAGTGAATAGCAAAACGTATAATTATCCTTCAACCAAATCGCAACTACAACCATTGTATTCAATGGAGCTACCATCTCAACAAAGATTTATATGAAGCATACAAACAATCTGACCCCCAAAAGTTTGGTTTTATGTAGAGGCTAAAAACTTTGTGGAACTCCAAACACCCAGAATTAGTCTTTTCCCCAAGCCATTTAAATGAACAGGCAAAATATACCATTAGATGTAAATTGATACATCTAACGGAACTGAGTGACACAATTGAAGACAATCATTCCATTTCCATTGACAGAGAGAATGGTCAGCTAAATCTAGCAGTAAACAGCACACCAACAACATAGCTGAAATCCATGCCTCTACTGTACAAACAGAACACCAAAAACTTGTGGACCCTTTACAAGTGATATGGGATATGTTTCAAGAGATACACAGCCTTAATGCGAGTAACAGACCATACAACACCAGAATCAGCAAAGTACCCACTAAATTAGAATTGAAGGCAGTGAACGAAATAGCTGACAATTATCTGAAGGCCGCACGATCCAAAGGTGTGGAAGCATCATATGAATTGCTTAATATTTTGTTATATGATATGCAGCACATTTTGAATGCATTCTCTGATGCTTGCACTGCCCTAGGATTGACTGTCAGTCTCAAGAAAACTGTTGTCATGTACCAAACTGCCCCTGGTAAGCAGTACAGTGACCCAAATATCTATGTGTATGGTAAACGACTTGGAGTAGTTAATTGGTTTGTCAACCTGGGAAGCACTGTCAGTCGATACAGCAACCTTGATAACGAAATTCCACTCAGGATTAGGAAAGCAAGTGATGCTTTTGGAAAGCTAGAAAGGTGTCTCTGGGGTCAGCAAGACATATGCAAGAAGACAAAGGTAAAGGTGAACAAGGCCTGTGTGCTCTCTTCTCTTCTTTGTGCCTGCGAGACCTGGTTCACACATCGACACCATCTTAAACAATTGGAGCATTCCCATCAGATGTGTCTCAGATGGATCCATGGCATTCACTCGAGAGACCACATCAGTGATGTTGAGATTTTGGAAAGCTCTCTGTGTGAAAGTATAGAAGCTCTTGTGCTTAAGCAAAGACTCCGATGGAGTAGTCACCTTGCCAGGATGAAGGATTCTAGAATACCGAAATAACTCTCCAAACGACCTCCACATAAACCAAAAAAGAGGTATAAGGATTTGTTGAAAGCCTCCTTGAAAGATGCTAACATCTCTGCTGATCGTAATAAATGGAGAAAGACTGTACATGAGGGGAAAGTTGCTTGAAACATCTCGAATCGCATACGAGAAAGTAAAAAGGGATGTGAGGAAAGGCATTGCTGTTGCATTTCCAGACAGTCAAGGTCCTCCTATGGCACTGACATGCTGCGAGACTCTGCCTCAGCAAAGCTGGACTCAAAAGTCATCTTCGCAGTCATAAAGTGAGACCAGTGGTTGACTACCAGGCTGCTGTTGGAGATGCTACTCATCATACCTGTCAAACATGTGGAAGAGAATGTAGATCAGCAGAAGGGCTCAAACGACATGCAAAAGTACATGAATTCCAACCACAGCCGGCTACTGCCAGTGAATGTTTTGGTTGCCAACTCTGTGAAAGACATTTTAGGTAGTTGGCTAGGCTAAAAAGCCACATTCGATTGCAGCACCATTAATTGTTAATATATATGAGTGTATATGTAAGTGTATGTGTGTGTGTGTATATGTGTGGGTGTATGTATATGTATATATATATATATGTACACATGTATATATATGTGTGTATATATATATATATTTTTTTTTTTTCGTGCAATGGCCATACTCGATAATGAGGGGGCATATATATATATGTGTGTGTACATATATATATATATATAACGAAAGAAATGTGGTAAGGAACCAGATGGACCATAATTCACCAAAGTACTCAATAATTAGGGTAGTAGAGTGGGTAAAAGGAACAAGTATGACCCCGACGCAGAGCTCAAGCCGTTTCGACGGCTAATTCTGGAGTCCAGAAACATGACTAGTATTTGATAATGGAAGTTAATAAAAAACATCAATATGAATCTGGTGATGCTGATTCGTATTTCTTTTACATGTCTTTTCTATCAATTCTAAACTTCTAGTTAATTTTGCTCTTGAGTGATTCCAGATAAACTATTACTTGACTAACTTTGGCTAACAAACATTTTATCAGGGAATTCTAAAATAAAATTTAAAAATAAAAATAACATGAAACTAATTGTAAAACACATGTTCCTTCAAAATGATAGAAAACGTAGCTAAATCTTCCTCAAACTATATTTCACTAATTTCATACATGACGGATGTATTTGATAATGTAGTCTTAGATTATCTCTGAAAAAGAGAGTATAGTCACAGCTGGAATACCTTTGTTTGTGGGTTTACTCATTCAAGTTTGACCTTAGGTTAAACAACATTATTTACATCATGTTAAAGTCATAATAACACATACGGACTCATTTGTATTCGATCAACTGGAATTATGAGTGACTTCTTATGTAAGATACTAGACAGTATTTGATAAAAGGTAACATGACAACTGCTATGATATCTTGTCTCTGTCTTTTCTTGTCTAGAATGGGCTGCGCTCATGCTGTCCGCCATCAGACATAGCTGACTCACTTGTCTCTCTATGTCTTATCACCCAAATTGTGTCCATTTCCTCTTCAGGTATAGTGCTAACCATTACACTCAGTCCGTCCTTACCTTAGAAGCTCTTGTATCTGGAGACACAGGAGGCAACCAAAGTGCTCTAATGACCATGGTCAGTTGCATCTATTAATATATCATTCCAGATTTTCTTGATGAGTTTCAAATCTTTGTTGATTGTCTACTGCCAGTTCATCTTAGAATGTTCTCTTCCTCTCTTTCCATGGGGGTACCAATACAGGACCTGATTAGTATGTCTCTCACATGGGCATCATGTGATGTGGCCTTACCAGCCAAGTCAATGCTTGTACATGATGTTAGACACACGTTATTGGTGAGTTCATTGATGGACTTCTTTGTTTGTGATGAAATCATCCTACCTGATGCCAAAAATGTTCCATAGACATTTAGTGTCAAAATCATCTAATTGGTTTTCCTGGCTGGTCTTCACACTCCACGTTTCACACCCATAGAGGAGCATTGAAAGCTTAATCATACATCCCACCCATCTATTTTGTATTGACATATATATGATTTAAACAATGCCATTCACTATTCAGATAAAATCATTTAAAAAATGTGCTTTTCTGCCAATTAATTCAAATATCTGAATTTGTAAAAATGCCTAATTTACTTTATCTTTTCAAGTGCATTTGTACTTGGAGATGGCTAATGATATATATTATCATTTGTAATTGGCTTTCAAAATTACATAGCTACTCATTTCCTCCTTCTGCTTCTCTCTTGTATCATATTATATATGATACAAACCTATGTTTTAACTGAATGATTGACACTTTACTATATACATAATAGTTTATATTTTTATCGAGTTTCTACTTTAGGCACAAGGCCAGCAATTACCCAGTGCATTACTGGTACTTTATTTTATCGACCCCGTAAGGATGAAAGGCAAAGTCAACCTCGGCGGGATTTGAACTCAGATCGTAAAGGGACGTAACTATGCTGGAAAGCATGGTGTCTGACCCTCTACCAATACTGCCAATCCACCACCCTTTACTATATACATAATGTTGTTGGACCAAGTAGCATTAAAGAGCATGTGTATCTCTTTAACACTGTTACAAGATGTTTAACCTTCTCATGTGGTTTTTGTTGTTCTTTTTTGCAATGTTTTAAAAACATTTATTGTACATTTGCTATGAATGAAATTAGTGAGAGAATAAATTCAATCGTTTTTGGTCAAAGATCACAAAAGTTAAGAATAGGTAGTATATTATTTACATGAAGTATTCGATTTAGTATTTATATATTTTAAAAACTTTTTAATGATTTTGTTTTGAAACGTTATTATTTATGATAATTTCGTTAGAATGGAATATTGTGAGAGAGAAGTCTAAAGTCACAACTGTTTATTTTTCTTTGGAGAGAGAGAAAGAGAATGTGTGTGTATTTGTGTGTTCGTGTATTCATTTCACTTGGCTGCAACATTTTGAATAAGAAAAAAAATATTTGAAGTGTTGTTGAGTGATAGATATAAAGAGGCAGAGAAGGATAGATGTGGAGAGTAAATAAGCTAGGGTATAATTGCATGAATAGTGTTGGAAGTAATGTAAGTAGTGTAGAAGTTGTACAATGTATGTGGAAGTGAAAGATGAAGGAATGGTGTTCATAGTTTGTATTCTTGATATTAATTTTCAAATAAATTTATTCTTGGATTTTAAAACTACACGACACGGGGAAGGCATTTCTATAGAGAACAGCCAGCAACACACATTGCCTTTCAGCCTTATGAGGTCAATAAAATAAATTACCAGTAATTTACTGTGGTCAATTTAATCAACTTTTCCCTCCCCACAAATTGTTGGCCTTGTGTCTAAATCAGAAACTATTATTTTTGCCAATTATTTTTTGCTATAAATGCTGTAGCTTCTCTCGAATGTATATTTAAATTCATTCACTATAAAGCCATTTTTAATAACTGAAAGTAGTAATGTTTTGATTAAATGAAAATATAAATTAGATTTATCAATTCTTCAGACAGCAATACTTTTTGAAGTTGTAGAAGATATCCCTTGTGTCTTTTTATTGAATTTAATTCTTTTGTACCTAATCTATCAAACTGTAATTAAATAGAAATATCATTAGTCATAATTCTCTATTAATGCATAACAACCATTGTGTGCTATAATTAAGTTAGTGTCCACATATTTAATACAGTGACCATTAAATTAATTTTGCTGTAAGGAATATAAAAACATAAAAGACAAACAAACAACTTTTTAATTATACCATTTTCCTGTTTTCAGCAAGTACAGCAAACATCTTGGGACAGGTTTCAGTCTTATTCTGACTTCATAAGTAAAACATGTCATGTTTCCAACTCAGTAATTGAATGGCCATTATATAAGTATATAAGCCTATATAACTCCACTACATCATGTTACACCTATATATGTATGCCATGAACACTTAACCGTTAATAAAGTGAAAGGGGTGCCATTTAAACCTGGTAGTGCCCATCCCTGTCATTGAGAGTCAGAGTGATAAAGTGAGAGATATCTAGGAAGAATCAATTTGGTCAGTGGCTTCAGTTTAGACATATCAATATTTTCCTTGGTAACTTTGACATTGAATATTGGTCCTGACATTAATTATTGTTATTAATATTGATTTGTGTTATTGTGTTATTATTATTGATGTTTTGTTATGATTTTAAAAAGTTTGTTTGCAAATCTCTATTTTTATTGAATTCAATGACTAATTTTTTTTTTTTTTTTCATTTTTCCTTTCAGCTGTCTATGATATCGGTGCTGTTGCCCCTGATACATACTGTGGCTATACAATGCGAGGCGAGACCAAACCTACTGGGTACATAGTATCACCAACATACCCTGGCATATATCCAGACAACTTATTTTGCTATTATAAGCTACAAGGGAAACCAAAACAACGGATTAGATTAAAATTTGAAGATTTCTCCCTATTTCATGGCGGAGAATAGTGAGTATATCCACTAATTAATTTATCATTAATCTACTAATTTATTTATTATAAATCACTAGAAATCACAAATTTTAAATGGTGACATTTTGTTATTTTGTGTTCCTTGCTTAACCAAATATTGTGAAAGTACTGAGGGTAAAACAAGAACCTTGATGTTACCAATATTACGAGGGTCATTTGAAAATTTCATAGGCTGACCAAGATCTTCCCATGCAATGGCTAAATGGGGTTTATTTTTAAACATACTCTTGGGTCTTGAATAATCGTCTCTCCCACTGCTTATTAATTTGTCAATCTAATCTATCTCTGGCAAAATTTTGTTTTAAATGGTAGAATTCCTTTGACATTTAATTTTATTTATACATTAAAAAACTTTGTACATGACAAAAAAAGTACATTACTCAGAAATCTCATACATAAAATAAATAGGATGGATTGGGGTCTGGATATGTAAACTAAACGAGTAATTCTGGTTTAAAGAATTCTTCAAAAAGTCTGATCCAAACCATGGTTTTATTGAAAAGCAGACTTAAAAGTGATAATGGTGATGATTATATTAAATTGTGTCTTGAAGTAGGATGTAGGACTACACATATTTGATACATTATTAATGTAAACTAAACAAAGTAAATAGAGGAGTGAATGTCTTAAATGGCTCCCTAACAATCTAATTATTTCTGTTTCAACACGTATTCTCAGATCAACTTACATGCCAAACACATACAACTACAAAATAAAAAGTAATTATTAATTGAAAAAATACAGAATATGACGAAGGTGTTATTTTTTTTATTTGAGATTAGAGAGTGTAATTTGGCGGAGAGATTTTATCATCATCATCATCATCATCATCATGCATACATTTTCCCATGCTGGCATGTGTTAGATGAGTTGTTCCATTGTGAGACAAGACAACTCAGATGACTGTGTTTTGCTCATACTGAACTGTTTCTGGCTTGGTTTCTATGGCTGGAGGCCATTTACTATATGGACTGGATGCTTTTTATCATGGCACCAAAATGACCACATTACAGGGTGGACTGAGCACTTTTTGTTGTAACACCAACATGACCAGTTTACAGTTTGAACTGGGAACTTTTTGCCATATTACCAACACAACCACTTCACAGTGTGGACTCAGTGCTTTTTATTGTGGCACCAAAACGACCCCATTACAGGGTGGACTGGGTGCTTTTTGTCATGACACCAACATGATCACATTACAAGGTGGACTGGGTACTTTTTTTCATGGTAAACACAAACAATACGGCCTTTTCATTGGTTCAGTATTCATTCGTTTTGTTGTAGAAATAAACGCTCTTTGCAGTAAAATCTCTTAACATCTTCATATTCTGATACAAACAAATTGTTCTAAAAACCTAAGGTTTTAGCCTGCTAGGCATAACTGCTGTTAAATGATGATGTGAGTGGAATTAACAGATATTCATTTCCAGGTATATGACACATAAAGAAAAAAAAAACATTTTTTGTTGGTATTATGATAATAATATCCAGCCTAAAGCCTGACAGTCTTGTATTACGTCAGTTAGCTTTATTGTGACATAATTCAAATTCCTTTCACTAAGATTAAGGACAGGACAAAAATTCCAATTTTTCAGCTTTTTCTTAATTTGCTTTATATTTTTTACTATCCAATTAGATTCATCATCATCACGTTCAGTTTTCCATGCTGGCATGGATTGGATAAAAAGGTTTTGAGGCAGATTTATACAGCCAGTTAGGTACCCTTTCTGGTGTCAAACCATAAATTATTCTTTTATGTATGGCACTTGTTTCCATTAATCTTCATTGAACTGTTAAGAGGTATATAAACAGCATGGTTTGCTTAAACTGTTCCACAAAAATATAAACAGAGACAGCTACACACATAAACATATAAACATATGCTTACACACACATAAACATATGCATACACATCCATACACATGCACAAACACACACATGATAGTTTTCCACACAGTTTCCATTTACCAAGTTCACTCACAATGTATTAGTTAATTTAAAGCTCTAGGAGAAGATGATTGCCCAAGATGTCATGCAGTGGGATTAAAGCAGACATCACATAGATGCAAAGTAACTTTTTTAACTATGCGTGTATTTAGTGCCAGCCAAGGGAAAATGGAATTAAGGACAACAAAATTATTTTTTAATTAGTATCGCTGGTGCCATGATAAAATGAACTCTATGCAATCTGTGGTTGGTGTTAGAAAGGACATTCAACTGCAGGAATCATCCAAAATTAGAAATCATGTAACTTCCTGACTTTAGTTAATCTAGTCAGACTGTAGCTCCAATTATAAAACTCAGGGCTAGTGGTTTAGTTTATTTTCAGTTGTGTTAAACAGCTAAAACACAGAGCTGGTTGCTTATTTTGCTTTCAGTTGTGCTAAACAACTGCATATATCTTCTTCTAGATACAGTGATGATCATTGCAGTACTCTTGTTAATTGCACAGTGTTATTGTTGTTAGTAATGCTTAGGGCCAAACTAGCTCTGATTGAGAAAAATATTTGATGAAATGCACACCTATGCATATCCAGCACTACAGCAACTAATATAATTATCTATTTTTAAGATAGCAGGTTGTTATTTGCAGGAGATTTAGCTGCTATTTGTAGCAGATCTAATGATCACATATCTCTTGGCTTGTATTATGAAATGAATGTTTAAAGTAATTTGTTGGATCCCTTCTGACATTTTGCTGGAGATAACAAATTTATCCTTAGATGTAAGATCCAAATATATTTCTAAAACACCTGAAAATGACAAGTGTATTTCTTTTATTTCATATAACAGTAAGCTGTTGCTAAGGAACTAAATGTTTATCTATTTACTAACCTAAGGATTATTGTTTTACTTCACTTAAATGGCATCTGTATTGGTTATATATTCTGTTGATCTTTGGTTTATAAAGATAGAAAAGCTAGGCAGTTTTATCAATGCTATCACTTTGGAAAGTACCTAAAGCATTAGTTTTCTTTCAAAAAAACATTGTATTTGAAATTAAACTGGATCATCTGTTTAATTACTATATAAACACGAACATAAACCGAGGAATGTGTGGCAAAAAAGTCAATGGTAAAATGGGAGCGGTGCAGCTTATGGTCAAATTGGCTTATATTTGAGTATAATGGTTAGCTGAAAAGTTCATAGGCTGACTAAGATACTCTCATGGAATGATCAAATGCGGTTTACTTTTCAATGTAGTCCCTGGAAAGAAACAATGCAGTTATTAATAAGAAGAGTTGAAATTAATGCATGCAAGATTTTACAGCTCTAGCATCACTCCTTCATAGTCAGCCTATGAACTTTTCAGCCGACCCTCATATATAAGATAAATAGACAGAGAAGATGGTAAAGAAAAGGTTATAGTATGTCTGGCTGTTATAGGTTTGAAAAAAGTTAATACATTGGAATTGAAAGTTAGCCATGGTCTTGATTTCTTTACAACTAAACAGTGTTCTGAAGGTTATCATTGATATTTAGAATATAAGAGAATATACAATAAAGATTGGGATAGATCTAAGTGTTTCAGCATCATTATTTAACATCTATTTTTCTTGCTAGCAAGGGTTCAACATGTCACAAACCAGTTAGTATTCAAGTAGAACCATTCATTTCTAGAAGGACCGAGGGCCTGACATTTAATATCCATTTTTCTTGTTAGCAATGATTCAACTTGTCACAAACTGGTTAGATTTCAAGAGGAACCTTTAACTTCCATGTGGGCTGAAGGCCTGACATATGATCATACACCTTACTGAGTGCATTTTATCATGGCACCAATACTTGGGAAGTTATTTCATAGCATACCTGAAGAGTTTTCACAACAGCTCTTTGTTCATCAAGTTTTCTACAGCTGATTGCCCTTCCTAACACCAACCCCTTTTCTGAGTGTACTGGGTGATCTTTTATCATGTAGATCACCAACACTTGTATCATGGGCCCCCTTTGCTCATGAATGACCATAGTTGTGCACATGGAAAGTTCCCATCTGAGGCACAAGCCTGGGAAAGGTGTCTTTGTGGAAAACCAGCAGTCACCCAGCCAGTCTCCTCTCTCCATGCCACTGATGTTATCCAATGGAAAGGCAATGGCACCAGTTATGTCAAAACTCGTTTCTACAGCTAAATGAACTGGAGCAATAAGAAATAAAGTGTTTTGTTCAAGAACACAACATACGTCCTGGTCCAGAATGCAAACTCACAAACTCACAACCTTACGGTTGTGAGCACAATTCTCTAACCAATAAGCTACATGACAACACTAGGAAGGTTATCATATGTATGGTACAGCTGAAGATTCCTACCAACTCTCTGTTAGCAGCTTTTCTATGGCTGGATGCCATTCCTATTAACAGCCACTTTCCAGAATGTACTGGATATGTTTTGCCATGTAAATTATCAAACAAGGAAGTCTCTATTATTTCATCTTAATGACTTAAGCATTTATAAGATGTTGATAAGACACTTTGAATTTTATAATGAATAAATATTGATTTAGTAAATGGCCATAGGGTTATCTATCCAGTAAATACCACTACATGCCAACCACTAATTTAATTTGTTTAGAAGATGTAAAAGAAATGACGATGTAATAATTGAAGCATGACGAATATTTCAGAAACGAGTATCAATAACGACTTGTATTTATTGAAGTGTGCTTGTTACAATTTTAGTAGTAAAATGTACCTCATGCCATGATATGGTGTAATCCTGAGATACAAGATAGGATTAGAAAAAGCTTAACATATCTGTGCTTGGTGTGGTCAGCCTGCTGGTAAAAAAGAGAGAGATTGCCCTTTGACCTTTCTTTTATAATCTCTGGAACGGAAGTTCAAGGAATATTCTAGAAATTCTATGGGAAGTAACTCTAGCTACTTCCCTTTGTCTAGAGAGCGCTACAAGTAGGATAAAGGAATAAAATTAATGGAATTACAAAGAAAATGATGTACAAGATTCTATGTTATGTAGTTAATACTAAAAATGAAACAACACAAGTTTATAATTCCATACTAGAAATAGAATAAGATGTTTGCATTGAGATAGTTTAAAGTTTATATTGAATAAATTAATAAATAATGATAACGACGAGTAGTATTAATGCAAGTATAAGTTATAGGTGATTGGTGAGGTGATTAATACTAAAATAAAATAAACAATAAAAACCAAAATAAAATAAACAAAACAATAAGTGAAATTAAATATTATTATATTTGTGCAACCAGTTGTCATTGAGTTTCATGACACAAGTACATCCATGGCTTGTAAATTAAGAACTGCACCCATTCTGACAACATGCAACACTGTAATAACAACAGCATCAACAACAACAACAATGGCAATAGAATGTATGTAAATATACTCAATTTATATTTTTTTTAAATAGTGAA
Organism: Eledone cirrhosa; assembly: GCA_964016885.1. Taxonomy (NCBI): domain Eukaryota; kingdom Metazoa; phylum Mollusca; class Cephalopoda; order Octopoda; family Eledonidae; genus Eledone; species Eledone cirrhosa. The sequence goes on along the minus strand of OZ024747.1, from coordinate 31,127,682 downwards.
AATTGAAAAGATGCACACACGCACACACAAATACACACACGTGCACACTCACATACACACATCGTAAATCACATGCACACACACATACACACACTCACATATACACACATACACATATTCACACACTTAATCACATATGCTCACACACACACAGGCTTAATCACATGCAACATGGGCCAATGAAGTTTTCCTCTAATAGTAATTCAAGCCAACACACTTGGAGATGTGGCTTGTTATGCTTTGTAATGAGTCTACACTGAAGTTTGTATTTGTTTGGTAGACTATGTATTGTTTGCTTGACATGGTACAATTTCTAGATTCTTCAATGTTTCTAGACCTTCACAGTCTGTATTTCTGGATGAAATGATTTGAGGCAGTATTTGTTGATTTTTATGAAAGCAGCCACGGTTGGATTGGTGCTTTTCTAGTAGCAACATTAATATCTAATTTGAACATTTGCATTTCTATTACATATGTACGCACTATGAACACACACACTCTCACACATGCACACACACACATATATGTATATATTTGTAATGCTTACTAGACAGTAAAATTTAGAAACTGTGAAAATTGTTGGAATAACTAACGGGGTTAGTCTCTAATCTATTTCTTTTTTTTTTTTTTACTATTATTTTTTATCTCTCTTTTATGTAGACCTTTACTTTTTTTTATCTAAAATCTGTATAAACCCAATCAGCAAAATGGCTAGTTTTTATCAATATTTGGCTACATACCAAAGGTGATAAGAGATTCCACTAAGAATTATATTGTTTTGGCAGGTGTATTATAAAAGACATATATACAAATTGCTAACACTTTAATTAGTCTCAAGAGATTGTTTACTATATATTTTCAGATATAGGTAGCCTAGTTTTCAGAAATAAGTAGTCTAACTTGTTTGGCTTTCATTGCTTAAAATAGAAGTTCATAATCGAAACATGCTCCTCTGTCTTAACATTTCCACTTTGTTTGTTTATCTCATAAATAATCAGTAAAAGATTATATCAATTTTAAGGAGGAAAGAAAATAGCCATGACCTTTTATAGAGCCTCCAAGACTGGTAACAGGGTAGAAACAAATCATCTTGGTTTGCTGCAATAGAAAGCAGTGCATGGGAGTATCCAATCAATCAATTAAGTTCCCATAACTGGGGTGCCACTCTAGAAGGTAGTCCCCATTGCCAAACATTTCAGTTATCCTGAAAGTGGACACATGGTCCTTAATACTTGCATTGAAATAGGTTCGGCTAAAAAGCACCTATTAGCTAAATAATGGTTGATAAGTTAAATCAATTAGAGTCTTCAAAGGTTGCTTTATTAAAACAGAAACTTTTCATCTCTTTACTGCTGTAAGCAATATGAACTGATTCACAGATTATATTTTTTTCTTCCTCATGGCAGATTTCATTGACTTCATTGACTTTTCTATGTCATCTTTTTAGTAAATTCTATTGTAATACTTTATATAGGTTATCATTAGTTGTTGTCTTTGATTTATTGGCTTCAAGAACTGTCTGTACATGTACAAATACACAAGATACAAAAACACACAAATCGACCTCAGTGTATATATTGATAATGTTTGAAGAATTTGTTTTTTCTTCTACAGTACAAATGTTGGCAAAAGGCATTATGGCAATGTTGTTCAGCTCTGATTGAGCAGTCCTATAATCATATACATTCCAGTCATCAACCCCTTGATTTTGTACATCATCCATTGTGTTCTTATTTTCATAACACTTCTTTTCTTATCGTATGACATATGCTCAATGGTTAGAGAGACAGATTAAAATTGGTGAGCCAGACTAAGGCATCATTTGTAGTATTATAGATTGCCTCCCGGCTGCCAGGAAAACATCTGCGGGGGCAACATGCATTACTAGTTAGGGTCCTCACAATCACATGATGGGCTGTCTTTCATTTTCCATTTTTCTGATTAAGGGTCACCCATTTTTTTCTAGAAAGGTCAAAGCCAGCTTGTTTACATGTGGGGTCCTGGATAAGGTTGACAAATTTGGACTTATTCCATGATATTTGCCACTCTTCCTTCAGATCAAAGTTATTGATTCCCAGAAGCGTTTGCATGATTTAAAGTGCATGTTGGGGAGGTTTTCTAGGTTTTCATGGATGGTGATTTGGGGCTTGGACTTAGTAAGAAATTCTGGCTCACAGAACATCTCCTGATGTGAGAAGGAGCAATATGAGAAAAGCTAGGCAGCCACTGAGTAGGTGTAGATTTCAATGTGCCAGATACTATTCATATCACTGTAGGGTATTCTATGATGGAATTTGGGTGAGTAACTACATAGTGTTTCTGTCTTTGGCATGTTTTTGGTGATGATTTTAAGTTTGCTGTTCATCATTTTATATCAAAGAGACTAACCTAAAACGACCTGTAGAAATCCTGTTTGCAACAAAAAGAAATTTTAAGATTAATTACTTTTCAAGAGGGCACTCATGATTCTAATAATTGCCAAATAACACACAACATAGATTAAAAGATGCTAAATTTAGATGTAATTACTCATTCTTTTCTTGGACGAGAAGGAAGAAGGATTCATTTGTCATTGGCTTATAATAATATGATCAGTCATATTCTGTAAATAACAAGATGAAAACGAAACTTATTTATTATATTTTGCTAGCTGTATAGCATATTCAATGGATTGCCTGTTGAAAAGTTATAACAATAGAATATTGCATAAAATATTGTGTGCACTCATAAATACATTTATGCCTTTAACGCCTTTGTTTTTAGAAAGCAATGAAAAAGTGAGAGTGCAGATGGCATTGTCTTCTTGTATTCTGGGCAAATGTAGACACATAAAGAATTCATGAGTTTTTTCAGCTTGGTGTCACAATTAATATTATTATTACTGTTATTAATATTATTGTTACTACTACTACTATTATTATATTATCATTATTATCGTTGTCATTGTTATCTTCACTGACTGTTGATGCAAAAAGAAATAATCTTTTTTGTCAGGGCTTCCACAAAATAATAGATTTTAATCAGGATTACATTATTAAAAAGATTGGTTTTGGTTTGTTATACCAGCAAAAGTCTTCAGAATATTTTTATGTCCACCACATTATTCTGGGTGTGGAAAAAAGGTTTGTTAATCATTGTACTCTTACCAGTTATAAACTTGGTACATTTATGATATTTAATACATTGAATGATGCCTAAATCAGAAGAAGCAGGAAGAGGTATTTGCTACAGTGATGTTTGCAGTAGCCTCATTAATGTAAACAGACACTTCGCAATTACATTTAAACATGAATATAGATTTTAAGAAAGTAAAACAAATACAATGTGAAAATTAAACAGTGCTTACATTAGCACAATGGAAAGCAAAAACGAACAATGTAGAGAACATAAATTTAAATCATATATAATACAAACAGCAATAACAGTACAAACAACATTTCATTATTTGAAACAAGGGCAGTGGATTGGCAGTATCATTAGAATGTCAGATGCTATGCTTTGCAGCATAGAGTTACAGCCCATTATGTTCTGAGTTCAAATTTCGCCGATGTTAGCTTTGCCTTTCATCCTTACGGGGTCAATAAAATAAAGTACCAGTAATGCACTGGGGTAAATTTGATCCACGTTCCTCTTCCCCAATAGTGTCCTTGTGCCTAAATCAGAAACTATTATTTGCAAACATTGTGAGCTATAGTGGACTCTTTGTTATGAGAAGAAAGTGATGTTGTATGTGAGATATATCACAAGAAATTAACACAGGTAAGGATGAAAAAGCAGGTGACATACATTAGTTTTTTGAAGTAACAAAGTACTCATATGTCATTAAAGTAAAAGTTCCAAACATTCAAGCTACATCAGTTATCAGAGTTAACTTTCTGCCTTTTTTCCAACAATCTTGAGTTCCCTTACAAAGGTCTTGGGGGTTACTCTTCTAAGTATTAAAATGTGAGTTGAAAGGAATTATAGAATGCTGAGTAGTAATTAATTGTTTCTACTTTAGGCACAAGGCCAGCAATTACCCAGTACATTACTGGTACTTTATTTTATCGACCCCGTAAGGATGAAAGGCAAAGTTAACCTCAGCGGGATTTGAACTCAAACCGTAAAGGGACGTAACTATGCTAGAAAGCATAGTTACGTCCAACCCTCTACCGATACTGCCAATTCACCGCCCTTAGTAGTAATTAATTTGTCTTATTACATTACTTAGTGTTTGTTCCTCAGTTGGGCAACAACACATTGATCGTTTGTTTTTACATTTGAAAAGAGAGTAATAGCTCTGAAATATGTTCAAATATACTGGCTAAAGCTCTTTATGTAATTCAATCACATTGTACTGCCTTTTTGAAATCAATCATTTATTGCTCTCTATATATCTTATCTGTCTTAATATTGATCCTGCTTCATTGCAAGCTTCATTTGTGTTTGCAACGATGCAAGCAAGATGTTACTCTAGTTATGTCCCCCCATTTGACTTATCATTAGCCAGTTCCTAACAGATCTGATCTTTTCCTCCTCAAGGAGTCTTGTATAAGGGGGTGGAATTTTAAATCAAAATACAAATAGCTAGAACAGATACTGCAAAAAATTTCACCTGGCCTTCTAATAATTTCATTAACCCACTTACCTGGATGAATACTTTATTTATGAATCCCAAAAGGATGAAAGGCAAAGCAGACTTTGGCAGGATTTGAACTGACATCACAGAGTGAACAAACTTCCTATTTGTCGCTCTGATGTTTCTGCCATTTGTTGCTTTTCCTTTCTTTGAATGAGAGAGAGAGTGTGTGTGTATGTGTGAGTATTTGTGTGTGTGTTTGTTTTATGTGAATGTGTGAGAGTGTGTGCATGTGCAAGAGTGGTTTGTGTGTATAAGAGAGAGAGAGAGTGTGTGTGTGTTTGTGTATGAGTGAGTGTGTGTGTGTGTACCTGATTTGCTGATGCCTAATCAGCAAAGGATGTAAACATTCAGAAGAAACAAAAAATTTGAAAAAAAAACCTGATGACACTTCCTTGTCACACTTGCTGTCAGAGATGCAGTGAACCAGTGATTGCTATGTTGCGTTGGAAACCTGTAACCAATTTGTTCACAAATTGGGATATAAAATAAAATATGATAAATAATAATATTTCTCTTTTAGAAATATTGGCTATGTATTCATATTCTGCTAACAGAAAATTATCCTTGTATCCTCACAAAAGTTATTATTTTTGTTAATAACAGCTTACATGTCCAAAAAGAAAATTTTTTGGTTTATTCTTTGTCATGGTTTCACTGGAGAAAGAATATTCTGTTGTCGACACAAATTGCTGCCTTGTTTAAATTTGAATTGTAACTAATATGCTCTAATTACCACACAGCAGGCAGTCTCCACAGATGATGTTTTCTTCACCCTCTCCCCCTACATTCATTTCTATGAAGTATGCTTTATAAAGAAATGACAATTAAAAATATATTTTCATTCTCTTTTAGTTGTTTTAGTTTTATCTTTTGCTAGTCATAGCATCTAGAAATTATGCTATATGAACTTTTAGAAAATAAGGAAAATTTGATAGCAAGCAATTTAAAAAATTAATATTCGAATTTTCTAGACCCAAGCTCATCAAGACAAAGTAGGCATAGAATGTATATGTATATTTTTACTTTGATAAATAAAAAATAAAATTGTCAATTTAGAAAAAAAGATTTTAAAAAATTTTGCAATTATTTCCAAAGAGAATTTTAAATAACTCATCTAATTATCACATAATCTATGCTGATGCTATGTGACATATTTGAAAGGTAAATCTGGTGGTTCAATGCTGCAAATTAACAACTGTCAAGCAGCACTTAGTTTTGTCATTCTATTTTCTGAGATAAAATCCTACAGAGGAAAGAAAGAAGTTGTTTAGTGTTATGCTTTTCTTGGAGACACTAGTGATCTGAAGTTAAGTAATACTTCAACTGAGAATCAAAACCAAGCTTTAGAACTCAACTTGATACAAGTGCTAACAAGCTCTCCCCCCCCCCCTCTCTCTCTCTCTCTCTCTTTAGTCCCGTAACTCCTGCTGGAGTTGTAGGAGTGCCACATTGACATGTAGCGTCTTTAGGGCATTTAAACCTGGCAGCATCCATCTCCTCACCATGTCTAAAATTTAGCAGCTTTCTTGCCGAGAAAGATAGAAAGTGAGAGAAGAAATGAGAAAGAGTTTTAGAATAAGAATCGACCCAGTACTAGATGTGTACATGTTTTTATCGTCCTTGAATGGATGAATGCTATCTATAATATTTTTTTTTAAATTATGCTATTAGTGGGTATTTTGTAAAGATGTTGATGAGTGTTGATGTTGTAAGAGAAAATGTTGTTACTGTTGTTTAGCCCCAGGTCAGCTTTGATTGAGTAGTATGTTTGGAACTGTAATTTTAAAAAAATACTCAAGAAAAAAACTTCATTTCATGTTGTTCCTGTATAATTAGCTGAAAAAAGTAACTGCAATAGCTGGGGAGTTTATTCCTGTAATGCACTGGCATCCTGTTCAGTGAGAAGTCTTCTATTCTCAGTCACTTCACACCATGGAAATCAAAGTAAGCACTGGCCTGATGAGCCTTCAGGTTCAAGACAGACTTTAGAAGTAGAAAGTCCATTACCAGGCTGAAAGACAACTGGTTTCTTTCAGAGAAAGAAAGAGATATCAATGAAGATTCAACCCCAGTACTAGACTGGTACACTTTTAATGGTATCAAAAGAATAAAAGGCAAAGTTGACATTAATAGGCTTTGAAGGGAAATTGCCGAGATTCAACATGAATAATACATAATATATATTAATGACTATGCAAATTCGGTACATTTTTATAAGTCATTCTAGCTATGATCATCCAAGCTTTAAGGGTACCTAAGCTTACGTTATCTAATGTGTCTTTTTTATACTTAAAATGAGAGAGTAGACCTAATCTGTTACTTGGTTTAACGCCAGCACTTGACCTTTGCATGTCCTCTCTATTGTAATCTTTTGGGCCATATATTGAGTCAAGGGTTACCTTTCTTTTTTCCAACAGTCTCGTGGTCACTTAAAAAGATCATGGGCATTACCTTTTCTCTTCTAAATTATGTAAAAAAGATATGAAAGTTGGGCTGCGATCTTAAGCAGATTTGGCTATTTCTAGCAGGTTAATAGACCACATAAAGTTTCCTTATGATGTGTTATTAATGGTGAAGTTAACGCAATTGTTTTATATATACATTGAGAACTTTTGTTGTTATTGTTATTAGAATTAAATAAAGAAACCATTAACCAATTATGGTTAATTTTTGTAAATCTCAGACACTTAGATGTTAAACGAGCTGGATATATCTGTTAGGTAGCAGCCAACAACAAGTTGACAAAGGTCCTTCACAGCATCCTCTCCTGTGTCTTACATAAAGACTTTCCTTAAAATCCTTGCTGCACCAAGAAATTCTGTCTTCTGCATGACATGTAACTTTGCATCATTTCTGATTCTATTTACATAGTCCTCGAAACTCCAATCACCACTGGAATCATTAAAACCTTCTTCATCTCCCACAACTTTCCAACATCCTTCTTCAGTGAGTCATACCTCTCCATCTTTCATGTTCTTTATCCTTCACTCTACCGTCTCCTGGTACAGATATAATTTAGGCCACTTTTTTCTTCTTCTTCACAACTAAAATGTTTGGCCTTCTTACCTCAATCATTCTATCACATCATCATCATCATCGTTACTACTACTACTACTACTACTACTACTACTACTACTACTACTACTACTACTACTACTGCTGCTGCTGCTATGAATATGGAGGTGAATTGAGGAAATGCCCTATGGTATTTTTCTTTTTTTGGCACCTTACCTTCTGAATTGAAATCCAACTGAGGTTAACTTTGCCTTTCGTCTAGTCAAGTGTTGGGGTCAATATAATTCATTTTTTCCTTCTTCCAAGTCTAGAATGCTAGAAAGAATATCTGTTGTTGCCAGATATTTGAAAAAAGAAAAATGAAATGACATATTGGGTAATATAGTCTAAGATAAAACAGGATGGTTACAGCTGGGATTAGTTCAAAAGTTTGCTTCACCAAGGCTGCCCTGGAGTTAAGTAATGGTTTCGCACAAGACCAACAATTTTGGGTGGGAAGAAAAGTCGATTAAATTGATCCAAGTGCATTACTGGTACTTTATTTTATCGACCCTATAAGGATGAAAGACATATTTTATCTCAAATATGATTTTTTTTCAAATATGATATGTCTAATAGGCCTTGCTCTTCCCCATATTTTCCTCTCATTTATGGCATTTTAAATGCTGTTTTCTTTTTCTGTATGTTTGACCAATTTATAATTAAGATAGATAAATATATGAACAAGTTTAATCTCTCTTCCATATGAGATTTAAAATGTCATAAAGAATAGAATGGTTTTAGCCTTAAGACCAAATTAGTAATTTAATCTAAGTTGCATATCTATGAATTTATGAAATTAAAAATGCATACTTTTCTCATCATCTACCCACACGATCTTATAACCTTGGAATGCAACCTGGTACTAAAAATGTTTCCTTATCTCTGTAAAGATTCCCTCATTAAATCATGCAGCTCATATTTAACTTATCATCATCATCATCATAATTTAACATCTGTGTTCCCTGCTAGTAAGGATATATTTTATCATATTCATACCAGCAATAGGAGGTTGCAGAAAACTTACTAAACAAGATTAAAAAGACTCCTCAGTTATAACATATCTTTGACACAGATGAAAAGTCTTCTTAATCTTTGTTTGGCAAGTTTTCGACACCTGGATACAGTGCCTGTTACCAAATTTATTAAGTTATATTCCAAACACCAGCTTGATAATGAAAAGGTCAGTGATATGACTAAATCCTATAAAATTCTTGATTATTTGAAAATCATTTGAAAACCAAGTAGTGTCTTTCATTAAAATTATGTTAACGAAAGGATTAAGTCTTAAACCAATAAAGTTATATAAGTTACATACATATGGATATATAAAATTAAATAATCATTATTTTTCTCGGCATTGATGCATCCTCACTAGTTCTTATGTAAATGCAGTTTTTATCCCAGGGCAATAAACAGGTTACTCATTCATGTTAAAGAATTTTCCATATTGGTTTGTATCAGGTTATTAAAAACAAAACTATCTTCAAACACATCACATTTAAAATATTGTAGCTTTTAATATTTGCATCTCAACTGCATTTTAATCAATTATTTTTATCAGTGATCCCCGTCAAATGTCTCACTCCTGGACGTGATCACAGTACCAAACAGGATGTACATATTAAAGGAATTAAACAGCTATTAATGATGAAAATCAAACTGATCATTCAGAAAAAGAGTGTAAATGTAAAGCAGCAGCAACAGGAACATCTGTAGCAGCCTCATTTTATGTCCACTTTCCATGTAAGCATGGAACAAACATTTTTTTTACAATCCAATTCAGCTCTATTAATTAGTTATTGCCCTCCTAGATGGGTTGAAGGACCATGTCTCCTCCATACATTCCAAATTTTGGAATGCTTTCTGCAGCTGGATGACCTTACTAATGGCAACAAATTAACAGAGTAAACTGGGTACATTTTAACATGCCACTACCACGTAGGAGAGTTGTCATGTTCTTGACTAGATTAAAGGGCTTACTCTACTTTAAGTTGTCTCAGTTTGATAATTAACCTCTTTACAGAATATCCTAGCTGAATTTTTCTTGGCGCCAACATAAGAGAAATTGCCTTGCTCCTGAATATTGACATTTATGTTTTATTCCTAAAGAAAATATATATACTTTTTCATAACTGATTAAAAACATTAAAGTTAGATCTTTGCAAAGTTTTCATATTGGCAACATGCTTTTAAAAATTAAATAATTCATGACACATTAAGTGAAAAATCAGCTATTATATAACATTTCACCAGTCACAGGTGTAATTATATGTAGAGTTGTCAAACCTCATATATACTTCACAACATAATATTTATAAAATTTTGGTCAAATTTACTTAAATTTGTGACACCCCTTAGATGAGATTAGTAGCAGCACATTAAAATGTTTTAGCACATCATTCAAAAAATTTGATTTAGTCATATAAAACACTTAACCCTTTCATGACCACATTTCTAATGAAATACACTCTATTTTAATGAATTAATTAATGAAGAATTTTGAGGGATTTACTAAAATTATTAATTATTTCATTACTAAAATAATAACTTGACATAAGGTTCTTATACAAAATTATGTTGGAAGATTTTAATTTAAATTGGAAACATTTATAATGGGTGGTTTTATTTCATAGAACCAGAGCCGGTTTTGGCTGAGTTGGTAACTAAAGGGTTAATGTATTGTAATGCATGAAACCATATTAACAAAACATTCTTGAAAAGTACAAAAAACAGCACTGTGATTGTATCACATTAAACAATGAAGACTTTAGTTTACTGCAATATTTTACAGAAATGTGTCTACTAGTAATGATACTATAAACATTTGAATTAACAAATCAGTTTTTAGATATTTCTGTGAAATCATTACAGGATGTTTAGAGTTAAAGACATTTGAAGTCTTAAACATGCTAGCATGCCTACTCTTGGTCAGTCATTATCGTCATCATCATCCACATCAATATCAAATGTCATGGATTGGCAGTATCAGTAGTGTAAAAAAACATGCTTTGCAGTATATAGTTATGTCTCTTTAATTTCTGAGTTCAAATCCCACCAAGGTTAGCTTTGCCATTCATCCTTACGGGGTCAATGAAATAAAGTACCACTAGGATTGATTTATTTTACTTTCCCCCTCCTCCAAAATTGTGCCTAAATCAGAAATCATTATAAACATCATCATCCCCACCATTTGTTTCATTGAATGTCTATTGGTTTGATAGGACTACCTGGCAGATATATTTATCAGATTAATTCAAATGGAAATGATATGACAGAAAAATATAAAGAATCTTGCTTAGTCTACTATATATTAAACTGAACATCACTGAAATGTCAAAAATATAACAGCACTACTCTCTTTTAAAAGAAAAATATATTGCATATGTAAGTGTAATTTCGTTTCCTTTCTTGTATTTAAGTCTCCCTCCCCACAATATAAATTATAGGTTATTTCCTTATCCCTATCGACATTGCTGTCTTACTTAAGATGTGTAAGTTAAACACTAGCTTAATCCTCATCATATAACCATCATCTTCACCATCACCACCAACATAAGTAACATCATCATCAACACCACTAGCATAACTACCATCATCATAACTATCCTCATCATCAACACCATCACCTGCATAACCACCATCATCATCATTATCATCTTCAATACTACCATCATAACCATCACCATCATCATCATCAATACCAGCATAACCAATATCATCATTGTCATCATTATTATCATCAAGCTTGATAAATATCTTGTGTATTCTCCTGCATCTTCCTGACTGCCAGCATTTGCTCAACTTGTCAAAAAGATGTGCTTATAATGTGGTTGCTGAGAAGGCAATCTCCTAGGATAGATGAAAATATAAATATAAAAAACAACATAAAACACAAAACAAAGCAAAACAGTTTTGTACCTGATGCAGCCTATCTCTCTCTAGATATATATATATGCTTGTCTTTCACTGTCTATCTCTCTCTCTCTCTTTCTTTCTTTCTTTCTGTCTCTCAAGCTATCTCTTTTTCTTTCTCTATGTCTATCTATCTCCCTCTCTCTATACACATATATTGCTTTCTTTCTTGGCATTTAAGCTGCCATTTGATAGTTTCCTGAATGTCCAAAGTCTACACACACACACACACATATATGTATATATATATATATTGTTATACTTTGGGAGGGTCATGTTGCCAATAAGAAACACGTGCACCAGTTGCTTTCACTTCAATTTAATTTATTATAAATTAAATTATAAATTTATAAATTTCCGGTTGGTTGGTTGGTTCCACAACTGGACGGTTGTTCATATATTGTCAAAGTTCTTTCGTCACACATTCTGTGACCTCTTCAGTGACTGGGGATTCTTTTTTTTTTTGTGCCTCTCCTCTCCTTGGCATAGGACAGAACAAAGGAGAGGCACAAAACAAAGAAAAGAATCCCCAGTCACTGAAGAGGCCACAGAATGTGTGACGAAAGAACTCTGGCAATATATGAACAACCGTCCAGTTGTGGAACCAACCAACCAACCGGAAATTTATAATAAATTAAATTGAAGTGAAAGCAACTGGTGCGTGTGTTTCTTATTGGCAACATGACCCTCCCAAAGTATAACAATATCGGTTTCAACACACGTTTTCAGATAAAGAATCTTGCTAAACAAATTCTGAAACGATATATATATATATATATATATATATATTGTTATATTTGTGGAGGGTCATATTATTATAATATTGCCAGAAATAATAATAAAACACATTCACTTTTTGGTTTGGATTGGTTTTTGCTTCTGTATCTTTTATATCTCCATAGTTTCATCTGAAGTAGGTGCATTTAGAAGGGATTCGTATTTAGCAATAAAGTGTGATTCCTTGCTGGATGTAGGAAGCGTTGTCTTTGAATTTGTAGAGGGAAAAATTCTGAAGTTAGAGTGTTCATTAGAGGTGCGGGTTACAATGTGTTTACTCGGTACTATTTTTCTGTATTCCCGTATTTTAATTTGGGATTTATGAACGGTCATACATTGACTAAGATTGTCTTTAGTCTGTCCTATGTTGTGCTCTCGTCAACCCAAGCAAGTCAACATATAAATCAGATTTTCTGATGTGCATGTGAAATTGTATTTAACTGTAAAAGGTTGTCCTTGTTTGAAGTAGAATTCTGATCCCTTGATTAGGTTGATACATATACCACAGTTGGGTCTTCCGCATTATTTTACTGTAGGGTTCATTGTTAAGGTCGGCTGATCTTTGGCCTGTGTAAGGTTGTTTTTCATTGATTTGGGTTGTCTTTTGCTCTTTATAATGTTGTGCGTTTGAAGGATTTGATACATTCTTGGGTCTCTTTTTAGTAAAGAGGATGGTGTTGAAGGCCTCATTGTTAAAGGGGTTGTGTGTGGAGATGTATGGTAGAGTTTTCAGTTTCGATTCATTCTTTGGTTTGGAATGTCTAAGTTCCTGGATACCGAGTTTTAGGTCACGTTGGAATCCATTGTTAATTAGTGGTGGTGGGTAGTTCCTGCTAATGAGTGTGTACTTTAATTCTTCTAGTCGTATGTAGCCGGTGTTCCTATCAGATACTGTTGTACAGATCCTTTTGGCTAGGTTTAAAGGATGTTTATTTTAGTGTGTCTTGGGTGGCATGAGTTGTGGGTTTATAGTATATGTCTGTTTCTATTTTGTTGTTAGTTTTCTTTATAAAAGTGTTCAGAAAAGGAAGTTGCTGATGGCTGTATTCCATTGTAAATTGAATGTTTGTGTTAAGTCCATTTAGAAGTGTTTTAAATTCAATAAGTATTTCCTTACGTTCATGCCAGAAGATGAAGCAATCATCCAGATATTTTTTCCAGTTTTTTTTCTGTGGAGTTAGAAGGAATTTCCTTATTTATCTAGTACTTTTCGGTAGAGGGTGATTGCCAAGTATCCCATAACAAGGTTGGCGTAAGAGGGGGCCGTTTTCATGTCCATGGCAGTCCCAGATTTCTGTCTGTAGAATTTGGCATCGAATTCGAAGTAGTTATTCTCCAAGATAAATTTGAGCCCTTCTATTGCGAATTCTTTTATGATGCGGTGTGGTAGTTCATTGGGGGTAATTTTCTAACCAGAATTGGATTGCCTCTATTCCTGGGTTGTGTGGGATATTGGAATATAGGTTGACTACATCAAAAGACACTAGTGGGTATGTTCATTAAGTGTTTTGGGGAGGTGTTTGAAAATATCAAGGGTAATGTGTTTCAGGGAGGTTTTAACAGGATATCAAGGAAGTTGCTGAGGCGGTGGGTTTTGCAAGTGGGACCTGCTATTATAGGTCTTAATTTGAGGTCATTGGGTGAGAGGACATTCACTGCCTCACAAACCTGAACACCTCCCGTTTCTGGTCCTCATGCTGAAAAACATGCTTGAATTTTCTATCCTCTGCTTCCATTCTCGATAAGTATACTTGTCGCCTAGCTTCCCTCCTGGTCTCTATGTAAGGTACCCTGCTTCCCCTGTTCTTCCATTCTTTCCATGCCTGTCTCTTAGCCTTAACTGCCTCATCTACCTTATTGTTCCACCACCAAGTCACTCTCCTCCTGCCTGTGGTCTTACTCCAACCACAGATCTCATCCGTCGCCTTTAGTAAGTTATTTGTTAGGAACTCCCAGTGCTCTTCTACATTGACTGTCTCTCCCTGGTTTTCTTTACTGTCATAGGTGTCAAGTAAGATATCTTTAAATCTGTTGCTGGCTGAGGGGTCTTTCAGCTTCCAGATCAATCTTCTCCAGGTTGCCTTCTGTTTCCAAGTTTGTCTGGTTCTGATTATGGGGTCACTGTTTATATGTGTATATGGGCACACACTCAGGCATGTGCATGTATATGTGTATATACATATATATATATATACACTGTACCGATTGTGTTGTTATTTCTGTTTACCTTTTACATACATATATATGTATATATATGTGCATATGTTATTGTATTTATGTAGGTATGTCTATACATGTCTGTGTCTGTCTGTTTATGTTGTTGAATTTCTACATCTTACAAATACTATCCACAACCAGACGATCCCTTTTTTAAAATTCTTTGACAAAAAAACACATTCCAAAATGCACACACACGACTCCTTATATGCTTGTGCACTCAAATAAACATGCACATGAATATCGGTGAATACACACCCGCATTGCAGCCTCATCAATTACACCAAAATACACACAAATGCCCACACAAAAAAAAATAGGGCCGATGCATATATATATACTTTCTTGGCCCACATACCACAACAAAAATATATCTTTTGTCGCATCAACGCATGTAACAGGTCAATACGCAATAAATATTTTTCATATGTAAACAAAACTTCCTCGTTTTTTCTATTATATACACTCTGCCTGTGAACAGAGTGCTTGATTTGGTACTAACACCAGTATTTCATCATACTACCTACACTATATATATATATATATATATATATAATAGCTGACTAATGGGTTGATAAGGTAATCTCAGTAAACAGGGTGAATGCAAGAATCATTTAACTCAGACTAGTCCTGAATAAAACAGTTACTACAATAATATCAGCTTACGCACCCCAATCGGGTTTGCCAGGCAAGCTTAAGGATAGATTTTACGAGTCCCTAATGCACATTACTGCTCTAACAAACGGCAATTACTTCCTAATCATTGCAGGAGATTTCAACGGACATGTTGGTAAACACTGTGACGGCTTCTATAGAGTCCATGGAGGCAACGGGTTTGGCACAAGAAATGAAGAAGTCTTCAGGCTTCTGGAGTTCTGCGACGCCAATGACATGTCAATATGTAACACAAACTTCAAAAAACATGACAACCATCTGATCACCTATCGATCAGGGGAGCATTCTAGTCAGATAGATTTTATCCTCATCAGAGGGCGTGATAGATGGACGGTTGTAAACACAAAAGCCTTCCCTAGTGAGGAATGTACCTCCCAACATAACTTAGTTGTCAGCGACCTCACTGTCAAAACTAGAAAAACTTGGAAACAGAAGGCAACCTGGAGAAGAAAGATCTGGAAGCTGAAAGACCCCTCAGTCAGTAACAAATTTAAAGATATTCTACTCGATACCTATGACAGTAAAGAAGAACAGATACAGACATTCAATATAGAAGAGCACTGGGAGTTCCTAAAAAATAATTTACTGAAGGCAACGGACGAGATCTGTGGTTGGAGCAAGTCCACAGGGAGGAGGAGAGTGACTTGGTGGTGGAACAGTATGGTAGATGAGGCAGTTAAGGCCAAGAGACAGGCATGGAAAGATGGAAGAACGAGGGAAGCAGGGTACATTACATAGAGACCAGAAGGGAAACTAGGTGACAAATATACTTAGCTAGAAGGGAAGGAGAGGATAGAAAATTCAAGCATGTTTTGCAACACGAAGACCAGAAACAGGAGGTGTTCAAGATTGTGTGTCAGAGAGAATTGTGATGTCATTGAAGAGAAGTGTATCCGGAATGATAATGGTGAGCTTGCCCTCACAAGCACTGAGAAGAAAGATGCATGGAAGAGCCATTATGAAAGATTACTAAATGAGGAGAATGCATTGGAAAAGGAGACCCTATCCCAAGTGGACCCTATAGAGGGGCCAGCAGTACAAGTCAGCAGCAGTAAGTAAGGCAATCAGAGATATGAAGACAGGGAAGGCAACCGGTCCATCAGGTATAGCTGCCAAGATGTTAAAGCATCTGGGTCGGTAGATCACACCATAACCACACATATTGTTAACCAGGTAATACTAGAGGGTATCATACCAAAGGATTAGTGCAGCAGCATCATTGTCAACTGCTACAAAGGTAAAAGGTGATGAACTAGATAGAGGAAACTATAGAGGTATAAAGCTGATGGACCAGGTCATAAAAGTAACGGAAAGAGTTATAGCACAGTTAATTAGGGACTGGGTGAAACTAGATGAGATGCAATTTGGGTTTATACCAGGAAAAGGCACAACTGATGCCCTCTTCCTTGTGAGACAGTTACAGGAAAAGTACCTAGCTAAAAGTAAGCTGCTCTACCTGGCATTCGTCGATCTGAAAAAAGCCTTTGACAGAGTCCCCCATGCTATAATCTGGTGGCCTCTTAGAAAATTATGAGTAGAGAATGGCTTGTGAAAGCAGTACAAGCCATGTACAGAGGAGCAGTCAGCAAAGTTAGAGTTAGCAATGAGTATAGCGAGGAATTTAGCATACAGGTCAGTGTCCACCAGGGCTCTGTTCTTAGCCCTCTCCTGTCCATTATAGTTTTGCAGGCAATAACAGAGGAGTTTAAGACCGGATGCCCATGGAACTCCTGTATGCGGATGATCTCGCACTTATAGCTGAATCCATGGTAGAACTAGAGAAGAAATTCCAAACATGGAAGCAGGGACTAGAAAGAAAGGGTTTCAATGTCAACCTGACAAAGACTAAGGTTCCAGATTCCCTCGGGGAAATGGCCTTGCTCAGTATGTAGGAAAGGTGTAGGTAGGAACTCCAACCTCTGCCCTAATTGCAAACAATGGGTACACAAGAGATGTAGTGGTATCTCAGGAAGCTTAACTAAGAATGTAGGCTTCACATGTAGCAGCTGTGCTGGGACAGTAAGCAGCAAACGGCCACAAGAAACAAGTACCACCTAACTCTGGGAGGGATCTGTAGAGACAGTAGACAGCTTATGCTACCTAGGTGACCGAATTAGCAGCAGAGGTGGGTGTTTGGAAAGTACAATAACTAGGGTAAGATTGGGATGGAAGAAGTTCAGTGAGCTACTACCACTGCCAGCTGCAAAAGGCTTTTACCTCAAAATGAAAGGCAGACTGTATGATGCGTGTATACGAACAGTATTGTTACATGGTAGTGAGACCTGGCCGCTGTCTGTGGAGGACTTCGTAGATTAGAAAGAAATGAAGCCTGCATGCTTCGATGGATGTGTAATAGTAATATACACAAACGGCAAAGCATAAGCGAATTGAGAGAGAGACTGAACATATGAGGAATCAAATGCCGTGTGCAGAAGAGGAGGTTGTGTTGGTATGGACATGTGATGCGTATGAAGGATGACAGTTGCATAAAAAGGTGCAGAGCACTAGAAGTCAATGGAAACCGAGGAGTGGGGAGACGCAAGAAGACCTGGGATGAGGTGATAAAAGCTGACCTTACACAATTACACCTCTCAAAGGTGATGACACATGACTGTGACCTCTGGCGTCACGCAGTAATACAGAAGACCTGACCCCCCACAGGAACAAGCCGAAGCTGAAGCATATAGGCAATAAGCCCCCATCCCCTCCCACTGTAAAGTGGACATGTAGGCGCCACGGAAAAAAAGCACCCAGCACTCACTGTAAATGAGGTTGGTGTTAGGAAAGGCATCCAGCTGTAGAAATCAAGCCAGAATCAGTTCCTGTATGAACAAGACAAGGTCAGCCGACTAGACACTGCCCACAACAGGACAACCCGTCTAACCCATGCTAGAGTGGAAGAACGGACGTAAAACGATGATGATGATGATGATGATATATACAGCATTCTCAAGGTTTAATCAATAAACCATATGTTGCTTCAAAGTACTGGATTGGTAGAATCGGTAGAGCAACAGATTACACACCTTGTGTTATTTAGTTGTATCTTTTTCAAGTCATCAGACTTCAGATTCCACCAAGATAAAAATGTGCTTTTTAATCTTTCATGTTTTTATAAGAATAAGTACCAGTCACATACTAGGGGTTGATCTCATTAAGTATGAGCCTCCGCAAACAAATTATTTCTGGCTTCCTTTCTTCTTCTTCTTCTTCTTCTTCTTCTTCTTCTTCTTCTTCTTCTTCTTCTTCTTCTTCTTCTTCTTCTTCTTCTCCTCCTCCTCCTCCTCCTCCTCCTCCTCCTCCTCCTTCTCTCCTTCCTTCTCCTCCTCCTTCTTCTTCTTCTTCTTCTGCTTCCCCTTCTTCTTCTTCTCCTCCTCCTTCTTCTTCTTCTCCTCTTCCTCATTCTTCTTCTCCTCCTCCTTCTTCTTCTTCTTCTCCTCTTCCTCATTCTTCTTCTTCTTCTTCTTCTTCTTATTATTATTATTATTATTATTATTATTCTCCTCCTTCTTATTCTTATTCTTCTCCTTCTTCTTCTTCTTCTTCTTCTTCTGCTTCTTCTTCTACTTCTCCGCCTCCCCTCCTCCTCCTTCTTCTTCTCCTTCTCCTCCTCTCCTCCTTCTTCTTCTTCTTCTTCTTCTTTTCTTCTTCTCCTCTTCCTCCTCCTCCTCCTCCTTCTTCTTCTTCTTCTTCTTCTTCTTCTTCTTCTTCTTCTATTCAACCATCACCATATTACAACACATATCCAGACATGTACAATGTACACACCCCTCCCTTCTAAACTAAAGACACTGACTTCCATCATGGCAACTAATCAATGGACATTACTTCATTGGGTGTTAGTTCTGAACACATTTATTTATAAATGCCAATATATATAGTACAAAGTGTTGGGCCCCAACAGCTGAGCTCTTGCTGTTCAGCAAGAGCTCCACCATTGGGCCCCGACTCTTTCTAATATAATCACACTCTACTATCCCAAGTATTGTGTACTTGGGATAGTATTGAATAATGTTCTAACTAGTTTAATACTGATATATATATATATATATACACACCATCATACTGATGACGATATATATATATATATATATAAATATATATATACACACACCATCACGCTGATGACTATATATATATATATATATATATACACACACACCATCATGCTGATGATGATATATATATATATATCATCATCATCATCATTTTACGTCCGCTTTTCCCTGCTTGCAAGGGTGGGACGGGTCTTATTCAGCACAGCATCTCTCCACTCGTCACGGACCCTTGTCATCTCCACCGTGAGCTTCAATGATCTGAAGTCTGTTCTCACCACCTCCACCCATGTTTTTTGTGGTCTACCTCTACCACGTCTTCCTTCAACTGGCAATTCCTGACACTTCTTCACCCAGCGGTCATCCTCCATGCGCATCACATGTCCATACCACCTCAGTCTCCTCTCCCGTACACGACATTCTATCCCTCTCAGACACAGTTTCTCTCTCAACACATTTATGCTGGGTCGTTCACGCACATTTACACTGCACATCCAACGGAGCATGCTTGCCTCATTTCTCTCCAGCCGTCGCATATCCTCTGCAGTTGCTGCCCATGTCTCACTACCATGCAGCATCGCGCTCCTCACACAGGCATCATACAACCGGCCTTTCGTACGCAGGGAGAAACCCTTCTTCGTCAACAGAGGGAGCAGCTCCCTAAACTTCTTCCAAACCGTCCTTATTCTAGATACTATGGCCTCGGAACATCCTCCTCCCATGCTAATCTGATCTCCTAGGTACCGGAAGCTATCCACCACTTCTATAGCGCCCTCTTGCATTTGAAAAATGTGTCTATCAGTGCGACTTCTACTGTCTAATTTCCCTGTACATCTACTGCATACATATTTCTCCCTACCTGTTAGTTTGCCTGCTATCCCGCTACATCCCTTGTGTACCCAGGATCTGCATTGTGTGCATTTTATAGAATTTATGCCAGTTCCTTTTCTGCATATCGAACATGGCCATTTCCTTGACGGAATCAGGGTTTTGTCCTCTTTTCTACTCATCAACACTTTTGTCTTAGCTAGATTCACGCTCAGTCCTCTTGCTTCCAACTGCTGTTTCCATAGCCAGAATTTATTCTCTAGCTCCTCTACTGATTCTGCTATAAGAACCAGATCATCAGCATAGAGAAGTTCCCATGGACAGCCAGTCTTAAACTCCTCTGTTATGGCTTGACGGACTATAATGAACAAGAGCGGGCTGAGGACCGAACCTTGATGTAATCCTACTTGAATCTGGAATTCCTCATTAAACTCCATTCCTACCCTGACTTTACTGACAGTACCTCTGTACAAAGTTTGCACTGTCCTCACAAGCCATTCCTCAACACCTAGCTTCCTTAGGGACCACCAGATGACAGATCAGGGTACCCTATCAAAGGCCTTCTCTAGGTCAACAAAGGCTAAGTACAGTGGCTTATTCTTCTCTAAGAACCTCTCTTGCAATTGTCTCACAAAACCAAACTGCATCTCATCTAGTTTGACCCTTTCTCTAATTAGTTGTGCTAAAGTCCTTTCTGCCACTTTCATAACCTGATCTATCAGTTTTAATCCCCTATAATTGCTCCTCTCCAAAGCATCCCCTTTACCTTTGTAGCAATTTATGAGAATACTGCTGCACCAGTCTTTGGGTATGACACCACCATATATAGTCTGATTGACGATGCATGCAACCAGTTTAGTGCCTACGTCCCCTGATGCCTTCAGCATCTCAGCAACTATTCCCAATGGTCCGGCAGCCTTACCATTTTTCATTTCCCTAATCGCCTCTTGGACCCTATATTCGTCAATCTCAATAGCTGGTCCC
>OZ024747.1:30964056-31104056 GCA_964016885.1 Eledone cirrhosa | reverse complement strand
TATATATACATACATACACTCCATCATGCTGATGATGATGATATATATATATATATATATATATATATATATATATTTATTAAAATAACAGATTAAAGTTTAAGCAAAGAATCGCTGCTTTCAATATTTGCTCTACGGTTCTTATATATTTGATATATATTTATCCTTATCGAGCCCTCTTTGGATTTTAGTCTTCAAATTTATTATTATTACTATATATATATATATATACATACACTCCATCACGCTGATGACGATATATATATATATATATCAAGTAAGTATGTTTTGAAACAGTGAGCAGGTTTGAAATTAGAAAATAGAATAGCTTTCACCGTATTTTTGACTAAAGGAATTTTAGCCTGATAATGGGGTTTAGAACCCTCAGATAAATGGAAAAAGATGAGTATTGACGTACATGGGAGTCGAACCCACATCTTTGGTTATCGCGACCACTGTGCTACCATTACACCAACACATCACCTATATATATATATATACACTCCATCATGCTGATGAGGATATATATATATCATCATCATCATCATCATCACCGTTTTACGTCCGTTCTTCCACGCTAGCATGGGTTAGACGGGTTGTCCTGTTGTGGGCAGTGTCTGGTTGGCTGACCATGCCTTGCTCATACAGGAACTGATTTGGCTTGATTTCTACAGCTGGATGCCCTTCCTAACACCAACCTCATTTACAGTGAGTGCTGGGTGCTTTTTCATGGCGCCTACACGTCCACTTTACAGTGTGGGCTGGGTGCTTTTTTGCCGTGGCACCTCCACGTCCACCTTGTGGTGGGGGGTGTGGGGGCATATTGTCTATATGCTTCAGCTTGTACCCATGGGAGGTCGGGTACTCTGTATTACTGCGTGACGCCAGAGGTCACGGTCATGTGTCATTGCCTTTGAGAGGTGTAATTGGGTAAGGTCGGCTTTTATCACCTCATCCCAGGTCTTCTTGGGTCTCCCCACTCCGCGGTTTCCATCGACTTCTAGTGCTATATATATATATACATACACTCCATCATGCTGATGACGAGATATATATATATATATATCACAGAAAAAAAGAGAATCAGTGTTGCATTCGTCACAACACTGATTCTCTTTTTTTCTGTGATATCATTCTCTGCTCTATGAGAGCACCGAGTGTTCAAACGGCCTACCGCATATGGACGCTTTAAGCATCCAAGACCAATTATATATATATATCATCATCAGTTAACGTCCATTTTTCCATGCTAGCATAGATTATACAAGTCATCTCATTCTGAGACAATTCAGATCAGATGACCATTTCATGCTCATACAGAACGCAAACGCCCATTCCACACTGTAAAGTGGTCATGTAGGTGTCAAATCAAAAAGCACCCTGTCTAACCCATGGTAGCATGGAAAATAGACATTAAACAATGATGAGATATATATATACACATATATATGTATATTTATTTATAAAGATATATATATATATATATATATATATATATATATATATATATATATATATGTATATATATATATATATATATATATATATATATATATATATATATATATATATATATATGTATATATTAAGCAAAGATAACATATTATCACCAACCTTTATATTCTTTTATTGAAAAACAAAAACAACACAATTTATTCTTCCTTGTCTCTCATATATCTTGGTTGGAGAAAACACTTATAGACTAAGCAAGTATCTCATAGGAAAGGAATAGATAGCAATTTTAAAGATGTATCAATCAAATTCAGTAAGAGTAGATTTTGCTTCATTCATTTTTTTTTTTATTTTCACTATTTACTTCTTTTCATTATATTTTGTTTTATGTTATATGCTAGGAGGAGAAGATAGAAACAAATACTGAAGAAGGTGAAATATTTGTCTACCTACCAAATACACATGTTTTGAAACTTGGAGCTCTGCTCATCTGAATTATATTTACACTTTTAAATAAAGACACACCTTCTTAGTATTTACATAAGAAGTAAATTATCTATATTTTTCAGAACCTCCCAAATGTAGCTAAATGAAATGGAAAAGGTCATTTTATCAATGTTAATAAAATGTTTCTAACTCAGATATTTTATTAATCCTCCGTAGCATAGAAATTATTTATTAATTTCAGTGATAAGTTTATTGCAGTCTATCATGTCGGTAGTTTATTTGATGTCAACTCCAAACTTCTTTTCTTTTCTCCTTTTTTTTTTATTTTATTTTATTTTTTTTCCAAATATAAAATCTTGTCTCTCTCTTTACTACATAAGTATTGCCACCTTATTGAAATTTTGTTATTTCCAAGTCAACAATTGCCTTCGTTTCTTTTTCATTATATTCTTTCACCTTTGGAGATGTCTCATTACTAGTTGTGCTCCTATAATTAAAGGTGGAGCAGAAAAAGTAATATCTATATGAGTCCTTTTACTTTAACCCTTTTAATACCAACTAGTAAAGTACTGTTTCATTACATTGAATTAAAAGCTTTCACCATAATTTTATATAAGAAACTTTTGTTTATTGATGTTTAAAAACGGACACCTTAATACTGAAATAAAGATAGATAGTTTACTGAATTCAACAAACTTCTTGATTAAAAGATATACAGGTGTCCGTGACCATATTTTTTACTGAAATAAGGTCATAGTATGTTGTGGACGTAGTGAATGGATCATGTTCATGTTCTAAGCAATGGTCTGATGTAAACTATGGTTGTATCTATTTTTGAAGTGAAATTCAGTGTGATAGTGAGTCTGTCTATATTAGCCATTGGGTGTTGAGTTCTAGTCTGTTGTTAATTTGAGGTTTCATTTTGGCTATTAAAATATATTCTTTGATTCTGAGTATTCCTATCCATGGCTTCAATAGCAACTGTTATACAGTTATTTGCATTTTTACATTGATTTGTGTGTCTCTTGAAGGATGATTCATGTGTGTTGAGGTGTTCTATGAAACGGATGTGATTGTGCAGCTGATGTAAAATTTATTCCAACTCTCTGTACTCTTAGTTCAAATCTCATTAAAGTCTACTTTACTGTTCATTCTTTTGAGGCTGATAAAATAAAGCCCTGGTCCATAATTGTTTCTACTTTGGCACAAGGCCAGCAATTATCCCAGTGTATTACTGGTACTTTATTTTATCGACCCCGTAAGGATGAAAGGCAAAGTTAACCTCGGCGGGATTTGAACTCAGACCATAAAGCGCCGTAACTTTTTGCTGCAAAGCATGGCGTCAGACCCTCTACCGATACTGCAAATCCACAGCCCTGGTCCATAATGCTGGATTTACAGAATTGGTAGAACATCTGATTACATGATATCCTGCATTATTTGTTATGGTTTTGGGGGAGAGGAGTTAGTTCTTGAAGAAGGATGCATGTGTGTTGACACAGATGTGTAGTGGTTGGGTTCTCTAACTATTGGAGAAAGGTTGTATGATAGTTAAACAAAATTACCATAATACCAGATAACAAACAGAAAAAAAATACTGCAAAGAAAAAGGCCCAAATTTGGAGGTTTCTCAAAAATGTTAATTCTTGCTATTTTGCATTTTGACCCTTTAACATATCTGTCATAATAATGAATGTCTCTCTCTTATCCCCT
Source organism: Eledone cirrhosa (assembly GCA_964016885.1). Classification (NCBI taxonomy): domain Eukaryota; kingdom Metazoa; phylum Mollusca; class Cephalopoda; order Octopoda; family Eledonidae; genus Eledone; species Eledone cirrhosa. The sequence goes on along the minus strand of OZ024747.1, from coordinate 31,100,444 downwards.
TCCTCTTCTGTTTTTTTTTTGTTTTTTTCACTATTTCTTTCATTATATCCTCTCTTGTTCTCTTCTGTTTTTTTTTCTGCATTTCTATTTCCTTAGTTCTTTCATTATATGTTCCCCTCTCTCATTCTTTCTCTCCTATATTTTTATATTTTTATTCCCCTAGATCTTTCATTCTAACTCTCATTCTCTCTCTCTCTCTCTCTCTCTCTCTCTCTCTCTCTCTCTCTCTCTCTCTCTCTCTCTCTCTCTGTGTCTCACACACACACACACATACATAATGGTCTCTTTAAAACAACACCCATTTTTTTTTGTATATTGCATCTCTATCCCTCCCCCTCTCTCATGCTTATATATCTTTCATTTCCTCTCTACCGAAATTAATCATTCCAAAGTTTGTATGTCACAATCGCAACTCTCAATGTTTTAGAATGTGTAACTTATAACATGCCCTTCCAAAGTACACATCCATCTTCTCAAGGACTCTCTCTGATGTTGCTATATTGCTGCTGCTCACTGAATCTTATTTATCATATTCTTTACTAATCTAATTAGTCATTCCAAACCCACATGTGTGTGTGCAAAGGCACACACACATATATATACAATACAGTCCTTTCACATGCACACACACATATACCACACATACACAAAAAATTCCACCTACAAACACACAGACAACACATATACAATACAGTCAGTCCACACACATTCACAATATGGTCATTCCACAAACACACACACACAATGTAATAATTCCACATACACACGATACAGTTGCTCCACACACACAATATGGTCAATCCTCATACATACACACACAGACGCAGAATTAGTCTACACACACATACACAATACAGTCAATACACACACACACTCACACCATACAGTCACCACCACCCCTACACACATACATACAAACACATAATACAGTCAGTCCATACAAACATACAGAATGCAGTTACACATAATAGCCATACCAGACACATGCAGAATGCAATCATTCCACATACACTCAATATACAAGCATAGCAACAAGTCACTGCAAAGTCTATATAGTTATTCAACTTATTAGAATTAGTATTGAACACCCTTTCTTCTTAATCCTTTCATGACTATATTTCTAATCACTTTATTTGAATTAATCAATGAAGATTTTTGAGGGATTTACTAAAATTATTAATTATTCCATTATTCAAATTGAATTTCTAACACAACTTAGCAAGCGATTCCTATATATAATTATGGTGGCAACAAAACAAACGAGATGTTCAAAAGGGGGATGAACTGATTGGACTCAACAGCCATCCACCCCAACTATGGGTTAAATAGCCACATCAACCTGCAATTGGCCAAATGTGATGATTACGGCAACACCCCTGAATTGATCAAAACCACACAGAATGTAGTGGGGGTCAACAAGGGTGGGATTCCTGGATTGGATTGATTAGATTGGCAGATTTTAATTTAAATATGAACCATTCAAAATGGATGTTTCCATTCATAGAATGAGAGGTAGTTTTGGATGGATTGGTATCAAAAGGGTTAAAAATAGGGTAATTTGCTTGTCACAGTTTGATACTTGTCTTTATACAAAGCATCCAACTTAATATTCATAGAGCAAAAGTCTAAAGAGTCTTAAGTCTGTCTCAAGCCTGTAGGCTCTGCAGGCTGGTGCTTATCCTGGTTTCTGCGGTGCTAAGCATCTGAGAGTACCCCCCCTGAATAGTATGCCCGACCATCTCAAGGTTAAGACCCCAGCTATTGCTGGTACTTATTTTCAGATGAGTATACTGGAGCAATGGGAATTTAAAGTTTTTGCTCAAGATCATATCACACAACCCAACCTAATCCAGAAATCGAACACACGTGATAATGATCATAATCCAACACCCTTACTACTATACCACATGCTATATTATATAATAATTTTAGAATCTAAACATCGACAGTGTATACATATTTAGAGAATTTGTTCATAATGAATGTGCCTCTGCAAACTTATTTTTTATTTTTAAACAGAAGACATTTTAAAATAAATACACAATCGCAATTTGTTGATTTCAATTGTTTTGCAATCTGTCATATTTATATAAGTTTGAGTATAAAACATAAGGAATGCAAACATCAAAATAAAACATTTCCTTTGTTTCAATTAAGTGTATGCTAAGGGGCAATATTATTTTACTTTATATAGTATTCCTGCACATTAATTTATTTCTCATTCTAAACAAGAAAAACAACTATACAATGTGTTGGTTGTTAGTTTAAATGAGTGTGTTTAATGTTAACTGTATCACTTATATCTGTGATGTGTAAGCTTAAGTAATTTGTGAATACCTATTTTAGTGTTTCTTGTTTGATTCCAATGTTTAAAATTTAATCACACTCAGAATATAAAAGTAGAGTTATATAATCATCATCATTGTCATTAACATCGTCATCTTTATTTTATATCCATTTTCTATGTTAGCATGTGTTTGATGGGTTGTTCATAGTTCAATACAGTTCCTATTCAATGTTACTAGCAACATTGATGGGTTGAGTGAGACCATGTCTCACTTGTACAGTTTTAATACCAACCATTTTACAGATTATACAGGGTGCACTAAAAGATTAGTTGTGTCCTCAGCAACACTAAAGAGTTGCTCCAACCATTTTACAAAAATATACAGACTACATTTCATCATGACACTAACAGCAGACAACTAAATAGTCTCTCTACACCATGGAGTAAGAAATCATCCTGATGCTTTATTACAAATGAAACAGTTCTAGTCTTGTAGAAGTCATTACTATAATAAAATAAAGATGCCTATATAATGTAAGTAATACCCTTTTTAACTGTGGTTACCTCCACATATACATTGGGAATATTTATTATATATATATAGAATCACCTACACTATATATATATATATATATATTCAAGAAAATTATTCTTCACTATATTCCTATTGCTCATCTTATTAAAAGAATTGATGTCAAAGTCAATAATGGTGGGATTTCAATTTCAAATAAGTATTAACCAAACTGTAGCAAAGCCTTTTGAATGACTGGTCATGTCCACAATCAGTATATAATTTTAGTACACTGTTCTCATAAATTACAATTTTCTCAATAGTTTTTGGCCTCTAGCAATTTTACACTTATTTTCATGTTTCTTATATTTGTTTAAGTCAGTGTAATATTCACTTCAGTATAAAACCAGTAGTTTTCATTTAGATAATATATCATATAGCATAACATGATAACCTGACTGAAATAACATCAACAAACATAATGATAGAAATTTGTTGCAATTATGAGATTGATATTTTCATATATCGTACATCTACCTTTAGGCCAGCTTCAGTAACAATAAACTTGGGGAAACTCTACAACAATAACTTTCTTTATGTTTACAGACAGGAGCCAACTACATCTGATTAACTTTTCCAGAGGATATTCTCTTATATCTTTGGTATATTCTATTTCTTCAGTAGACTTATAACCAAGCATACTAGCACTTGGTCTATTTTGGGACGATCAGTCTTATATCTATTTATTCTTGACTTTTACAAAACTTACACAAAATTATTTCTGAAGAACAGAAATGAATAAGAAAATAAATTAGATTTTTTTTTTTTTTTTTTTTTTAGTCAGAATTTACAGGAAAATAAATCAGCCTTCCAGAAAATTCCAGTGCTTTATCGATGTCAAAATAATATAAGTCAATAAGATTTTCCTAAATCCTTATGATTTTTACACATCAGTTCAAATTTTGTTCGAAATGCTAAAAAAGCCAAGCCATTTTTGTACATAGCATGCTATGAAATTATTTAACTGTAAAGAATGGGTTCTTGTTGCCTTTTTCAATTAGCTTTGGATCTTAGGATTTCTAAAGAAGAAGGCTAAATGAGCATTAGATACATAATACAAATGAAAATGGCTTTTGCAAACATAATTCAAACCTAGATTGTTAGCCTGTTTTTTTAAGAGCTGACTATTTAAAAAAAAAATTATTACAGTTTTAAATAAATGCTATGATACTTGATTTGAATATATAAAAATATATTTACTTCTAAATTTCTATTCTAACTTACTAGTATTGTTAAGTAAGCCTTGTTTCTAAAGCCCGGCTTGCTCAACCCTTCAAAATTCAATATTACCAGAAAATATATAATACTGCAAGAAATCAAATCTACAATGCACCCAGTCTATTCATCATATACAATATATATAACATAGAATCAACCTCTATAATGGTATACTAGATTACATTGAAGGGATTCCAATGGAGCAGCATCATTGGTGTAGCATTTCCTAGTAGTCCTCTTGAGGAGGAGGCCCTGTGAGGTGGTGTGGCTGTTACATCAGGTGTCTCTAGTCATTCATTATGGTAATGCCTTTGCCATTTTGTCCATGCAGTGTGACTGAGGCACTGCTCAAACTAATATATAATGTCTGTCTCTCAACCTCTCCCTTTCATTCATTGTTTGATTATGTTTTCTTTATTTTCTCATTTCCTTTTTTCTTCCCTTTAATAGTGTGTTTTGTTTTTACTAGATACTGGTCAATTCAATTATTTTCATGTAATTATATCCTAGAAATAAAAATTTGGCATCCCTAAAATAAAAGGCAAATTGTTCTCTCTCACACAAGACATAATCGACTTCTCCCTAGATGTTTCAATTCATAAGTGAAATTAACTTCTTAAAGTGATTGAACTTATACTTGGTCATCCATCACAACATAAGGTTGAAAGGAAATGTTACTAACTTGACATGTATAATCACAATAGGCACAGCATTGCCCATGTTTAAAGACTTTGTTTCTTCAGCCACAAGACTTTGAATTCTATCTCACTGTATGACAGTTTGGGCATGTGTCTTTTACTATTGCTTCTTGCTGACTTGTGGCTTGATCTGGTAGACAGAAGAAAATTTACTGAAGTTTTTTTTATGTGTAATGTATATATATACCCATCCAACCCATACACGTTTGGAAAAACTATGATGATGATGATGATGATGATGATATATCATCATCATCATCATCATCGTTTAACGTCCATATTCCACGCTTGCATGGGTTTGGACGGGGGTTTTCCCACTTGAGGCAAGAGTGGTTGTCTTGCTCGCATAGGACTGTCTGGCGGGTTTTCTATGGCTGGATGCCCTTCCCAACACCAACCACATTTACAGTGTGGAACTGGGAGGTTTTTACCGTGTTGCCTACACGGCCACATTACAGCGTGGACTGTGTGTTTTTTTATCGTGACACCTACACGACCTCATTTGTTTCGGGCTGGATGTTGTGACACCAACATAACTTTACATTGATGGGGTGGGGGTAGTGGGACGGGGTGTATTTTGTTAGAGGTGCCTACTGGTTGGAGTAGGTTTCACTTTGTACTTAGGTAAGGCGGGTCTTCTCTATTACTGTGTAGCGCCAAAGCTCTCGGTCCAGTGACATTGCCTTGGAGAGGTGTAAGTGTGTGAGCTCAGAATTTATCAAGTCGTCCCAGGTTTTTCTGGGTCTGCCTACTCCGTGGCTACCGTCTATTTTTATTGCCCTGCACTTTTTTATACAGCTGTCGTCTTTCATGCGCATCACGTGACCATACCAACGTAGTCTTCTCTCGAGTAAACAACATCTGATCCCTCTTATTTTTAATTTCTCCCTTAGTATGTTTATGCTTTGCCGTTCATGTATGTTACTATTACACATCCAGCGGAGCATGCAAGCTTCGTTTCTCTCCAGTCTGCGTATATCCTCTGCACACAATGCCCAGGTCTCACTGCCATGTAACATTGCTGTTCGTATGCAGGCATCATACAGCCTGCCCTTCATTTTTAGAGAGAACCCTTTAGCGGCCATTAGTGGTATAAGCTCTCTGAACTTTTTCCATCCCGTTCTGACCCTAGCTACTGTACTTTCAGAGCACCCTCCCCCACTGCTGATTTTATCACCCAGGTAACGGAAGCTGTCCACTATTTCTATAGAACCATATGTGCAATGGAACGAGTTAGTATTCTGTGGGCACTTGCTGCTACTTATTGCACCAGAGCACCGGCCACATATAAAATCTATATTCTTAGATAGTTTACCTGTGATCCCACTACATCTTTTATGTACCCATACTTTGCATTTGGGACATAAAATGGAGTTTCTACCTCCTCCTTTCCTACACACTGAGCATGGCCATTTCCCAGATGGGACCGGTGCCCTATTTTCCTTCCTACAAACTAGAACTTTAGTCTTAGACAAGTTAACTTTAAGGCCTTTTGATTCTAGGCCATGCTTCCATGTTTGGAATTTCTTCTCTAGTTCAGCCATTGATTCAGCTATGAGGATTAGATCATCTGCATATAGGAGTTCCCGTGGGCAGTCGGTCTTGAACTCCTCTGTTATAGCCTGAAGGGCAATAAAAAATAGTAGGGGGCTAAGGACGGAGCCCTGATGAACACCAACTTTTACGCTAAACTCTTCACTATATCCGTTGTTAATTCTAACCTTGCTGGCTGTTTCTTTATACATGGCTTGTATAGCTCTCACAAGCCATTCATCAACACCTAGTTTTCTAAGGACCCACCATATAATTGAGCGGGGTACTCTGTCAAAGGCTTTCTCCAAGTCGACAAAAGCTAAGTATAGGGGTTTACTTTTAGCTAGGTACTTCTCCTGTAGTTGTCGTACAATGAAAAGAGCGTCTGTTGTACTTTTAACTGACACAAACCCGAACTGCATTTCGTCTAGATCAATTCGCTCTCTGATTAGTTGCGCTATTACTTTTTCTGTGACCTTCATGACCTGGTCAATTAATTTAATGCCTCTATAGTTTCCCCTATCTAGGGCATAACCTTTACCCTTGTAGCAGTTAATGATGATGCTGCTGCGCCAGTCTATCCGGGTGACCATAGTGTGTCCCACCGTTCCAGATACTTTCAGCATTTCGGCAACTCTTTCCGAAGGCCCGGCCGCCTTGCCCGTCTTCATGTGTTTGATCGCCTTACTTATTATACTACCTTCAACTTGCACTGCTGGTCCCTCTATTGGGTCGATGTGGGGGAGACTGTCTTTCTCCCAATTATTCTCCTCATTTAGTAGCCTTTTGTAGTGACACTTCCAAGCTACCTTCTTATCAGCGTCAGTGATGGCAAGTACACCATCATCATTTAGGACACACTTCTCCCCGACAATATCACTGTTTTCCTTGACACATTGCCTAGCAATCCTGAACACCTCACGTTTTTGGTCCTCGCGTTGTAGAACATGCTTGAACTTTCTTTCCTCTGCTTCCCTTCTTGCGAAGTACACTTGTCTCCTAGCTTCCCTCCTGGTCACTTGATAGTTTTCTCTACTTCCCCCATCCCGCCATGCTTTCCAAGCCTGCTTTTTGGCCTTGATTGACCTCTCTACCTTACTGTTCCACCACCAAGTTACTCTCCTCCTGCCTATAGGCCTGCTCCAGCCACAGGTTTCATCTGTCGCCTTCAGCAGGTTAGCTTTCAGGAATTCCCACTGTTCCTCTATATTGTACGACTCTAATTGCTCTTCCTTACTATCAAAAGCATCAAGTAATATGCTTTTGAATTTATGACTGGCTGTGGGGTCCTTTAATTTCCATATTTTTCTCCTGAGGATAGTCCTCTTCTGTTGTCGAATACGTCTCATCCTGACTATGAGGCCGCTGATTATGAGTCTATGTTGAGACGTGCATTCTTCATGGGGAAGGGATTTAGTGTTTACAACAGACACTCTGTCACGTCTCCTGGTAAGGATATGATCTACCTGGCTTGTGTGTTCCCCCGATCTATAGGTGCTCAGGTGATTGTCTCGTTTTTTGAAGTTAGTGTTACAGATAGTTAGGTTATTTGCGTCACACATTTCTAGTACCAAACCCATAGCCTCCATGGATTCCGTCATAGCCGTCACAATGTTGTCCAACGTGACCATTTAGGTCACCTGCAATAATTATATAGTCACTGTCGGTTATTTGGGAGGTAGTGAGCATCAGTGTCTCATAGAATCTGTCTTTTATAGTGCCGGGCAGTCCGGATTGGGGTGCGTACACAGATATTACTGTCACCGTAGTTCTATTGAGGACAAGTCTTATTTTAATTATTCTGTCGTTCACTCTATTTACGTCTATTATCTTATCTGCCCACTTTTCTGCTACCATGATTCCTACTCCACCCAGCCCATTGTCATTTCCCACCCAGAAAAGCTTATAGCATCGTTCTTTACCCACGATGAATCTAGCAGACCCACCCCTCCACCTGGTCTCTTGAATACAACAAACATCGATCTCCTTCAAGCTTTTCTACAACCTCGTTAGAGCGACCCTTTAAGGTGCCTACATTCATGGTACCAACTCTGAAGTTTTGGATTGCGTTTGGGGGGTGGGGGTGGGTTTATATTAGCCATCCACGGCCGAAACAAAGAGGAGTGCTTGCATTCTCGTCCACGAAGTGAATTTGTCTTTATCTTTGGCATTATCGCTGAGCGTCCAGATTTTTCTTTTCAACTCTCCAGAATTCCGTAGTCCATCCATCATATCGAAAGGCAACCAGGTAAGTGATAGTATAGGCCTCTGACTTATGATTGGTCCACGTAATAATGGTGGTGCGTTGAGGCGGGTGGGTGGGATATTGGGTAGTTAGCGAGAAGGTTGGGTTTAAATAAGAATTTTGGGCATAATTTAACAAGCATAAACAAAAATACAAGATTTGTTTTGGAAAATACGACAGAGTATCGAGTAGAAAGGCAAAGATTGGATTTGGGGAAAAATGATAGAGAATGACGAATGGACTAAGGAATTAAAATGGAGAGAAGAATGAAGAAATATTTGTACGTTACATTATACCATGAAAGCAGCCATCCCGGAATATATATATATATATATGGTACATATGGTTTGGTTATGTGTATACGGGAGTTTTGCGTCTGCGTGAGTATGCAGGTTTGTACGTATGTAGGGTGTGTGTATATGTGTACTTCATGTTTTGGTTGACTTACGTCTCCGAACATTTGTGTATTTACATGTAGGTATGTGTGTGCGCTTGTTATATACATATTTATTTATTTATATACGTTTATTTAATTATTTATTTATTTGTATACACGCACACACACACACATATTTATATGTGTGTGGTTTTGTATACCTATGGCAAGTGTTTTGCGTATGCTTGTGTATGTACGTATTTGCATGCGTGTATGCATTTATTTAATTTCTATTACCTCTGTATTGGATTTATTTACTTTATTCTTTACTCTGAAGCGGAGATTCATTCGGTTTCCTAGTTAGAATTTAGTCTATGACTTCAGCTACACCATTTACGTGGTTTCATCTGTGCGTGCCATTGTTCTCCACGCTCTACATATGACGTATTATCTTCGTTTTTTTCGTTCATTGCCAGAGAACGTCTCTATGAACCACCTAAGAGAACATTAGTCTACGACTTCTTTTATACCATAAACGTGGTTCTGTCTTTGCGTGTAATTGTTTTTCACCGCTCCTATTAATGGCGTATTATATTCGTTTTTTCCCGTTCTTTGCCAGGGAACGTTTCCACGAACCAAAGTATCGTCTTCCTGTCTTCCTCCGGTTGCAACGTTTTTTTAAATATCCACTTCTGCGTTTACAGATTGACTTTGTTAGTTTCAGAAGATCCCGTTAAGAGTGAAAGCAGCGATTCTTTGCTTAAACTTTAATCTGTTATTTTAATAAATATTTGCTCTATGGTTCTTATATATTTGATATATATTTATCCTTATCGAGCCCTCTTTGGATTTTAGTCTTCAAATTTATTATTATTACTATATATATATATATATATACAAGGGGCTTCTATGCAGTTTCTCTCTACCAGATTCGTTCACAAGGTTAGCTGGAGATAATAGTACAAGACACCTGCCCAAACTACCATATAGTGAGATAGAATTTAAATATAAATGCATATATGAAGTTGGGTATATGTGTATGCATATGTGAGTCTATGTGTGTGATTGTTACCAGTTCTTCACATTTGACACCCCTAACACACTGGTTAAATATATGAAGATCAGTACTTAAAAACAAATAAAGATTGACATCAGGATGAGCATCTAGCTATGGAATACTGCTTAAAACAAATAAGTCTCCTCCAACCCATGCTATCTTGGAAAAACAAACATAAAAACAAGGATGATAACACAAACACTTTACCACATTCTCGTTTGGTGTTGACAATTGTCCTTATTTTGCTTCTTATATAATTAGTACGATCTTGTCAAAACCTCTGAGGTTGTTATGTCACCGTGAACTTTCATTTAATTGTCTAAACTACTGTTTTACCTTCCAAATTTCAAACTTATTATTTTTCAAAATAATTTCATGTCAGTTCTAATTCTCCTTGGAACCCTTAGATTATGAGTGCTCTTGAACAACTAAAATTTATGGAAATCTATATTAAATACCAATCAATCAGAGAGGCCACCATCAATCCTGCTGATATCCATGTTCAAGAGGGTCTATTTGAAAAAAAAAAACATTGATGCTTCCCTTCTTCTTCAGATTAATAAATAAAACAAGGTGACATAGTGAGAGAGAAAGTGAGTGTGTGTGTGTGTGTGGGGGGGGGGGGGTAATAAATAGAGAGAAAGTAAGTGTAGGAGAAATGTAAGAGAGAGAAACAGAATGAAAGATAAACATATATATATATTGTTTACTTGTCTCACTCGCTTTACATGTTTCACTTGTCCCAATAGCTTATTTTAGTTATTGCTCGCACCAACCTGAGGTATCTGATTTTTAATGCGATGAAATACCAATGATGGTTGGCAAATCACTGATGAGGGACTAATTTTATAATATGTAATCCATGTGCAACCATGCAGTATCTTCTCCCCTTGTTTTTCATATATATTTACCTAAACTGCGATTATCTGTTTCTCTCTTTCTCTCTTACTGCTCCCCCGTTCTCTCTGTTTCTCTTACCTTCTTTCGCCCTCTCTCTCAGTTACACTTTTTCTTTCGACTGACCTCTTCCTCGCACTTCCACTCACTCACTCTCTGTTTCTCCCCTTCTCACTTCCTCCCGTTCGCTAGTAGTGGGGTTCCTTCTTTCTCACACCGCATTCACAGCGTACGGTCTGCTTCTCTGACCGCTCATGAAATTCACCCAGATTATGCTGATTGGATAACTATCATGTGGCTTGCTGTTTTCCAACCTTCGGTTTGCTTTTCCTTCTGTTGTTTACTTGTCTCACTCGCTTTACGCGTTTCACTTGTCCCAATAGCTTATTTTAGTTATTGCTTGCTCCAACCTGAGGTATCTGATTTTTAATGCGATGAAATACCAATGATGGTTGGCAAATCACTGATGAGGGACTAATTTTATAATATGTAATCCATGTGCAACCATGCAGTATTCTTCTCCCCTTGTTTTTCATATATATATATATATATATATATATATATATATATATAGAGAGAGAGAGAGAGAGAGAGAGAGAGAGAGAGAGAGAGAGAGAGAGAGAGAGAGAGAGAGAGAGAGAGACAAATGCACAGGCACACAAAACTACTTATTCAATTTTCTCAATGAAAGAAGATGCAAACACTTCACTTTCTCTCAGTTAATGTTTAAAATGAATTTCAATTTAAAAGGATTATGTTAGGATATATAAAACAGTTCTAACCTTTTTTTCTCTGTTTCTATACAAACGTTAAAAAAATTGAATCACCTTTCCTTTTCAACTATATTGTTAAATATTTTACTTGGGCATTTCTTGAAAATTTATACTGGCTTATTTTTCAGTAAAATAATTAGTAAATGAAGAAGAAAGGCAAATTCAAAACATTATTTTCAAAGCTTTGTTGGTTAAGTTAGCAGATCTTTTGAAGCTATAGAATATCAATTAATTTTAAAGTATTTTCCCATAAAATATACTTTGGCATGATTTATAGAACTGACAAGTTGTCAAGTAATTTATTGTATTGTAACAAGATTTATTGTTACACGAAATTTCATGTTGATAATAAATATAAGAAGGCTGAATTGTGTCATGGCTAACCAGTAACAGGAGAATAATACAATAACATTCATTCTTTCTCCTCTAAATAAGATAATATGTTTTGCAACATTATATGATATGATAAACTACTACAACCACATAAGTGTGTCCTTTGATCAAGATGAGACTATTGTTATTATTTCTTCCTGTTTAAGGGCGGTGGATTTGGCAGAATCAGCAGAGCTTCAGACATATACTTTGTGGCATATAATTACAGCCATTTACATTCTGTGTTCAAATCCTACTGTGGTTAGCTTTACCTTTCATCCTTACAGGGAAGATAAGATAAAGTACCAGTAACACACTAGGGTCGATTTAATTGTCTTTCCCTTCCCCCAAAATTGTGGGCCTAGTGCCTAAATCAGAAACCATTATTTCAGGCAATAATCTTTCCGGCATAGACATATTCCCTTTACTTTCTGGGTTCAAATCCTACTGAGGTTAGCTTTGCCTTTCATCCTTATGAGATTGATAAAATAAAGTACCAGTAATGCACTTTAATCAACTTTCCCCTCCCCCTAGATTGCTGGCTTTGGGCCTATAGTAGAAACAATTATTAATATTATTATTCCCAGCAATTTGTTGAAAAATGGGTGAAAGAGGCAAGCATAGCCTGAATGAATGGGCCTGCTCTGAGCATGTGCCTGTAAATTAGAAGTGGAGAACTGGGAGAGGGCATTTGCCCTGGTGGTCAGGGTTACCATGGCTTTTTAATGGGGTTTCTGCACAAGTGTCCCTCGGAAGTCTCCCTCCTATTGGGGAATTTTCTTTTGTTTCCTTTTTTGTTATTTCCTTTATTATTGTTTTTTTCTTTACATGCAGAAATGCCCATTTGTACCATCCTGTACTGTCCTTAATGTTATACTTTATGTCAACCCTTGTGGTTAATAAAGAAAGCATTATTATTATTATTGTTGTTGTTGTTGTTTTTGTTGTTTTTTTTCATTTATCTTGCTTTATGTTCACAACCAGTGACCTCAAGAGACAACAGGGTCTGTCATGTTCAATAAAGAACATACATACACACACATGCCTCTTTAGGTGTTTAGACTTGTGATGTACTTATATTGACGGAATCTTCCTTAGTATATATGGGCAGTTCCCATTAGTACTATCTTTTGTATTTCTCCTATACGTGGGTTTCCTGAGATTTGTGATAAGTAATCATTAGACCCCTTAGGTATCATTCCTACAGCGCCTACAACCACTGGTATTGTTTTAGTTCTCAACTTCCACATTTTTCCAATTTCTATCTCCAGGTCTTTATACTTGCTCAATTTTTCAAATGTTTTTATAGATACATTCTTGCCTATTGGAACAGACATATCAATTAGCAGGCATACGCTCTTTTTAAAGGCCTTCAATATTATATCAGGTCTATTTGCATTTATTTTTCGGTCTGTTTGGATGCTAAAGTTCCACAAGATTGAGATGTGATCTTTTTCAAGTACGGGAGGTGGTTGATGCTCCCACCAATTCTTTTGATGGGGCAGACCAAAATGCTTACACATTATCCAATGTATGTATTGTGCAGCTCTGTCATGCCTGTTTAGGTATTCGGTTGGAGCTATAGGACTGCACATTGAAATTATATGGTCAATGGTCTCTGGTTGTTTTTTGCATACATGGCATAATGGGTTTCATCCATTTTTTATTATGTTGGCTTGGTAATTTTTTGTTGGCAGACACTGATCTTGTGCTGATATAATCAGTCCTTCAGTCTCCGATTTCAGTCCAGAGGATGCCAACCACTGATGGGTTAAAGTTTTGTCAACATCAGGATTGTTAGCTCGCTCTGGGTATTTTCCATACAGAGGCTTTTCTTGCCATTTCTTAGCCAGTTTCTGTAGCAGTTCTTTCTTTGCAGTTACTTTTACCTGCTTTGCTTTTTCTGTGTTTTCCATTTCAGCAGTAAATGGGACTTCTGAAATTTGTAGTCCATTACTGTATCTTTGTGCATCTTTTACAAGAAGGATGCTTTCGTGTTTCAAAACGAGTTTGATCATCCAATCATGTTGGATGATCAAACTCGTTTTGAAACACGAAAGCATCGAAAGATGCTTAGATATGTAGATAATCCAATTGTTGCAGTTTTCAACGCAATGTCTAACTGGATTAACCCACGTCCTCCTTCTTTCCTAGGGAGATATATTCTATCAATATCTGCCTTAGGGTGATGCATTCTGTGCATGGTTAAGGATTTTCGAATTTTTGTATCGAGCCTACGGATCTCTGTGCTTGACCAGTTGATGACATTGTAACTGTAGGTTACTAATGGTATGGCAAGCGTGTTTATGGCATCGATCCTATTCCTTGCTAGCCACTCCATTGTCTAGTGATACCGCCACCTTCCCCTTTATTATTATTATTATTATTATTATTACTATCATTATTATTATTATTATCATTGTTATTACTCATTGAGTCTCAGTCATTGATGTTAGTTAACTGGAAAGTTTGTTGAGATGAATTTCAAGCCACTACCTGCAGCCTCAGATATTCAGGACGTATCGGAGGGTTCTTGCTGTTCCCAGCAAGCATGCCTTTTGAAGCGTTCCAAAAAGCGTGAAGGGGCCAATTTTCTTTAACCATCCCTGGAAACTTTTTGAGATAGTCCCTAATGCGCCTATGAGAATCGGGATCACTTTGACTTCATGGCAGTTCGAAATCCTTTTTACCTCCCACTTTAAGTCCTGGTATCGGTTAATTTTCTCCCTCTCCTTCTCTTGCACTCTCGTGTCGAATGGGCAGGCCACATCCACAATCAGGCACGATCTTTTTTCTTTGTCCAAAACCACCAGGTCAGGTCTATTGTGTTCCAGTTTCTTGTCCGTCTGTATCCTAAAATCCCACAGCACCTTCACCTGATCGTTTTCTATCACCGCCTGTGGCTTATGCTCATACCACTTCTCAGAATGTGGTAAATTGTTTACTTTGCATAGGTGCCAGTGGATCACCCTGCCCATCACATCATGTCTCCAGCCCTTATAGTGAGTCTGGGCTAGGTATTTACACTCGGATACAATGTGAGCCACAGTCTCCTCTCTCTCTCCACAGATCCTGCACAGTGGGCTAGCCTCCTTCTTGTAAATGTGGTGTTTCAACCACTTCGTTTTGAGGGCCTGCTCCTGCGCAGCCATTAACATTCCTTCTGTAGCCTTTTTAAGGTCTCCTCTTTTCAACCAGTTCCATGTCTGTGGATCTCTAAATTCAGTTTTCTCAAAGAAGGTACTATGAAGGGATTTTTCCTGAAGGCTGCTCTTCCTCCTTGCTGTTATTTCCTCCTTGGACATCCCCTGGCCTATTGTCCCCTCCGTCAGTACAGTTCTGAGCATTGGCTCCTTACTATCAGTCACGTATTTGTGTAGGTTGTTTTTCTCCATCTGAACACAGTCCTCTATGCTGATAAGACCTCTTCCACCCTAGATCTCCTTAAGTAGAGTCTATCGACATCACTCCTCTTGTGGAACATATTGTAGATAGTCAATAGCTTCCTAGTCTTCCTATCCATTTCTTTTTGTTCAGCAACATTCCATCTCAGAATTCCCGCACTGTACCTAATAATAGACACAGCTCGGGAATTTACTGCACTTATGGCATTCCTACTGTTCAGATGTGACTTTAATACGCTCCTTACTCTCCGAAGGTATTCAGTTCTTATCAATTCCTTCATTTTTTATTATTATTATTATTATTATTATTATTATTAGTAGTAGTAGTAGTAGTAGTAGTAGTAGTTTTGCCTTTGGTTCAGGCTTTGTTAAAGCTAGTATATGAAATTTTGGTCAATTAATTCCTAGCTTTCATGGCAAACTATGCAGTTGCAGTTTCCTGTTTTAGCTACATTTTTGAGGCTTCAAACAGAAATGTATCTCTGTAATATCTTTATGTAATGAAAACTGTTGAAATTCTAAATATGTTTGAAGATATATGTAATATATTCATGTTGTTGAACCTCCAGTTGATTCAATCAACAGAACAACCTGCTCATAAAATTAACATGCAAGTGTTTGAGCATTCCACAGACATGTGTATGACAAGTGGAGAGATACTGGGCTGAAGAGGACATATCCAACCCATACAAGTGTGGAAAAACAAACGTAAAAATGATGATGATGCTGATATCTGTTTTAGAAATGTAGCTCCTTAAGACATTAATATTTCTCATTAACTGTCATATTGTCCAGAAAATTTATTGTCTTGAAACTGGAGTTATTGATTGGTTCTCTCCCTATTGGCATTAAGTTTGTTGATTCATATCTTGTAACTTGCATTTGTTGTATCTATGCCAAATACCCTAAAGACCCATGCACTGGCTCCAGCTACATAGGCCTTCTGTTTCTAAAAAGTCTAAAATCTGTCTCAAACCCTCATCAAGCAAGGGCTTGTTCCAGTTTCTATGGCATTAAGCAACTGAGAGTACAAGACTCCCCCACTGGACAAGATGCCAGTTCATCACATGGCTACCCCCCCACTAGAAATCAAAACAAATGTCACAGATATCAGCAGCCAATCCTATCGCTACCCATTGATACAAGCCTGGACAATGTGGGAGAATATTCTGACATGCAGAACCTTAGGTGAAAGCTACTTCAGCAAATAAAATAGAGGAAGCATTACCCCAGTAAGGATAGTGAGGAAAATGCAGTCATATCAAAGACTTGACTGTCTCCCTAATAAATGTACCAAGAAAACACTGTAAAGTGGTTGGTGATAGGAAGGGCATCCAGCCATAGAAAGCTTGATAGACAAAGGGTTGGGAAGACTCTTTAGTTGTATCAAAGACAGGACGACCTCTCTTGCACACTTGGTAGAATGTGTGACTGTACATAAGTGTGATGCAGATCCCCAGTCTGTCTGGTAGATCAGTAGCCCCGCTTTTGTATTGGCATGGTCTATGTAGTCCCAGACCCATCCAACCCTTGCTAGCAGGGAAAGGGGACATTTAAACAATGATGATGATGATTGAAAATAGACATGTGTAAGTTCAGGTCATCTAAAATAGACAACGAGGGCATAGTGTACTTGAAGAGTGTTTTGTCGTATTCCATTGCTTAAAGACCTTCTATAGATTTTGTCCATGATTGAATCATTTTCACTACGTTGTGACCTTAATTGAAATAGTATCACCATTGTACTAAAGTAAGGTATATCAATCAATTATGATAGAGATTGATAAATGAATGCACGCCAATAAAACAATTTAACATTTATACATCGTTTTAAGTTAACATTTCTGATAAAATTTCATATAATTATTACATTTCGTTCATTTATATGGTATTATAATAAAGTGCTTTAAATCTCTACATTAGATATTACATTAAGGTGCTGAGTTTGTATACAGGAATAAAGTAGCAGAGGGCAATTGTAGAAGACACCAATAAAACCACTCTGCAAAACTGAAGAAATTAATATTTAACCTTTTCATGACACACCATTTCTAATGAAATACATTCTATTTTAATTAATTAATGAAGAATTTTGAGGGATTTTCTAAAATGATTAATTATTTCATTACTAAGATAGTAACTTAATGTAAGGTTCTTATATAAAATTGTTGGAAGCCTTTAATTTAAGTTGGAAACCCTTAAAATGGGTGGTTTTATTTCATAAAACAGAGCTGGCTTTGGCCAGGTTGGTAACTAAGGGGTTAACAAGTTGATAATTTTCAAACACCTTATTAGAAACATTATTTTTAATTCAATATTTACTTACAATTTCTATTTGCTAACATCTTAAAACTCATTTAAAGTTATTAGATTTAAGTACTTTTATGAACCTATGTGTATATAGGTGTATATAGTATAGGATGGTTGGCTCAAAAGTTCATAGACTGACCCAACCCTCATATGGAACAAAACCGTCTAATCCATGCTAGCATGGAAGATGGACGTTAAACGATGATGATGATGATATGTCATCATCGTATATCATCCATTTTCTATGCTAACATGTATATATATATAAGTAGTTATGCTCCAACACAACGTTATACACATATAGGTATGTGTTGTATATTGAATATTATACAGGATGTATATAAAAACATTTGACAGCCTTCCGCTATGAATTTATTAAGTTGTGACCACCGTCACACATCCTTAGTCTCAACAAAAACAAAGGAGAAGTAACTGACAAATATATTACCTACATTAATTCCATATATATCATCATCATCATCATCGTTTAACGTCCATCTTCGCTTGCATGGGTTTGGACGGGAGTTTTCCCACTTGAGGCAAGATTGGTTGTCTTTCTCGTATAGGACTGTCTGGCGGGTTTTCTATGGCTGGATGCCCTTCCCAACACCAACCACATTTACAGTGTGGATTGGGATGTTTTTACCGTGTTACCTACACGGCCACATTACAGCGTGGACTGTGTGTTTTTTTGTCGTGACACCTACACGACCTCATTTGTTTTGGACTGGATCGGGTGGGGGTAGTGGAACGGAGGTGTATTTTGTTAGAGGTGCCTACTGACTGTAGGTTTCGCTTTGTACTTAGGCAAGGCGGGTCTTCTGTATTACTGTGTAGCGCCAAAGATCTCGGTCCAGTGACATAGTCTTGGAGAGGTGTAAGTGTGTGAGGTCGGAATTTATCAAGTCTTCCCAGGTTTTTCTGGGTCTGCCTACTCCATGGCTACCGTCTATTTTTATCACCCTGCACATTTTTATACAGCTGTCATCTTTCATGCGCATCACGTGACCGTACCAACGTAGTCTTCTCTCGAGTAAACAACATCTGATCCCTCTTATTCCTAATTTCTCCCTTAGTTCGTTTATGCTTTGCCGTTCACGTATATTACTATTACACATCCAGTGGAGCATGCAAGCTTCATTTCTCTCCAGTCTGCGTATATCCTCTGCACACAATGCCCAGGTCTCACTGCCATGTAACATTGCTGTTCGCATGCAGGCATCATACAGCCTGCCTTTCATTTTTAGAGAGAACCCTTTAGCAGCCAATAGTAGTATAAGCTCTCTGAACTTTTTCCATCCCGTTCTGACTCTAGCTACTGTACTTTCAGAGCTTCCCCCCCCCCCACTGCTGATTTTGTCACCCAGGTAACGGAAGGTGTCCACTATTTCTATAGAACCATCTGTGCAATGGAATGAGCTAGTATTCTGTGGGCACTTGCTGTTACTTATTATATATATATATATATATATATATATATATATATATATATATAGAGAGAGAGAGAGAGAGAGAGAGAGAGAGAGAGAGAGAGAAAGAATGTAGGTAATGTATTTGTATGTCTATATATATAATGACTAAGACTGTAGTATTTATCAAATGTTTATGTATGTGATTATCTTTTTCACTCTAAAGAGTTTATAACAAATTATTTTAATGTTTTCTTTTAGATAAATCTCTAAGCATTATAAGTATTTAAGAAACCTACCAATGAATTTCCTTGAGCACAGTATTTACATGCATGTAGATCAGAGCAAGCAGAAACTGCTTATAATATCTTAGAACCCACAAAGATAAATATGTGTGCTTGATTATATTCAATAAATATAAAAATAAGTACACACCCTGCCCCAGCCTCAGTCCACCCTGTAATATGATTATTTTGGTTACATGACAAAAAACACTCAGCTCACACTGTAAAGTGGTCATGTTGATATCATGACAAAAAACACCCATTCAATACTGTCAACTGGTCGTGTGGGTGTCAAATCAAAAAGCACCCAGCATACACTGTAAATGCGGTTCGTATTAGGAAGGTCATCCAGCCATAGAAACCGAGCCCGAAACAGTTCTGTATGAGCAAGACATGGTCATCTGACCTGACTTGCCTCAAATGGGACAACCCGTTTACCCATGCTAGCGTGGAAAATGAACATGAAACGATGATGATGATGATAAATTTAACACACATTAGAAACACTAATGATGATATTTTATTTTTTAAAGAATTTTGACCAGATCCAAAGCCAGATTTGCTGGACAGAAATAGTATAATTGATTAAATCTACCTTGTTGTATTGCTAGTGGCGGTGCTGGAACTCCACTAGCAAGGGTGTTGGACTAATGATCATATGATTGTGGGTTCAATTCCTGTACTGGGTTGTGTTGTGTTCTTGAGAAAAACATTAATTTCACATTGTACCAGTATATTCAGCTGAAAATGAGTACCAGCAATAGCTGGGGGGGGGGGGGGGTAACCCTGTGATGGACTGCTGTTCTGTCCAGAAGGGAGTCTTGTACTTTCAATCACGTCATGCCACAGGAACTAGGATAAGCACCAGTCTGATGAGCTTTCAAGCGCAAAACAGACTTTAGCACTGTGACGGACTGGCATCCTGCCAGTCACTTCCTGTTTGATGGACTGGCATCCTGCTGTGGAAAAAGGGATAAACACCAGCCTGATGAGCCTCTGGTCATGAGATAGACTTTAACACTCTATGGACTGGTGTCCTGTCCAGCAGTACTCTCAGTCACTTCACTCCAAAGAAACCAGGATAAGCACCAGCCTGATGCACCTTTGGGCTCTAATCAAACCTTAACTCTGCAATGGACTAGCATCCTGTTCAGGGGAGATTCTCAGTCACTTCACACCATAGAAACCGGAATAAGCACTGACCTGATGAGCCTCTGTTTTTAGTTGTATTACTGCTATCTATTTTGTCAAACTTGAGAAATTTAAGGGAAAGTTAGTTTTGGCAGGTTACAAATAACTATGTCTTGTACTTTAAAAGAGAAAAAAAAAACTGTTGCTACACATTAACAACCAATGCAGATAAAGCTGCTACCATCTTTCAGCTCTTCCTCTGTATTCCTCTCTATCAAGATATTCACAGTTTTCATTCAGAATAATTACTTTTAAAAAAATGATAATCTCATCAGCAGATATCCAGTATCCCAACTAATGTTATTAGTTATTCATTATTATTATTATTTTTTTAATTTACTTATTTGAATAAAGTTTTGAAACAATGAGACTAATTAACTCACTCGTTATTCCAAAGTTTTGAACTACTGAGGTATTGAAATAAATCAATATTTTGCTTTTCAGATTGCTAATCTTGTCTTTCTAATGTTTTTCTTTTTCCTTTCTTTCTGTTGTGTTCTCTAAATTCTGAATAGAAAATTGACCTTGTATAAATATATAGAAATTGAAATGTGTTTTCAGATGTTGTATTAGTGGCAAAGGTGTTTTATTTCATTGTTTTTTTGTTTTTTTTGTTATATATTATATGCATTATAGCAACATACACTATTTAAAAGTGTGGTTGCTAGTATCAGTTTAGTGCTTTGAGCCTTAATCCAATAAATAGCTCATTAAGTTGATTTTAAAGCTAGACTTTATGGAATCTAACTAGTTCTTTTGTCAATTGCATTTGATTGCAGATTCTATGCTTTAGAATTGAGCATCTTTGAAGCTCGGTTTTATTGGCATCATAAAGATAGTTCTTTGGAGAATTAGATATTGATTGAACTGCTCTATATTGTGTATTCATAAACAATTTGCAATGATTAGTAGCATGTACATTTGTGTACCATTGTTTTAGATAGATATTTGTAAAAAAGAAAAAAAGAAAGAAGAATTATTGAATTAACATCTTGGTAGATTTTCATCATAGTAAAGTCCCAATAGCCATTTAAAACAGAAATATACCATTAAATTAATTTTCATTTCGTATTTTGTGATAGCATTGTATACTAGAAAGAGTCAAATATGTTAGACATTTACAACATGGTCACTGCCACAATTATACTACATTTATTAAATTATAGTTTTAGGGATTCAAACTCACACACACACAGACAGACATCCTCAGTTTTATATATATAGACTAGCAGAAAACCACTCGGTGGGCGGTTTTCTGCAAGCAAATCTAGTGTATATACTGATATTGTTGAGATTTGGATGAGAAATGTTTTCGGCACCACATGTTCACTGTCTCTCGGTGTGTCTTTTATGCATGTATAAATATATATGTTATCTATACGGTGAAATCTTTGAAATAAATATATGTTAAAACGAAAAAGGAGAAAAAGAGATTAGTGATGGAAATATAAACGTTATGATACATAAACGTTATGATATAACGATGGAAATATATAAACATTTACGATAAAATGATGGAAATAGAAACGTTTATATATAATGATAAGCCGAAACACTCGCAAGCCGAAACACTCGTAAGTCGAAACACTCGTAAAGCGAAACGTATAAATAAAGATTAATGTAATGAATTTGAAAAGCATAGAGATTTGAAACCGCGTCTATTTGTTTCCTTGGCATTTTTTACAGACGGACAGACAGACAAACAAAGAGAGAAATGCCCATTATATATTATAAGTAGACTTGGCATGGTGTCAAGTCAGAACCGCCTCGAACTAGTTACTTCTGGCTTGTGCAAGGTGTCTCTATAGCAACCAGCAATTCCCTCGGCCTCAGTGACCAAAGTCAGTGGAGAGAGGAAGGTAATGTTTCTATAGCGACAGTGTTTCTCTTGGTAGTACCAAAGTGGAGAAAAGAAGGGGAAGGTAATATTTCTGTAGCACCTACATTTGAGTTTTAGGGAAGGACAGACAGACAAACAGAGAAATGCCCATATATTTCTGTGTGTGTATATATATATATATATATATATATTACACACACAGAAATGTATATATATTTCTGTGTGTGTATATATATATATATATATATATATATTACACACACAGAAATGTATATATATTTCTGTGTGTGTATATATATATATATATATATATATATATATATATATATATATATATATTACACACACAGAAATGTATATATATTTCTGTGTGTATATATATATATATATATATATATATATATATATATATATATATATATATATATTACACACACAGAAATGTATATATATTTCTTAGAACAAAATTATTATTAATGTTTTGCTGTTCATAACAATTGGAATTGAAAAATTACTTTTGAAATTATTAGTTATTTTACTAATGCTTAGATATGTAAAAATGAAGCAATGTTTCTAATAATTGTTTCTACTGTTGGCACAAGGCCAGCAATTACCCAGTACATTACTGGTACTTTATTTTATCGACCCTGTGAGGATGAAAGGCAAAGTTAACCTCGGCGGTATTTGAACTCAGACCGTAAAGGGACGTAACTCCATGCTATGAAGCATGGTGTCCGACTCTCTACAGATTCTGCCAATCCACCGCCCTAATGTCTGTACGTAATGAGGGAGTGAGAGGGGAGAGAAAGAAAGGCAGAGGTGAAGTGACGAAGTGACTCTCTCCCCCTCCTCCTCCTCCATCTCCCCATTCGTCACAGCGATAGAGGGGAGGAATGTTAGTGTGTTACAAAGTGAAAGAGTGAGAGTGAGAGAAACAGTCAGACTAAACGAGAGGGATAGCTGGAGAGAGAGAGAGATAGCAACCACGCACGCACGTGTTTCCACTGTCGGACAGACAGACAGAGAAATTGCTGGTTATATATTATATATATCAAAGGCAATGACACACGACCGTGACTTCTGGCGTCACGCAGTAATACAGAGTACCCGACCTCCCATGGGTACAAGCTGAAGCATATAGAGAATATGCCCCCACACCCCCCACCACAAGATGGTCGTGGAGGTGCCACGGCAAAAAAGCACCCAGCCCACACTGTAAAGTGGACATGTAGGCGCCACGAAAAAGCACCCAGCACTCACTGTAAATGAGGTTGGTGTTAGGAAGGGCATCCAGCTGTAGAAATCAAGCCAAATCAGTTCCTGTATGAGCAAGGCATGGTCAGCCGACCAGACACTGCCCACAACAGGACAACCCATCTAACCCATGCTAGCGTGGAAGAACGAACGTAAAACGGTGATGATGATGATGATGATGATTGTAGTCAACTGTGAAAAGAAGGAATGTTAGGTGATCTCTTTAAGACAGCTTTTATTGAAATAAGCAAAAGAATTGCAAGTTTTGCAAACAACTTTTCTTTACAGTAATTATTAAATTGTAGCTAACTGTGAAAAGTAGGAACCTCTGAAGATCTATTTCAGATTTATACCAAATTGCCTATCTTCAGTTGAAATGATTAAAAAGGAGGAGGAGTTCCATAAGAGTAGCACATTTTGAAACTGAATTTTCAATGTAAATTCCATAGAAAGTTTCAAGCATTTATGAACCCATCAGAAATGTAATGAGGGGAAATAGCACCTATAGAAAGCATTGAAATTGTGCCCTGCCCAAACATCTGAGCACCATCTTTCTGATAAACATAAAATCAGCTAAAAAATAACAATTGCATTTGGTCATGTAATTCCTAACACTGTATTTTACGTATGGGTCTAATAATTTATATAAATTATTTAATGATCCAGCCCCCTTAGTGCTTCTCACAACTTGATATAGACAGATCATACATCAACAGTTTCTTTTTTTCACTCACCTCAGCAACCCATACTTCCTGGTAGAGCCTGTCTAGTCTCATCCAAAGGAGAGAGAGAGGAAGTGAGAAAGAGATATAGAGAAAGAATTAACCCTAGTTCTGGCCTAATCCTTTTTTAGAGACCTTGAAAGAATGAAAGGCATACATTTCTTTTTCCTATTTTTTCCCTCCTTTTTTATCCCATTCTTCCTACTGCCACCTATTATTGTTAACCAGAGAGTTATCCATCTGCATTGTAGAGGCTTCCAAAAACGATCATTTATATATATATATATATATATATATATATATATATATATATATATATATGTCTGCTACACAGGAGCCTGGAACTTTACATTGAAGGATACTTATTAGGACCCTGTCTTATCTATAATGAAGCAGCATTCCAAGACTAAAAATAAAAGAAGAACAGAAAGTTTGAATCTAAATGCATATATGCACCGCTTTACTCACACACACTTGTATACACACATACTTGTATACACACACGCACTTGTATACACACACACACAGATGTGTATTAGGATGGTAGCTGTATTTAGTGGTGATAATGCGGCAGGTATTTTTATATTTGCTGTCATTCTTTCTAGTTTCTACTTGTATCACATGTTGCTGCCTCCCTACATTAACAATTCGTACCTCTTCCTTTCCGTTCCCTTATCTCTCCGTCCCTCCTCTCTCTCTCTCTCATTTAATTTTAGTTTATATATTCTTCAACACCAGCTTATATGCCTTTTCTCCTTAACTTTAAAAGTTAGACTTCTCTTCTTTCTCATGGCATAAAATCTATTCCTCTTTGTTTGAATTATTCAAAACAGTTGTCACATTTTGGAAAATTATGCACGCATGGAGATGATTTGGGGCAATTAGGCTCATTAATATTAGTAAATTATTTGTGTTCTAGCTGTGATAAATACATTATCAATTATCCCCACCCCCACCCCTGCCAAATAAAGAGCAAAAGTCTTCCTTAAAGACACAATTGTTAAAGAACCTTAGATCTTATTAGCCATGAAACAACTACATATTTGAAAGAAAGTCAAGTTAAATACATTAATAAATTTAGTGTTTTCTATTATATTCCCTATGCATAGCTGACATAAAATCAACCATAATGCTTATGTTGAAGTTTATTTTATTGACTTCAGAAGGATGAAAGTTAAAGACGACCCTTGTGTGATTTCAACTCAGTAATATTGCTCTTTATACTGAGTCGCAAAATCATCATCAACATTATCATCATCATCATTAATTGCTCTTTATATTAAGTCCCCAAGCTATCATCATCATCATGTGTTCATCATCATCGTAATGTGTTCGAATAAAAGGAATTGCAACCAGTAGATTTCTTCAGCAATAGAGGGGCCAATGGAAACATTGTTTCCTTGGTTCGATTTGATGAGTTCCACCTTACACGATAAGCAAATGAGGTTTGGGTTCTTATTGATCATTCAAGGAATAATATCATCTGAATATTTTTTATCTTCAGTAGTTAACTTTGTAATAAATCAAAAGTTTCTTGGAGTATGTAGAGAATACATTGTAATGTTAAATTATCCCTTTTTAAGGTCTTTACTTGCAATTGATCTTTGTACTACTCATTCTCTGGGTCTTGTTTTCTCAAATGACAAGAGACAATGAAGGTAGTGAGTACACTTTAATTTTATGTGCTCTGGCAGTATGACAAAATGCACCAAGTACACTTTGTAAAGTGGTAATGTTTGATTTAAAGGACTCTTTAGTTCTCCTGAAGATATAATGACATTGCTAGTACTGATGCTATGATAAACAAAAAGCAAGGCACACTGTAAAGAGACGACATTTAGGAAAGACATTCTGTTGTAAAATCCATGCCAAGAAATATAACATATGAGTTAGACCCTGTTGAGTTTCAAACTGTGATAACCCATCCAACCCATGTCTGCATAGAAACCAGATATAAAAGGATGATGATGGTGATGATGATGATGACGATGATGATGACAACTTTCTAGGAAAGTCATATCAGCACAAGTATTAAGAGTATAAGAATATTTGTTTGCTAGCATTGTGAAATAGTTTTACGAAAGCTAATTTAAATTCAAGTTTAGAGATATTCTGAATAAATTTAACTGTTTCAGATCACTTTGTTTGCTTGTTAACTATATCCTAAATGATAAAGAACATTATATTCCTTCATTGCATGTTATAATTTTTTCTTCTCTAAATCAGAAAATGATGTATTAAATATAAATATGATACTTCCTCCTCTTTTTCTCTTTTCACCATTGTTTATTTCTTTGTATTTCCAAATTCCATGTTTTATCTCTGGTTGACGTTAAATTCTCATGACTTCTTTATTTAATCAGCTCAACTCTGATTCAACCTCTTTGTAGAATGTTAGTTATTGAGAATATATTATTGAGAAAGAAAATAGGCTTGAGCAAAGAGACTCCTATTAATTTCCAGATTATTGCTTTTCAAATATAAAATGGAATAAAGTGAATTCTAGAGACTCCAACAGAATCTATTCATAACAGTAGCTTTTGATAATGTATGAACATTGCTTCCTCAGTTTTATTATATTGCTATTTCGTTTTTATTATATAGAGAGGGGCATATATTTTATATTATTTTTCTATACTCCAAACGTGATTGACATATTATTGCTCAAATATCATTTAAGTAATGCTAACTTAAATGCTATTTTTTTTTATTTTAAATTCTCTCTTCTAAAGCAAAGTAATAAACTAGATAAATAAAATTGATGTGAAAGCTAAATGCTATTATGCCAAATTCTGCAATAAGAGGAAGCCGTCATTATCTCAGATTTTAATTCTGTCTTTGGGGTTTTGTTCAATGGTGATAATGAGGTGATATGATAAAATATTTTCTAAGCAATGATGACATTAAGAATTTTGAAGTCTACCTAATAAAAACTGATTTTGGCTACCAACTTCAGACATTATCTCTTTTATTGTGAGCTGTTATTGTTAACTGATGGTGTTTCATATTACTATTCTATACTTTGGGTTGTAGTAGTCTGATCAATATTGTAGGTTTTATCATATTCTATATTAATTTCTTGAGGTCATCTTTGCCTTTCATCCATTTAAGGTCGAAAGTATCAGTCTAGTGCTGGGGTCACTTCTTCCATTATATCTCTTCCTCAATTCCTTGCTTTCACTGGAAGAAATCTGCTGTATTGAGACCTGGAGAAGAGATGGGATCTGCCAGGTTTAAAGAAATACAACACTCCTACCACTCCCTCAGGATTTAAGGGACAAGACAACTGTTATCTCAGAAGAATGAATGACAGTACTGTACACACTAATTTCATTATTATTATTATTTTGGCAGTATCAATAGAGGGTCGGACGCCATGCTTTGCAGCAAAGAGTTACGGCCCTTTACGGTCTGAGTTCAAATCCCACCGAGGTTAACTTTGTCTTTCATCCTTACGGTGTCGATAAAATAAAGTACCAGTAATATACTGGGATAATTGATGGCATTGGGCCAAAAGTAGAAACAATTATTATTATTATTATTAATAGGCAGCTTCAAAGGCTTTGAATTTGCATCTGAAGAAGGTGGTGCAACTCTGGGTATTGTTATTTGGAAACGCAGCAGATTTTCATACAATACACACTGCTGATATTCTAGAAAGGAGAAAGAGTTGATGCAGCTGACACCACTGTAGTCAAGGAAGTTGCAAGAATGAAGATGTAGACAATTTCAGGCAGTCTTCATGATTCTATCTTCTGATTAAATTGGCTCCACTACTTGTTTGATGATGTTACTTTCAGCTAAGATACGCAGTACTGTCATTAATTCTTTTGATACTAAGCTACCTGAAACTGTTCGTAATTCTATGATATAAAATACTGTATTTTAAAGACCTTCCTTTATAATTTTAAGTAAAATGCTTTGTTATATTCCAAACACTAGCTTAATAATGAGCAAGTTTATTATATTAGTAAATCTCTCCAGATTCTTGATTATATTCAAAATTATCTGAAATACCAGGTAGTGTCTATCATTAGAATTATAAGTAGGAGCTGTTTTATTTTTACATGTAGTAAACAACTTGGCATTTTGTAAATGATTTACAGAGTATGGTAACACCTGGAATGCCATTTAACAATAGATGTTCTAGAGATAAACAACAATTCAAAGACCCTATTAGAATGAAAAAAACAGCTAATTTATCATTTCCATATTTAATGTGAAAGCACATGGTTCATGTTTAGGATGTTGGACTTATGATTCTAATGTTATGGGTTCACTTCTTGGACCTGGTGGCATGTTTTGTTCTTGAGCAAAACACTTCATTTCACATTGCCCCAGTCCAACCAGCTGAAAATGGGTAACAGCAGTACCTGGAGGTTAAGAGTGCAGTACCTGATGTCTTGGGCTGACACTCACTTAATGCCATTGAAATTGGGATAAGCACTGGTCTGATAAGACTCCATGCTTTGAAAAGACTTTATTATTTTTTCTTAACTACTTAATGCAGTGAACATTAAAATAATCATACAGGCCTTGTCACTAACTTAACTATCGTTTCAGTAAATCTCTCAAAATTCTTCATTGATTAATTGAAATAGAATGCATTTCATTGGAAATGTGGTTACAAAAGGGTGTAATACATTGTATATGGCAGGCAGTAAAGATTGACGCTTATTCAATAGGTCTATGTTTAAGGTTGAGTGGTGGGGGAATTTCAGGGAGAAAGGAATTAGAGCAGCTTTTAAGACAATACTGTTTAGGTAGCTATGAAAATAATATAGACAGTAGCATTTGTGAGTGCCAGGCAAATACCCCTTCTAAGACAATGACATTTAAGGAGCTAGGTATGCTAAACAATTCACATCTTAGACAATAGCATTTAAAGAGAAATAGGCACGCACAAACACCACCTTTAGACAAAAGAAGCATGGCAAATATACATTGGAAGGTTTGGAGGAGGGCAGCAACAGCCCTATTTAAGGACAGAGATTGTTTTGGAGGAGCTTAGGGAAGAAATATATGGTTACTTGCCTTCATAGTTCTCCTGTAGCATATATATAAGTATTCTCAATTCTCATTGTAATGTTTACAACAGAATCTTTTGAAAATGTAGGATATTGAACTCTGAGATCAATGGGAGGTGGAAAATATTGAATGGTATAGCAAATATTTTATTAAACAAAGGAATTAAATTAGATAAAATCAAAACTTTCAGATGTTTGTTGGATTTCTTCCTTTGCCATGTTTCTCTATATTCACTGATTGGTAAAGTCAGTTTGTAAAAGAAAGTGAAGTAATTCTTCTTCGTTTCTTCTTCCTCCTCCCCCTCCGCATTCTTCTTCTTCTTCTTCTTTGTCTCTCTTCTCCCACTTATACACTCCTTCCAGCATGTCCTGTCAGAAGTAACCATCTACAATTGATCTGGCTGTTTCTCCAAGTGAGATCCGCTGAGCTCATGGGTGTTATTTAACTATCTTGCCTGGGGTTTACCCTTGGATATCCTACAAGCTGGTTCTTCTACAGATCTAAATTACATTGTAGGAAAATATTGCAAAAGAAAAGCATTTAATTTTCAATGAATCTAGTGGCATTTTATTTAGCATCTGGTTGTTGCTGTTGTTTAGTGCAGGTTCACGTTGAGTGAGCAGACCTGTAATCAAAGACATCTGAGCTCTTAAATCTTTTTTCAATATATAGGGAACACAGGAATAAGCAGTCCAATCTATTTAAGCATGGAAAAACTGACGTAAAATGATGATGATGATGATGATGTTCTTTTTTAGATGCCAGTAAAGCATTGAGGGAGATTTAGCTGCTATTCCAAGCAGGTTGTGTAACTACACAGAGGTCCAGTCAATGTTCAAATAATTTTTGTTTGTTATTTTTGAATGTTATATTTCCAGTTTCAATACAAAATTTTACATTATGCCACTTGACAAACAAATGCAATTCTGAAATGCATTAATGTCTGCCCTAAATTTAATATATTTATATAAAGTTATCACTCTGATTATATATCTTACTTTTCTTTGAGAAATATACATAAATTGGTGCGGGGTAGAGAAGTCCCCTAAGTCCAGTAAGACAACTTCCCTAGTGCTGTGGCACAAATAAAAGCAACCAGTCCTTGCTGTATAACGGAGGGATAGATAGGGCCCCTGAGTCCAGTAAGACGACCTCTCTAGTGCTGGTGGCACGAATAAAAGCACCCAGTCCATGCTGTAAAATGGAGGGGTAGATAGGGCCACTGAGTCCATTAAGACGACCTCTCTAGTGCTGGTGGCACGAATAAAAGCACCCAGTCCATGCTGTAAAATGGAGGGGTGGTTAGGGCCCCTGAGTCCAGTAAAACAACCTCTTTAGTGCTGGTGGCACGAATAAAAGCACCTAATCCATACTGTAAAATGGAAAGGTAAAGAGGGCCCCTGAGTCCAGTAAGACAACCTCTCTAGTGCTGGTGGCATGAATAAAAGCACCCAGTCCATGCTGTAAAGTGGTACTGGTGTTAGGAAGGGCATCCAACCAGTATAAATAATAAAAGCCAAAATTATGAGCACAACAAATGAGAATTGCAACAACTGTGTCAACAGCAATAACACTAACCATGTTAGGGCTGCACACGGTAGTGGGGTGACTGGTGCGGCCATGTGTGAGAACCCCACGACCGTCATCAAGCAATCGCACAATAGGAAAAAGAATGGGATGTCGCATCTCAGAGTTGCTACACTTAATGTTGGTATTCTAACAGGTAGATCTGATGAGATTGCAGAGATGCTGGATAGAAAGCATGTGGATGTGTGCTGTATGCAAGAGGTGCCTCTGCAAGACTAATCGCAGGCAAACATCGTATTTATAAGCTTTTTCTGGGTGGGTAATGATGATGGGTTAGGTGGGGTGGGCATATTACTGGCTGAGAGATGGATCAATAAGACGATAGAGGTAGTTAGACTTAGTAATAGAATAATTAAGCTTACATTAGTTGTAGGCAAGAGACTACTGATAATCATCTCTGCCTATTCTCCCCAGGCAGGCCTAGGTAAAGAAGAGAAAGACTACTTTTACGAGCAACTTTTACAGACAGCCTCAATGACAGAGGACGGAGACATCGTTATGCTAGCAGGAGACTTCATTGGACATGTTACACTGGGGTACATGGAGGGCACGGTTACGGCTCAAGAAATGAAGAAGGAGTGAGGCTTCTTGAATTTTGTGATGCAAATGCATTAACCATTTGCAACACTAACTTCCAGAAACCTACCAACCACCTAATAACCTACAAATCAGGCAAGCACATAAGCCAGATTGACTTCTTACTAGTTAGACAGCGAGACAGACGGATGGTGTCAAATACTAAGGCTTACCCTGGGGAATACTGTACCCCACAGCATAAATTAGTCGTTAGTGACATCTCAGTAAGCAAGAGAAAGAATGGGACATACAGGAAGGTGTGGAAAAGAAAGGTCTGGAAGCTAAAAGACCTTTCATTAAAATATAAATTTAGCAAAGCCCTTCAAGAGGTGTACGACGAAAAAGAAGACGATTTAGAGACGTATGACATAGATAATAACTGGAATTTCTTGCGTGGCAACTTACTGCAGGCTACTGAAGAAACTTGTGGTTGGGGCAGAGCTCCAACCAGACAGAGAGTGACCTGGTGGTGGAACAGCACAGTAGATAGGGCCATTAGAGACAAAAGACTAGCATGGAGATCTTCGAAAAGTGGTGGGAGTAGAGACGGATACACAGCCGTTAAGAGAGAAGCTAGACATCAGGTGTACTTAGCACGCAGGGAGGCTGAGAGTAGGAGATTTGCCAATGTTCTGCGATGGGAAGATCAGTGACGTGTGGTATTCCGCATTGCAAGGCAGTGTGTCAGTGCAAATCAGGATGTTGTTGGAGATAAATGTGTCCGGAATGATGCCGGTGTACTTAGTGTCATGAATAATCAGATAAAGGAGGCCAGGAAATGTCATTATGAGAGACTGATGAATGTTGAGAATGAATGGGAGAGAGAGGAATTACCTCCAGTAGACCCAACAGAGGGACCAGCTATTGAGATTGACGATATAGGGTCCAAGAGGCGATTAGGGAAATGAAAAATGTTTAAAGACTGCTGGACAGTCGGGGATAGTTGCTGAGATGTTGAAGATGTGTATATATATGTGTGTACGTGTGTATACTTACATTTATGTATCAGCTGTGCTAGGGAGAGAAATAAAATTATAATTCTATTTTTATATATATATATGTGAGTATGTATATATATATATATATGCAGTTGTACAGAAGACCCGACTGCCATAGCCTACAACCCTACAGTCAGTAAGCACCTCATAACCCAATGTACACCACACTCCCCACACCCTACCCCATCCAACCTCTCCCGTTCCGTCCACTGTGTCAATGACACAACAGTCCACATTTTAGGTGGTCATGTAGGAGAAACAGTAAAAAGTTTCCCAGACCACACTGTAAATGTGGTTGGTGTTAGGAAAGGCATCCAGCTGTAAAAAACCTGCTAGAAACACTTCCGTACGAGCGAGACATGGTCTCCCGACCATTCCTGCATCAAATGGAACAAAACCGTCTAAGCCATGCTAGTGTGGTAGATGGATGTTAAATGATGATGATGATGATGTATATGTATGTATATATATATATATATATATATATATATATATATATATATGTATATATGTATATCATCATCATCATTAACATTTTACGCCCGCTTTATTACCAGAAATAATAACAGAACACACTCACTGTTTGGTTTTAGTTGGTTTTCGCTTCTGTATCTTTTATATCTCCATAGTTAATTTATCTGGCAATCAATGTTTATCATTGATTGAACAACAGATAAAAATACAGATAAAGAAAAATATATATATATATAGTCTATAAAGTTCTTTCGTCACACATATATGATATTGTCAGTGATACTATTATGTTTCCTTCAATTGTATTGTAATGCCTACGCCATTTTTCAAAAATGGCGTAGGCATTACATATATATATATGTATATAGCTGAATCCATGTATATATATATGTAGATACATATATATTCCCAGAGGTACAAGCCGAAGCTGAAGCATATAGACAATATGCCCCCACCCCCTCCCACGGCAAAGTAGTTGTGGAGGCGCTACAGCAAAAAAAGCACCCAGCCCACACTGTAAAGTGGACGTGTAGGCACCATGGAAAAAAAGCACCCAGCACTCACTGTAAATGAGGTTGGTGTTAGGAAGGACATCCAGCTGTAGAAATCAAGCCAGAATTAGTTCCCATATGAGCAAGACAAGGTCAGCCGACCAGATACTGCCCACAACAGGACAACCCGTCTAACCCATGCTAGCGTGGAAGAACAAACGTAAAACGGTGATGATGATATGTATATATCATCATCATCATCATCATCAACGTTTAACGTCCGTGTTCCACGCTTGCATGGGTTTGGACGGGGGTAGTCCCACTTGAGGCAAGAGTGATTGTCTTGCTCGCATAGGACTGTCTGGCAGGTTTTCTACAGTTGGATGCCCTTCCTAACACCAACCACATTTACAGTGTGGGTCTGGGAGGTTTTTACCGTGTTGCCTACACGGCCACATTACAGCGTGGACTGTGTGTTTTTTTGTCGTGACACCTACACAATCTCATTTGTTTCGGCCTATGGCGCGGCACCAACATAACTTTACATAGAACGGGGTGGTGTGGATGGGGTGGGGGTGGTGGTGGTGGGACGGGGTGTATTTTGTTAGAGATGCCTACTGGTTGGAGTAGGTTTTACTATATATTTAGGTAAGGCGGGTCTTCTCTGTTACTGAGTACCGCCAAAGGTCTCGGTCCAGTGACATTGTCTTGGAGAGGTGTAAGTGTGTGATGTCGGAGTTTATCAGCTCGTCCCAGGTTTTTCTAGGTCTGCCTATTCCGTGACTACCGTCTATCTTTATTGCCCTACACTTTGTTATACAGCTATCGACTTTCATGCGCATCACGTGTCCATACCAACGTAGCCTTCTCTCGAGTAAACAACATCTGATCCCTCTTATCTCTAATTTTTTCCTTAGTTCGTTTATGCTTTGCCGTTCACGTATATTACTGTTACACATCCAGCGGAGCATGCAAGCTTCGTTCCTCTCTAGTCTGCGTATATCCTCTGCACACAATGCCCAGGTCTCACTGCCATGCAGCATTGCTGTTCGTATGCAGGCATCGTACAACCTGCCTTTCATTTTTAGGGAGAACCCTTTAGCAGCTAATAGTGGTATAAGCTCTCTGAACTTTTTCCAACCAGTTCTGACTCTAGCTACAGTACTTTCAGAGCACCCTCCCCCACTGCTGATTTTATCGCCCAGGTAACGGAAGCTGTCCACTATTTCTATAGAACCCTCTGCGCAATTGAAAGAGCTAGTATTTTGTGGGCACTTGCTGCTACTTATTGCACCAGAACACCGGCCACATGTAAAATCTATGTTCTTAGTTAGCTTACCTGTGATCCCACTACATCTTTTATGCACCCATACTTTGCATTTAGGACATAAAATGGAGTTTCTACCTACGCCTTTCCTACACACCAAGCACGACCATTTCCCAGAAGGGACCGCCGCCTTGTTTTCTTTCCTACAAACTAGAACTTTGGTCTTAGCCAGGTTAATTTTAAGTCCTTTTGACTCTAGGCCGTGCTTCCATGTTTGGAATTTCTTCTCTAGCTCGGCCATTGATTCCGCTATGAGTGTCAGGTCGTCTGCTTATAGGAGTTCCCATGGGCAGCCTGTCTTGAACTCCTCTGTTATGGCCTGAAGGGCAATAATAAATAGTACGGGGCTGAGAACAGAGCCCTGATGGACGCCAACTTTTACGCTAAACTCTTCACTATATTCGTTGTTAATTCTAACCTTGCTGACTGTTTCTTTATACATGGCTTGTATAGCCCTCACAAGCCATTCGTCAATGCCTAGTTTTCTAAGAGCCCACCAGATAATGGAGCGAGGACTCTGTCGAAGGCTTTCTCCAAGTCGACAAAAGCTAAGTAGAGGGGTTTACCTTTAGCTAGGTACTTCTCCTGTAGTTGTCGTACTATGAAAAGAGCGTCTGTGGTACTTTTGCCTGACACAAACCCGAACTGCATTTCATCTAGGTCGATTCTCTCTCTGATTAGTTGCGCTATTACTTTTTCCGTGACCTTCATGACCTGGTCGATTAATTTAATGCCTCTATAGTTACTCCTATCTAGGGCGTCTCCTTTACCCTTATAACAGTTAACGATGATGCTGCTATGCCAGTCCTTCGGAACAACCCCATTCTGTACGACTTGGTTAACTATGCGGGTGACCATGGTGTGTCCCACCGTGCCAGATGCCTTCAGCATCTCAGCAACTATTTCCGAAGGCCCAGCCGCCTTACCCGTGTTCATATCCTTGATTGCCTTACTTATTATACTCCCCTCGACTAACACTGCTGGTCCCTCTATTGGGTCGATATGGGGGAGACTGTCTTTCTCCCATTTATTCTCCTCATTTAGTAGCCTTTCGTAGTGACACTTTCAAGCTACCTTCTTATCAGCGTCGGTGATGGCAAGTGTGCCATCGTCGTTTAGTACACACTTCTCCCCGACAATATCACGGTTTTCCTTGACGCATTGCCTAGCAATCCTGAACACCTCACGTTTTTGGTCATCGCGTTGTAGAACATGCTTGAACTTTCTTTCCTCAGCTTCCCTTCTTGCTAAGTACACTTGTCTCCTAGCTTCCCTCCTGGCCACTTGATAGTCTTCTCTACTTCCCCCATCCCGCCATACTTTCCAAGCCTGCTTTTTGGCCTTAATTGACCCCTCCACCTTACTGTTCCACCACCATGTTACTCTCCTCCTGCCTACAGGCCTGCTCCAGCCACAGACTTCGTATGTCGCCAACAGCAGGTTTGCTTTCAGAAATTCCCACTCTCCCTCTATATTGTCCGACTCTAAATGTTCTTCCTTACTGTCGAAAGCATCAAGTAATATGCTTTGAAATTTATTCCTGGCTGTGGGGTCCTTTAGCTTCCATATTTTTCTCCTGAGGATAGTCCTCTTCTGCTGTTGAGTACGTCTCGTCCTGACTATGAGGTCGCTAATTATCAGTCTATGTTGGGAGGTGCATTCTTCATGGGGGAGGGATTTGGTGTTTACAACAGACACTCTGTCACGTCTTCTGGTAAGGATATAATCTACCTGGCTTGTGTGTTCCCCGGATCTATAGGTGATCAGGTGATTGTCACGTTTTTTGAAGTTAGTGTTACAGATAGTTAGGTTATTTGCATCACAGAATTCCAGGGTTCTGGAGCCTTCCACATTTCTAGTACCAAACCCATAGCCTCCATGGATTTCGTCGTAGCCATCACAATGTTGTCCAACGTGACCATATATATATATATATATATATATATATATATAGCTGAATCCATGGCTGAACTAGAGATGAAGTTCCAAACATGGAAGCATGGCCTAGTCCTTAGAATCAACTTGTCTAAGACTAAAGTTCTAGTATGTAGAAAGAAAAATAGGGTACAGATACCCTCTGGGAAATGGCCATGCTCAGTATGTAAGAAAGGAGTAGGTAGAAATTCCATTCTATATCCCAAATGCAAATTATGGGTACATAAAAGATGTAGTGGGATCACAGGTAAGCTATCTAAGAATGTAGATTTTATATGTGGCCGGTGTTCAGGTGCAATAAGTAGCAAGGACCGACTGGAAGCTATCTCCTTCAACTGCCCAGATGGGTCTACAGAAATAGTAAAGAGCTTCCGTTACCTGGGTGACAAAATCAGCAGTGGAGGAGGGTGCTCTGAAAGTACAGTAGAACTGGATGGAAAAAGTTCAGAGAGCTTATACCACTATTGGCCGCTAAAGGTTTCTCTCTAAAAATGAAAGGCAGATTGTATGATGCCTGCATACAAACAGCGATGTTACATGGCAGTGAAACATGGGCATTGTGTGCAGAGGATCTGTGCAGATTGGAGAGGAACGAAGCTTGCATGTTCCGTTGGATGTGTAATAGTAATATATGTGAATGGCAAAGCATAAATGAACTAAGTGAGAAATTAGGAATAAGAGGGATCAGATGCTGTTTACTTCAGAGAAGACTACGTTGGTATGGTCACGTGATGCGCATGAAAGACGACAACTGTATAAAAAAGTGCAGGGTGATCAAAATTGATGGAAGTTACAGAGTAGGCAGACCCAGAAAAACCTGGGACAATTTGATAAATTCTGACCTTACACATTTTTACCTCTCCAAGACAATGTCACTGGACCGAGATCTTTGGCACTACGCAGTAATACAGAAGACCTGCCTTGCCTATGTACAAAGCGTAACCTACAGTCAGTAGGCACCTCATAACCAAATATACCCCCCCCCCCCCCCACCGCCATCAACACCACCCCTTTCTCTGTAAAGTTATGTTGGTACCACAACATCCAGTCCTAAATAAATGAGGTCATGTAGGTGTCACGACGAAAAAACACACAGTCCACACTATAATGTTGTTGTGTAGGTAACACGGTAAAAAGCTCCCAGTCCACACTGTAAATGTGGTTGGTGTTAGGAAGGGCATCCAGCTCTAGAAAACCTACCAGGCAGTCCTATACGAGCGAGACGACCTATCTTGCCTCAAGTGGGACAATTCCTGTCTAAACCCATGCTAGCATGGAAGATAGACGTTAAACGATGAAAAAAATATATATATATATTACAAAGGGGTTTTTCTGTTGTGGCTTTAATTTTATTATACTAAATAAGTAATTGTATCTTGTTTAGTATATTTTGGCTTGTTGAACTTTGTTGTTGAGTATTATTAGAGAAAAATTAAGGGCGGTGGATTGGCAGTATCGGTGGAGGGTCGGATGCCATGCTTTCCAGCATAGTTACGTCCCTTTACGATCTGAGTTCAAATCCCACTGAGGTTGACTTTGCCTTTCATCCTTACGGGGTCGATAAAATAAAGTAACAGTAATGTACTGGTTAATTGCTGGCCTTGTGCCTAAAGTAGAAACAATTATTAGAGAAAAATTATATTATATATATGTATACACAAGAAACACACACACACACATATATATATATATATATGCACACGGGCAAACACACACACACACATTTATATGTATATTTGTTTTCTCCAATATGGCTGACTAAATACATAAGTATTTTTATCAAAAACACTTTTTTGCCATTCCTTTTTCTTCTCATTCTCTATCTTTCTATTTCATCTTTTATTCTGA
Organism: Eledone cirrhosa; assembly: GCA_964016885.1. NCBI lineage: Eukaryota > Metazoa > Mollusca > Cephalopoda > Octopoda > Eledonidae > Eledone > Eledone cirrhosa. Next base: position 31,061,739 of record OZ024747.1, on the reverse strand, counting down.
TTCTATCTTCCGATGAAGGACAATTCCCTACTGTGTTAAACTAATATATTTCTTCATTTTACTGTGTCATTTGCTTTTTTTGTCTCTGTTTACTTTTTGTATATATATATATTCATTTCATTAAGGCAAAATAATAATTCTTGTTTCATTTCTTTATCAGAGTTATCAGGTGAAACTCCAGAGTTAGACTCACTATTTAGCCTTAATAAAATGAATATTAAATCTCAACTTCGGTATTGAGTACTCTTTTCTCTCAGCTGTCTACTACATACAGATATCTTTATACATACAAACACATGCATGCACACATCCTAATGTATGATTAGGCATTTTTTTTTTTTTAGAATATATTTCAGAGAGTTTTAGATTTATTTATTTCTATATTTTGAAGGAATTATATAGTTCACCACCATAAGAAAGCTTATTAAAATAGATTTAATGAAGCTTTGTAACTAACAGTTTTATTTCAATCTTTTCTGTTTCAGTTGTCCGTTTGATTATGTCAAAATATACGATGGATACAGTAAAGAGGATCCTGTCATTGGAGTATTCTGTGGACATTACAATAATTTGACATTATTCTCTTCAAAGGAAGCACTTTATATTGAATTTAAAACTAGAAGTGGGCGAGTCAGTTTTGACCACCATGCATTTGATGCAAATGCTGATTTTAAGTTTGAGCGAAGAGGTTTCAATATCACATATGAATTTAGTAAACGTTTCGTAAATCTAAGTAAGTAAATACAATTTTTTATTTGTTATTCTTTCATTCATTGTTTTTTGGGGTTTTTTCATTTAAAAAAAAATCATAAGCTAAAATATTATCTTATAATATTGCATCTGGTGGTATTGTAGCTTGGGTTAACCAATGCTTTGTAAATGGAATTTGTTTGTTGATAAAGGTGGAAATGCTTGTCATGTTTTATGTACATACATATGATGATTGCTTTACTTGGCAACAATTGTCATTGTTGATAATTATGATATGATTAAAAATCATATAGAAATTTAAAAAGTAAATAAGTGCAACAACATATGTATGTATATATGTGTGTGTATATATGTTTGTATGTGTGTTTGTTATGTATGTATGCATGTGTGTTTGTATGTATTTTTATTTATATATATATATATATTTATCTGAATTGAGTTTTATCCAGATGATATAAATATTAAGTAGATTGTTTAATACTGGAAAACTTCCATTGTTACAATGTTCCCTTTCTGCTTCTGTTTTTCTTCTTTTTTTAAATCTTTCTCCCTTAACTACAGTGTTTTTCTTTAGTTATTTATTTATAGATAAACAAAAGTTGCCTGGATGGGCATAACAGTGTATAACAATGATTAATTATAGCTATTTCAATGTATTGTTGGCTAAAACAATATTGCCCACCTTATCTGATGTGATACAGATATTCTCATTTATTCTTTTACTTTATTCATATATATGACTTTGGCCATGCTGGGCCACTGCTTTCAGGGGATTTAATGAATCATATCAGCCCTCAGAAGTTATTTCTTCAAACTATGTTCATATTTTATTGGTACAGAAAAGCAGTAATAGAAGGGTTGATGAAAATATTTCTATGAAACACCTCTCTCTTCTCACACAGTGCAGGATAAATCTATATATAAATTTGAGCAACTTCCGTCCTTCCATCACACACTAGAGATGACGGAGGAAGGAAGGGGTGATGACATCACACACTAGAGATGATTGAGGAAGGAAGGGGTGATGACATCACACACTAGAGATGATTGAGGAAGGAAGGGGTGATGACATCACACACTAGATATGATTGAGGAAGGAAGGGGTGATGGCATCACACACTAGAGATGATTGAGGAAGGAAGGAGTGATGACAAATTACAGAAAACATCGTCTAACATTCACTACACTTGTGTGTGTGTGTATGTGTGTGTTTGTGTAAATGTATGTGTTTGCGTGAAGGTATGAATGCAAGTTGTGCATTTATAATAATTGTTTCTACTTTTGGCACACGGCCAGCAATTACCCAGTGCATTACTGGTATTTTATTTTATCGACCTCGTAAAGATGAAAGGCAAAGTTAACCTCGACAGGATTTGAATTCAGAATGGCAAGGGCCGTAACTCTTTGCTGCAAAGCATGGCATCTAACCCTCTACCAATACTGCCAATCCACCAATGTTGTGCATTTATAATAATATACTCATACATGCATCAGCATGGTGAAAAAATTCTAGTATGAATAAAATTGTGGAGATACTGGTGTTATATAATATTAACATAGAAATACAAAACTGTTGTTATAAATATACTTCTTAATATAGCAAGTTATGTAATTGGGCAGTTGGTGTTAAAGGACTGTGAAGTCATGAGCCAGAAAGCATGTTAACCTTTTTATAAGAAACTGCACTGGATTCTGTGATACAAATTTATTTGTTTTAAAGTGTCTATATTTATCTAAATACCTTCCATCATACTTTAATGTAAGAACCTTTGTTAACTCGTGGTCCAAACACCAGCTTAATAATGTGAAAGTCAGTGATGTACCTGAATTCCTTAAAATTCTTGAAAATCATATCAAATTGTTTCAAGATTAATAAGCAGTGTCTGTCACTAAATACATGGCAAATGAAAGTGTTAATTTGAAATAGTTAAAGAGACATGGGACAAGAAGATAAATGTTTTCTCAATTTACATGGGTTATGAAACCTTTGTTTCATGGAGATATGATGATGTCGTTGTTATATAGGGTTGTAGTAGAATTACAAATTACGTTTTATATTATTGTATTAAGAATAATGGCAGATTTATTAGTTTTAGAGAATGGTGCATTATTTTAAATCAACGTGTGAAACCATTCCTATATTTCTTACCCAAAATCTTCACACTTTATTTAATAGTAAAATATCACTTTTTGATCTTAATCAAAAGTTAAAGACCAATAAGTGATAAATGCAACAAGGCATACCTCTCGCTGAGAATGGTGGGTCAAAACAATGTATAAACACATCATTGCTGCCATAAAAACTGACAGCTTTCTTTACTTAAAAACATCTTTTACTTCTTCACTAACTGTTTAATTATGATTATAAAAATCAAATTAGAAATGATGATGCTGTGTTTACAAAATGTTTACAAATTTTGAAAGGTTTACATGTAATTATCTTGGTTCCAGAAGCATTTATTACAACAATATTCATAGTGAAACTGAGAATTCTATTAAAATTTCAAGTTTTCCATCAATTTCAGTATATGAAGATTAGTTCTATTTTTTTACCAATTTAAAGCAACATAAAGCTAACTTCTTATTCCAACATAGTCTCTTCTCAATTTCCTTCCACACACTCTCTGTTTGCAGAGCTGGACTTACCTATAAGCTATAGCCTAGGGCTACATACCCTTGGGGGACTCATTTTTTAAAATATTTCTTTTTATTTTATTAGTTTTTATTCTTTAACTCTAAATTATCAAATTATATATATATATATATAGAGAGAGAGAGAGCGAGAGAGAAATTTACATATACATAAACTAGACAGAGCCATATATATATATATATATATATAAAATAAGATACTGAGGTTACATATATCATTTATGATTAAACGATATATGTAACCTCAGCATCTTATTTTATTATTTTTATAAAATTCTCCATCGTAACTAAAACAACGAATGTTGAGAGCTTTCTCCTGCTTACTCCTGTTTTTACCAAAACAATCTTTTCCGAACATATATATATATACATACACATGTTAGAGAAGAGTCTCAAATTTCATATAGCTTAGGGCCTCAGTATATCTGTTTGCCACTATGGTCAGTCAGATAAACACCTCATCTTTTTAATTACCTACATTTTACTTTTCTTTCTGTCACTCTGTTTCTATTTGTCATTTGACAGCCTTCTACTTTCTACACTATCTTATTAGTGTGACATTGAACAAAAGCACACATCCCATTATTATATGAGAATGACGGCGATGGATTGGCAGTATCGGTAGAGGGTCGGACGCCATGCTTTGCAGCAAAGAGTTACGGCCCTTTATGATCTGAGTTCAAATCCCGCCGAGGTTAACTTTGCCTTTCATCCTTACGGGGTCGATAAAATAAAGTACCAGTAATGCACTGGGATAATTGCTGGCCTTGTGCCAGAAGTAGAAATAATTATTATATGAGAATGGTTATAGAGGCAGTGTATTTTCCTAGGTAAAGGGTGTGTACACACATCAAGAAGGTATCAAATTTATGGAAGAATAGTTTTATTGATGTGTATGTAACTTGAAATTATTGTATTGCAAGAACAAATGAGATTGAAGTGTCATAAGGCAAGAAGTTTCAGAACAAAGGAACAACTCCATGGCCAATGCTACTATAATTATTTAACCTTTTATCAGAAGCATTGTAGTCCTGATCATCTCATATGATATTTTGAGACATAGTGTGTTCAGTACTACATTATTCAAGATACATGTCTCCTCTCCCTTTTAGATAATGGAGAAGGAGATTTGACTGTTATTTCTAGGAGCTCGAGTGACTCCATAAAGGTTACCTTTTTGGCTTGAAGTAATGTATGTTCATTTGAAAATGTAAACTAGAAATAATAGTAGAGCATAAGAACATATGTGAGATGCAGGCCCCCAGATCATTTATACAATTGGCAGAGTGTAAGAATGTATACTAATGTTTCTCTTGAATAGTTACAAATTGGCAGTTGCTCATAAAACATAGATAGAGGGCTGATAATCGTGGTGGGGTGGGATGGGGGTTTACAGGGTTAATGTGGAGCCTTGGGGCAAAGGGAAACAATATGAGTATCAAGAGAAGAAAAGATGAGTCATGATCTCTGAATAGCAGAGGCAAGAGTCAATCAATTCCAAGAAGTAGAGGCCATGCATAGAGACACAATATGAGTGTTGAGGGAAGAAGGGATGAGTCAGGATCTCTGAATGGCAGAGGAAACAGTCAGCCAGAACCAAGAAGCTGAGGCCGTTCTTATAGCAATTGAAAAGGCAGAGAACAGAAGCTGAATATTGGAGATTGTCGATGAGCAACTCAAGCCAATCAATGTCAATCAGTCTTGCAGCCTTTCTTGGATGTGATTCAAGATTTTTGTGTGAGTAGTAGCAGAGTTACCTTATGTTAGAAGTTATCCTAATTAAAGATTACATAGAGATATTTTGTGCTGCTCAATCCATCTTTCTATACAAATAATGGAATAGTTTTGGCAAGGATTCTGCAAATCAGATGGTTATTTGCGTAAATACATTTTGCTATCATATACCAAAATCTTAATGAAAATGTGTTGGTTGGTGTTGTTTAGGCTGGTTGAGCAGATTTATAATCAAAGTTGATTTGGACTTGACCAGTCTGTCTTCATTGCTCCTTGAAGCCTTTTTTATTTGAAAGATAGTCAGGTTTGGTCTGAAGAAGATTTGGCTGGTATTTCTAGGCAGTTAAACAACTGCATCAATACTTTCTTCCTTACCAAGTGAATCTTTCTTGTTTGAAAGATAGAAGTGTATGATCTGAATGAGATTGGCTAGTATTTCTAGAAAGTTAAACAACTGTATCAATGCTTTCTTCATTGGCTTTCAAAAATGTTGATATTCCTGCAGTTGCATCACAAGGAAGAGAATTTTAGTGATATCTTGTCCTGGCATAAATCCAACTTGAATAATATTTAAGCTAATTAGCTTCTTTTTAATTAGTTGTCTCTTATTTTCTGTAGTTGCTAATTTGTAGTTTCTTATTTACTACTCATACATATTGGCAATGTTTTTACATCAACTTTTCCCAGGATAGCATAAGACTGATGCTAAACCTTTTAGTTGCCTCTTACAACATGCAGAGATAGGGTGAATCTATTCTAAAAATCAATAACTTTGTTACAAACGCTAAATTGTGATGCACAGGATATGCATGATATGTCTTTGATGTTCATATTTTGAGATCTTTTCGTTTTCTACTTCAATGATTTGATGTATGCACATCTTAGAATTTATTTACACATTCTAAAAATATAGAGATTGTTCATTCCAAAAAATAATATTCTGTTGTAATATAACACTGTTTGGCTTTAATATAATTTTGTGGTTCATTTTTCAAATTGTATTGAGTTAATACTGACCCGACCATACCAGGTCTGTTATCTGTGCCATAATAAATGCACCCAGTACATTCTAAGAAGTGATAGTGCTAATACCATGATAAAATACACATGGTATGCACTGTAAAGCAATAGTGATAGTGCCATGATAAAATACGCGATATACACTGTAAAGTGATATTGCTAGTACCATGACAACATGTACCTAGTACATTCTGTAAAGTGGTAGTATTAGCACCACACTAAAATGCACCCAGTACACTCTGCTACCCCGCAATAGAAACCATGCCAAAAATGGAACATCTAAGCAAGATGTGCTTTTCTAAATCATTTAATCTTATCCTGATCTGCATGAATATCTGAAGGATGAATATATAGTTGATAACATCATCTTTTGGTAAAGGCTGTGTCTCCTGTCACACTCCTTTGTCTTTAGGCCATGCAAGCATCAAGTCTCTTCAGTTTTACTGAATCGAAGTTCATCTCTATTCATGGCAATATCTGACAACAAATCAATCAAACTTCTTTTGTGTGTAATGGAAATATATATAATAACCCAGACATTATAAATTTTACATAATGATGGTGTAGGTTATCATAGGCATTTTCGTCTTTAGACATCAAGTTAGATTTATCTGAGTGCTTAAAGACAACAATAACTTTGTATTGTATTGTTTAGTTGATGTTCTATACACATAGAATGCACAACATTTAATGGTTGTGCCATGTACAATTTTATTTGATAATTTATATTACCTTTGTATTTTTTTTTCAATTTCTAAAATCATAGTGTTTTTCAACTACTTCTATACAATCCCAACACTATCCCTTATATTTTTTTTATCGTTAGTTTTATCTTGTAGTATACTTCTGTAGCAATGTGTGTGTGTAAATAACAGAAAATTACCATTAAACTAAAATGAAAATGTAAATGCTATGTTACTGAACACGAATTACTGAAATACATCTTCTTTATATCCTTCTTTCAGAATAAATAAAGTGAATTTCTTTGTCATTTGTTTGAAGATTAAAACCACTAGGTAACAATTTTAGAACAATGTTTCTTAACCGTATTTCCTCAATACCTCACCATCACACTTTAAATTTTGTGTTCCTCATCTACAATATAAAAACATATTAGTTGCTAAAAGGATATAATTTAAAATTTAGAAACATTCACCTCTAAATTATTCAAGTTGCTCTTCTATGTGTCATGCACTCCTTATTTAGAATGATTGTTTTAGACTGTGGTTTCTCATATGTGAGGTTCATTATCTAATTAAAAGAATTACTAAGAAATTTCACTACAAAATATCATCATCATCTTTTAATGTCTGCTTCTTTGCTAATAAGGGTTGGACATGTTTTCACTAACCACTCTTAGCAAAACTAAAGCAAAACTTCTGACCTCCAGGTGGACTGGGTCATTGACACTGAGTGCATTTTATCGAGGCATCATCATAAGGGAAGTTGTCATGTCTTCTTTTGGCAACTTTTCTATGGCTGGATGCCCTTCCTATCACCAAAATATATTTTATTATGCGTCTCCTCAGTAGTTCTTTAAACAATTCTTCCTTGCTAGTGGATTTACAGCAAAGAATACACATGGTTGACCGGTTTAGTGTTTCACTTTGTAATGAGTTAGTCTTCAGTCTTGTTCCACTGCATGGTGGAATAAATTTTTGATTCAAGCTAATTCCCTTCATTCAGGCTAATAAAACTGTCATGAAAAACATGCTAATCATATAATATTCGTTTCTCTTTTCAAATCAATGGATATTTATTTTCTATTTAATTAATCAATTCAAAAGTCCTTATAGAACTGCCAGGAGTTTCAACCAGTAGATAGTATCAGCAGTATAATAAGTAAGGCGATCAAAGACATGAAGACGGGCAAGGCGGCCGGGCCTTCGGAAATAGTGGCCGAAATGCTGAAAGCATCTGGAACGGTGGGACACATTATGGTCACTCGGATAGTAACCCAAGTCATACAGAATGGGGTCGTTCCAAAGGACTGGCACAGCATCATCATCATTAACTGCTACAAGGGTAAAGGTGATGCCCTAGATAGGGGAAACTATAGAGGCATTAAATTAATTGACCAGGTCATGAAGGTCACAGAAAAAGTAATAGCGCAACTAATCAGAGAGCGAATTGATCTAGACGAAATGCAGTTCGGGTTTGTGTCAGGTAAAAGTACAACAGACGCTCTTTTCATTGTACGACAACTACAGGAGAAGTACCTAGCTAAAAGTAAACCCCTATACTTAGATTTTGTTGACTTGGAGAAAGCCTTTGACAGAGTACCCCGCTCGATTATCTCGTGGGCCCTTAGAAAACTAGGTGTTGATGAATGGTTTGTGAGAGCTATACAAGCCATGTATAAAGAAACAGCCAGCAAGGTTAGAATTAACAACGAATATAGTGAAGAGTTTAGCGTAAAATTTGGTGTTCATCAGGGCTCCGTCCTTAGCCCCCTACTATTTATTATTGCCCTTCAGGCTATAACAGAGGAGTTCAAGACCAGCTGCCCATGGGAACTCCTATATGCAGATGATCTAACCCTCATAGCTGAATCAATGGCTGAACTAGAGAAGAAATTCCAAACATGGAAGCATGACCTAGAATCAAAAGGCCTTAAAGTTAACTTGTCTAAGACTAAAGTTCTAGTTTGTAGGAAGGAAAATAGGGCACCGGTCCCATCTGGGAAATGGCCATGCTCAGTGTGTAGGAAAGGAGTAGGTAGAAACTCCATTTTATGTCCCAAATGCAAAGTATGGGTACATAAAAGATGTAGTGGGATCACAGGTAAACTATCTAAGAATATAGATTTTATATGTGGCTGGTGCTCTGGTGCAATAAGTAGCAGCAAGTTGCCACAGAATACTAACTTGTTCCATTGCACAGATGGTTCTATAGAAATAGTGGACAGCTTCCGTTACCTGGATAAAATCAGCAGTGGGGGAGGGTGCTCTGAAAGTACAGTAGCTAGGGTCAGAATGGGATGGAAAAAGTTCAGAGAGCTTATACCACTATTGGCCGCTAAAGGGTTCTCTCTAAAAATGAAAGGCAGGCTGTATGATGCCTGCATACGAACAGCAATGTTACATGGCAGTGAGACCTGGGCATTGTGTGCAGAGGATATATGCAGACTGGAGAGAAACGAAGCTTGCATGCTCCGCTAGATGTGTAATAGTAACATACGTGAACGGCAAAGCATAAATGTACTAAGGGAGAAATTAGAAATAAGAGGGATCAGATGTTGTTTACTCGAGAGAAGACTACGTTGGTATGGTCACGTGATGCGCATGAAAGACGACAGCTGTATAAAAAAGTGCAGGGCAATAAAAATAGACGGTAGCCACGGAGTAGGCAGACCCAGAAAAACCTGGGACGACTTGATAAATTCCAACCTCACATACTTACACCTCTCCAAGACAATGTCACTGGACCGAGAGCTTTGGTGCTACGCAGTAATAGAGAAGACCCGCCTTACCTAAGTACAAAGGAAACCTACTACAGTCAGTAGGCACCTCTAACAAAATACACCACATCCCACTACCCCCACCCCATCCACACCACCTCTTCAATGTAAAGTTATGTTGGTGTCACAACATCCAGCCCGAAACAAATGAGGTCGTGTAGGTGTCACGACAAAAAAAAACACACAGTCCACGCTGTAATGTGGTCGTGTAGGCAACATGGTAAAAAACCTCCCAGTTCCACACTGTAAATGTGGTTGGTGTTAGGAAGGGCATTCAGCTGTAGAAAACCCGCCACACAGTCCTATGCGAGCAAGACAACCACTATTGCCTCAAGTGGGAAAACCCCCGTCCAAACCCATGCAAGCATGGAATATGGACGTTAAACGATGATGATGATGATGATGATGATGATGAGTGGATAGATTAATGGAAACATTATTTCTTTAGTTCCAATTTTACAAGCTCCATCCCACTCAGTAAGCAAATGAGGTCTGGGTTCTTGTTGATTGATAGAGCCATGAAAGAATAAGAGAGTCATCAAATTATACCTCGTATAATTAGGACACAAACCAAGAGAGAAACAGAGGTAAAAGAAAAGAGAGGAGAAAAAGAAGGTGAAAGAAGCTAAGGTAAGGAAAAAGATGAAAAACAAAGACAGCTCTAAAACTCCTAAATGTTTCCATTCAAACTTTTTATAGCCTCTATGTACTGAAAGAACTTGTATATGGTTGGTAGATATTTGACAATATACTGTACCTACAATCTTGATAGTTTTTAAAAGTCTAACGTTAAGATGTCCTCTCTCTCAGATGGGAAGTTTTTATATTGGAACAAATAATACCATAATATTCCTGAATAGTCTCCACAAGAACATAAAGGGAATTCTATAGGTTCTATACTTGATAAAATAGAGTTTAAGTGAATATAGCCCATTTGCAGCCAACATAAATAAGGGATCAATATTATTTTGAAATCACCTTTATATTTGAAGCCATAAGGGATCAATATATTTTGAAATCTCCTTTATCTTATGGATATTCATTTAAGATTAGTTTATTTTGTTGAATCCTCTTCAATCATTTGTCTATTGTTTTAAGATTTTATGTGTTTTTCATTATAATGTAGTAAGTAATACTACTGCATTATAAACTGTTTCTATTGATAAATTGAGAATAATTTCCACTTGATTCTTTCTCTTGTATTTTCTATGGATTATTCTATAAGAATCTCTTTCTGACATCAATTCTGTATCTTTTATTTTTCCAAAATCAATGATAGTTTAAGGTTTACATTGTAAGAATTTTTTTTTTTTCTTAAACCAAATTTCATATTTTATTGTGGTAGGATTTTCTGCTGAGAACTGTTCCTCTTTGAGGAGAATTCATTAACTATATTTATTAATTGAGTAGGCATTGTACGAAACCTGAATAGATTTAGCTTTCTTTCACATGTCATTCAATATACATTTTCAACTTAGAATTTTTCCATTCTATGTACTTTGAATGATACCACAGCATTAACAATAAGCATAAAAACCCTCCGAAGTAATCATCTTCCACATTTGAGTTAATTAAAAGTTCCCTTATAATACACTGATTAACTTCAAAAGTGGTTTGACACTTCTTTTGTCAACTTTGAAATTATCTAGCAAGATTGATATATTCATCTACATTTCCAATTACAGTTATTTCTAAGCTCAACTTCTGTTACATTATCTTAACTATCTGGAATATAAGATTTCTGCAAGCTGATCATTGCATAACACAATTTCTTTTTGCATTTGCATCTATTTTATATTTTGTTCTGTATGTTATTGAGATGTTCTGAGAGAGATGACAAGTTAATAAACTATGTAATATATGTAAGAAATAAAATACATATCTGTAAAGGTTTTTTTTTTTTTTATCAATCGAGTGACTAGATTCCAGACCTCATTTGCTTACCGAGTCGAGTGGAACTTGGCAAATCAAACCAAGGAAACAATATTTCTATAGGTCTGATACTATCTTTCGGTTGCAACTCTTGGCACAAAAGTTATAGCTTACATTAAAATTAAAGTCTTGATAGTACATGGGTTGACGTACATGAAGGAGATGAAGAAAACATTTCAAAAAGATTCTAATTTATGAATATGTATGTCAAATGTTAGCATGGTGAGCAGAATTACAATAAACCATGTTTGTCTTTTCTATTATTAAACGATAGGAGAAACATACCCCACTTTCTCAAGGGAGTTTTTACTGAGGGCTATGCTTCATATACTATATATTATTTTTATTTTTCCAAATTGCTCTATGAATTATAATTATAGCTTAATGTACTTATTTACTTATATGCCGCAATTATATATATATATGTATATATATATATATATATATATATATATATAATTCAGTTTACTCAGCTGTAGAAATGAGATGATAGGGACTGGGGTCCATATCATTCCACTGCAAAGTGGTCGTGCAGGTGACACGGCAAAAAAGCACCCAGCACTCACTGTAAATGAGGTTGGTGTTAGGAAGGGCATCCAGCTGTAGAAATCAAGCCAAAAATCAGTTCCCGTCCCACCCTTGCAAGCAGGGAAAAAGCGGACGTAAAATGAAATGATGATGATGATAATATATATAAAATTGTTTAATATAGAAATATCTTCCAAGGGATTAGAACTGTTTCATTCCATAAGATTTCATACAAATGAAACAATTCTAGTCCTGTAGAAGCCATTTCCTTATTAAATAATGATGTTTACACTCTACTAATTTATTGAGTATCCCAATAAGGAAAAAGATTTTTTCAGTAGAAAATGTTGAAGAGAATTTTTCAGTGAAATATCAAAACATTAATTTATTTACAATACCAGATTCAGCATTATAGGCATTGTCAATTGCAGATATGCAGAATATTATTAAGTTGCATATTTGTACAAATAGTGATAATAATGATAACATGTATGTGAAAATTAATTTTTCTTCCACTTTTTATTTTCATTTTTATTTTTATTATAATTATTATCACTATTTGTACAAATATGCAACTTAACAATATTCTGCATATCTGCAATTGCAATGCATATAATGCTGAATCTGGTATTGTAAATAAATTAATGTTTTGATATTTCACTGAAAAATTCTCTTCAACATTTTCTACTGAAAAAATCTTTTTACTTTCTACTATGTGTTTTTATATATATCAACTCGTGTGTTACTTTTCTACATTTGATATATATATAGTTATAATTGAGGAGGGTCATATTTGTGTAATATTGCCAGAATTAATAACAGAACACACTCACTGTTTGGTTGGTTTTCTCTTTTCGCTTCTGTGTCTTTTATATCGGTAATCTAATTTATGTAATCAATGTTGCCAATGACTGACCAACGGTCAAAAATACAGATACAATATAGACACAAACACATATATATAGTTTATCAAAGTTCTTTCGTTGCACATCTGCAACATCGTCAGTGGTGCTATTGTGTCCTCCCGTTGCATTGTATTTTCTACGCCATCTTTATTTAGTCTGTTTATATATTTATTTATTTGTTTATTGTATTTTGTCTGCTTTGCACATGCGTTTGCGTGTGTGTATAGTGTTTTGTTTGATGTGTGTTCGTGATTGGGTGACTGTGTATTGGTTAATGTATTCTAGCTTTACTAGTGTGTGTTTATATGTGTTTGTTGTTATTGTGCTTGTGTATGTATATATTTATCTATTTATCTATTTATTTATTTATTTATACTCTTCTTAGGTCAGTGTTGTTTGTTTGGGTGTTGTTGTTATTCCATTTATTTTTTCTGTTTAGTCTTGGCCTTCTTAGTTCTATTTCACTGGCCTCTCTGATTTGCCTATCTGCTGGGTCATTTCTATGTTTAGATATTATTCTAATTTCTATGTTGTCTATGTTACCGTCATGTTGTTGTCTGGCATGTTCGTATAGTACTGAACCGTTTTTTCATCCTTTTAGTTCCCCCCAGTGTTGGTCTATCCTTTCACCTATGCTACGAGCTGTCTCGCCTATGTATCTTGTTGTCATGCTTCTGCAAGTACCCTCTGTACATCTTATGCTATAGACTACGTTTCTAGTTTTACAGTTTATCCGGGGGTTTACCTTACATATGATACATTTCCTATTGGTACAGTCGGTTTTCTTAAAAGGGTAGGTTTTGCTGATCAGGGATTTTATGGTGGTTCCTGGCTTTTCTACCACCTTAATCTTTAAGTGGGTCTTTCTCAGGGCCTTTCTACACTGGTTAGCTAATTTCCCTCCAGGGGTAGCATCCACAAATATGACACTCTGGTATCTCTGGTTGTCGTACCATGAGGTGGCTTTCCCTATCTTATGTCTAGCCCTATCTAAGCTATTCCATGATTTGCTCCTGTATAATGGGCAAATTCCTTTCATGTCCAGTTCTATGAGGGTCTTATACTTCTCCGTGGCTCCTTTGTATACTCTGATTCTGTCTCTTTGGTTGTAGCCAGAGAACTGCATGCGGTTGATGAAGTGTTTGATGTGTCTTTCCATTTCTGTTGGGTCGCACATGTGGGACATGTTCATCATCACTCGTACCAAGTCTGCGATCAGAATATTAAACTTAGCACTACTGGACATTGTTGAGTTTTTGAGTATCAGGTATTTGGAGGCCATGGGTTTAGCATAGTGTGAGTGGAGAATTTGGGCTCTCTCATCTATAGTGTTAATCCAGAGTTCCGTGTCTAATACAGTTAGTCTATTGTTAGGGTGTTTGGAAGGGTAGTCGATAGTTACAGTTATACTCTGGTGTATGGAATTAGCTATCTGCTGGATGCTTTCCATTGTGCTACATTCTAAATCAAACTTGTTAGTGCTCTCTTGTGGGGATGTCCTTATAACTATATTGATATCGTCTACGTAACGAGAGTACATGATGAGGCCTATGGAGCTCTCATTAAAGAGATCTTTAAGTCTCCTTTCCCACCATACTATAAAAAGGTTGGCGACGTCACTAGCTATGCTGACACCAATGGCTGCTCCCTCATTTTGGGTGTAGATCTTCTCGTTGAACTTGAATATGTGGCTCTTTAGGGTAGTTTTGATACTAGCCCCTATTGCATGTGCGACCATTTTTCTTACCTGATCATTGTTTTGGGGGGTCCGTATAGCTTTGGTCCACCCAATCCACCTTCCCATGGAAGCCTTTTTAGCCATTGATGTTATGGTGGTGGGTCTACCTCTTATGGGTCTACAGGGGCAGAAAAGTCTAAGGTCATGGCTGTCTAGGTAGTCAGTGTCGTAAGTAAGTCTAAGTAGGAGGCCCAGTTCATCTGTGTCGGCGTTGCAGAACTCCACCTCACTCTCAATGATCATATCCACACATATTTCCACAGCAAAATCAATGTTAATGGATAGGTACAGTGATACCACATCCATGCTGCCTATTATGCAGTTGGATAGGTTCCTGTTTTTGTTGCACTCACTGATTCTGCTGAGGAGGTCCTCTGTACTGTCACATACATCTTAGACCTATATTAGACACGGAACTCTGGATTAACACTATAGACGAGAGAGCCCAAATTCTCCACTCACACTATGCTAAACCCATGGCCTCCAAATACCTGATACTCAAAAACTCAGCAATGTCCAGTAGTGCTAAGTTTAATATTCTGATCGCAGACTTGGTACGAGTGATGATGAATGTGTCCCGCATGTGCGACCCAACAGAAATGGAAAGACACATCCAACACTTCATCAACCGCATGCAGTTCTCTGGCTACAACCAAAGAGACAGAATCAGAGTATACAAAGGAGCCACGGAGAAGTATAAGACCCTCATAGAACTGGACATGAAAGGAATTTGCCCATTATACAGGAGCAAATTATGGAATAGCTTAGATAGGGCTAGACATAAGATAGGGAAAGCCACCTCATGGTACGACAACCAGAGATACCAGAGTGTCATGTTTGTGGACGCTACCCGTGGAGGGAAATTAGCTAACCAGTGTAGAAAGGCCCTGAGAAAGACCCACTTAAAGATTAAGGTGGTAGAAAAGCCAGGAACCACCATAAAATCCCTGATCAGCAAAACCTACCCTTTTAAGAAAACCCACTGTACTAATAGGAAATGTATCATATGTAAGGTAAACCCCCGGATAAACTGTAAAACTAGAAACGTAGTCTATAGCATAAGATGTACAGAGGGTACTTGCAGAAACATGACAACAAGATACATAAGCGAGACAGCTCATAGCATAGGTGAAAGGATAGACCAACACTGGGGGCAAACTAAAAGGACGAAAAAACGGTTCAGTACTATACGAACATGCCAGACAACAACATGACGGTAACATAGACAACATAGAAATTAGAATAATATCTAAACATAGAAATGACCCAGCAAATAGGCAAATCAGAGAGGCCAGTGAAATAGAACTAAGAAGGCCAAGACTAAACAGAAAAAATAAATGGAATAACAACAACACCCAAACAAACAACACTGACCTAAGAGAAGTATAAATAAATAAATAAATAAATAGATAAATAAATAAATATATACATACACAAGCACAATAACAACAAACACATATAAACACACACTAGTAAAGCTAGAATACATTAACCAATACACAGTCACCCAATCATGAACACACATCAAACAAAACACTATACACACACGCAAACGCATGTGCAAAGCAGACAAAATACAATAAACAAATAAATAAATATATAAACAGACTAAATGAAGATGGCGTAGAAAATACAATGCAACGGGAGGAAACAATAGCACCACTGACGATATTGCAGATGTGCAATGAAAGAACTTTGATAAACTATATATATGTGTTTGTGTCTATATTGTATCTGTATTTTTGACCGTTGGTCAGTCAATGACAACATTGAGGACTGAATAAATTAGATTACCGATATAAAAGACACAGAAGCATAGTGAGACATGGGCAGCAACTGCGGCAGATATGCGACGGCTGGAGAGAAATGAAGCATGTATGCTCCGTTGAATGTGCAATGCCAATGTGCGTGAACGACCAAGCATAGAAGAGTTAAGACAGAAACTGGGTATAAGAGAGTTAAGTTGTGGCGTGCAGGAGAGCAGGCTGAGATGGTATTGACATGTGATGCACATGGAGGATGAACGCTGGGTAAAGAAGTGTCAAGAAATCCTAGTAGAAGGAAGAAGCAGTAGAGGTAGACCACGAAAAATATAGGATGAGGTGGTGAGAGCAGACCTCTGATCGCTGAGACTCACAGAGGAGATGACGAAGGACTGTGACAAGTGGAGAGATGCTGTGCTGAATAGGACCCATCCAACAAAAAGCAGGAAAAAGCAGGCATAAAAAGGTGATGATGATGATATATATATATATATATATATATATATATGTATATATATATAAATATAAATATATATATGGGATAACATGTTATCATTTTAGGTAATCCAGTTAGAGGTTGTCAGTACTCTGTACTATGGATAGTTTTAACGTATGGCATTTTTTGACTCAACATAAAGTTTCCTTAGTTAGGTAGCGAGTTTACTAGAATACTTATGCAGATTATTCTTGGAGTAATAATAGTGAAAGAGTGAAGAATAACATGGTCGGCTGTACAAAAAAGGTTTTATTCACAGTATTAACAATTGTTTCATTGATCAGGTGAATCTAAATGCCCCTAATCACTCGAAATTGCATCACTCGACCTTAAACACAGTATTCCGATGATTTGATCAGAGACACACACGCCGGGGTCAGACGTGTCTTTTCTTTCACCCACACAGTCTTGAACTTAAGTTCAGTTACCGATGTGGATTTGGATTTTCTTACCTTAAGTTGCTCGCACATTCTCCGGTTTGTTGTTTTTTTCACTGTTTTTCTCTTTTCTTCCCTTTTTTCCCTTTTCTCTTCTATTTTCCTTCCCTCCCTCCTCCGTTTTCCCAATAACTTACCCAGTTATTGCATGCTATGGAGGTAGATATTTTGTCTTTAAAGCATTGAAATATCCAAGACCACAGTAGACAACTGATGAGGAAAACTCCCCGCCCCCGTTGTTGCTTTCTTATTCTCATTCGTTTTTAAGCCTACCTTAACTAGCAACTACACAGCCAATCCCATTCTCCTTATATCTTATCATGTCTCGCTGTGACCCGTTTTCTCTCTCCTTCTACCTACCTATTTCTTTACTATCTACTCTTCTTTCTTTGTCTCCCCTTTACCCTCACACATTCACACACTCTCCCTCTGCAAGCCACCTCATTGTTTCCCTTGCCTGACCCTCTAGCAGTCCTTTTCTCACTTACACTCTCTGGGGTCAGACGTGTCTTTTCGTTCACCCACACACTCTCGAACTTAAGTTCAGTTACCGATGTGGACTTGGATTTTCTCGCACATTCTCCGGTTTGTTGTTTTTTTCGCTGTTTTTCTCTTTTCTTCCCTTTTTTCCTTTTTACCTTTTATTTTCCTTCCCTTCCTCCTCCATTTTCCCAATACTCAATTTATTGCATATTACAATTGTTTCCCCGGCGAACAACTCGAGGTGCGATCTATGTGTGGATCGACCTGACTCTGGATTCACAGGTTCCTCAGACATGTCTATTGATTTCGGACCAGATCCTTTTTCTGCTCCGAAATCAATAGACGTGTCTGAGGAACCTGTGAACCCAGAGTCAGGTCGATCCACACATAGATCGCACCTCGAACTGTTCACCGGGGATAAAATTGTAATACGCAATAAATTGAGTCCCGATGCATCACTCACTTTTCGTTTTCCATTATATATATATATATATACATATACATATATATATATATATACATATATATATATATATACATATATATATATATATATACATATATATATATATATATATATACATATATATATATATATATACATATACATATATATATATATATATATATATATATACATATATATATATATATATATACATATACATATATATATATATATATACATATACATATATATATATATATACATATATATATATATATATATATACATATATATATATACATATATACATCAGTTCATCATCATATCATTTTACGTCCGCTTTTTCCCTGCTTGCAAGGGTGGGATGGGAACTGATTCTGGCTTGATTTCTACAGCTGGATGCCCTTCCTAACACCAACCTCATTTACAGTGAGTGCTGGGTGCTTTTTTGCCGTGGCACCTTCACGACCACTTTGCAGTGGAATGATATGGACCCCAGTCCCTATCATCTCATTTCTACAGCTGAGTAAACTGGAGCAATGTGGAAATAAAGTGTCTTGCTCAAGGAAACAACACATCACCCGGTCTCAGAATTGAACTCACAACCTTTCGATTGCAAGGCCAATGCTCTAACCACTAAGCCATGTGCCTCCATGTGCCTCTATACATATATAGAGGCACATGGCTTAGTGGTTAGAGCATTGGTCTTGCAATCGAAAGGTTGTGAGTTCAATTCTCAGACCGGGTGATGTGTTGTTTCCTTGAGCAAGACACTTTATTTCACATTGCTCCAGTTTACTCAGCTGTAGAAATGAGATGATAGGACTGAGGTCCAAATCATTCCACTGCAAAGTGGTCGTGTAAGTGCCATGGCAAAAAAGCACCCAGCACTCACTGTAAATGAGGTTGGTGTTAGGAAGGGCATCCAGCTGTAGAAATCGAGCCAGAATCAGTTCCTGTCCCACCCTTGCAAGCAGGGAAAAAGCAGACGTAAAATGAAATGATGATGATGATATATATACATATATGTATATATTTATATATGTATACATTTATATATATTTACATATATGACTTTGATAACTTTCGGCCAGTATTGGCCTAGACCATGTCTAACTTAATAGCACCACCTGCCGAAGTCTTTAAAATCAGGACTCCATGGCCCACTCAAATAGAGAGTTAATGTTTGTGGAGACATATCCGGGTGTAGGAGGTTTATCCGGAATTTGTCCAAAGACTTCTTGAACTTTATGGAGTCTGTTTCTGTTTTAATGTGTTTTGGTGTAATGTTAAAGAGAGCGGAGCCAATTGAGGTGAAATAATTGTGCCGTATTGTTGTTATGAGATGCGAGTGAGATTTTTGTTGTGGGCGTATAGCACGGGGCCCAACTTTGGGTGTAACTTAACAGTGATACCAACATTATTTGGGCAATGCTGACGGACTATTTTACCCATCGTGCAGATAATATAGCGCTAACAGCAACGTTGGAGAGAATAAAGGTTGGGCTTTTCTAATTGACTCAAATAGTCAAGGTCTGTCATGCCATCTATCTTTTTTGTAATTGACCTTTGGGGTGCTTCAACTTTCATGATATTTTGTTTCATTTGGGGAGACCACAGTAGACAACAGTATTCAAGGTGCAGTCAGGCAAAAGTGGAGAAGAACAGGATAACAGTGTGGATATCTCTCGTCTGGAAGGTTCTGAGAATCCAGGAACACATCCTGTGGGCCATTTCAACAACTGCTTTTTATATGAGTGGCCCAGCTTATGTTATTGTCCACAATTACTCCCAAGTCTCTGATGTTGTTGGATGCCATGAGAGTTTCACCTGAAGGAAAAGATTATGGGAGTTTCAGGGTATCCTCTTTTTGAAAGTGGATTAATTCAAAGTTATCCTCATTTAGCAGCATATTGTTGTTTTCCACCCATTGGATGACAGACAGTGGTCTGATTGAAGGCATGTCCGGTCACCCACTTCATTGATGACCTTCTGGAGCTTGGAATCATCTGCAAAGATTCTTATGTTACAGTGCTTGATGATGTCAGTAATGTTATTAATGTAGATGATGAAAAGAAGTTTGCCCAGCACAGTGCCTTGCGGAATGCCACTGCTGACTTTGGTTGTGCTTGATTTTACTTGGGCTTGAACATGTTGAGTTCTGTTTGTCAGGAAACAATTGATCCACTGTAGTAACTTTCCAGAGACACCAATTTTGGATAGTTTTTTTCAATAGAATATTATGATCAACCCTGTCTGAAATCAAGGTAGATGACATCAGTGTTGGAGCCCTCTCCCAAAGCTCTCAAAATATCATCAAAGTGATGCAGGAGCTGTGTTAGGCAGTCCATTGCTTTACGGAACTCATGTTGGTTGGAATTCAGTAGTCTGTTGCTTTCGAGAAAGTGGGTTATTCCTGATCTCACCACCCTCTCAAATACCTTGATGTTATGGGAGGTGAGTGAGAGTATATGGTAGTTTACTGCAACAGACTTTCCCTTTTTGAAGACTGGGACAACAGACTGGGACAGAAAGTTTTCAGGAATATAGCCAGTGTCCAGTGAGTTCCTCCACAGATTAGCAAGAGGAGATGGAAGTTGGTGTCGACACACCTTCAGAACACAAGCAGGGAACCAATCTGGGCTTACTGCTGAATTGTGTTTAATTTCATTTATTGCCGCTAGGACATCAGGCGTGCCAAACGTTATAACCGATATAGTATGTTGGGGATTGACATCACCGATACAGCCCAGATCGGCCATATATATATTTATAGGAGGATGACCGATGGGTGAAGAAGTGCCAGGAAATGCCAGTTGAAGGAAGACGTGGTAGAGGTAGACCACGAAAAACATGGGCGGAGGTGGTGAGAACAGACCTCAGATCATTGAGGCTCACGGTGAAGATGACAAAGGACCGTGACGAGTGGAGAGATGCTGTGCTGAATAAGACCCGTCCCACCCTTGCAAGCAGGGAAAAGCGGATGTAAAATGATAATGATGATGATGATGATATATGGTGGTTTTTTCTCTGTATTATTGATAACGCACTATATATCTCTCTCTGGTGTGTTACCTTCTCAACATATTATATTTTAAAGGGCTCAGGATCTCTTCCCCTTTGAGCACATTATTTACAGGGAATAACGACAGCCTATGCCTCCGTTAATTTATCGTGATATATATATATATATATCATCATCATCATCATCACCGTCGTTTTACGTCCGTTCTTCCACGCTAGCATGGGTTAGACAGGTTGTCCTGTTGTGGGCAGTAACCGGTCGGCTGACCTTGCCTTGCTCATACAGGAACTGATTCTGGCTTAATTTCTACAGCTGGATGCCCTTCCTCACACCAACCTCATTTACAGTGAGTGCTGGGTGCTTTCTTTCCGTGGCACCTACACGTCTGCTTTACAGTGTGGGTGGTGTGCTTTTCTTCCGTGGCACCTCCACGACCACTTTTCAGTGGGAGGGTGTGGGGGGCATATTGTCTATATGCTTCAGCTTCGGCTTGTACCCGTGGGGAGTCGGGTTTTCTGTATTACTGTGTGACGCCAGAGGTCGCAGTCATGTGTCATCACCCTTGAGAGGTGTAATTGGGTAAAGTCGGCTTTTATCACCTCATCCCAGGTCTTCTTGGGTCTCCCCACTCCACGGTTTCCATTGACTTTGTGTGCCCTGCACCTTTTTATGCAGCTGTCATCCTTCATACACATCACATGTCCGTACCAACACAACCGCCTCTCCTGCACACAGCATTTGATTCCTCTTATGCTCAGTCTCTCTCTCTCAATTCATTTATCGTTTGCCATTCGTGTATTACACATCCATCGGAGCATGCAGGCTTCGTTTCTTTCTAATCTACACAATTCTTCCACAGACAACACCCAGGTCTCACTACCATGTAACATTGCTGTTCGTATACACGCATCATACAGTCTGCCTTTCATTTTGAGGGAAAAGCCTTTTGCAGCTAGCAGTGACAGTAGCTCCCCGTCTTACCCTAGTTATTGTACTTTCCGAACACCCACCTCCGCTGCTAATTCGGTCACCTAGGTAGCAGAAGCTGTCTACCGTTTCTACAGAGCCCCCAGAGTTTGGAGGTACTTGTTTCCTGTAGCTGTTTGCTGCTTGCTGTCCCAGTACAGCTGCTACATGTGAAGCCTACATTCTTAGTTAAGCTTTCTGAGATACCACTACATCTCTTGTGTACCCATTGTTTGCATTTGAGGCAAAGAATGAAGTTCCTACCTACATCTTTCCTACATACTGAGCAAGGCCAATTCTGTGAGGGGATCTGGGTTCTGTTTTCTCATCTACTTACAAGGACCTTAGTATTTGTAAGGTTGACTTTGAGACCCTTTATTTCTAGTTGCTGCTTCAAAGTTTGGAATTTCTTCTCTAATTCTACCATAGATTCAGCTATAAGTGTGAGGTCATCTGCATACAGGAGTTGCCATGGGCATCCGGTCTTAAACTCCTTCGTTATTGCCTGCAAAACTATGATGTACAGGAGAGGGCTAAGAACAGAGCCCTAGTGGACACCGACCTGTATACTAAATTCCTCGCTATATAATTGCTAATCCTAACTTTACTGACTGCTCCCCTATACATGGTTTGTACAGCTTTCACAAGGCATTCATCTACTCCTAGTTTTCTAAGAGCCATTATAGCATGGGGAATTCTGTCAGAGGGTTTCTCGAGATTGAGAAATACCAGGCAGAGCGGCTAACTTTTATATATACACATATATATATATACATGGTGGAGATGACGAAGGACCGTGACGAGTGGAGAGATGCTGTGCTGAATAAGACCTGTCCCACTCTTGCAAGCAGGGAAAAGCGGATGTAAAATGATGATGATGATGATGATGATATATATATATATATTCAGCACAGCATCTCTCCACTCGTCACGGTCCTTCGTCATCTCCACCGTGATTTTCAATGATCTGAGGTCTGTTCTCACCACCTCCGCCCATGTTTTTCGTGGTCTACCTCTACCACGTCTTCCTTCAACTAGCATTTCCTGGCACTTCTTCACCCATCGGTCATCCTCCATGCACATCACATGTCCATACCACCTCAGTCTCCTCTCCCGTACACTACATTCTATACCTCTCAGACACAGTTTCTCTCTCAACACATTTATGCTGGGTCGTACACGCACATTTACACTGCACATCCAACAGAGCATGCTTGCCTCATTTCTCTCCAGCTGTCGCATATCCTCTGCAGTTGTTGCCCATGTCTCACTACCATGCAGCATCGCGCTCCTCATACAACTGGCCTTTCGTACGCAGGGAGAAACCCTTCTTCGTCAACAGAGGAAGCAGCTCCCTAAACTTCTTCCAACCCGTCCTTATTCTAAATACTATGGCCTCGGAACACCCTCCTCCCATGCGAATCTGATCTCCTAGGTACCGGAAGCTATCCACTGCTTCTATAGCGCCCTCCTGCATTTGAAAAATGTGTCTATCAATGCGACTTCTACTGTCTAATTTGCCTGTACATCTACTGCATACATATTTCTCCCTACCTGTTAGTTTGCCTGCTATCCCGCTACATCTTTTGTGTACCCAGGATCTGCATTGTGTGCATTTTATAGAATTTATGCCAGTTCCTTTTCTGCATATCGATCATGGCCATTTCCCTGGCGGAATCAGAGTTTTGTCCTCTTTTCTACTCATCAACACCTTTGTCTTAGCTAGGTTCACTCTCAGTCCTCTTGCTTCCAACTGCTGTTTCCATAGCCAGAATTTATTCTCTAGCTCCTCTACTGATTCTGCTATAAGAACCAGATCATCAGCATAGAGAAGTTCCCATGGACAGCCAGTCTTAAACTCCTCTGTTATGGCTTGGAGGACTATAATGAACAAGAGCGGGCTGAGGACCGAACCTTGATGTACTCCTACTTGTATATGGAATTCCTCACTAAACTCCACTCCTACCCTGACTTTACTGAGAGTACCTCTGTACAGAGTTTGCACTGTCCTCACAAGCCATTCCTCAACACCTAGCTTCCTTAGGGACCACCAGATGACAGATCAGGGTACCCTATCAAAGGCCTTCTCTAGGTCAACAAAGGCTAAGTATAGAGGCTTATTTTTCTCTAAGAACCTCTCTTGCAATTGTCTCACCAAGAAGAAGGCATCTGTTGTACTCTTCCCAGGCACAAAATCAAACTGCATCTCATCTAGTTTGACCCTTTCTCTAATTAGTTTTGCTAATATCCTTTCTGCCACTTTCATAACCTGATCTATCAGTTTTATACCCCTATAATTGCTCCTCTCAAGAGCATCCCCTTTACCTTTGTAGCAATTTATGAGAATACTGCTGCACCAGTCTTTGGGTATGACACCACCATATATAACCTGATTGATGATGCGTGCAACCAGTTTAGTGCCTACGTCCCATGATGCCTTCAGCATCTCAGCAACTATTCCCGATGGTCCAGCAGCCTTACCATTCTTCATTTCCCTAATCGCCTCTTGGACCCTATATTCATCAATCTCAATAGCTGGTCCCTCTGTCGGATCTACTAAGGGTAATTTCTCTCTCTCCCATTCGTTCTCCACATTCATCAGTCTTTCATAATGACATTTCCAGGCCTCCTTTTTCTGATCATTCGTGACACTAAGTACACCGGCATCATCCCGGACACATATATATATATATATATACATATATATATACACACGCACACATATATATCAAAGGTATATATTGAGTTAGAAACTCAAAATAGTCTCTTACAATTAAATAGCTCAAAGAAAGAGATTTTTCCGAGCCGTATATTATAATTAAATATAAAAGAGAGATAAACACAGATATATACATATTTGTGTTCAAATCGTAAGGGACTAGTTACGCTAAGGTGAAAAAGATACTAACTATGGACAATAAGGTTTGCCAGACTCAATTTAAGAATAAATCAAGAAAAGAAATACAAACCGGAATTGTGGTAACTACCAATCATCCAGACAGCGTTTGGCGATGCTGTTTCGCAATCCGAATGTGAAGAGGATTACTAATACCTATTGCTCGTCAGTGGGTGAAAAATTAGTAAACTCCTCACTACTAAGTATATCAGAAAACTGAATAGTGTGTGTATATACAATAACGCACGTGGTATCAGAACCTAGCGTGTCTCACAAACTCACACCACTAAAAATAGCAGCCAAGTGTACTCAACATTTAAATTAGCTCAACAAATTATATATATTTGAGTAATTAGGAATAAGAGGGATCAGATGCTGTTTACTTGAGAGAAGATTACGTTTGGTATGGTCATGTGATGTGCATGTGAGGTGTATAAAAAAAGTGCAGGACGAATGAAATTGATGGAAGTTATTGAGTAGGTAGACCCCAAAAAACCTGGGACGACATGATCAAATCCGACCGTGCACAATTACACCTCTCTAAGACAATGCCACTGGATCAAGATCTTTGGCACCATGCAGTAATACAGAAGATCTGCCTTCCCTACGTGCAAAGTTAACCTACAGTCAGTAGGCACCTCCAAACCAAATATAAACCACAACCCACTACCCCAACTCCATCCTTCCACTCCCACCAACACCACCCTTTCTCCATAAAGTTATGTTGGTACCACAACATCCAGTCCAAACTAATGATGTCATGTAGGTGTCACGACAAAAAAACACAATCCACGCTGTAATGTGACCGTGTAGGTAACACGGTAAAAAGCTCCCAGTCCACACTGTAAATGTGGTTGGTGTCAGGTAGGGCATCCAGCCATAGAAATCCTGCCAGATAGTCCTATACGAGCAAGACACGGTCACTCGACCAATCTTGCCTCAAGTGGGACTATTCCCATCTAATCCATGCTAGCATGGAAGATGGATGTTAAACGATGATGATGAGGGTATATATATATATATATATATATATACGTTATTCCGGGTTGAATCGGAGGTAACCACAGTAAGTAAGGTACTCAATACATTGCAGAGTATAAAAGTTTTAATATAGATGAGATTCTACAGGACTAGAACTGTTTCATTCTTTAGAAATCATCAAACAGACCTATTATATTAAATCTTTGTTGGTTTTATTCAATGAACAAATATAATTATTTCTGAAGACAGCATATGACCTATTTTCATCCCTAAAATAATCTTTCATTCATAATATTCTTTCCATCCAAAACTGAAATCTACCTTCCTCTACTCCTAAATTAAGGTTCTTTTACTACTATTTTACCATGTTGACCTTCACTATCTTTCTATTGGTCAATTCAAAACCTGTTCCCAAACAGACCTATTGTATTAAATCTTTGTTGTTTTTTTCAATAAACAAATATCATTATTTCTGAAGACAGCATATATATGTGTAGGTATGTATATTCCTTCTGATAGTTTGTAAAAACTTTACATAGATCTATAGGATATGCATACCAACACTAACATATATATCCTAGAAACGATCGTAAAATGATGAATTTTTTAATATAAGGTACTGTTTCTTTGTTTATTCATTATTTTTATTAATTTATATATATATATACAATATATTAACAAATGGAAACTATATTTATAAAACCATATCTATTTTATTATACATATTTCAAGGGACACCAAGGCAAATTATGGTGCGCTTTCATCAGATAAAATACAATACAGATTAATTTTATAAATAATTATTGACATACCCTGAAAAAAGACAACCTTAATGGTTGGAGCTTCCTGGATAGTCACGATATATATTGTATATTTACTCCACTAATTTGTTGAGTGCTTTATATCAGTTATAAACATTTTTAAGCTTGTTGAATCCCAACAAATTAAATATAACCTCTGCATATATATATATATATATATATATATATATATATATATATATATATATATATATATATATAATAAAATAAATCCGTACTTGCACCACCAACTACACAAACGAAGACGCGTGAGTTGCATTACGTTGAGTGCTCTCCATAATATTACATCGAAGTTGACCATATGGAATGACCAGTTCTATCCAGTGGTGAACCAACAAACCTAACTAAATATATATATATATAAACTAGCAGAATGGTCTGGCGTTGCTCGCGATTTGCTCTAGGGTTCTTATATATTTGATATATATTTATCCTTATCGAGCCTCATGAAATAAATACGTTTGTTCATATTTTGTTATTGTGTATGCAAAAATATCTGTACACGAATATATAATTATATATATATATATATATATTTAAAAGTTAAACAAGGTTCAATGAATACATCAAAGAATGAGTTTTACAATAGATTGGAAGCACTCAACAAAAATGGTTTTCCAGAGTTATTAATATGAATTCATAATATTAACAAAATAGATATTCTTGTGATCAAGTATATTTTATTATACATATTTCATGACTGAATCTTAACCATCTACTATGTCAGGGTATGTCATGCATCATCTTATTTTATCTGATGTGGACGTACTGTTGAACTTAACTCAGTACCTCTGAAATATGTATAATAAAATATACTTGATCACAAGAATATCTATTTTGTTAATATTTTGAATTAATATATATATATAACAGTACAGAGAAGTACGGAATACCTTGGCCTCGGGATGGTGTCTAAATTTTGTGCTTATAAGAAAAATTAGTCATAGATTACCAGGGTTTTTTTCTGTGCGAAGAAAATCAATAATTTATTGCGAAATAAATAGTTTTGTTTATATTTTGTTATTGTGTATGCAAAAATGATATATATTTATCCTTATCGAGGCTCGTGAAATAAATATATTTGTTTATATTTTGTTATTGTGTATGCAAAAATAGCTGTACACGAATATATAAATATATATATATATATATATCTTCATCATCATCATCATCATCATCGTTTAACGTCCATCTTCCACGCTTGCATGGGTTTGGACGGGAATGTTCCCACTTGAGGCAAGAGTGGTTCTCTTGTTTGTATAGGATTGTCTGGCAGGTTTTCTACAGCTGGATGCGCTTCCTAACACCAACCACGTTTACAGTGTGGACTGGGAGGTTTTTACCGTGTTACCTACATGGCCACATTACAGCGTGGACTGTGTTTTTTTGTCGTGACACCTATATGACCTCATTTATTTCGGATTGGATGTTGTGGTACCAACATAACTTTACATTGGGGGGGGGGGGTATTTTTGTTAGAGATGCCTACTGACTGTAGGTTTCGCTTTGTACTTAGGCAAGACGGATCTTCTGTGTTACTGTGTAGCGCCAAAGATCTCGGTCCAGTGACATTGTCTTGGAGAGATGTGTTTGAGGTTGGAATTTATTAAGTCGTCCCAGGTTTTTCTGGGTCTGCCTACTCCGTGGCTATGGTCTATTTTTATCGCCCTGCACTTTTTTATACAGCTGTCGTCTTTCAAGTGCATCACGTGATCGTACCAACGTAGTCTTCTCTCAAGTAAACAACATCTGATCCCTCTTATTCCTAATTTCTCCCTTAGTTTGTTTATGCTTTGCCGTTCACGTATATTACTATTACACATCCATATATATATATATATATATATATATTTATATATATATATACCAGTACAGAGAAGTATGGAGTACCTCGACCTCGGGATGGTGTGTACATTTTGAGCTTATAAAAAAAATTTGTCGTACATTACCAGGGTTTTTTTCCGTTCGAAGAAAATCAATACTTTATTGTGAAATAAATACTTTTGTTTATATTTTGTTATTGTGTATGCACAAATATATGTACACGAATATATATATATATATTAAAATAACAGATTAAAGTTTAAGCAAAGAATCGCTGCTTTCATCCTTAATAGGATCTTCTGAATGTAAAATAAAAAAATCAATCTGTGAATGCAGATGCAAATATTTCGAAAAACGTTGCAGTCGAAGGAAAACAGGAAGACGATACTTTGGTTCGTGAAGATTTTCCCTGGCGAAAGAATATATATATATACACACACACTGATTGCGTCATGATGACGTAATGCAGACAGTCAGGCTATCAGACAGATATTATAAGCGCGCGATGTTATATCTATGTTTCTATCTAAAATTAGAAAGACTAAGAATTATAGATAGAGATCACTAAATCGTCTAATGCAGTGCCTAGTGCTTTGGAAATTTGAAATTTTTGCTCAAAACACGCACGGGACCATAAGTATTATATGTGTAAAGTTTGATGGTGGTGGATTGGCAGTATCGGTAGAGGGTCGGACGCCATGCTTTCCAGCATAGTTACGTCCCTTTACGATCTGAGTTCAAATCCCGCCGAGGTTAACTTTGCCTTTCATCCTTACGGGGTCGATAAAATAAAGTACCAGTAATGAACTGGATAATTGCTGGCCTTGTGCCTAAAGTAGAAACAATTATATGTGTAAAGTTTGAAAAAACTCAGTTGGGTGGTTCTCGAGTTTTAGTGATTGGACAGACAGACAGACACACAGACATTCTATTTTTTAGTAATATATATATATATATATATATATATGTATGTAAAAGGTAAACAGAAATAACAACACAATCGGTACAGTATGTGGAATATTAGGTTAACGCTTGATATAGCAGGAAGAGATTCTTAACGTTTCGGACGCTAGTCTTTCATCAGAAGAAAGAATGAGAAATAAGCTAGATTGAGGGGACGGGTGGGTGGTACATGAACCTGTGATCCGTGATGTAAAAGGACACCCAGGACTGAGATATGTAAAGAAGAGTGACCAGGAGAACAGAAATGACGGGCGACAGGAGTGTCCAAACCGAGTCGTATGTCCCTCAAATGCTCAGCAAAAAGGTCCAGCATGTATAAAGACCCCGCAAAGTGAACACTGGAAGGTGTAGACAATGTGGGTGGATGTGCAGGTGAAGGAATGGCGGATACAGAATGACCCGTTAGGGCCTGTAAGAGTGGTGAGGGTGGAAATAAAGGGACAAGTGTTGCAGCGGGGACAAGAACAAGTATGAGAGCTGGGTGGAGTCATAGGAGAGGATGAGAAGGAACTGCATACCAGGAGGTTGCGGAGGTTATGGGCATGCTTAAATGCAGTAATGGGTGGGTATGGGAAATAGCTAGAAGTGGCAGTGTCAGAAGAGAGGGGGAAGGAACGGAGGATATGTTGCCGGAGTGGTAGGTGAGAGGGAAAGGAACACGGGTGTTGGGAGGGCAAGGGTAAGATGAGAGTGCTGTGGTGCAGTCAGTTTCACGGGTGCGGGTGAGAGCAACTTGGATCAGGGTGGGGGATATCCACACTGGATGAAGCGGGAAGCCATGTGAAGGTAATGGGTTTCGAAATCGTTGTCCTGGCTACAGAGCCAACAAAAACGAAGGAATTGGGAATAGGGTATGGAGTGTTTGGTGTTGGTTGGATGGGAGGAGGTAAAGTTGAGGTAAGAGTGGGAGTCTATTGGTTTATAGAAGATGGAAATATAGAGGGTGCGGTGGGAGTGATTGATAGATATCGAGATATCTAGAAAAGGGACACACACACATGCATATATACATATATATACACATTTACACATACATATATATATACATATATATACACAATATATATACATGTACATACACAATTACGGAAAAGCATGCAAAAAAAATTTGTATAAAAAGGCAATAATTAAAAATTACAGTAAATGCTTATATTATCATATGCACACAAAATATACGAAAAAACCTTTATATGCTTATGTGTACACACACGTATAACACACACGTACAGACATACATATACAGATATACACCTGCATGTATAAACACAGGTACACGTACACACACACACACACACACACACACACACACACATATCATCATCATCATTTTACGTCTGCTCTTCCCTACTTGCAAGGGTGGGACGGGTCTTATTCAGCACAGCATCTCTCCACTTGTCACGGTCCTTCATCATCTCCACCGTGAGCTTCAGCGATCTGAGGTCTGTTCTCACCACCTCCGCCCATGTTTTTTGTGGTCTACCTCTACCACGTCTTCCTTCAACTGGCATTTCCTGGCACTTCTTCACCCATCGGTCATCCTCCATGTGCATCACATGTCCATACCACCTCAGTCTCCTCTCCCGTACACTACATTCTATCCCTCTCAGACACAGTATCTCTCACAACACATACATGCTGGGTCATTCATGCACATTGACACTGCACATCCAACGTAGCATGCTTGCCTCCAGCCGTTGCATATCCTCTGCAGTCGCTGCCCATGTCTCACTACCATGCAGCATTGCGCTCCTCATACAACCGCCCTTTCGTACGCAGGGAGAAACCCTTCTTCGTCAACAGAGGAAGCAGCTCCCTAAACTTCTTCCAACCCGTCCTTATTCTAGATACTATGGCATCGGAACACCCCCCCTCCTAGCTAATCTGATCTCCTGGGTACCGTAAGCTATCAACCACTTCTATAGAACCCACCTGCATTTGAAAAATGTGTCTATCAATGCGACTTCTACTGTCTAATTTCACTGTACATCTGCTGCATATATATTTCTCCCTACCTGTTAGTTTTCCTGCTATCCCGCTACATCTCTTGTGTACCCAGGATCTGCATTGTGTGCATTTTATAGAATTTATGCCAGTTCCTTTTCTGCATATCGAACATGGCCATTTTCCTGACGGAATCAGAGTTTTGTCTAAGCTAGATTCACTCTCAATCCTCAGGCTTCCAACTGCTGTTTCCATAGCCAGATTTTATTCTCTAGCTCCTCTACTGATTCTGCTATAAGAACCAGATCGTCAGCATAGAGCAGTTCCCATGGACAGCCAGTCGTAAACTCCTCTCGTATGGCTTGGAGGACTATAATGAACAAGAGCAGGCTGAGGACTGAACCTTGATGTACTCCTACCTGTATCTGGAATTCCTCACTAAACTGCATTCCTACCCTGACTTTACTGACAGTACCTCTGTACAAAGTTTGCACTGTCCTCACAAGCCATTCCTCAACACCTAGTTTCCTTAGGAACCACCAGATGAAAGATCGGGGTACCCTATCAAAGGCCTTCTCTAGGTCAACAAAGGCTAAGTATAGAGGCTTATTTTTCTCTAAGAACCTCTCTTGCAATTGTCTCACCAAGAAGATGGCATCTGTTGTACTCTTCCCAGGCACAAAACCAAACTGCATCTCATCTAGTTTGACCCTTTCTCTAATTAGTTGTGCTAATATACTTTCTGCCACTTTCATAACCTGATCTATCAATTTTATACCCCTATAATTGCTCCTCTCAAGAGCATCCCCTTTACCTTTGTAGCAATTTATGAGAATACTGCTGCACCAGTCTTTGGGTATGACACCACCATATGTAGCCTGATTGATGATGCGTGCAACCAGTTTAGTGCCTATGTCCCATGATGCCTTCAGCATCTCAGCAACTATTGCCAATGGTCCAGTAGCCTTACCATTTTTCATTTCCTTTGGACCCTATATTCTTCAATCTCAATAGCTGGTCCCTCTGTCGGATCTACTGAGGGTAATTTATCACTCTCCCATTTGTTCTCCACATTCATCAGTCTCTCATAATGACATTTCCAGGCCTCCTTTTTCTGATCATTCATGACACTAAGTACACTGGCATCATTCCGGACACATTTATCTCCAACAACATCCTGATTTGCATTGACACACTGCCTTGCAATGTGGAACACCGCACGCCTCTGATCTTCCCATCACAGAACATTGGCAAACCTCCTACTCTCAGCCTCCCTGCGTGTTAAGTACACCTGACATTTAGCTTCTCTCTTAGCGGCTGTATATTCTTCCCTACTCCCACCTTTTTTTTCCAAGCCTTCCATGCTAGTCTTTTGTCTCTAATGGCCTTATCTACTGTGCTGTTCCACCACCAGGTCACTCTCTGTCTGGTTGGAGCTCTGCTCCAGCCACAAGTTTCATCAGTAGCCTGCAGTAAGTTGTCACGTAAGAAATTCCAGTTATTATCTGTCATACGTCTCTAAATCGTCTTCTTTTTCGTCATTCACATCTTGATAGGCTTTCCTAAATTTGTATTTTAGTGAAAGGTCTTTTAGCTTCCAGACCTTTCTTCTCCACATCTTCCTGTATGTTTCATTCCATCTCTGGCTTACTGAGATATCACTAACGACTAACCTATGATGTGGGGTACATTCTTCCCCAGGGTATGCCTTGGTATTAGATACCTATCTGCCTGTCCCGCTGCCTAACTAGTAAGAAGTCAATCTGGCTTATGTGCTCGCCAGATTTGTAGGTAATTAGGTGGTTGGCAGGTTTCTGGAAGTTTGTGTTGTAAATAGTCAGTGTACTTGCATCACAAAATTGAAAAAGTCTCACCTCTTCTTCATTTCTTGAGCCGTAACCGTGCCCTCCATGTACCCCAGTGTAACCATCCTGGAGCTGTCCAACATGACCATTGAAGTCCCCTGCTAGCATAACAATGTCTCTGTCCTCTGTCATTGCGGTTGTTTGTAAAAGTTGCTCATAAAAGCAGTCTTTCTCATCTTTGCCTAGGCCTGCTTGGGGAGCATAGGCAGAGATGATTGACAGTAGTCTCCTGCCTACAACTAATCTAAGCTTAATTATTCGATTACTAACTCGAACTACCTCTATTGTCTTATTGATCCATCTCTCAGCCAGGATGGATGGTGTCAGTGATGGTGATGGTTGTAGTGGATGGTGTCAGTGATGGTGATGGTGGTGAATGGTGTCAGTGATGGTGGTGGTGGTGGTAGCGGTGGAAGTGAAGGTGGTGGATGTTGTCAGTGATGGTGATGGTGGCGGTGGTGGATGGTGCCAGTGATGGTGGTGGTGGTGGATGGTGCCATTGATGGTGGTGGTGGTGGTGAAGGTGGTGGATAGCGGCGGTGGTGAATGGTGCCAGTGATAGTGGTGGTGGTGGTGAAGGTGGTGGATCGTGTCAATATGGTGATGGTGGTGGTGGTGGATGATGTCAGTGATGGTGGTGGCAGTTGTTGTTGCTGTCGTTGCTGTTGTTGTTGTTGCTGCTCCTGCTGGTGTTGTTGTTCTTCATTTCACTGATGCTGCTGCTGCAGACAATGGTGGTGTTGCTGTTATTGTAGTCGCATATATATAAATACATACATACACACACATTCAACACAGACAATTGTGTTGTTGCTGTTGTTGTTGGTGCTGTCGCTGTTTTATATATATATATATATATGTTATATATCATCATCATCATCATCATCATCACCGTTTTACGTCCGTTCTTCCATGCTAGCATGGGTTAGATGGGTTGTCCTATTGTGGGCAATGTCTGGTCGGCTGACCATGCCTTTCTCATACAGGAACTGATTTTGGCTTAGTTTCTACAGCTGGATGCCCTTCCTAACACCAAGCTCATTTACAGTGAGTGCTGGGTGCTTTTTTCCATGGCGCCTACACGTCCACATTACAGTGTGGGCTGGGTGCTTTTTTGCCGTGGCACCTCCATGACCACTTTGCAGTGGGAGGCTGTGGGGACATATTGTCTATATGCTTCAGCTTGTACCCTATATATATATATATGTATATATATATATATATATATATATATATATATATATATATATATATATATATATAGAGAGAGAGAGAGAGAGAGAGAGAGAGAGAGAGAGAGAAAGTGAAGTTAGAAATAGCACGGAAACTATATTTTAGGTCTACTTTTTTATTTCTTTTCTTTGATTCGTCAAAGTGACATTATTGAAAAGATGACATTATAGAAAAAATGAGAGGGACAATTCTTTTAAAAAAAGAGTTCTATAATGTATATAAAGTAATACCGATTTTGATTAATTTTAAATCTTTAATTTTTAGTTTTTAATTCTTATTAATTCTTTTTAATTGTAATACTCAACATTTGATAAGATGAATTTTAATAATACTTTATATACTTTATATATATTATAGTACTCTTAAAAGAATTGTACCTCTCATTTTTTCAATAATCTCAATTTGACGAATCAAAGAAAGGAAAAAAAGAAAAACAGACCCTAAAATATATTTTCCATGCTATTTCCAACTTCACCTTTTCTCTATAACCACTGTTTTGTATAGAACCTTACTTCCCTTTTCTAATATATATATATATACACACACGGACATACACATAGTCACCCACATATATATGGGTGGGTTAAGAGTTAAAAGTAAAATGCTAAAAAGTTTAAAGAGTGCAGTTATATTTAGAAAGAAGTGTTTGATGCATTGTATAAAAAAAAGTCAAGAAGTGAATAATATAGGTGTAGGACAAAATAAGTGTTGAATATGTATCGTGGGTGTGATGAAAGTATGAGTTGTGTTGGATATGAATCTAGGGTGATTAGTATAAAAGAGAGCGTTCAAGGTGGGCGAGTGTCCAAAATTGTGTTATGATTACACAACCGTGAAAGGAGATGAGTGCCTAGATGTGAGCAACTTTTAAAAAATTCTAAATTTTATTAAAGACAAGTATCGGGAGATTTCAAATTTTGTAGAATCCTGTATTTTTCTGTTACACTCAAGGTACACCTTGTGCCTTTCAGATATTCTTTTGATTGATCTAAAATAGACCAAACACTTTCATATGGGATTCTACGCTCTTTTATCAATTTGCCTGCGCCATAGTTTTCCTTTTTCCTGGTGTCGAAAGGAAGCGACATATGCATATCATTTTTTATAATATATATATGCATACTCATATCTTTATATATATATATGTGCATATCTATTTACACACACACACACATATATATATATATATGCATATATATACACACACACATATATATATACATATATATATGTCTATATGTAAATATATATATATATATGTATATATATATATATATATATATGTGTGTGTGTGTGTTTATATGTAAATATATATATATATATGTATACTTATCAAAGGTATATATTAAGTTAGGAACTCAAAATAGTCTCTTATAATAAAATAGCTCTAAGAAAGAGATTTTTCCATGCTTAGAGCTATTTTATTGTAAGAGACTATTTTGAGTTCCTAACTCAATATATACCTTTGATATATACGGCTCCATTAATTTGTTGAGCTATTTCAAATGTAGAATAAACCTGGTTGCTATTTTTAGTGGTGTAAGTTTGTGAAACACGCTAAGATACCATGTGCATTATTATATATAGCACACTATTCAGTTTCTTAATATACTTAGAAGTGTCTAGGATACTAATTTGTCAGCCTCTGATGAGCAAGAATTGGTATTTCTATACACAATTAATTAGTATTGTGAAACAGCACCAAGCTGTCTGGGTGATTGGTAGTTACCACATTTCCGGTTTGTATGTATTTTCTTGATTTATTCCTAAATTGAGACAGGCAAAACCCGCCAGACAGTCCTATACGGGCAAGACAACCAATCTTGCCTCAAGTGGGAAAATTCCCGTCCCAACCCATGCAAGCGTCGAAGATGGACGTTAAACGATGATGATGATGATGATGATATATATATGTGTGTATCTGTGTGCATATATATATATGTATATGTGTGTGTATATATATATGTATGTAAATATATATATATATATATATATATATATATATATATATATATATATATATATATATATATATATATATATATATATATATATATATATATATAAACAATTAAGTTAAAAATGTACATCTACATATGCATACTGAAATACTAGTATGCGTATGAATACACACACGTATACATATGTAGATGTACCAAGTCTTTCACTGGTTACTTTACTGTGAGTATCCAGCTATTCTGTATGTAAACACACAGACAAACCGGTTTTTAGAGTCATACTGGTTTTTGAGGAAACACCTTTCCTCTATTCTCCAGAAAGCCAGACAAGGAATATTGAACTAGTTTCGTTGTTGTTACAACTCATCAGCAATATTTACCTATCTACCGGCCTTTCTGGAGAATCGTAAAAGCACATATCGTTATATGCTTTTTCTATGAAAATTAGTAGTGGGCAGACTAATTTGCATAGAGTGTGAGTACGTACCGGTTCAACGGAGACGATAAAAACAAATAACGAAACGAAATTAAATTTCGTTTCGTTTGTAACTCACTTTTGTATGACTGACGCTTAAACAATTAAGTTAAAAATGTACATCTACATATGCATACTGAAATACTAGTATGCATATGAATACACACACGTATACATATGTAGATGTACCAAGTCTTTCACCGGTTACTTTACTGTGAGTATCCAGCTATTCTGTATGTAAACACACAGACAAACCGGTTTTTAGAGTCATACTGGTTTTTGAGGAAACACCTTTCCTCTATTCTCCAGAAAGCCAGACAAGGAATATTGAACTAGTTTCGTTGTTGTTACAACTCATCAGCAATATTTACCTATCTACCGGCCTTTTTATCGTCTCCGTTGAACCGGTACGTACTCACACTCTATGCAAATTAGTCTGCCCACTACTAATTTTCATAGAAAAAGCATATAACGATATGTGCTTTTACGATTCTCCAGAAAGGCCGGTAGATAGGTAAATATTGCTGATGAGTTGTAACAACAACGAAACTAGTTCAATATTCCTTGTCTGGCTTTCTGGAGAATAGAGGAAAGGTGTTTCCTCAAAAACCAGTATGACTCTAAAAACCGGTTTGTCTGTGTGTTTACATACAGAATAGCTGGATACTCACAGTAAAGTAACCAGTGAAAGACTTGGTACATCTACATATGTATACGTGTGTGTATTCATATGGATACTAGTATTTCAGTATGCATATGTAGATGTACATTTTTAACTTAATTGTTTAAGCGTCAGTCATACAAAAGTGAGTTACAAACGAAACGAAATTTAATTTCGTTTCGTTATTTGTTTTTATATATATATACATACATGTATATATGTATATATTATGTATGTGTATATATATATATATATTTATATATGTATATATATATATGTGTATATATATATATATATATGTGTATATATTTATGTGTGTATTTATATTTATATATGTATATATATATATGTGTGTATATATACATATATATATATATATATATATATATATATATATATATATATATATATATATTGGGTAACCCCTGCTTACAAAGGTAGACGTAAGATTTTCTTATATATTTTTTATCGTTTCCGCTATATTTCCTCCTTCCCCCCATCCCTTCCTAGTCCTTCCACCACATTCTCCTTCTTTGTTGTCGTTCTTTTCACATTCTCGCCCACCCCGAGGCAGCCCTTCGGTCCTCCGTAGCCTCAGTACCCCCACCCCCCATTCTATGATAGAATTGGTCGACTCCGCTTTTTATAGCAGATGTGCTAGACCCCAGATACTTGCTTTCTTATCTGATTGCTGCCCCATTTCCGTGATTTCTAGATTTCTTAGTGGTATCTCTGCTTTAATTTCTCGTATATCTGTATTTATTTATTTATTGATTTTTTTTTATTGGGGTGGGGGGGGGGGATTCTGAATTAATTTTTTGTATTAATTTTTCTTACATATCGTACAAGCATTTATGTAGTTTGCATTAGAATTTATGTATTTAGCGGCACTCATATATCGTATTAGTATTCATTTTCGGGATCTGAATTAATATTTCGTATTAGTTTCGGGACTCGGAATAATTATTTCGTATTAGGTTTTTTTAGTATTTTGGCCCCCTGCTTGTTGGTTTGTCATTGTAAGATAAATTAGGCCGAGTACTACTAACTCATAAAATTCTCTCACTACAATCTCGTATTTAATATCCCGCCCCACCTATTAAACTTTTCTATAGTCTAGTGAGAGATTTGATGATTGTGGTAGGGGAATAGTAACCAGAAATTGTGTTTTTTTAAATATTTTTTTTATATTTTTAACATTCTTATTTTTCTATATAGATTTACTCCATATAGATCTACTTATTGTTTCGACTTCTCCT
This sequence comes from Eledone cirrhosa, assembly GCA_964016885.1. Classification (NCBI taxonomy): domain Eukaryota; kingdom Metazoa; phylum Mollusca; class Cephalopoda; order Octopoda; family Eledonidae; genus Eledone; species Eledone cirrhosa. The sequence goes on along the minus strand of OZ024747.1, from coordinate 31,022,564 downwards.
CCCTCTCCCTCTTGACCTCTTATCCTTAGGATTCTGCTGTAGTCGTAACTTTCAACACACGACTGGGTTTCCTCCACTCCCTCTCCCTCTTTCTTCTACTGGCAAGTTTAGCTACCCCTTCCTTCCACAAAATGCCATGATAGAATTATGTGTCTCAACAACAAACTTTTGACCAATCCTTGTGACAATCATTTTTACCATATATTTTTTATATACCCCCTGAGAAGCTCGGCTATTCATTTACCAGGATAAAAATGTTCATTTAGTCCAGAATTAGCCGTCGAAACGGCTTGAGCTCAGCCGTCGGTGTCCTACTTGTTCCTATATATATATATATGTATGTATATATATATATGTATGTATAAATATATATGTTTGTATGTATATATATGAGGCAGTTAAGGCCAAGAGGCAGGCATGGAAATAATAGAATGGGGGAAGCAGGGTACATTACATAGAGACCAGGCAACAAGTATACTGAGCTAGGAGAGAAGCAGAGGATAGAAAATTCAAGCATGTTTTGCAACGTGAGGACCAGAAACAGGAGGGGCTCGAGATTGCGAGGCAGTGTGTCAGAGAGAATTGTGATGTCATTGGAGAGAAGTGTATCCAGAATGATAAAGGTGAGCTTGCCTTCACAAGTGCTGAGGAGAAAGATGCGTGGAAGAGTCATTATGAAAGATTACTAAATGAGGAGAATGCATGGGAAGAAGAGACCCTACCTCAAGTAGACCCTATAGAGGGGCCAGTAGTACAAGTCAGCAACAGTGTAGTAAGTAAGGCAATCAAAGATATGAAGACGGGAAAGGCAATCGGTCCATCGGGTATAGCTGCCGAGATGCTGAAGGCATCTGGGTCGGTAGGTCACACCATAACCACACGTATTGTTAAACAGGTAATACTAGAAGGTGTCATACCAAAAGATTGGTGCAGTAGCATCATTGTCAACTGCTACGAAGGTAAAGGTGATGCACTAGATAGAGGAAACGATAGAGGTATAAAGCTGATGGACCAGGTCAGGAAAGTAACAGAAAGAGTTATAGCACACTTGATTAGGGACCGGGTGAAACTAGATGAGATGGTATTTGGGTCTGTGCCAGGAAGATGTACCACTGATTGCCTCTTCTTGTGAGGCAGTTACAGGAAAAGTACCTAGCTAAAAGTAAGTCACTCTACTTGGCATTCGTCGATCTCGAGAAAGCTTTTGACAGAGTTCCCTGTGCTATAATCTGGTGGGCTCTTAGAAAACTAGGAGTAGATGAATGGCTTGTGAAAGCTGTTCAAACCATGTATAGGGGAGCAGTCAGCAAAGATAGGATTAACAATGAGTATAGCAAGGAATTTAGCGTACAGGTTGGTGTCCACCAGGACTCTGTTCATCATAGTCCTGCAGGCAATAACGGAAGAGTTTAAGACCGGATGCCCATGGGAACTCTTGTATGCAGATGACCTCGCAGTTATAGCTGAATCTATGGTAGAACTAGAGAAGAAATTCCAAACTTGGAAGCTGGGACTAGAAAGAAAGGGTCTCAAAGTCAACCTGACAAAGACTAAGGTCCTTGTAAGTAGACGAGACAACAGAACCCAGATCCCCTCAGGGAAATGACCTTGCTCAGTATGTAGGAAAGGTGTAGGTAGGAACTCCATTCTCTGCCCCAAATGCAAACAATGGGTACACAAGAGATATAGCGAGATCTCAGGAAGCTTAACTTTGAATGTAAGCTTCACATGTAACAGCTGTGCTGAGACAGCAAGCAGGAAACAGCCACAAGAAACAAGTACCACCAAAGTCTGTGAGGGCTTTGTATAAACAGTAGACAGCTTCTGCTACCTAGGTGACCGAATTAGCAGCGGAGGTGGGTGTTCGGAAAGTACAATAACTAGGGTAATAATGGGATGGAAGAAGTTCAGGGAGCTACTGCCACTGCTAGCTGCAAAAGGCTTTTCCCTCAAAATGAAAAGCAGACTGTATGATGTGTGTATACAAACAGCAATCTTACATGGTAGTGAGACCTGGGCGCTGTCTGTGGAAGACTTGCGTAGATTAGAAAGAAACAAAGCCTGCATGCTCCAATGGATGTGTAATACACGAACGGCAAAGCATAAATGAATTGAGAGAGAGACTGAGCATAAGAGGAATCAAATGCTGTGTGCAGGAGAGGCAGTTGCGTTGGCATGGACATGTGATGTGTATGAAGGATGACAGCTGCATAAAAAGGTGTAGAGCAGTAGAAGTCGATGGAAACCGCGGAGTGGGGAGACCCAAGAAGACCTGGGATGAGGTGATAAAAGCCGACCTTACCCAATTACACCTCTCAAAGGCGATGACACGCGACCATGACCTCTGGCGTCACGCAGTAATAGAGATGACAAGATCCCCCCATGGGTAAAAGCCGAAGCTGAAGCATATAGACAATATGCCCCCATACCCTCCCACTGCAGAGTGGTTGTAGAGGTGCCACGGCAAAAAAGCACCCAGCCCACACTGTGAAGTGCACATGTAGGCGCCACGGAATAAAGCACCCAGCACTCACTGTAAATGAGGTTGGTGTTAGGAAGGGCATTCAGCTGTAGAAATCAAGCCAGAATCAGTTCCCGTATGAGCAAGACAAGGTCAGCCGACCGGACACTGCCCACAACAGGACAACCCGTCTAACCCATGCTATCTTGGAAGAACGAACGTAAAATGGTGATGAGGATGAAATATATATATGTATATGTATATATATATATATGTACATGCATATATATGTATATGTATATATATATGTATATATGTGTATACATACATATATGTATGCTTAAAAATAAGAATAAGAAGAAAGCAAGAACGGTGGGGATGGGAATTTTCCTCATCAGTTGTCTGCTGAGGGTCTCGGATATTTCTACGCATTAAAGGCAAGATATCTACCCCGAGTGCGTTCAATAACTAGGTACATTATTGGGAAAACGAAGGAGGGAGGGAAAGAAAATATAGGATAACAGAGGGCAAAAGAGAAAAAAGGAGAAAAGAAAAAAATAACGAATAAAGTGGAAAAAAATTTAAAAAACATGAAAGAGTGTTCAAGCAATTTGAAGAAAGATAATTCAAGTCCACGCCGATTACTGAACAAAAGTTCCAGATTGTGCGGACAAGCGAAAAGACACGTCTGATCCTACCGAGTGGAGTGAGAAAAGAACTGCTAGAGGTTCAGTCGATGGAAACAATGAGGTGGCTACCAGAAAGAGGGAGAAATACAGAGAAGGAAAGAGGGGGAAGAATAGATAGCAACAAAATAGGTAGGTAGAAGGAGAGAGAAGACGGGTCACAGCGAGACATGATAAGATATAAGGAGAATAGGATTGGCTCTGTAGTTGTAAGCACACTACAAAGACTAAATTACCTGATTTCTCTCAATGGAATGTGTATGTTATAGAATTCACAGTACCAACCCTTTCTGTCTTGATAAGCATGCATACATGGTTCTTACATATTTTCTTTTCAGCTCTCTATAAGTACTTTTAACCTATCCTTATGTATTTTCATATATATTATTTTTTTCCTCTATCACTATGTTATTTTCATTGTTTTCTTCGTTATTTTCATTGTTTTATTTATTTATTTTCATACTTTTCATTTTTTCATCGTTTTTCATTGCTAATTTCATTTTTTCTTAAATTTTCACGCTCCACATTTTAGGATATATTCCTTACTTACTTAAAACAGAGTTTTCAATTTCTACTTTTCATTGGTAGTGATAACTTTAATTTCCAATACGAAAATATAATATCTAGAACATGAAATAATTCTGTTTGCGAGGGAGGGACAATTCTATTGTCTAAGTATAATTTTAAGCCATTAAATGTCACTAATTCGAGAATGTAGTGAAAATCACTATATTTACCAATTCTACCCTATTTCTATCTTAATATACTCAGCTATGTATATGGGTGTGTGTGTTTATATACACACACATATGTGTATGTGCATGTATATATATATATATATATACACATGTATATATATGTATATATATATATATATATATGCATGTGTGTATGCATGCACTATCTGTATGTGTGTGTCTATATGTATGTGTACTTACCATGCTCTTTACCGATATTTTTTATCTCCCACTATGTGTATTAATTCATCTGATGGAGGATGATATTTACTAGTTTTCGTTTAAGTTATCGCATTCTATACCTTTTAGATTATATTCTTCAATTTACTACAATTCAAAACCTTTAATTTTGGTTATTTAGTCTTATTTACTAATTTAAACTTTCATTAGGAAACCATATCTCGAACCAAAATTATGCGGCTATGTGTAGATAGTATAAAAATGCCACTATAAGTCCAGTCACCCACTTCATTGATGACCTTCTGGTGCTTTGAAGCATCTGCAAAGATTCTTATGTTGCTGTGCTTCATGATGTCAGTAACATCATTAATGTAGATGATGAAAAGAAGTGGGCCCAACACAGTGCCTTGCGGAATGCCACTGCTGACTTTGGCTGGGCTTGATTTTACTCCTTCGACTACAACATGTTGGGCTCTGTCTGTCAGGAAACACTTGATCCACTCTAGTAACTTTCCAGTGACACCAATGTTGGATGGTTTTTTTAGTAGAATCTTATGATCAACCCTGTCAAAAGCCTTGCTGAAGTCAAGGTAGATGACATCAGTTTTGGAGACCTCTACCAAAGCTTCCAAAATATCATCAAAGTGATGCAGGAGCTGCGTTAGGCAGTCCATTGCATTACAGAACCCATGTTGGTTGGAGTTCAGCAGTCTGTTGCTTTCAAGAAAGGGGGTTATTCGGGATCTCACCACCCTCTCAAATACCTTGATATGAGAGGTGAGTGAGATCGGACGGTAGTTCACTGCAAGGGACTTGTTTCCCTTTTTGAAAACTGGGACAGAAAGTTTTCAGGAATATAGCCAGTGTCCAGTGAGTTCCTCCACAGATTAGCAAGTTGGTGTTGACACGAGCAGGGAACCTATTGGGGCCTACTGCTGAATTGTGTTTAATTTTATTTATAGCCACTAAGACATCAGGGGCGCCAAATTTTATGTCCGATATAGTGTGTTGAAGATTAACATCACTGATACAGCCCAGATCGGCCATATCAGGTTTGCTGAAAACAAAGCAGTATTGTTTCTGCAGTATCTCGCCAATGGTTTTGGCATTATCTTGGAGGGTGCTATTCAAACAGTGTGATAGCCATCAAATGTGTGTGTTGCTGTTGGCAGTATTTTAGTTAGTTAATTTTTTTGTATGCTCTTTTTATTTTTCTGATAATAGTTTTCCTGTTTTGGGGGATTCTGTACTTAGTTTTGTTCACAGATATTGGTGGGGTGTGTTTTGCACATATGTTTGTGACAGTGTCTACAAAGATCTGCGAATATGCTTTGATGTTGGGGGAAGTGTGTGCATCTGTAAAAGATGTGATAGCTCGTTCATGATTGCATCCCATTTGGCATTATAGATATCCATGTTATCAAATGGGTGAGCTGAAGAGAATGTCACTAGGATTAGCTTTTGGCTGGTGGAATCTCAGGTTACAAAGATCTATGTCATGATCTGAAAGAAGGGTTTTTTCAACTGTAATATTATGTATAGTGTTAGTGTGGTTACTGAACACTAGATCCAAAATGTTCCTCTGATATCTTGTTGGTGCAAGGAAAAGTTGGGACAAGAAAAACTCATTTATAAAGTCGAGAAGTGACTTAATTGCTTCTTTGTTGAAGTGGGAGTGCCTGGTTTCAAACTGTTTGTAGACCAATCAACACAGGGTAGTTTAAAGTCTCCCATCATAAGTATGTTATTAGAATGGCACTGTTGAATAAAGCACTTAATGCTGTTGAGGTATTCTTTAAAGCATATAATGGGTGTTCGGGGTGGCATATAGAGCCCAACTACTATCACATCATTGGTTTTGTTGCGCATGGTGACTGATTAACAGTAGCCATTGGAGAATGTGATATTTCCATCTGCTGTAAAGAAATCATGCAGAAAAATGCCAGTTCCACCCTTCCTTCTGTCGACAATATCCGCGCGGATCGTTGTGAAATTCCTCACTCTTACTTCAGCTTCTAGGGGTGAGTTGTCAAGGTGGGTTTCAGTAAGAATAAAGAAAGGGATGTGGAGTAGATGGTTACCAACCCAATCCTCAATGAATTGGATCTTCCATTTTTGTGCATTGATGGATGGGCTGATACCTTGTGTATTGAGTAAGAATGTGGAGGCTAGTGTGGTGGCTGGTTTTGTGATTGTGTGTTAGTGTCAGCAATGTGGGGGGTTGGTGCACTGAGGTAATAGCATAGGATGGTGTTGAGTGATGGCTAAAAGGCTTTTTTGTATCTCTTTTGCCAGGTTCAACAGGGCTAAAAAAGAATTTTCCTGTTTAGGAAGCAGTTTTTGAGTGGAATTGTGGTTGCATTGTTAGATAGGATTGTAGTTCCCATTTTTGTTGTTGTTGTTTTGAAAAGACTTGACCAGCATTACTGTAGCAGAGGGTGTTTTTACTGTATTGGCTTGGAGCCCCATTTCTGTTAGTGCATTGAATCCCTGGAAGGTGAGTGAAGGGACAGTCATGCAGCAGATAGGCTCTTGCATTGGAAATATTTTGGGATTCCGACTTATGCCTGTTTTAGTGTTCAATTTACTATTTGGTGGTGTTGCTGTTAATGTTATTGTAGGACGCATGATTTGGCGTTGGCTGGTAGTGTTTGTGCGTCTAGTGCCAGGTAGATGTGTGAAGATCCAGTTGCTACGTGTGCAGAACCTCTGATGTAGTGTGTAATGGCATGTTTTGGGCTTTCTTCTTTGTGTCATGGAGGAGGAGGGGCATTCTGCTTCATAGAGTTTTAAAGATTTTTATACTACAGTAGAATTGAGGTGGCGATGTGGGGGAAGAAAGCAGTGGTTTATTATTAGTAGCTGAGGTGGTAGAAGACGATGGTGGCAGCAGTCGTGATGATGATGATGATAATTGTGGTGGTTGCTGTGAGAATGGTGAAGAGATACTATCATTCAGTAAATCAGCTATTATGCTGGAATTTAGGAGTAGCTCTTCCTGTTTTGTTGTTGCTATGGCTGTTTTGATTTTCTGGCTGTTGTTGTTGTTGTTGTGTTTAACCAATATTTGAAGAGTAAATATATCAAAGTTTTTCAAAAGGGCTCTGAATTAGTTTGAAAGAAAATTTGATATGTTTAAGTTTGTTGTGTATCTGTTTAACAGACGGCGTGTTGAGTGTTTGTGGTGTTTTTTCAGCAGTCTCATTAGACATGAAGCATTTGTTTTTTGTTTGGGAGAGAGAAAACCATGTGGTTATTAAGAAGTCAATTTCAGTAAACCTGCTGGTTCGTAGTCATGTTTTGACTTTAGATATATGAGCCATTGGTTATCTGAAGATATTAAAGATGTGTATATATATATATATATATATATATATATATATATAGTAATAATAATAAATGTGAAGACTAAAATCCAAAGAGGGCTCGATAAGGATAAATATAGAGCAAATATAGAGCAAATATTTATCAAAATAACAGATTAAAGTTTAAGCAAAGAATTGCTACTTTCACCCTTAATAGGATCTTCTGAGTTTCAGATCCCGTTAAGGGTGAAAGCAGCGATTCGTTGCTTAAACTTTAATCTGTTATTTTAATATATAATATATATATATATATATATATATATATATATATATATATATACTCTTTTATGGATGTGAACTTTTGTTTATTTGCTTCTTTGAAGATATTAAAAGAAAAACGACTGTATATAATAATCTGTAGTCAAAAAACATACTAACGAGTTTGTAGATAAACACGTGATTTCCAATATATATATATATATATATGTGTGTGATCAGTTAGGCCTTGTAGCTGTGTAGCTTGCTACTGACTTTGGAAGAGAGAAATAAAAAAACACGTCTGTATGCTTCAACCATCTACTTATATATATATATCATCATCATCATTTTACGTCCGCTTTTCCCTGCTTGCAACGGTGGGACGGGAACTGATTCTGGCTTGATTTCTACAGCTGGATGCCCTTCCTAACACCAACCTCATTTACAGTGAGTGCTGGGTGCTTTTTTTTGCTGAGGCACCGTCACAATCACTTTGCAGTGGAATGCTAGGGACTAGTCCCTATCATCTCATTTATACAGCTGAGTAAACTGGAGCAATGTAAAATAAAGTGTCTTGCTCAAGGAAACAACATGTATATATATATATATATATATATATGTGTGTGTGTGTGTGTATGTATATTTATAAATATGGATTGAGAGGGACGTGGCTGTGTGGTTAGTGATAATGAGTGTTAGAAAGTCAAGGTAACACAAACAAGAGATAGACATTTTCCCATCATCAGTTGTCTACTACAAGTCACGGATGTTTCAGTGCATTATAGACAAAACATCTATCCCTAGGGCACCCATAACTTATAATCAACAAGTTATGAGGGAAAGAAAAGACATAAAAGAGGCGATTGCGAAGAGAGAGAAAGATAGAAAAAAAGACAAAAAAAGACAAAAAAACATATCGTTAGAGGAGAGAAACACAGGACAATAGCACATATAAGTAAGTAACCGAGGGGAGAGAGAGAGGACAAAGTTAAAACAAGGCAGTTGGGTTTAGGCCCAGGGGCCATATTAAAAGTGAGAGAGCTAAGAGAAACACGTCTATTCTCAGTGAGAACAGTGTAAAGAGAGTGGTAAGGGGGCTGAGAGAGAGGGGGGAATGAGTGAGGGGAGGGAGAGAGAAATGGAGAAAAGTGGAGGAGGGAGGAAAAGAGTTAATCCAAATGTATATATATATATATTTATACATATATACACATATGGACTGGCAGTATCGGTAGAGGGTCATATGCCATGCTTTGCAGCATAGAGTTACGGCCCTTTATGATCTGAGCTCAAATCCCGCCGCGGTTAACTTTGCCTTTCATCCTTATGGGGTCGATAAAATAAAATACCAGTAATGCACTGGGGTCAATTTAATCGACTTTCCCCTCCCCCAAAATTACTGGCCTTGTGTCTATATATGGAAAATATTGGATTGGCAGTATTGGTAGAGTGAGGATGCCATGCTTTGGCGCATAGAGTTATGCGTCTGGTGAACGTAGCTTTTGCGCATTTATCTAGGCCAAACTCCATTTTAATATCATCACTGAACTGCTTCACAGTGGATAATAGCCCTTGCAATTGCTCATCATTTTTTGCAAATAGTTTCAGGTCATCCATGTAGAATGAGTGGTTAATGGTTTTGTCATAGACTTTATATCCATGTTTTGTTTCATTGAGCATTTTACTTAATGGTATAAGCGCGATGCAGAATAAAAGCAGTGATAACGAGTCACCCTGAAAAATTCCACAATTAATATTAACTTCTCCAGCTTCCAGTGATGTTTTTTCACTATTCAAAAGGAGTGTCGTTTTCCATGAGTTCATACTGAATGACAGGAACCTCCTGACAATCGGAGATATTTTGAAAATCTCTAAACACTTTCCAATCCAACTGTGTGGCAAACTATCGAATGCTTTTTCGTAATCTATCCAAGCAATTGATAGATTTTTGTGTCTATTATGACAATCTTCCAGTATCATTTTGTTAACCAAAAGCTGATCTTTACAGCCATATGAGTCTCGTTTACACCCTTTCTGCTCATTGGGAAGTAGATCATTTGTTATCAACGTGATCATACGTATATTCAGTTAGGACTGATGTTAAAATTTTACACATTGTGGTCAAGCAAGTTATCGGTCTGTAATTTTTGGGATTGTTTGTCTCATCATCTTCGGAAGTAGAAATGTAATACCGTTAACTAGCCATGATGGTATCTTTTCTGTCTCCTTAACCATTTCATTGTAAAGTTGGGCTAACAGCTCATGAGACTCTGTGAAGGCATTTATCCAAAGATTTGGTATTTTGTCTTTCCCTTGGGATTTTCATTTGCTGGGTTTTCTAAGAGCCAAACGCAGATGTTCAACTGTTATATTTTCCCATGTTTGCTCCTCAAGGTGAGCTGTATCTTTCATTTGTCTGTCTATCCAAGGGGCATATATTTTATGAATATTTTTTTAGGCCCAGATCTTTTCCCAGAATTCTTTCACTTCCCCCCTGGGTGGTATTGATTTAGCAGTTATTGTTGACTTGCCAATTTTTCGGTAGAAGTTTCTTTGGTTGTTTTTGAACATATTATTGTCCTTATAGAATCTAGATCGTTTTTAAAAGCGCCTTATACGAGCAGCTGTGACTGACACTTTTGCTTGATTGTTTCTATCAGCATGTCTATGTCACTTGTTGATTTTATACTGTATTTTCTTTTCAATTTTCTAAGTTTAGTTTGTTTAACATATTCACCTACTTTGTAGTTTGTTAACATTTCTATGTCAGATCGGAGAAGGTTTATTTGGCGATTGATGTTCTCTTGCCAAGTAGGTTTTCTATGGGAATTCCTTTGTTTTTTTTCATTTTGACTCCACATAAGTGAGTGGTGACTTTAGCCGATGCATAATAGAGATGATTTAGATCAGTAATGTTTAGTTTGTTTGTGATGATAATGTTTTTGAGAGTTATGTTATTCTTGTGTATTATCCTTTGGTTTTGTTTGGAGTTCTGGATCTTAGGGAGAGTGTCTCGTTCCTCCATGTCAGATTCTTTCATTTTCATCCATTTGATCATAATTTCATTTTTCAAGTTGGCGAGTATATTCATTTCTTTATCATTTACGATCTCATTGTTTTCATTTTGAGTTTCATCTTGAGCATGCACTCCTTCCACTTTTTCGATCCTTTCTTTAATTTGTTCTGCTGTCAGTGATTCCGCCCCAACCCTGGGATTTGAAGTGTTACAATTTACCTCGTTTTTACTGACACATGTTTCATTTTCCCTTCGCTGACTTTGCGCTAATTGCTTGATCTGATCAATTTCTATATCAATTAGTAACGTTTTCTTAACAATATTTCTTTGTATATTGGCTAGTTTGTTACTGTCAATATAGTCTTTGTGTTCAGTTGTTACTGTCAATATAGTCTCTGTGTTCAGTTGTTACTGTCAATATATTCTCTGTTTTCGGGATGTTTCTTTTTCCAGTTGATATGTCTGTTCTGTATTTGATCTATTTGATGGGTAGTACATGGCAGTGTAGAAAGCCACAAGGACTTCTTTATGTCTTCCCTTGACCATGTTTCTCTCTTTTTCTTTGGATTTCTTGGTGGTGAGTATGGAGGGCCAACAGTAGGAGTATTCCGGTTATGGGAGGTCTCCAGCTCCAAACTGATGAGAAGGTTTGAACCATTAGCTGATTTTTCGACCCCAGTCTGGTTCCTCTCAGAGGGACACGGCCGTTTTTGACCCGGGTCACGGCCGATCCGGTATGAGATTTTATCATTTGACATTGGCTTTATTTTGTTGCGTTTTATCCTTAACCGCCAAGGGGTAATCATTTTGAGTTACCACTTCTAGGAGGAGTGTAAACCAAGACTAGAGGCATCGTCCTCCCCTAGAGACATGGCTATTCCCCGTATTTCTTGGTCACAGGGTTTTTTTGTTTTTTAAATTGTTATTATCATGAGTGGTTCCTTAATGTGAGCCCTGTGTGGCTAAGAAAGAAATTAATATTAATAATATAATATACTTTTTGTTGAAGTTGCCTCTGTTGTTGTTGGCTATGCCGGTGGTGCTGAGACTTTTTCTATTGTTGGTGGGGAACTTCAGTGCCATAGTAGTTAACTTTTGACGGAGTCACTATGTCAGTTTATTTATATCTTTTGTTAGCCTCTCCCTTGTCTAGTGTTACCACCACCTTCCCCTTTCTTAAGTTAACAGAAGGTTGTGGGGGAGTAGTGGTGGTAGCAATGATGGAGTGGTGGCGGCAGTGATGGGATAGTGAGACTGTAGTGATGGCAAAAGAGACATCCTAGATAGAGGAAACAATAGGGGCATTAAGTTAGTTGACCAGGTCATGAAAGTCACAGAAAGAGTTATTACTCAACTCATCTGAGACCAAATTGATCTAGATGAAATGCAGTTCGGGTTTGTGCCAAGTAAAAGCACCACGGATACATTTTTCCTTGTACGGCAATTACAGAAGTACCTAGCTAACAGTAAACCCCTCTACTTAGCTTTTGTTGGCTTGGAGAAAGTTTTGACAGAGTCCCATACACCCTAATCTGGTGGGCTCTTAGAAAACTAGGAGTAGATGAGTGGCTTGTGAGAGATATACAAGCCATGTATAGAGGAACAGTCAGCAAGGTTAATAAATTAACAATAGTGAAGAATTTAGTGTAACAATAGGTGTTCACCAGGGCTCCGTCCTTAACCCCCACCTATTTATTATTGCCCTTCAGGCTATAACAGAAGGGTTTAAGACTGGCTGGCCATGGGAACTTCTATACGCTGATGATCTAACTTTCATAGCTGAATCTATGGTTGAACTAGAGAAGAAATTCCAAACATGGAAACATGGCCTAGAATCAAAAGGCCTTAGAGTTAACTTGGCTATGACTAAAGTTCTAGTATGTAGAAAGGAGAATAGGGCACTGGTGCCCTCTGGAAAATGGCCATGTTTGGTATGTAAGAAGAGAGTAGGTAGAAATTCCATTCTATGCCCCAAATGCAAACTATGAGTACATAAAAGATGTAGTGGGATCACAGGTAAGCTATCTAAGAATGTAGACTTTAGTAAGTAGCAAGGACCCACTTGATGCAGTAAGTAGCAGTAAGTAGCAAGGACCCACTTGATGCTATCTCCTTCAACTGCCCAGATGGTTCTATAGAAATAGAAGACACTTTCCATTACCTGGCTGACAAAATCAGCAGCTATATAAAAAAGTGCAGAGCAATCAAAATTGATGGAAGCTTAAGAGTGAGTAGACCAAAAACCCTGCTCTCTTACACTTCTCTAAGACAATGTGACTGGATCGAGATCTTTGATGTTATGCAGTTGTAGAGAAGACCCCGCCCTCCCTTGCAAACAAATTTAAGCCTACAGACAGTAGGCATCTCTTAACCCAATATACACCCCCACTGCCACACACCCTACTCCATCCTCCTATTTCTGTCCACTGTAAAGTGGTCGTGTCGGTGACAAAACAAAAAGCACACAGACCACACCATAAAGTGGTCATGTAGGAGACACTGTAAAAAGGCTCCCAGTCCACACTGTAAATGTGGTTGGTGTTAGGAAGGGCATCCAGCTGTAGAAAACCTGCCAGGGACAGTTCTGTATGAGTGAGACACGGTCTTCCAACCAATCCCGCCGCAAGTGGAACAAAATCATCAGGAAGCTTCCTGATGATTTCTCACGAATGAAACAGTTCTAGTCCTGTAGAAGCTCTTCTATATATACGTGTATATATATATATAATATATATATATATATATATATATATATATATATATATATATATATATATATATATATATATATATATATGTATGTATATATATGTATTTTTGTGTATAAGGATATTTATTTATATAACATCATCATCATTGCCTTACATGCTTTGTTGCATTCTGAGAATCAACAGGTCAGCAACCTGCATTTGCATATATTCCTTTGAAGTACGGTTTCTATGGATGGATGCAGTTCCTAATGTTAAACACTTCATAGCGTGTATCAAGTGTATTTTATTGCGGCATCAGCATTACAAATTTACATAGTCGGCTAGATGTATTTTATAATGGTACCAGTGCTACCACTTTACAGAGTCAAATATGTAGAATTTATCATGGCACCAATTCTAACACTTTCCAGAGTGAAAATAGTGGAATTTATTATGGCACCAGAACTACCACTTTACAGAGTGAACTGAATGCAAATTATTATAGCACCAAATCTGCCACTTTACAAAGTGGACTACGTGTACTTTAGGCTGTAGGTTGAGTGAATTTCTTTGTAGCACTAGTTCTACAACTTGTCAACCTAGAAGGATAGTGTTAAGGAGTTGGGGAATGAGAGCAGGGAGGGGAGTAGAAAATATATTGCATGCCCCATAAAAGATGGGGAGGTGACCTTAAAGAGAGTGAGTGGTATTTGCACATCTTTCCATGTTGGCATGATTGGATGAGGAAGTGGGAATTCAGAAATGTCAGTGGTTTAGAGGATATATGTCTGTGTGTGTGTATATATATAGACATATGGTGGCTGCCAACTCGTTTTCGAGTATGGCCACTACTTTATATCCATGTAGGAGAACTCCTACCGATGTGCTGAATGAGTGTGACTTTTTAGTCCAGCCAGCGACTTGAAAACTCTGGTACAAACACTACACTTGTGACAATTATTGACACATAGTCCTGGGCCCATGGTACCATGTGACAACAAGTGCAGAGAGATCTCCAGATATAAAGCAATGCCTGTGCCATGAAGCTTTTATAGTGAGCAAAGGCACTGCACAAAGCCAGTCCCACTCTCTTAACCAAGATGATATTTACCAAAAAGAAGAACAAGTCAACATCATTGGATACCATCAGAGTTGCAGGTGTTATATCAGAGTTTTCCTTGTCCTAGAATTCTGCCTTGACAAAGGCTAAGGGGTCATCTCTCCCGGTGATTTTGGATGGCCATTGACTCTTAAGAGCTCCTTTGCCCTTTGACAGGTTTTGTTTTTAGTCCTGCAGGATGTCCAAAGTCACCCTCCTCACCAAGAAACCTTGGTGGGGTTGCCAGTTTAGTCGCCAACGAGACATGAGACAGGTTGTACTGGGATACATGTTACCAGTAGCACCAACTGGTGACCTGACATATACATACATATATACATACACATATATACATATATATACATATGTATATATATATATATATATATATATATATATATATATACACATATATATACATATGTATATATATATATATATATATATATATATATATATATATATATATATATATATATATATATATATAGAGAGAGAGAGAGAGAGAGAGAGAGAGAGAGAGAGAGAGAGAGAGAAAAGGTGAAGTTGGAAATAGCACGGAAAATATATTTTAGGCTCTGTTTTTCTTTTTTTTCATTTCTTTGATTCGTCGAAGTGACATTATTGAAAAAATGAGAGGGAGAATTCTTTTAAAAAAGAGTTTTATAAAGTATATGAAGTATATAAAGTATTACCGGTTTCATCGTATTATTAAAATTCATCAAATGTTGAGGATTATAATTAAAAAGGATTAATAAGAATTAAAAACTAAAAATTAAAGATTTAAAATTAAGAGGTAAGTTTTTTTCATTTTCTCTGTTAGGAGACTGACATATATATCATTATCATCATCATCACCGTTTTACGTCCATTCTTCCACACTAGCATGGGTTAGATGGGTTGCCCTGTTGTGGGCAATGCCAAGTCAGGTGACCATGTCTTGCTCATACAGGAACTGATTTTGGCTTGATTTCTACTGTTGGATGCCATTCCTATCTCAACCTCATTTACAGTGAGTGTTGGGTGGAGATTCCTTTACCGTGGTGCCCACATGACCACTTTACAGTGTGGACTGTGTGATTTTTGTCATGACATCTACATGACCACTTTACGAGGACCTTGGTTTTTGTCAGGTTGACTTTGAGACCCCTTCTTTCTAGTCCCTGTTTACGTGTTTGGAATTTCTTCTCTTGTTCCACCATAGGGGTATGGGGACATATTGTCTCTATGCTTCAGCTTCGGCTTGTACTTGTGGGATGTTGGGTCTTCTGCATTACTGCATATCACCAGAGGTCTCAGTCGTGTGTTATCGCCTTTGGGAGATGCAATTGGGCAAGGTCAGCTTTTATCACCTCATCCCAGGTCTTCTTCGGTCTCCCCCACTGCAAGGCTTCCATCGACTTTTAGTGCTCTGTACCTTCGTATGCAGCTGTCATCCTTCATATGCATCACATGTCCATACCAATGCAACCGCCTCTCCTGCACACAGCATTTGATTCCTCTTATGCTCAGTCTCTCTCTCAATTCATTTATGCTTTGCCGTTCACCTATATTCCTATTACACATCCATCGGAGCATGCAAGCTCCATTTCTTTCTAATCTACCCAAGTCTTCTACACACAACGCCCAGGTCTCACTACCATGTAACATTGCTGTTCGTATTCGCGCATCATACAGTCTGCCTTTCATTTTGAGGGAAAAGCCTTTTGCAGCTAGTAGTGGCAGTAGCTCCCTGCACTTCTTCCATCCCGTTCTTACTCTAGTTACTGTACTTTCCGAACACCCACCTCTGCTGTTAATTCGGTCACCTAGGTAGCAGAAGCTGTCTACTGTTTCTACAGAACCCTCACGGAATTTGGTAGTGCTTGTTTCCTGTGGCTGTTTGCTGCTTACTGTCCCAGTGGAACTACTACATGTAATGCCTACATTCTTAACTAAACTTCCTGAGATCCCACTACATCTCTTGTGCACCCATAATTTGCATTTGGGGCAGAGGATGGAATTTCTACCTACACTTTTCCTACATACTGAGCAAGGCAATATCCCTGAGGGGATCTGGGTTCTGTTTTCTCATCTACTTTGTCAGGTTGACTTTGAGACCCCTTCTTTCTAGTCCCTGTTTACGTGTTTGGAATTTCTTCTCTAGTTCCACCATAGATTCAGCTATAAGTGTAAGATCATCCATGTACATAATTTTCTATCCTCTGCTTCCCTTCTAGCAAAGTATACTTGTCATCTAGCTACCCTCCTGATCTCAATGTAATGTACTCTGCTTACCCCGTTCTTCCATTCTTTCCATGCCTGTCTCTTAGCCTTAATTGCCTCATCTACCTTATTGTTCCACCACCAAGTCACTCTCCTCCTCCATGTGGTCTTACCCCAGCCACAAATCTCATCTGTTCCCTTTAGTATGTTATTTTTTAGGAACTCCCTGCGCTCTTCTGTAACTATCTGTTCTTCTTTACTGTAATAGGCGTTGCGTAAGATATCTTTCAACCTGTTACCGGCTGAGGGATCTTTTAGCTTCCAGATCTGTCTTCTCCAGGTTGCCTTCTCTTTCCAAGTAACTCTAGTTCTGACAATGAAGACGCTGACAACTAAGTTATGTTGGGAGGTACATTCCTCACACGGGAAAGCTTTTGTGTTTACAACCGTCCATCTATCTCGCCCTCTGATAAGGTTAAAATCTATCTGACTAAAATGCTCCTCTCATCTATAGGTGATTATATGGTTGTCAGGTTTTTTGAAGTTTTTGTTACATATAGACATGTCATTGGCGTCGCAGAATTCTAGAAGCTTGCAGCCTTCTTCCTTTCTTACACCAAACCCGTAGCCTCCATGGACTCTATAGAGTCCATCACTATGTTTCCCAACGTGTCCGTTAAAGTCCCCTTGTCATTTATTAGAGTGGTAGTGTGCATTAAGGACTCGTAAAATCTAACCTTAAGTTCATCTGTTAACCCAGATTGGAGTGCGAAAGTGGATATACTTGTAACTATTGTTTTATTCAGGACTAGTCTGAGTTTGATGATTCTTGCATTCACCCTGTTCACTGAGATTACCTTATCTACCCATTTGTCAGCTAATAGTATACCTACACCACCCATCTCATTGTCATTTCTCACCCAGAAAAATTAGTATCACTCACTTTTTGCCTACAAGGACTCTAGCGGATCTCCTCTCCATCTAGTCTCTTGCACACAGCATACATCAATTTCCTTTTGCTCTAACATCTCTATGATTTCTCCTACTCTTCCTTTCATTGTGCTTACATTGATGGTGCCAACTCTGAGTTTTGGGCTTTTGCCATCACTGGTGGGAAGGGGTGAATTTTTGCAGGGTAGTGTGTATGCTTTCTGTCGTTGAATTAAAGCTTCGAATGGACACTTGGTAATTGGTGGATTCATATTCATTTATTAATTCGGGGTTGTTCCATTTATCCCCAGCTTATCCATAGATAACGGTAAACAAGAATTTCTTTGGTGCAGGTATAGAAAGAACGATAGTAGTAATGGCAGAATTTGTTGCCACAGGTAATGGGTGAGGATATGGTGCTGTGGTTTGATTGGTTGAAGAGTATATGGTGGAGTGTGTGTGTGTGTGTGGGGGGGTGAAATTGTGACATAGGTAGCCATCATGGCGTATGTCGTCACTGAAGATTCGGAGGGAATAAGCAGCTACAAGTTGGCATATTCGACAAGGCGAATGCACGAGAATTTCAAAGATGGTCACCGACTAAATGATAGATTGATTGGGATGAGTTCATAGAGAGTTGGAGAGAGAGAGGAGGAGAATGTCCAGCAAGGTTTATTTCCAAAATAAGTTGAAATATACGTTGGGGAAAATAAGTGAATAATAATAATAATCTATACAGGACTTTTTCAAATTGTGGAAGAAAAATACCTGTAGAGACAAAATAATCTATGGATGGCTGGGATAAGTTGAAAATCTTTACAAATCCATAGAGGAAGGTCAAAAGCCATCTATATTTGTAACACTGAAATGAATGAGTGAGAGAAAGGGGTAGGATTGCACATAGCACCATTATATATAGGATTATTAGATTGTCAGACTTCCATTGGAATGTGCAGCAAACTTCTCATTAATATCAACTAAATATTTGGCAGCAGCTTTTACTTTTAGCAGTTGAGAATATGTTAATTTTAAAGAAAGAAAAGTAATGTGGATTTGTGTCAAGAGAAATGACAGAAATGAACAAGATTAGTGATGCTTAATAAAAGCAAAATTCATTATAAGCAGGGATTCATCATCAGTGAGGGTGTATGTATTATACCATTGGAGAAAGCGCTTTTGATCCGTTGGATTAGTTTCAGGCTTAATGTGTTATGTAGTACTTCACCAATAAGTTTGTACACCATGCTTTCTCAAGATCTCTGCAACAGGATCAAAGGAAATAATTTTGGTAGATGAGCTGTAGTTTATTGCATTTTGAAATTGAGTTTTCATTTCTCTAAATTTTGAGTTTTTATTACTCTGGGGAGAGGCAGAATGTAGGGTGGGATGTGAAATGGCAGAATCATTAGGGTGTTGAATAGAACATCTTATGGTATTTGTTCTGGACCTCTGCAATCTGAGTTCAAATCCTGTTGAGACTAATTTGGCCTTTCATCCACTCAGGGTTAATAAAATACCATACTTGTCCATGGTAGTGGATTGGTGTGATTGATAGTACGTCATATAAGATCCCTTGAAGTATTTATTCTGTTATTTCATGTTCTTAGTTCAGATTCTACTTAGTGATTCAAACCCAATTGATGACCAGAGCTAATCACCCAACCATGGGACCACAACTAATTATGAAAACTGCAATGGGTAGAGTCAAAGGGTTGTGGTAATGGGGTACATAAAATAACTAGGAGTAGTATGTTAGGGTGTGTGGCTTAGTGGTTAGAGAATTGGATTCAGAATCATGAGGTTATGATTCCTGGACTGAGGACAATACATTATGTCCATGAACAAGACACTGTATTTCATATTACTCTTTCTGCCAGGAGTTGCAACTAGTAGATAGAATCAGGAATGGAAAGACCAATGGAAACTTTGGTCTGATTTGATGAGTTCTCCCCTACTCATTAAGTGAAAGAGGTCTGCAATCTTGTTGATCAATTCCCCACTAAATTGTAGGGTTGGTTTTGTTGATTGTGCTTCTTTGCTGCAACCATTGGTTTTGTGTTTAGTGAAAGTCAATCAATATAAATTACAAAATTCTTCATTTGGACATGATTTTCTAAAGTTTGTAATCAGTTGTATGTCACATATAAAAGAAGGTCATTAGCAGATATGACATTTTGGAATCCGAAACAGCAGAAAGGCCAATTCATGGCATTGTCGGAGATAATCATAAAAATACTATTTCTTCTCTGTAGAACTGTTGGAAGCAGAATGTCTCAGAATGGTTTCTTATTTTCTAGATTAATTTTTCTTTGATTTTTGTTATATTAAATTTCTTATATTCTAAATGCTGAGAGAACCCCAAGTATATCCTTGGTTAACATTTTTATATAAATTGCCCATTTTACTGAATACCTTAAACCGTTTGTGGCAATATATAATGTTTGATAGGAAACCATAAATGAATCATAAAGTTTATGCTTGTGTCTTTATATGTGATTATAGTAAAAGCAAACATCAGATTTAGCAATTTCAATTCCATGGGGATTATTTGTAATAAAATCAATATATTTATTACAGGTTATCAAGTAGAGGTGTCAGAAAATATCAATAGAAGCATTCTTTTAGTTTTGCTTAATATAGTGTTAGCTAGAATAAACAAAATAGTTGTGCAAGGTTTTTTTGTTCTTTGGTGTTTCTTTTTTCTACTATTCATATGTAATTTTTTTAAATATCTGCTTTAGAAAATTAAACAAGAAATGCTACAAATTTATGACCAAAGATAATCTAACAAAGTTTGAAAATTATATAGCAATTGATGTGTAATTTTTATTTTTATTTCAATGTATACTCAATTTTATTATTTTTTTTAGATAAATATATTTTCAAACTCGCATAAAATAGCTGATTTATGAATTGACATGTTTGGTTCTATTTGACTTTCATTAGTTATTAAAGTAATAAATGCTACATCTGACCCCATTATGACTTAAATATGCTGAAAATCTTTTATATCCTTGCCATAACGTGTATGTGATAGAGAATATATGAATAGCAGTAGTTCTATGACTGATGCAGCTTTAGAATTAATATTAAGGGTCATATACGATATACTATTTAACATCGACAGAAACTTTGTGAATTGTTAAGAAAGTAAATTGTGTGATAGATAGAGGGATAGATAGATCAATATGAGGTTTGGTAAGAAAGCTAGAGGCTACACAAATATAATCTATGATAAGCCTCTCAAACATCTCAGGGTCATAGACTATTTGTGATTGATATATATCAGTATAGGGTACTAGAAAGTAGCCAGGAAGGAAAGAAGGAAATTATTGTACACAGAGTGTAATAATAGTTTCAATCTGCTTGGAAATATTTAAATCAAAGTGTGGTAGCAGGGTTCGGGTGAAAGGCTATGTTTTTCTGAAAAGAAACAGGTCATGTAGTTCTATTTTTCCATATTTCTGTAGTGATATTTGTGAACAGAATAAGGAAAAATTAAAGAGATTGCAAATGGCTGTGAATAGGTCAGAGGTATAATGTTTGATGGTTGTATACTTGATTCCAAATGGATTAACAGATTTATTAGCTTTGAAAGGGAAGTTGGTTTACTGAACATTCTATTGAGAATTTAGTTACAGTGGAAGGATATCAATTATAAAGATAATTTTATGATTGTTTATGAGAAGTTAGACATAAGAAGTAGTAGACATAACATTTTGGGTAGTGTTTTTAATGCATCCACTAAGACTATTAAGTTTTATTTTTAGATAAGATGAAAGTTAATAGAAGTTACAAGGAGTTGTATTTTACTACAAATTAAAAACCAAATGTAGTATTTGTCTCAGAACAGCCCACCATACAAATGTTTTATTTGTTTCTCTTAGCAAACATACCACTGGAGTATGGTTCACTATTATATAATTAGTTGTATATATTTCTGAGCTGAACCTTTCATCATTTCTCATATGAATATAAACTGACTGAGTTTTATGAACTTTCAAGATTTTTCCATAATGCTTCTATCTCTTATAAATAAAAGTATGTTCATTACATACCATTCTTACTAGAATTCATACTATAACTGAAGAAGTTTGATAGCAAAATATCGCAAGTTTTTTTTTTTATATTACAAATCTCATAAATGATAGCTTCTCACAACAAAAACCGACAGTAACAACATATTCCTGAAGAATATGTTACATAATAATCCAAGTTCTTGATGCCTGAATCAACACAGAGAATGTAGTCATAGATACACACAAAGCAGGATTGTCTTGTGTCATAGGCAGAATTATAGCTAAGGTAAATGAAAGAGACAGTCCCTGTTTGCCCTGGGTAGCACTTTTTTTAGGTAGATTCTCACTGTTTTGTATTTGTCATGGGGGTAAATCAAACTCAATGACTGCTCCTGGTAACCCAACTACTAGATAATGATTATAGGTCCACTTAATTGGATATGACCTAAGATTAAACAATTTCAAAAATGTTACTGTCTTATAGTTCTAAAATATATCATTTGATATAAGCTACTAAATCTGTTGGATTCTCTATGCCATCACACGTTGTTTCTGAATATATATTCCTGCTCTAGCACAGGGTCAGATTTAGACCTTGGGAGGACAGGGGCACTTCAGGTTTGGGGGGCCCCCATTGTTTATAAAAAGATTAGAATACAGAGCAAGCCCCGAATTTTCCATTTCAAAGTCAGTTTGGTGCAAGTAATTGGAATTGAAATGTTAAACATACAGGTATTGAATTTAAAAAATTTAACCATCCTAAAACTAAAAAGCCTAGCAGTTGGCACAAATAAATTGCCCCCCACCACTGCAGGGCGCCCAGGGCAATTGCCCACTTTGCCCCCATTCAATCCGTCCCTGTCCCAGCATGGCCAGAGTCTAATATCATAAACCAGTAGAAATGTAATATCTGATATATGTGAAAATGTCATCACTAAATTCCAGTCAGCTGCCACTAAAACTGACTACATTCTAGTCATGTATTAGAATAACATGTGAATTTGAGAAAGGGATTTACAGCCAAATTTCTTTGGACATTTTGCCATGTTCAAGAAAGCTGCTTATTACCAACTCTGTGGTTGCTATTGAATTAGTAAATGTTCTGTCATAGAAATGGAAGAGTTTAGTCTTCAGCTTAATTGACTATTTTGTTTATTGTTATTTGTCTTTTTTTTGTGTGCGACATATTTTATTTTATGTATATACATATATATATATTTTCTTTTTTTTTTTGGTTACCTTTTAAATCATATCTAAGCTTAGTTGTCTTTTTTTGTAACCCAACAGGTATCAAATTTACTTTTCTGATAATCATAAAAATGAACTTGTGCCTCCCAAAGGCATAAGAAAATGAGTGCTTATTTAATAAAGAAAATGTCTCAACATTCATGTTTCATAAAACCATCACTAGGAGTTTCCAAAATTCTTAGAGCAGAAAACTAATCAAAAACTTTTCTAATTTCCTTTCTGAAAGTCCATATGAAAATTATTTCTTTAGGGACAGACTAACAGAAACCTTTTATTTCGTATATTATTTTCATCTTGCAAAAGTCTAGTGGTTGTATATTTTCCTTGTATTTTATTATATGCCTTGTAATTATGTTTTGAATAAATTGTTTGCTCTATGCTGACACTATGTACAATACCTTGTAAAGTTTGTCATGCATATGGGGAAAGGGAGATAGTTTAGAAGCCAGTATGAAGAAAGTGGAACTGCCAAATTACATTCTTTACATGTATATTACAATTTGCTAATAAATCATTGTGGGATTTCAAAATGAAAACAACTACTTGAAACATTTTTATTTCAGCTGGCTTTACAACTAACTCGATTTTTAGTTTAGTTTTTATTCATTTGTTAATATTATAGTTTATATTGGTTTGTAAAGGAACAGAAATCTTGTAGTATCATTGGTTATAGTTATGTATGGAACTGTAACAATTGATGGAGTTGTAGTCACAACATCATGATGTACAATGTGGTGATGTGTCTTAGGCAAATTAAAACCTGGCAAAGCCCATCCCATCTCCGAACATAGCCAATTTTTTTATTGGTATTTGATTGGTATATTTTATCAACTTTAAATAGCTGAAAGGCATTGCTGACTTTAACAGGATTTGAACTCGGAGTGCAGAGAGCCAGAATGAATACTGCAAACCATTTTATCTGACTTCCAATGACTCTGGTAATTCACATATTGGGTAAAGTTCTCTATGTTTAATATTTTAACGTAGAACAGAGGCAAGCTCCTCATGTCTTAAATATAAGATACAGCTGTCATTTAATTTCACTTAGATAGCTACTGCTTCTTAGTATAGAACAAGAATGTGATAGCATCTTGATTTTCCTCTCATAGATCTCCTATTCCTATTTAAACAAATAGAAGATTTCAAGTTAATGTATCATCAGATACATTGACAAAAATGTAGCTTCATACAAATGCAGATTTAGGGATAAAAAGACAGCTTTGTATTTCTAAAAACAAACAATTGTATCTACATATTTAAAGTTCTGCTGAGCAAATATATATATATATTGACCCATTAGCTCACTTGTAATGCATCATTTCTGTCACATGTATGCATTAGTTTAAGTATAAATCAAGTAGAAATGTTATATTAAATTCCTTTTTTCATACCAACTGCATTGTGAAATCACTGTGTGTCAAAATATAAATTGACAACTATGCATTTTATTCCACCTGCTTGTATGTCACACTAGCTCTATTTCTATTTCTATAAATGCATATAAGTAAATATAAGTAGTAATAATGTTTAACGTTCCACCACCGACTGAGTTTTTGAACAGAAAACATCCATCTAGAAATTTACAATTAAGAGTGTTTCATTTTCTTTTTTCTATATATATTCATTATATATAAACATTCATTTGTAATTGCTGAGTTGATAAAGTTGAAACGAATCTGACTACTCTTCATAAGAAATATCTATAGCACTATTTCAGAATTGTTACTATCTTGCCACAATTGCTATATATCATAATAGATCATGGCATTTCTGCAATATCCAGCTTAATTCTTACTTAAGCTGTGAGGGAATTAGAAAATTGCAACTGCCATCAAATATTGCATAGCTATATTTTACTATTTCATAGCTTCTCTTGACCACTCTCACAAAACTTACAGTGACCACTCACTCCATTACCAAAACGAGGGCTTCCATCTGCAAGAAATCATATGGACTTAATTTGCTTCTCTGCAAGATTTCGATCAGAGATCTATGATATTTTTAAAGGCAGTGACAGATTTACTTCCACTTGAATACATTGATCACTCAAAGTATAACAGAAGAAATTCTGCTTGGAATTTCTCCAATACAATCATTTCCTATCGAAGGAAATATGATTAAAGATTTTAAACATTTCCTTAGTATTGATATTGATAAGTACTTTGGTCAATGCAGACTCACTTTACCGTAAATGGAGCACACTCGGAAAATTTATGATTGCAGCAAAAGAAAATGGATTGCATATGGACTTAAGTAGATTGATTTTATAATTTTGAATGGTTGATTTAGATGCTTCCTATGAAAATCGTTTGATTTCAGATACAACTAAAAGTGTGATTTACTTGAAAAGTGTAACCATTAAATGTTAATGAAATATTACTTCTGTATTTATCTTGAGAAATGGTGAAGGGGAAGACAACAACATTTCAAATGGTTAATGTGTGGCATGTAGAGTTGAAATAGTCAAATAAGTAAAATATTAGACAACTAACAATGTGCTTTTGAGTCCATATTTACTGAAGGTATTTTGTATCTGGAGGTAGAATGCATAATCTAATGGGTACCAGTTACTCTACATGTGAGAAATACAAGGCCGACCAAGATACTCTTATGGAATGACCAAATGAGGTTTATTTCTCAACATAGTCACTGAAAAGAAACGTTGCATTTATCAATAAGATTTGAGTTGTATGCAAGATTTCACATCTCTAGCATTACTCCTTCATAGTGAGCCTGCAAACTTTTCAGCTGATCCTCATAGGTTGAAGAATGTCATGCGTAGATCACCAATATATATATATATATATATATATATATATATATTATATATATATATATATATATATTGACAAGGGGTTTGATTGGAGACCATGTTTTGAAGCTGAAACAATTAGATTGTGATGTTGTGATGTGTCAAATTTTCTCTCACATCACTCTGATCTGGCTACTGACACAATTACACTGCAGCTGTTTGAAACTTATTTTCTGCTTAACATTTATAGGCTTCAGGGTTTTTTTCCTTACTTTTTGAACTTATGGATATATATATATATATATATATATATATATCTGTTGTGTTGTTCTTCTTTGACCTTTTGACATCAGTGGTTGGTAGTCTTTTCTAGATTCCATTTTTCTGTCTGTATATAAATCAATACTTATTATTGCCATCCAAATTGTTTTATTTTCCCTTCCCTTTCTCTTTTGCATTTCTCTTGTTTTTTTTCTTCCTCCTTTCTTTCTTTCCTTTGTCATGATGGCTGACTTTTAAATTAAGCAGACATTGTCTTGTCATTTTAATATATATATATATATACACACACACACACACAGATATATATGTGTGTGTGTGTGTGTTGTATTTCTTATATAACTTTCTAGTCTATGAATCTATAGAAATTAGATTCTTACTAAGTAGATTTAATCTTAACAATTCTTGGTGTCAAAACAGAAGGGGCAAATATATGTTCTCACATATATATATATATATATATATATATATATATATATATAAATATTCACACTATAGTGCAGGTCACCCCCATCATCCCCAAATCCACATGTCACACCAAATTCTGGGTCACCCATTTCTTCATTGCCACAAAGAACAGGTCTACAAAAAACAAGCACATTTTATCAAAAACATGGGGGGAGGTGGTGAGAGCAGACCACAGATCGCTGAAGCTCACTGAGGAGATGACAAAGGACCATGACAAGTGGAGAGATGCTGTGCTGAATAGGACCCATCCCACCCTTGCAAGCAGGGAAAAGCGGATTTAAAATGATGATGATGATGATGATATATATATATATATATGTGTGTGTGTATGTGTGTCTATTTTCCTATTACCCACTCTATTACCCTAAGTATTGAATACTCTGGGGCGTTATGGTCCATCTGGTTCCTTACCACACCTCCATCATTATATATACATATATATATATATATATAAATTACACAATTACCAAAGTTATGTTCAAATCATTTTATTGCTGACAATCGTTTCTTCCAAACTTTCGTGTGGAGTCATCGGAGCTTTATCAATGTTTGTACATATAACTAACCTCGTTATTCAACTGAACAATCATATAGATACATATATATTGATGTTGTGAACAAAAGTATTAGGCATAAATTTATATATGTCTAATACCTTTGCTTGTTCCCTTCATATATATGACTAACACATGTGCACTCTCTACACGCTTGCATATGTACTGCTAGTGTCCTCATTCTTCCTCAATGCCTCTTTAATTATTAGGCTATTCCCTTGTATTATCTGTTGCATGTATTCCACTCTGTGCTTTTACAGTATCGATAAAATAAAGTACCAGTAATGTACTGGATAATTGCTGGTCTTGTGCCAAAAGTAGAAACAATTATTATTATTATATATATATATATATATATATATATATATATATATATATATATATATATATATATATACATATATATATATGTGCACACAGACACTTAAATATATCCTTTATATATTTTTCCTTATTTATTTTTTAATATACATACTTTCCAATTAGAAGAGTTCTCTCATATTTTCTAAGATATATCACTCCAAATTTCTCATATTTCCATATGAGTACCTTTAAATATGCTGTCTTCAATATTTTGTTTTAGTTATTGTATATATATATATTGCACATACACACAAGATAAAGGGTCTCATACACACACATATGTGTGTGTGTGGTACATATATTGTTTTCATTTTTTCTTTTTTATGAGTTTGAAAGAAATATATATATATGTATTGTTTTCTTTTTTTTTAATGAGAATGAAAGAAATATACATTTCGTCATATTACATACACAAATGAACAAAAGTTCTCAATTTCCTAAGTTTCAGTTTAATTTTCCACCTTTCTACATTGTCCCCTTTTAACACTAATGCATTGTTTTCATTAATGGTGAAGTAGATGTGCTATAAATAGTGGGTCTCATTGAAATTATACCCTAACATTTGGCAAAATCTTTTATATTGGTCTTTATTGTTCTAGATACATTATTTTCTATGTCAGGAAAAAATATGTGATGGTCACATCTGGAATACCACTTGTTTGATCATGGGTGCACTGGGCTATACAGCAGGTAAAACAGTAATGAAACAATGAGAAATATTCTGTAGGGTTTCTCAAAATGCTACAAATAGATGCCCTTCCTAGAATCAAATTTATTTCTAAGTATGGTGCTTATTCCACTGAACTGCTGAATGTAAACTCCACTAATTGTTTAAGTGATGTCAGTGTGGAGATATGCATGGAAAAACAACAAGCATACTTTTATACACACACATATGTACATACATGTATCCATGCATACATGCAAACATACATACATACACATGTTCATTGATACATATGTATATATATAATTATGTATACACACACACATACATACTTGAAGACACATACACATGGATACATACAAATATACATGCATAAACACATATGTGCATATACACATAAATACACACACATATATGCATAC
Organism: Eledone cirrhosa; assembly: GCA_964016885.1. Taxonomy (NCBI): domain Eukaryota; kingdom Metazoa; phylum Mollusca; class Cephalopoda; order Octopoda; family Eledonidae; genus Eledone; species Eledone cirrhosa. The sequence continues at coordinate 30,994,225 of OZ024747.1, read as the reverse complement.
ATACATATGCACACATATGCATACACGCAAACACATACATACTTACACACATGCATACAGATACATGCATACATAAATACATATGTGTGTATGTATTTATAGTAAATGTTTATGTGATTTTGTATAGAAAGCATTCATGTATTTACTATATGTAATTTAATGTTTTTTCAACAATTTCAACTAAATTAATAATTTCACTTTTAATAAATTTCAATTAATTTGGTAAATTTACCAGACGATATTTTCTTTCTACTAATTTTTAATTTAAAGTGGCGATAAACTAGTTATGTAGAAATAATGAAAATTTTCTTCTTGGTTAATTTCATGAAGTTATAAGACCTGAGCAAGTTTATTTTGTCTGCAAGTGAGCAATTTGTTTGTCAATAATATTGTGGTCATTTATAATAATATTTTTATCAGTTACAAGAGGGAAATGAAGCAGCCATGCTTCATTGGATGTGCATTGTAAATGTGAGAGAAATGCAGAGCTTGGATGAACTGAGGGCGAAGCTTGGTTGAAGAAGAATCCGAAGTGGTGTATGAGAGAGAAGACTGCATTCATATGGACATGTGGTGCACATGGATGGTGCACAGCAGAAGGGCCTATTGAAACAAGAGGATTAGAATGGGCAATAAAAACCCTCAAGGGGAAATTAATATAACATCTCCCAAATAAAAAATATTAAATCAGGGATAACGATAGATATAATCAAATAAGTCTTTTATGTATCAAGCAGATATTTTCTTGCCTTTTTGGATGTAGTTGGTCATAAATATGAATGTTGTTGTAGTTGTTTAACTACAGCTTATTCCTAATCGAGCAAACCTATGATCAAAATTTAAACCTTTTGATTTTGCTTTATGAGATTTGTTGTTCTTTAGCTGTAGGTCAACCCATATCCAGAAAACTCATAATCAGAAACCTCAACATATCCAGGTGTATATTGTCCAATATTTCTTCCATTTTTCTTTCAAATGATAGGGTGTGATTGGAGGTTAATTTCACTAATATATTATTTAGCTGGGTGCCAATTTAGCTTGTGGGTGTGCATCATAGTTTGATTTCTCTAATGTGTCTGATACATATAAGCACTGCTCCAGCATGACCAATGACCAGTAACTGGAATTATTTGAAAAATATCTTGAAGTATTTCAGTTTTACTTTTTTCTGCTATTTGCTATTCACTGTTTTCTTTCTCTGTTTGTGTCATCAGCTGCACTTTGTAAAACTTTTCCTCGGTATATTCTTTTATTTTTTAGTTTTTCAGTATAGTATTCTTGTAAAAAGAATTTCATATAACAAGATCTTTTGGTTTATTTTAGCCTTACTGTCTCCCCTAGGATTGGAAAGATTATGTGTACTCTACAAGACATTCTATTTAATCTTTTGAACAAGCTTCTCATTCGTAGTTTCCTGTTTAGTGCTTCTGGAATTCTGAGTTATTGGCTTAGAAGTGGATTAAGCAGCTGCAACTAGAATAGTTTCTACAATAAGAGACTAAACCTTATTGAATAATATTTATTTTGCTTGTGTAGATTTTTCCTTTAACAATAAAAGAACAACAACAATAAATAACTGTTTTTCTTTTCATTTACTATTTGATATAGAGCTCTCCATATTAGTGTAGGTGGTATAGCTTTTGATAGAGTTATATCTTTTACAGTTGAATGTCCTTGTAATTGTTAACCACTCAGCTGTGAAATTAAATTGGAATAGTTTGTTGGCCAGTCATTCTAAGACAAGCTATGTACAGGTCTTGTCCAGATATAATAGAGTTTTCACATGCAACTTTGTTTCTTTTCAAACATGCATTAACTTAACCCTTGCAACCTTTTACCTAACAATTATATATGTATATATACCATTTTCTATGTGACAGAAAAATGGCTCACAAATTGTTCAATGCTTTGCTTCTATATCATGTATTCTGTAATTATTTGGAAGGAAGGACAAGAAATGTCACATATTGTGAAGAGAGACTTAAAGGTTTATGGTGTGTTATTTATGTTTTGTCTATAACTGTAACTGTTCAATAGAAAATTCCACAAAACTTTTTGACTGATATATTTATGCCTATTTTCCCTATACCTCAGAATTGTATTTCTATATTTCTAAGTTATCCCTTTAGCATTTACATTAATCTATATTTACTACTATATTTTCATGGTAATTATCTTTACCTCACATAATTATCTTACATAATAACGAATCTAAGAAATTTTGATATTGTTTGTTTTAAGAACAATACCTTAATATCAGTATCAGTGACTAGCTAGAGACTGAACAGAGAGAGGCGAGAGAATTCTGGTCGGATATGGCTGGTTTAAATGCAAAAGGGTTATACTATTTAACTGAAAACTAAGCAATATACCTCAAACTATTTCAATAATAGAAAAATATGCCATAATGATGAATTTATTTGGATTGGTAGAATTGTTAAAGCACCAGATGGAATATTTAAAAGAATTTGTTCAAAGTTTTTACTTTATGTTCTGGGTTCAAATTCCTACGTGGTCAACTTTTCCTTCAGCAGTCAATAAAATATAGTAACAATCGCATGAACGAGTGAAAAGTGTGTTGGACTTATGATCATAATGTCATAGGTTCAATTCCTGGACTCGTTTGTGTGTTGTGTTCTTGTAAAGATACTATATTGTATTGAAACTTTCTCAAGCAGATAACTGAGCATTGCTTCTCTTCTTCTTGATGAGGAAATATAACAAATTAAGCAATATTAAGCATAGCAAATTAAAGTTACTGCAGTTGACGTTGCATTTCTCGTTTCCATCATAAAATATTTTCTGGTTAATTATATAGATGTGGTTTGGAATATATGTTTCTTTATACCCATATGAATATTGAGTTTCAATGATTTGTATTAGTAAAGTTTCTAAAGCAGTGGTTTCTAAACTGTGCTGCAATATATCAGGAGTTATGAGTGGTAGATAGTATCAGCAATGGAAAGACCAATGGAAACATTTTTTCCTTGGTTCAATTTGACAAATTCCACCCCACTCAGTAAGCGAATCAATTAAACTCTATATTTATCTATATTGCTGATTAAATGTATCATGAAATTAAGTAAAATCTAATCAATTTTCATGTGGTGTATATTTTTGAAATCATACACCTGATGTACATAATTTGACACATGACTAGTGATGAATGATATGATATTTAATTTTTTTTTTTTTAAATTAATAATTAACATAACTAAATTAATATGTCACAAAATTTGTTGCTTCTTTACTTTAAGTGTGTCACCAATGTGAAAAGTATAGGAAGCTACAGTATATAACAGTATTTATCAACCTACCCTTGTGGAACACTTGAAATAGTTTTCATCTCTCAAGGAACCCCTGCATAAAAATCATTATAAACCATTATCAATATCTAAATGCATTAGCTTATTTATGCATTAGAGTATTTATCACTGTTTGTGTGAGACATCTAGTGACCTTTTGCAGAAACCTCGGGTTCTGGGGTACACTGGATGAGAAACACTGGTCTAAAGTAATATATTTTTACATAAAATGTAAAAGTATATCTTTTTTGCAGAACCCCTCGCAACCTCTAGCAGATCCCTTGGGCTCCTGGTAACACTAGTTGAGAAACACTGGTTAAAATGTTTTCACATAAAATGTAAAAGTATATCTTATTTGCTTTAACTCTCCAAACATCAATCAATAGAATAATGCTTGTTTAGCTACAAAATTCTGAAATTTTCCCAACATAGAAAGTTTTTAATAGAACCTTTTGCTTCCACATATGAATGCCTAATGAATGACTTTGTGCAAATTAAGATGGAGTTACATCTTTCAATTCTAATCATTATTTCATATCCAAAGGAAGTGTTGTCTTTAACTGTCTTATATTCTGTTATATATCTTATGTATGGTCATTGAACTGATTCACCATGGCCTAAGACGTTCATCTACTGAATTAAATTAACTGATTGAGTGCTATTTAATTTTCGCTTGGAAACCTTGCTAAAAATAAAAAAAATTCTTAATTTGTTATTGTGGATTTGGCATCGAGAATGGAATTAATTTGTAAAATATCTACTCTAACATGGAAATATGTGAAGGGCTACATAACTATTCAACCCTTGCCAAAAATAATTTCAACATTACTTGATTAATGAGTGATACAATGTATATTTCTGCTTCTGGGGATATCTAAATGAAGACAAAATCTCTTCAAATATATCTCTGACTTCTGTTTACTTGAGTTTAATTGTAACCTACAAATTTGTTCTGAAACTATAGTGTAGTTTTAATGTTTTGTAACTTCATTTAACCACATTTTTCACCCACTATATAGAAGGAATTATTCTAAATAGCTCAATGATTTAATCTTACATATATTCTGACATTAACATTGATCATTAAATGAGAAACATTCATTTCTTTCACATCAATTGAAACCTGAAATGTTTTGGCATTTTAAAGTCATAATATTGAGTCTTTTCCCATTGCACTATTAATCCTTTCATTACAATATTTCTAATAGAAGACACTGTCTATGAATTTCAATTAATTTTGAAAATAATCTCAAATCTGGAGTGATTTGGGAATATAACTAACTAGCTTATTATTGACTTGCTGTTTAAAACATAACTTAACAAACTTTCTTACATAAAATTATGTTGAGAGGTGTTTAAATAAATATAAATAATTTAACCCTTTTGACACCATATATCTGATAAAAGATACTGCTCTAGACTTTCAAATAAGTTTGAAGATAATATTGAATTTGGATTTATTTAGTAATATAACTGTCTTATTCTTTATTAAGTTGTTGTTTAGAACTTAACTAAGCAAAGGTTCTTACATAGAATTTTGATGGGAAGTTCTCCCATCATCATTTAAATAACAGATCTGTATCATCGAACCAGAGATAGTTTCAACTGGTTTGGTATCAAAATGGTTAAACCTAAAGCCTATATCCATCAAACTCTCTGTTTCATTATTTACCACACATCCCTAATAAGGCATGGTACTTCAGTTACCTAATTCAAACAGGTTAGGAGGGAAAAAACAGCCTCTGCTTTATAATCAAATATTTAGCAGATTAAATTAATTAGATTAAATTCATTGCAGATTCAAATAATCAAATTTTTCGAAAATTCAATTAATTGTTTCTAATTTATGCAAATAATCTAAATTTTCACAGCCTTCTAAACTATGTAAAATGGATATAGAAGACAAGGATAATCTTTCAACTTAATTATATATTTTAACTGGAAGGAGACAACAAAAATATTTTTTATGTTTATATAATTCTTAGCAATTACTTTCAGTGAAGGATCTCTTATGCAATTCTATATGTCTTCTTGAAATACTAATAAGTAGTCTTGGAAAGAAGTTTTAAGCATAAGGTTGTGAAGTATACTGAAACTCTCATCAGTCATTGATATTGCATTAAATTTCTCTCAAAATGATATATTTTCTAACATTCTTCATATATGTATATATATGTGTGCGTGTGTATATATGTATACATGTATATGTATATATGTGTATGTATATACACACACACACACACACACACACATATATATATGTGTATATATATGTGTGTGTCTGTATGTATGTTTATATGTATATATGTATATATATATTTATCATCATCATCATACGTCCGCTTTCCCTGCTTGCAATGGGATGGGTCTTATTAAGCATGGCATCCCTCCATTCATCATGGTCCTTTGTCATCTCCTCCGTGAGCTTCAGCGACCTGAGGTCTGCTTTTACCACCTCCGCCCATGTTTTTTGTGGTCTTCCTCTACTGCGTCTTCCTTCTACTGAGACTGCTTGGCACTTCTTTACCCAGCGGTCATCCTCCATGTACATAACATGTCTGTACTAATGCAATCTTCTCTCCCGCACACTACAGCCTATACCTCTTATACACAGTTTCTCTTTCAACTCATCCATGCCTGGTCGTTCACACACATTGACATTGCACATCCAACAGAGCATGCTTGCTTCATATCTCTCCAGCCGTCGCATATGCTCCACAGTTGCTGCCCATGTCTCACTGCCATGCAGCATCGTGCATCTCACACAGGCATCATATAACCGGCCTTTCATTCATAGAAACCATTCTTTGTCAACAGAACAAGCAGCTCCCTAAACTTCTTCCAACCCATCCTTATTCTGGATACTATGGCCTCGGAGCGCCCTCCTCCCCTACTAGTCTGATCATCTAGGTATCGGATGCTATCAACCACCTCTACAGATCCTACCTGCATTTGAAAGATGTGTCTATTACTGCAACTTCTACTGTCAAATTTCCCTGTACATCTACTACATATATAGTTTTCCCTACCTGTTAGTTTTCCTGCTATGTCTTGTGTTTTGTCCTCTTTGCTACTTATCAACACCTTTATCTTAGCTAGGTTTACCCTCAGTCCTCTTGATTCCAACGGCTGTTTACATAGCCAGAATTTATTCTATAGCTCCTCTACTGATTCTGCTATAAGTACCAGATCGTCAGCCTAGAGAAGTTCCCATGGGCAACCCAGCTTAAACTCCTCCGTTATGGCTTGGAGGACTATAATGAACAAGAGCGAGCTGAGGACCGAACCCTGATATACTCCTACTTGTATCTGGAATTCCTCACTGAACTCCATTCCTACTCTCACTTTACTGACAGTACCCCTGTACATAGTTTGCACTGTCCTCACAAGCCATTCCTCTACAACTAGTTTCCTTAGGGACCACCAGATGATAGATCAGGGTACACTATCAAAGACCTTCTCTATATCAACAAAAGCTAAATATAATGCCTTATTCTTCTCTAAGAACCTCTCTTGTAGTTGCCTCACTAAGAAGAGGGTATCTGTTTTACTTTTCCCAGGCACAAAACCAAACTGCATCTCATCTAATTTGACCCTTTCTCTAATTAGTTGCACTAATATTCTTTCTTCCACTTTCATAACCTGATCGATCACTTTTATGCCTCTCCAGAGCATCCCCTTTACCTTTGTAGCAATTTATAAGGATACGGCTGCACCAGCCTTTTGGTATGACACCACCATATATATAACATGATTGATGATGCGTGCAACTAGTTTAGTGCCTACTTCTCCCAATGCCTTCAGCATCTCAGCAACTATCCCCGACGGTCCAGTGGCCTTACCATTCTTCATTTCCTTAATTTGCTCTTGTACCCTATATTCATCAATCTCAATAGCTGGTCCCTCTGTCGGGACTACTAGGAGTAGTTTCTCTCTCTCCCATTCAATCTCAACATTCAACAGTCTCTCATAATGACATTTCCAGGCCTCCTTCTTCTGAGCATCAGTGACATTAAGTACACCCACATCATTTTGGACACACTTATCTCCAACAACATCCTGATTCACACTGATACACTGCCTTGCAAAGTGGAACATCACCCATCTCTGATCTTCTCATCTCAGAACATTTGCAAACCTCGTATTCTCAGCTTCCCTGCCTGCTACATACGCCTGACATATAGATTCTCTTTTTGCAGATGTGTATCGGTCTCTACTCCCACCATATTTCCTATCATTCCATGCTAGTGTTTTGTCTGTAATGGCCCTATCTACCATGCTGTTCCACCACCAGATCACCCTCTGTCTGGTCAGAGCTCTGCTCCAGCCACAAGTTTCTTCAGTAGCCTGCAGTACGTTGTTACGTAAGAAATTCCAGTGATCATCTATGTCATATTTATTTACATATATAATTAATAAATGATGCAAACAAATCACAAGAGGCAATGTTACAGTTATATTAGGTTCATATGAATATATTTATATATGTATATATATGTACCCCGTCCAAACCCATGCAAGCGTGGAACACGGACGTTAAATGATGATGATGATGATGATGATGTATGTGTATATATATGCATATATATTTATTATAAATTTCCAGTTAGTTGGTTGGTTGGATAATCGGAAAGTATGTTTCAACACATATTTTCAGATGAGAAATCTACAAAAGAAATTAAAAAACGAATTTATATATATATATTAAAGGTGGGTAAAATTCCCGAGATCCATGGACAAGTTCTCTCCAGCGGTCTCTGTCCCTCATTTTTGCTGCCATGTCCTGCATCTCCAAGAGCTGTCCTTAGGGCATCAACATATGTTACCCTCGGTCTTCCTCTTCCAGTGTGTCCATCTGGATGACAGTGAGCATGTCCAGCTTACATCAATCTCCTCTTGTCACTCTTGAGCTGACTTTTGGGAGGGTCCGGTACAGCTCTGAGTTCTTTATCCTCAGTGTATACTGATTAATGTTCAGAGCCATCCCAGGCATTCTCGTGTAGCACCCATCCACCATCTGAGTGAGTTTCTTGGTCAGTGTCCAAGTCTCAGACCCGTGCAGCAGCACAGATATATATATATATATATGTATGTATATGTATATATATATATATATATATATATATATATATATATATATATATATATATATATTTATATATATATATATATATATATATATATATATATATATATATATATATATATATATATATATTTATATATATATATATATATATAAATGTATATATATATATATATATATATATATATATATATATATATATATATATATATATATATATATATATATATATATATTTCGTTTCTGAATTTGTTTAGCAAGATTCTTTATCTGAAATCGTGTGTTGAAACCGATATTGTTATACTTTGGGAGGGTCATGTTGCCAATAAGAAACACACGCACCAGTTGCTTTCACTTCAATTTATTATATATTTATAAATTTACAAATCTACAAACTTATAAATTTCTGGTTGGTTGGTTGGTTCCACAACCAGATAGTTGTTTATATATAGTCATAGTCCTTTCGTCACACACTCTGTGACCTCTTCAGTGACTGGGGATTCCTTTCTTTGTTTCTGTGCCTTTCCTTTCTTCTGTCCTACGCCATTTTGTTTCTGTGTGTGTGTTGTGTGCTCAGGTTGCGCATGCGTCACACCCGGATGTGGCGCATACTTAAATTTAGAAACTGTTTATAACCATATATGATAGGGACTCAATTGGGACACAATTTAATTGTACATTGAGATAATAAATTTAGTTATAGAAATCAGCTAGTTACCTCCCCTCACACATTAACTCCCCTTAATCACACACACACTTCCAGAAAATAAAACGATGTTAATTCTAGCAACAAAAACAACCTGCTCTATAAAATTGAATTAAAGAACAAGCTGTAATAATCTAACCTAATTCATCAAGCATCCAATACTGAATCATCATTGATTATGTGAAGGACATATAATCTATATATTATGTTTCCTGGATTGTGAAAATGGTGGTGTATACGAAAACCATAACACTATTTTGCTTCTCATTTTTAATATGTCTCTACACACAAGCTTCTATATCACACATAAAAAATACTTTACCAATACAACCCCCATAATACTCTTGATTGCCCACTTAAAGTGCTTGTATTCCATATAACACCTTGCCGCACTATAATCTTATAATCTTATATAAATAAGACACACGTGCATGCCCCACGTGTAACTATTGCATACACTAACTACTTCAAACTATCCTCTTGCATTATCTTTGTAAACTGCCGATGTTGTATTTTAACTTTAATTTTGTTTTAATTTTCTTTTAATATGATTTTAATCTTTGAATGTAAATTGCCATGCTAAAATATTATAATGGATGTCAACCCACTGTGCATCGATATATACATATGTTTCTGTATGTTGGAAAGGAGGTCATGTATGTAAAATTGCTCCGAAGACTCCAAACCTCAGTTTGGACGAAACAATTGTAAGCTAATAAATGGTTTGAACAGAACTTTGATTCATGTAATTTCTATATAACTGCTCTGTAGAACAACTGATGTTATTACATTGAGCTATTTATCTTACTGGTAATAAGGTAGTAATAAATTATTGTCTTTCACTGTTTAGGGTTTAAAATATATATAACTATCATATATGGTTATAAACAGTTATAAACAGTTGCTGTACGGGTCTGAGACTTGGACACTATCCCCATGGAGGCACATGGCTTAGTGGTTAGAGAATTGGTCTTGCAATCGAAAAGTTGTGAGTTCAATTCTCAGACCAGATGATGTGTTGTTTCCTTGAGCAAGACACTTTATTTCACACTGCTCCAGTTTACTCACCTGTAGAAATGAGATGATAGGGACTGGGGTCCATATCATTCCACTGCAAAGTGGTCGTGGAGGTGCCATGGCAAAAAAGCACCCAGCACTCACTGTAAATGAGGTTGGTGTTAGAAAGTGCATCCAGCTGTAGAAATCAAGCCAGATTCAGTTCCCGTCCCACCCTTGCAAGCAGGGAAAAAGCAGACGTAAAATGAAATGATGATGATGATGATATATATATATGTATGCATATCATCATCATCATCATCGTTTAACGTCCATCTTCCATGCTTGCATGGGTTTGGACAGGAGTTTTCCCACTTGAGGCAAGATTGGTTGTCCTGCTCGTATAGGACAGTCTGGCGGGTTTGCTATGGCTGGATGCCCTTCCTAACACCAACCACATTTACAGTGTGGACTGGGAGGTTTTTACAGTGTTACCTACACGGCCACATTACAGCGTGGACTGTGTTTTTTTGTCATGTCACCTACACGTCTGGCGGGTTTTCTATGGCTGGGTGCCCTTCCTAACACCAACCACATTTACAGTGTGGACTGGGAGGTTTTTACCGTGTTACCTACACAGCCACATTACAGCGTGGAGTGGGAGGTTTTTTACCGTGTTACCTACACGGCCACATTACAGCGTGGACTGTGTGTTTTTTTGTCGTGATACTACATGACCTCATTTGTTTCAGACTGGATGTTGTGGTACCAACATAACTTCACATTTTAGGGGGTGGTGTGGATGGGGTAGGAGTAGTGGGACAGGGGTGTATTTTTGTTAGAGGTGCCTACTGACTATAGGTTTCGCTTTGTACTTAGGCAAGGCGGGTCTTCTGGATTACTGTGTAGTGCCAAAGATCTCGGTCCAGTGACATTGTCTTGGAGAGGTGTAAGTGTTTGAGGTCGTAATTTAACAAGTCGTCCCAGGTTTTTCTCGGTCTGCCTACTCCGTGGCTACCGTCTATTTTTATCGCCCTGCACTTTTTTATACAGCTGTCGTCTTTCATGCGCATCACTTGACCGTACCAACGTAGTCTTCTCTCGAGTAAACAACATCTGATCCCTCTTATTCCTAATTTCTCCCTTAGTTCATTTATGCTTTGCCATTCACGTATATTACTATTACACATCCAGCGGAGCATGCAAGCTTCGTTCCTCTCCAGTCTGCGTATATCCTCTGCACACAATGCCCATGTCTCACTGCCATTCAACATTGCTGTTCGTATGCAGGCATCATACAGCCTGCCTTTCATTTATATATGCATATATATATATCATCATCATCATCATCGTTTAACGTCCGTGTTCCATGCTTGCATGGATTTGGACGGGAGTTTTCCCACTTGAGGCAAGAATGGTTGTCTTGCTCGCATAGGACTGTCTGGCGGGTTTTCTACAGTTGGATACCCTTCCTAACACCAACCACATTTACAGTGTGGGGCTGGGAGGTTTTTACCGTGTTGCCTACATGGCCACATTACAGCGTGGACTGTCTGGCAGGCTTTCTACAGCTGGATGCCCTTCCTAACACCAACCACATTTACAGTGTGGGACTGGAACGTTTTTACCGTGTTGCCTACACGGTCACATTACAGCGTGGACTGTGTGTTTTTTTGTCGTGACACCTACACGATCTCATTTGTTTCGGCCTGGATTTTGTGGCACCAACATAACTTTACATTGAGAGGGGCGGTGTGGATGGGGTGGGGGTGGTGGGACGGGGGGTGTATTTTGTTAGAGATGTAATAGGTTTTACTTTGTATTTAGGTAACGCGGGTCTTCTCTATTACTGAGTACCGCCAAAGCTCTCGGTCCAGTGACATTGTCTTGGAGAGGTGTAAGTGTGTGAGGTCGGAATTTATCAGCTCGTCCCAGGTTTTTCTGGGTCTGCCTACTCCGTGGCTACCGTCTATCTTTATTGCCCTGCACTTTGTTATACAGCTGTCGTCTTTCATGCGCATTACGTGACCATACCAACGTAGCCTTCTCTCGAGTAAACAACATCTGATCCCTCTTATTTCTAATTTTTTCCTTAGTTTGTTTATGCTTTGCCGTTCGCGTATATTACTATTACACATCCAGCGGAGCATGCAAGCTTCGTTCCTCTCTAGTCTGCGTATATCCTCTGCATACAATGCCAAGGTCTCACTGCCATGCAACATTGCTGTTCGTATGCAGGCATCGTACAACCTGCCTTTCATTTTTAGGGAGAACCCTTTAGCGGCTAATAGTGGTATAAGCTCTCTGAACTTTTTCCATCCAGTTCTGACTCTAGCTACTGTACTTTCGGAGCACCCTCCCCCACTGCTGATTTTGTCACCCAGGTAACGGAAGCTGTCCACTATTTCTATAGAACCCTCTGCGCAGTTGAAAGAGCTAGTATTTTGTGGGCACTTGCTGCTACTTATTGCACCGGAGCACCGGCCACATGTAAAATCTGTGTTCTTAGTTAGCTTACCTGTGATCCCACTACATCTTTTATGCACCCATACTTTGCATTTGGGACATAAAATGGAGTTTCTACCTACGCCTTTCCTACACACTGAGCATGGCCATTTCCCGGAAGGGACCGCCGCCTTATTTTCTTTCCTACAAACTAGAACTTTAGTCTTAGCCATGTTAATTTTAAGGCCTTTTGATTCTAGGCCGTGCTTCCATGTTTGGAATTTTTTCTCTAGCTCGGCCATTGATTCAGCTATGAGCGTTAGGTCATCTGCGTATAGGAGTTCCCATGGGCAGCCGGTCTTGAACTCCTCTGTTATAGCCTGAAGAGCAATAATGAATAGTAGGGGGCTAAGAACAGAGCCCTGATGGACACCAACTTTTACGCTAAATTCTTCACTATATTCGTTGTTAATTCTAACCTTGCTCACTGTTTCTTTATACATGGCTTGTATAGCTCTCACAAGCCATTCGTCAACACCTAGTTTTCTAAGAGCCCACCAGATAATGGGAACTCTGTCGAAGGCTTTCTCCAAGTCGACAAAGGCTAAGTATAGGGGTTTACTTTTAGCTAGGTACTTCTCCTGTAGTTGTCGTACAATGAAAAGAGCGTCTGTGGTACTTTTGCCTGACACAAACCCGAACTGCATTTCATCTAGATCGATTCTCTCTCTGATTAGTTGCCTGACACAAACCCGAACTGCATTTCATCTAGATCGATTCTCTCTCTAATTAGTTGCACTATTACTTTTTCCGTGACCTTCATGACCTGGTCGATTAATTTAATCCCTCTATAGTTACTCCTATCTAGGGCGTCTCCTTTACCCTTGTAACAGTTAATGATAATGCTGCTACGCCAGTCCTTCGGAACAACCCCATTCTGTATGACTTGGTTTACTATCCGGGTGACCATGGTGTGACCCACCGTTCCAGAGGCCTTCAGCATCTCAGCAATTATTTCCGAAGGCCCAGCCGCCTTACCCGTCTTCATATCTTTGATTGCCTTACTTATTATACTACCTTCAACTAACACTGCTGGTCCCTCTATTGGATCGATCTGGGGGAGACTATCCTTCTCCCATTTATTCTCCTCATTTAGTAGCCTCTCGTAGTGACACTTCCAAGCGACCTTCTTATCAGCGTCAGTGATGGCGAGTACGCCATCATCATTTAGTACACACTTCTCCCCAACAATATCACGGTTTTCCTTGACACATTGCCTAGCAATCCTGAACACCTCACGTTTTTGGTCCTCGCGTTGTAGAACATGCTTGAACTTTCTTTCCTCTGCTTCCCTTCTTGCAAAGTTCACTTGTCTCCTAGCTTCCCTCCTGGCCACTTGATAGTCTTCTCTACTTCCCCCATCCTGCCATATTTTCCAAGCCTGCTTTTTGGCCTTAATCGACTCCTCCACCTTACTGTTCCACCACCATGTTACTCTCCTCCTGCCTATAGGCCTGCTCCGGCCACAGACTTCGTCTGCCGCCATCAGCAGGTTTGCTTTCAGGAATTCCCACTGTCCTTCTATATTCTCCGACTCTAAATGCTCTTCCTTACTGTCGAAAGCATCAAGTAATATGCTTTGAAATTTATTTCTGGCTGTGGGCTCCTTTAGCTTCCATATTTTTCTCTTGAGGATAGTCCTCTTCTGCTGTCGAGTACGTCTCGTCCTGACTATGAGGTCGCTAATTATCAGTCTATGTTGGGAGGTGCATTCTTCATGGGGGAGGGATTTAGTGTTTACAACAGTCACTCTGTCACATCTTCTGGTAAGGATATAATCTACCTGGCTGGTATGTTCCCCTGATCTGTAGGTGATCAAGTGATTGTCTCGTTTTTTGAAGTTAGTGTTATAGATTGTTAGGTTATTTGCGTAACAGAATTCCAGGATTCTGGAGCCTTCCTCATTTCTAGTACCAAACCCATAGCCTCCATGGATTTCATCATAGCCGTTACAATGTTGTCCAACGTGACCATTTAGGTCGCCAGCAATAATTATATAGTCACTGTCGTTTATTTGGGAGGTAGTGAGCATCAGTGTCTCATAGAAAGTGTCTTTTATAGCGCCAGGCAGTCCGGATTGGGGCGCGTACGCAGATATTATCGTCACAGTAGTTCTATTTAGAACAAGTCTTATTTTAATTATTCTGTCGTTTACTCTATTTACATCATATGTGTATGCATATATATATGCATATATATATATATATATATATATATATATATATATATATATATATATGCATATTTATTATATATATTTATATAATTATATATTTATATATATATATTTATCCTTATCGAGCCCTCTTTGGATTTTAAACTTCAAATTTATTATTATTACTATATACATGTATATTTATATATATATATATATATATAAAGGACTGTGACAAGTGGAGAGATTCTGTGCTGCATAGGACCTGTCCCACTCTTGCAAGCAGGGAAGAGCAGACATAAAATGATTATGATGATGATGATGATACCCATATATATATATATATATATATATATATAAATATATATATGGCCATGTTTGATATGTAGAAAATAAACTGGCATAAATTCCATAAAATGTACACAATGCAAATCTTGGGTACACAATAAATGTAGTGGGATAGCAGGCAAACTAACAGGTAGGGAAAACTGTGTATGCAGTAGATGTTCAAGGAAAGTTGGCAGTAATAATCACAGTGATAGACTCATTTTTCCAATACAGGTGGGTTCTATAGAAGTGGTTGATAGCTTCCGGTACCTAGGTGATCAGATTAGCATGGGAGGGGGGTTTTCCGAGGCCATAGTATGTAGAATAAGGACGGCTTGAAAGAAGTTTAGGGAGCTGCTTTCTCTGTTGACAAAGAATGGTTTCTCCCTGTGTACGATAGGATGGTAATATGATCGTTGTGTGAGATGCGCGTTGCTGCACGGTAGTGAGAAATGGGCAGCAACTGCAGAAGATATGCTACGGGTGGATGTGCAATGTCAATGTTCATGAACGACCACACATAGACGAGTTGAGAAAGAAATTGGGTATAAGAGGGATAAGTTGTGGTGTGCAGTAGAGAAGGCTGATGCGCATGGAGGATGACTGCTGGGTGAAGAAGTGCCAGGAAGTCCCAGTGGAGGGAAAATGCAGTAGAGGTAGACGACGAAAAGCATGGACGGTGGTGGTGAGAGCAGACCTCAGATCGCTGAAACTCATGGAGGAGATGACGAAGGTCCATGAGAAGTGGAGAGATGCTGTGCTTAATAGGATCCGTCCAACCCTTGCAAGCAGGGAAAAGTGGATGTAAAATGATGATGATGATATATGTATATATATATATATCATCATTATTTTACATCCGCTTTTCCCTGCTTGCAAGGGTGGGAAGGGAACTGATTCTGGTTTGATTTGTACACCTGGATGCCCTTCCTAACACCAACCTCATTTACAGTGAGTGATGGGTGCTTTTTTGCCGTGGCACCTCCACGGCCACTTTGCAGTGGAATGATATGGACCCCAGTCCCTATCATCTCATTTGTACAGCTGAGTAAACTGGAACAATGTGAAATAAAGTGTCTTGCTCAAGGAAACAACACATCACCTGGTCTGAGAAACGAACTCACATCCTTTCGATTGCAAGGCCAATGCTCTAACCACTAAGCCATGTGCCTCCATATATATATATATATATTTAGATATATATATATATTTATATACATTATGAAGAGAGAAGAAACATTTAGATATAATTAGTAATAAAATGTATCATACCTAAACTGTTCCTAAATTCCTTGACTACGTAGTTTCGTGGCATAAACAAAAACAATATATCAAAGATATAGAGTCCTTGCGAGGTCTGCCGACTTATCAAGAGGCTACCTCATTTTACTAGTCTCAAGAACGCGTCTACACGACGTGAGAAAGAATCCCAAAAGGCGGAGGGGGAGATAGTCACGCGATATAACGGTCGAGAAACAGAGCTAAGCCTCTTATACCCACGAAGAAAATACCACGGAGGCGGAGGGGGTATTCATATCGAGGCCGTAGAAGAGGTAGTGAAGAAGGCGAGAAGTATGAGTAATGGAAGCTTTCCAGTTGTCCCCACACCTCAAAGATTGCTCGACCAGAGGGAGTTATTAATATATTTAGAAACACACAGATACATGCGGACGCACACATATATACATGAACGCATCCGCACCCAACTGTGAGTTAAGGGTGCCAACTTCACCGATGTTGCTCAATGAATGACTGGGACAGACCAATTCAGTTTGAACTAGACTGAACCAGTATATCTGACCGTTATATCGCGTGACTATCTCCCCCTCCGCCTTTTGGGATTCTTTCTCACGTCGTGTAGACGCGTTCTTGAGACTAGTAAAATGAGGTATCCTCTTGATAAGTCGGCAGACCTCGCAAGGACTCTATATCTTTGATATATTGTTTTTGTTTATGCCACGAAACTACGTAGTCGAGGAATTTAGGAACAGTTTAGGTATGATACATTTTATTACTAATTATATCTAAATGTTTCTTCTCTCTTCATAATGTATTTTTAACTCTGATACTGGTTCAGTCTAGTTCAAACTGAATTGGTCTGTCCCAGTCATTCATTGAGCAACATCGGTGAAGTTGGCACCCTTAACTCACAGTTGGGTGCGGATGCGTTCATGTATATATGTGTGCGTCCGCATGTATCTGTGTGTTTCTAAATATATTAATAACTCCCTCTGGTCGAGCAATCTTTGAGGTGTGGGGACAACTGGAAAGCTTCCATTACTCATACTTCTCGCCTTCTTCACTACCTCTTCTACGGCCTCGATATGAATACCCCCTCCGCCTCTGTGGTATTTTCTTCGTGGTTATAAGAGGCTTAGCTCTGTTTCTCGACCGTTATATCGCGTGACTATCTCCCCCTCCGCCTTTTGGGATTCTTTCTCACGTCGTGTAGACGCGTTCTTGAGACTAGTAAAATGAGGTATCCTCTTGATAAGTCGGCAGACCTCGCAAGGACTCTATATCTTTGATATATTGTTTTTGTTTATGCCACGAAACTACGTAGTCGAGGAATTTAGGAACAGTTTAGGTATGATACATTTTATTACTAATTATATCTAAATGTTTCTTCTCTCTTCATAATGTATTTTTAACTCTGATACTGGTTCAGTCTAGTTCAAACTGAATTGGTCTGTCCCAGTCATTCATTGAGCAACATCGGTGAAGTTGGCACCCTTAACTCACAGTTGGGTGCGGATGCGTTCATGTATATATGTGTGCGTCCGCATGTATCTGTGTGTTTCTAAATATATATATTTATATATATATATCTAAATATATATATAAATCAACCTTCTCAAATGCAAGTAGATGTTGTTACGGTATGTCGAATCTATTTATCTATAAAACTGTTTATATTGTATTTTGTCTGAGGAAGGCATAGCATATTGTTAATATGTTATCCCTGAAATATATATAATGAAATAAATATGGTTTTATAAATATAGTTTCCATTTATTTAATATTGTAAATATACTCCAAATATTTGTCGAGTGCTTTTATATCAGTTATAAATATTTACTAGTTGTAACACAACAATTTAAATATAACTTTCTATATATTTATATATATATTTATATATATTTATATGTATATATATATATATATATTTATATATATATATATATATTTATATATATATATATATTTATATATATATATAATATAAGATCAAAAGATGGTTAAAAGAGTTCCAAGTATTTTATTATGCACATTTCAAAAACAAATATCATCATGAGATGATATCTGCGTTTTCATCAGATAAAATAGGGATACATGATATGAACGCAGATATCATCTCATGATGATATTTGTTTTTGAAATGCTCATAATAAAATACTTGGAACTCTTTTAACCATCTTTTGATATTATATTATTCATACTTTAGTCCTACAAACTGTAGAGTGCTACTTATCCGATATTTGCATTGCTTTATTGTACTACAATAAAACTCACCTCCTACATTATATATATATATATGTATATATATATATATTTAGTGACTCGGATCTGAGGATAGCCCTTAAAAGGACTGTTGTCACATACGATAAGGATGAACAGACGAAAGCACAAGTTGAAAGGACGAGCAAGGCGAGAGATGTAGTTTCGGTCTGCTATTTATTTTCATACATGAAGCGACGATACAGAGATACAAGGCGTGTGTGAGTGACAAGTGTGGCAGAGGAGAGGAACAACGATACGCTAGCTGACTCTGCTAAAGGTCGACTGGGGAAAGTGTTTGGAATCACTCTATTTATACAAAAATAATCGTTTGATGTTTAGCCGCTGCGTAAGCATTTTATTCTGGTGGCTTTAAGGATTGTTTGTTTCATGGTGCGGTAGCTAGCTAAGCAGATAGATGGAGCTGTTTATTTCACAGATGTTATTTCCAGTGGCCGTACATATATATATATATGTAAGTATGTTTTGAAACAGTGAGCGAGTTTGAAATTAGAAATATAAGCATTCACCGTATTTTTGACTAAAGAAATTTTTAGCCTGATAGTGGGGTTTAGAACCCTCAGAGAAATGGAAAAAATACAGTGAAAGCTTATATTTCTAATTTCAAACTCACTCATTGTGATTAGTTATGACAAAACTCAATATTTATATACCTTAAGTTGAAACATAAAAAATTACATATAATAGAGAGCGTGCGTATGAGAATGTGTATAAAGATACATAAATAACTAATAATATATAATACATAAACTTATATAACTGTTAAAAATTTAAATAATAATAATATATGCATACCTGATTTTTGCCGTAACTAATCACTGCCATGACTAACTTATAACCATCAACATAGTCAAGGTATGTCAGGCATCACCTTATTTTATCTGATGAGGACGTACTGTTGAAATAGCTCAGTACCTCTGAAATATGTATAATAAAATATATTTGATCACATGAATGTCTATATTTATTAATATTTTGAAGTAATATTAATAACTCCAGGAAACCTTTTTTGTAGAGTGCTTCTAATCTATTGTGAAACTTTATTCATTGATGAATTCATTGAACCTTCTTAAACTTTTGATTATATATATATATATATATATATATATACTTAAGGAAAACATTGATGCAATTCAATTCAAGCACTCAATGTGCTTTTTCCACATAGGAGTGAATAAGAAAAAGCGAAGTACTTTCAGATGTTAAAGTCCTTTAATGATAATGCTGTGATACATATTTCAATGACCTCAGTGGCCACACGGTTCGGTGCGCCAGTGCCGTGACATCATCAGACAGCTTGTTACATAATAAGGTTATGTTTCCGAGGCAATCCAAATTGAATCAACATGGGAACGGACAAAGTGTGTGCTCTTGAGTTCTTCGCCTGTTCCCTTGTTAGTGCCAATTCACCCCCACCAGTCTGCGCAGGTGCTGGTCCGAAGGAAGTTGACCATCAACTACCGCAGAGTTCTACAAAACTCGCCTAGGCAGGTCCCCCCCTCACCCAAATATTGACCCCATCCAACCTGTAATATGACACGGTTATAGTTTACTGCTAGCCGGCCGAAAGCCAGTGGGGGTGGGATAGTATGAGTATTCAATAGGTCTCAATACTACCCCTAAATTAAGCATGGACAGTAGAATTGACCATCGCCTGCCAAGAGAAAATATACTTATTTCTAGGTATTATGGTTTCACAGTGAAGATTATGAATGAGAGTTGGAAATTAAAACTAAAAATTAAAAATCAAAAATCAAAAATTTAAAAAGTTTAAAAAAATAAAAAAAAATTACAACTTAGAATCTAGATTGAAGTAAGTAAAGAAATATATGTACATATAATCACTAATAAATAGGGAGATGTTTAAATTATTTTAAGAAGTTTTGACAGGGGGATCAATATTAGAGATATATTATCCACATATTGAACGATAGTACCGTACAGTAGAACGGAGGGTAACTTACAGTATGGCAAATACATAGTTAGGCAAATACATAGTTAATATCTCTATCAGATGGAACAAAATACAAAGTACAAAATATGAAATACGCAAAAAAATACAAAAAATACATAAAATACATAGATGCAAAATGAGATACATATGTAGAATGAGATATGAGATATATATGACAAACATATACGAGCATGGAAATGAGGGTATACGTGGTTAACGTGATTGTCAATTTATCCATATAAAGATTTGTTATCTGGTGAAGTGAGCGTATTCTGTTCAAGGCCTCTGTGCAAATGCAATTTGCTGCAGGAATATAGGGGTTTATCATTGTTTTTATTTCAGCGTATTTATCCTGTCAAAAGTTAGTTTATAATTTTATATCCGTCCTGTACCAGGGATTTCCAGTATGTGTAATCCATCCCCATGGTAGAGGGAATTTCCGGGAGTAGTTGATGGTTGGTTCCTCTCTTCTCCACTATATCGGTTACCATAGAGCGCTCAATGTTTTGGAGCTAAATTCTTAAGGTAAACATTGATGCAATGTCCATGCTCGTATATGTTTCTCATATATATCTCATATCTCATTCTACATATGTATCTCATTTTGCATCTATGTATTTTATGTATTTTTTGTATTTTTTTGCGTATTTCATATTTTGTACTTTGTATTTTGTTCCATCTGATAGAGATATTAACTATGTATTTGCCTAACTATGTATTTGCCATACTGTAAGTTACCCTCCGTTCTACTGTACGGTACTATCGTTCAATATGTGGATAATATATCTCTAATATTGATCCCCCTTTCAAAACTTCTTAAAATAATTTAAACATCTCCCTATTTATTAGTGATTATATGTACATATATTTCTTTACTTACTTCAATCTAGATTCTAACTTGTAATTTTTTTTTTTTTTTTTTAAATTTTTGATTTTTGATTTTTAATTTTTAGTTTTAATTTCCAACTCTCATTCATAATCTTCACTGTGAAACCATAATACCTAGAAATAAGTATATTTTCTCTTGGCAGGCGATGGTCAATTCTACTGTCCATGCTTAATTTAGGGGTAGTATTGAGACCTGTTGATACTCATACTATCCCACCCCACTAGCTTTCGGCCGGCTAGCAGTAAACTATAACCGTGTCATATTACAGGTTGGATGGGGTCATTGTTTGGATGAGGGGGGGGGGTCCTGCCTAGGCGAGTTTTGTAGAACTCTGCGGTAGTTGATGGTCAACTTCCTTCAGACCTGCACCTGTGCAGACCGGTGGGAGTGAATTGGCACTAACAAGGGAACAGGCAAAGAACTCAAGAGCACACACTTTGTCCGTTCCCATGTCGATTCAATTTGGATTGCCTCGGAAACATAACCTTATTATGTAACAAGCTGTCTGATGATGTCACGGCACTGGCGCACTGAACCGTGTGGCCACTGAGGTCATTGAAATATGTATCACAGCATTATCATTAAAGGACTTTAACATCTGAAACTACTTCGCTTTTTCTTATTCTCTCTCTCTCTCTCTCTCTCTCTCTCTATATATATATATATATATATATATATATATATATATATATATATATATATACATATAGGATGGAGGCATAAATATATATATATATATATATATATATATATATATATATATATATATATGTATATCTATTAAAATAACAGATTAAAGTTTAAGCAAAGAATCACTGCTTTCACCCTTAATGGGATCTTCTGAAACTAGAAAAAATCAATCTGTGAACGCAGAAGTATGATGTCATCTTCAATACCCAATGGAATACTTTGAATTCACAAGGAATATCTGAGGAACCTTTGAATGCAAAGTCGGTTTCGATCAGTAACAGATCCTGCCTTGAGCTGATGGACGTAGAAACATATGTAATATGTAATAAATTGTGATTTGATGCATTACTGATTCCTCATTATCTATAATAATATACTCTGCTCTGTGCAAGCATCGCGTGCTTAACCGACATACCACCTATGGACGCATTTAATCTAAACACTACAACAACTAAATATATATATGTATAAATTCATCAATTTTTCTTCCCCAGCTATTCATCACATTTTTCTTTGCTGCTCCATCTTGTCTTAATTATCTATCTCACATTTTCCCTCCCACCCCCACACGCCACCATAGACTTATTGACCAATCAAACCACAACATACCTTCATCCATCACCTGAGGCAACAAATGCTACTACTAGTTATCTTTCTTTGCCATTTTCCTCTTGAGAAATCTCTGTCAGTTCAGAGGGTACTTGCAGAAACATGACAATGACATACATAGGTGAGACAGCTCGAAGCATAGGAGAAAGAATAGACCAACACTGGGGGGAACTCAAAGGACAAAAAAAAAAAAACGGTTCAATACTATATGAACACACCAGACAAACACATGACGGTAATCAACATAGAAAGTAAAATAAAATCTAAGCATAGAAATGACTAAACAGGTACGCAAATCAGAGAAGCAAATGAAAACCAAAGTTAAACAGAAAGAATGAATGGAATAACAACAACAACCATACCCCAAAAAACAATACTGACCTAAGGGAAATATAAATAAATAAATAAATACACAAGTACAATAACAACAAACACATATAAACACATGCTAGTGAACAAAGATAGAATCCCTATTAAGTTATATCCAACAAAATTTTGAGATTTTATTTCACATATTCATTGTAAGCTCACCGTAGAGGTCTATATTTTGGTTATGTTACTATCTTATACATCAAACATTGTATTTTATCTGATGAAAGCATACTATAATTTAGTATCCTTGAAATATGTATAATAAAATAAATATGATGCTATAGTGATATTTTCCATTTATTACTATTGTTAATATTATATGCATATATATAGTAATAATAATAAATTTGAAGACTAAAATCAAAAGAGGGCTCGATATATATATATATATGCATATATATATATATATACACACAGTTCAAGAGTAACCAATCTTAAAGAGAGAGATGGAGATAGTAGAGGAGATATGAGAGGAGAGATTGGTGAGTTAGTTAGAAGCCAAAGCGTAAAGGCATGTGCTCAATGTGCAATATGCAGTAGAAAGCAGCTAGGTGGCTGGGTTCATGCAGAAGTTAGGTGCGCAGAGCTGGAAATATTTATTAGTTAAGCAAAACAAGACCACAAACTTCACAAGGAAGACATTATTAAAAGATTGTCAACATATTTTAGTTTGATGTAAGGAATGTAGAGAATAATAATAATAATATTAATAATAATTGTTTCTACTTTAGGCACAAGGCCAGCAACTACCCAGTACATTACTGGTACTTTATTTTATCGACCCCGTAAGGATGAAAGGCAAAGTTAACCTCGGCGGGATTTGAACTCAGACTGTAAAGGGACGTAACTATGCTAGAAAGCATGGCGTCCAACCCTCTACCGATACTGCCAATTCACCGCCCTAATAATATTGCTGAATCAGATGACTATATATCATAATTGATCTGGTTCAGTTGAAAATAATTAACATATTTAAAAAACAGAGCGGCTCATCGGAACTCAAAGGAATATAAATTAAAATAATGTTACATAATATAATGTTCCATATATTGGTTTTTACTATGGTGTCTTGGTTGCATCAGCCATCAGCCATAATCAAGCAGTATTCATCTGTCGAGGCTGCATTGTGTGAGATCTGCGCATGGGTAATGTTACCCATGCGCAGATCTCACACAATGCAGCCTCGACAGATGAATACTGCTTGATTATGACTGACGGCTGATGCAACCAAGACACCATAGTAAAAACCAATATATGGAACATTATTTTAATTTATATTCCTTTGAGTTCCGATGAGCCGCTCTGTTTTTTAAATATGTTAATTATTTTCAACTGAACCAGATCAATTATGATATGTAGTCATCTGATCCAGAAATATTATATGGAGTAGCGAAACAATTGTAAACGGACATTATTATTATTAATAGGGCGGTGGATTGGCAGTATCGGTAGAGGGTCGGACGCCATGCTTTGACGCATAGAGTTACGGCCCTTGCCATTCTGAGTTCAAATCCCGCCGAGGTTAACTTTGCCGTTCATCCTTACGGGGTCGATAAAATAAAATACCAGTAATGCACTGGGTAATTGCTGGCCTTGTGCCAAAAGTATAAACAATTATTATTATTAATATTATTATTATTATTCTCTACATTCCTTACATCAAACTAAAATATGTTGACAATCTTTTAATAATGTCTTCCTTGTGAAGTTTGTGGTCTTGTTTTGCTTAACTAATAAATATATATATATATATATAAAGAAAAAGGGATGAAATCGAAAATGCAACTGAAGTCTTATTTTTTTAAAAATATATATATTTATTTGGTTCCTTTACCGGTTTCGCAGTTCTTCTGCTTTTCAAAAGGTGAGTTGAGATGGAGGGTCTGTGGTTTTTCTCACATGAGAGAAAAACCACAGACCCTCCATCTCAACTCACCTTTTGAAAAGCAGAAGAACTGCGAAACCGGTAAAGGAACCAAATAAAAATATATATATTTTTAAAAAAAAATAAGACTTCAGTTGCATTTTCGATTTCATCCCTTTTTCTTTATACTTCCACTCGTGTAGGACACCTCGGTTATTTTTCATTTTGTAAAAAAAACCTCACTTTCTAATATATATATATATATATATATATATATATATATGTGTGTGTGTGTGTGTATGTGTGTGTGTGTGTGTGTGCGTGCGTGTGTAAATGAAGTAATTCCGTCAGAAAGGTACAGGAAAAAGAGTGCTCTATGTAGGTTACAGACCTTATTAGTTATGTAATAAACAACATAAGCAACATAAGATAATTATTTCATTTTAATTATCTTATATTGTTTATTACATAACTATATATATATGCATATAGATATGTGTATATATATATATGCATATATATAATACATATATATATATGTATATATATATTTATATATATATAGCGGCGATGAATTAGTTTTGCGAGGTTTTTTATATGAAATCGTGTGTCGAAACAGATATTGTTATACTTGGGGAGGGTCATATTTGCGTAATATTGCCAGAATTAATAACAGAACACACTCACTGTTTGGTTGGTTTTCGCTTCTCGCTGTCTTTTATTATATCTGCCATCTAACTTACTCGGTCCTCAATGTTGCATACAACACAACAGGAGGAACAATGAATATAACACCACTGACGATGTTGCAGATGTGCAACGAAAGATTTATGTAAATTATGTAAACTATATATATATATATGTGTTTGTGTCTATATTGTATCTGTATTATTTTTGACCGCCGGTCAGTCAATGGCAACATTGTGGACCGAGTAAGTTAGATCGCAGATATAATAAAAGACAGCGAGAAGCGAAAACCAACCAAACAGTGAGTGTGTTCTGTTATTAATTCTGGCAATATTACGCAAATATGACCCTCCCCAAGTATAACAATATATATATATATATATATATATATATATATATATATATATGAATATATATGTATATATAAATATATATGCATACATATATATACAAATATATGTGTGTGTGTGTGTCTGTGTGTATGTGTGTGTGTGTATTTGACAAAAGGATGAGTAGAATTTATTGATTAGTTTACATATAACTGTTTAGTATAAAAGAAACTGACAATTATGGCTTTACCCACCAATTACCAGCATGATTTACTGCATTATTAAAACTGCTTCTGCACAAAATTCAAGCCATACTGTGCACAATCATCATTGTAGCAATAAAAGAAATTTATCATTTGACAAAATGGTGTAGGAAGATGATGTAGAAATATAAGAAGAGAAATAACTATGTCACTACATGATTTTAAAACAATGTTTTAATAGCTACCATGCTGTTTACATCTTATATTTTGACCTGCAGTTTCTTTCCATTTTCCATTTAGCATTTCACTAATACTGAATTTATAATATTGTAGAGTGTTTAACCTTATATTCTGAATTGGTTAATAATCCCAAGTTCATTCCAACACCACACCACCCCATATAGTTTTATTCATTAAAACCAAACACACCCTAGTACCAGCCCAGGTAGTTAGCTATATTCATTAAAACCAAGCTTACCCCAGCACTAATCCACTCCAGATATTCAGCAATATTTATTAAAACCAAGCTCACTCCAACCCCAATCCCTTCCATATAGTTATAGTCATTAGATTAAAGCGTACTCCAGTAACTTATAGTTAATAAAAGAAAGCTCATTTCTTGTCGTGTAACATAGTATATATAGTTAATTATTGATACTTTATATTGAACAACAAATACATATCAAACTTGATTTCATAATTTATATGAAGAATTTCTAGAAAAAATGAGAGAAGACACATACACTCATTTACATTCCACTAAAAAAAGCAATGTATTTTCGCTTCTAATAATATTTTAGGAAAACTATTATAGTCAAAGCATTGCTGCAAGTGACTTAGAATTTTTTAATATAATGTATTTTAAAAGAAACAAATAGTTCTTCCCAAAAATTGTAAGATTTAGTTTATCTATATTTTGATACAGCTCAATAGAGTCGTATATTTTATAAATACTTCTCCTCTATTATCAGAGTTTTGAATAGTAGATTTTTCAGATCAGAAACTGCCAAAGTAAAACAAGAAAATAAAAAACCCTACATCTGCCAGTTGCAGTATAGAGTATGAGTAATTGAACTATACTATGCTTTTGTTAAGGGTTTTATGTGTTTATGCAATCACAACAGACATACACACCTCTTTGATCCAGCATAACATCTAGGATGTAACAGTTGGAAGGAAATAGAGCTGCACTGGCACTGGGCCGGTACCTTAGGTACCTTGAAAGGATGAAAGACAAAGTGGATATTAGTGGGATTTGAACTCAGAATGCAGCGACCTAGAACAAATATCTAACACTAACAACCCAGTCAAAGTGACTGCCTAAACTGCCTAAGTAGATACTTAATATCATATAAAATATGTTCATCATAGTTATGAGTTTAAATTTAGGCAATGTGATATTTGTCTTGCTGCCTTTTAGCTTTGACAATATATTTCGGTATAATATTGCCATCGATTCAATCAACTGCACCATTTCTACCTTTTAAAAGAGATCCTTGTGTCTACTCAAAGAAAACTCTTAGAATCATAAATATAGAAAATTTCTTATCTATAAAATTAAGCATTAAGCCACATACACTTATTATCTACAAAATAATAAATTCACTAGCACTTTACATGTGTAGTTTCAGTTCTTTGTTTGTCAGACTCTCCTCTTGTGTGTGTGTGCTTAAGTATACTCATGTGTGATTTCTTATTCTGAGATTTATGTACACTTTTGTTAGTTTGTTTACTCTAAGAGTAGATTAAAATTTAATACATTAAATATTAAAAATTTAATCCATATTTCAAAATCTGAATATCAACAAAAGAAACAAAAGAATGAAAGTGAAGCCAGAGATGAATTAAAAGAAAATTTAACAGTATATTTTGCTCGGCTACAGAGATTTCAAATGTTCATGTATAACAGATGCAGTTTCAGTTTTATGAATGTTTAAACCTTGTGCATAAATAAATTTACATATTCTAATCTTTACTAGTATAAATGTACAATAAGTATAACATCAAATATATAAATATGATATGCAACATAAGTAATTTTCTTACAAGTCGGATTAAATTGTGATTACTTTTTTTTTGTATTCAGTATATATGGTAGCACGTTGGTACAGTCGTTAGTTGTCGTCGTCGTCGTCGTCGTCGTCGTCTTCTTCTTCTTCTTCTTCTTCTTCTTCTTCTTCTTCTTCTTCTTCTTCTTCTTCTTCTTCTTCTTCTTCTTCTTCTTCTTCTTCTTCTTCTTCTTCTTCTTCTTCTTCTTCTTCTTCTTCTTCTTTTTCTTCTTCTTCTTCACGCACTTATTCCTGTGAGGGTCATGTGGGCAGAGTCCTCAAACATTTCTTCCAGCAGGTCCTGTCAGAAGCAACTGGGTCTCCTACTGTTAGTTTTGCCCATAAAAAGTTGTTGATGTTGAATAAAATACCTAGTGGTATTAGATCCTGCTCTCTGCATGCTGAGTTAATGTCCCATCAATGTCAATTTTTATACATTTGTCATCATTAAAGTACTCGCTGGGAAGAAAAACTTAACAACCTCCCATCTGTAACAACAATGGAGCTAAAGGTGAGTGAGGCACTACCCACAGGAGCAGATACAAACTATGTGGTGTGGAAATGCCTCAACAGATTTAAGTCTGGAGTTGGTCATGCAAAAGTCAATCTGGCAAAATGGGGATATTTAAAGTGTGTGACAGTGGTATCGAACTAGACTACACAGCACCTCCAGATATTCCCCCTGCTGGAACACTCCTGCATAGCAGAGTTTAATGAGAAAGGACAGAAATGTGTTAAGCTGTGGTGGAACCACATCTAGCCAAGCTTTGTAGCTGATACTCTTGTGGACAGAATAAGAAAGAAAGATTAAAGTACTAGAGACCAGCATAGTAGGTTGGTGAAATTATTAGTGTCAGATGAGTTGCCTTGTCATATTACTTGCTGCTTTTTGTATTCTCTCCCATATTGACATCACAACAATAGTAAGTCTGTTGTAAAGTGCTGGCATTAATCCTTTTGATACCAACCTGCCTAAAACTGCCTATGGTTTTATGAAACAAAACCATCCATTTTAAAGGATTCCTGTTTAAATTAGCATTTTCTAACATAATTTTATATAAGAACCATATGTTAAATTAATATCTTAATGAAATAATTAATAATTTGAATAGATCCTTCCAAATTGTTCAACCATTTTCATATCAGCTCATTTATTCATATATCTGAAAAAAAAAAAATTAGATAATTAAAATCACAGATGTATATGTTTGTAGAAGATCACGCCATCCAGCGTCGACTGTGAAGGCAGTCGATTAACTGCCCTTAGTTCTGACATCACGTTCTGACGTCAGTAGCTGAAACAATATTTATTAAACGATGATCTCCTCGGGGAAAACAGACGTGCTAATCCCCGTGCAGTTTTCCATGCAGCGACATCACACCAAGCGGTTGTGGCATAATATGATAATGAACCACTACTTGGAGCACTGATGTGTTAACCGTATTATGATTTGCTTTAAATACAATGTTCGCGTAACATAATCTTGAGGTATGTTCTCTGTTTTCCTGTTTGACTATGTGCCAGTAAACAATAACCAATTAGACAGGATGACTGATGACCATCGCCCGCCTAAAGTGGTGACCCGGACGTGATTAAATATGAAAACGCAGCCTGCTTAATTTCACCATTCGTTTTAAATTGAAAATTGTTCGTCTTACACAAAAAAAGAAAAAAACTTTTTTTTCTCAAAATGGCTGACTGGCCAGCTAACATTCCTGCACATTGTCTTTCTTCTTCAAATGCAGCCATCTGATTGGCTTAGCCTCATCACGCGACCATATCCTTGTTTTGGAAAAGAAATGCGATGCCATCTTGTTTCATAATGACTATCTCGCATCACAGATACCACCAATTGTGCTGTTTTCCCGTAGTTCTGAACATTAATTACTTTTATTCGTCCTTGAGGAAATAGATTGACAATGAA
>OZ024747.1:30949056-30961556 GCA_964016885.1 Eledone cirrhosa | reverse complement strand
GAACCAGGTGGACCATAACACACCAAAGTACTCAATACTTAGGGTAGTAGAGTGGGTAATAGGAACGAGTAGGACCCCGACGGCTGAGCTCAAGCCGTTTCGACGGCTAATTCTGGACCTTATATATATATATATATATATATATATATATATATATATATATATATATATGTATGTATATGTATGAATGTATATATATATTCACAAAACCATACAAAAATCTATCATATTATCTTTGATGTTATTATTTTTATTATTATCATCATCATTATAATTAGTATTGTTATTATTAGAACAATAAAGCAAACTTAATATCTAAAAGATTTGCAACAACAAAGTGAAATAAGTGTAGCACTCACAACATAGACAGATGGATAGAGAGATAGAACATGTGGTAACATAACAACATAACATAAGAATTGTTATCAAAATATAGCATCATCACATGTATTATTAACATTCATGATAAACTCACATATCTAGCAGGAAAACAAATTAGAAAAGTTCTCATCATGAATAGTATTAAGAACACTTTCACTATGAATAACAATAGGGAAAACTGCAACTGCAACAGAAGAAGGCCATATAATTTATTCATTTTCATGCATAAATTCATGTCAAACTCTCCTATCAATTATTATTGTTAGTGTTGTTATTATTATCATTATTATTATCATTATCGTCATTATTATTATTATCATTCGCCGAGGTTGACTTTGCCTTTCATCCTTACGGGGTCGATAAAATAAAGTACCAGTAATACACTGGGTAATTGCTGGCCTTGTGCCTAATGTAGAAACAATTATTATTAGTGCCAAGAATTGGTGTTATTTAACCAGAAAATTTGCCATAATGAACATCAAGCCACTACATACAACCTTAGATATTTAAGATGTATTTGAAGGGTCCTTGTTCTTCTCAGTAGCCATGCTTTCTAGAGTGTTCCAAAATGGGGGTTAGTCTAATGTTCTTTAATCAGCCGTCGAAGATCTTAGAGATAGTACCTAGTGTTCCTATGATGACGGGGATCACCTTGATCTCACGACAGTCCCAAATCCTTTTCAGTTCCCACTTTAGATCCTGGTACTGGTTAATTTTCTCATTATTGGTGCACTAGGGTCAATTTAATCGACTTTCCCCTCCCATTCAAATTGCTGGCCTTGTGCCTAAAGTAGAAATCATTATTTTATTATTATCGGGGGGGAATTAGCAGTATCGGTAGAGGGTTGGACGCCATGCTTTCTAGCATAGTTACGTCCCTTTACAGTCTGAGTTCAAATCCCGCCGAGGTTAACTTTGTCTTTCATCCTTACGGGGTCGATAAAATAAAGTACCAGTAATGTACTGGGTAATTGCTGGCCTTGTGCCTAAAGTAGAAAAAATTATTTTATTATTATCATCATTAATGTTGTTGTTGTGTATATTTAGTTATAGTTTTGATAAATGTTATTAAATGATGATGTTAATTATGAAATTTGCCTTCAATATAATGTGGCTATACACATACCTACACATACTTATTTATACACACATTCACAGACATAATTCAATATAATGTGTTTATGGCTTTGTTTTGATCTATGTACTCACTCACTGATACACACTCTCATACACACATACTTACACATGCTTACCTACACCAAAACATATACACACAAATACTTACCTACACATACCTATCTACACACACACATGCACATACTTCAATAAAATGGGTTTATGCCTTTCGTTTCATCAGTGTATGCACTCACATACATGACACACAACACACAGACACATACACATACTTACCTACACACAGACACATACACATACTTACCTACATACATGCACATATACATACTTACCTACACACAGACACATACACATACATATCTACACACAGTCACATGTGCAAACTCACACCTACCTATAAACAGATATGTACACAAATACACATACATACACTTATCTACACACAGACATGCATACATGCACACACTCACATACACACATACACACATATACAGTAATATTCCATTTGTTTAATTTGACCCGAAGACAGCTTCCATTGTTTCCTTCAACAATATACATCACTCTATCTATGCCAATATCTAAACTGAGATCAGGTTTATTGATTTTTCTATTGCTTTAGAATTATTCAGACAATGTTAAATACATTCCAGATTGTTTTACTTTTTGAGGAGACAAACTGAAACAATATATGTATATATGTAAAAGGTAAACAGAAATAACAACACAATCAGTATATAGAAGGAATATATTAGGTTAACGCTTGAAATAGCAGGAAGAGTGACTTAGCGTTTTGGATGCTAGTCCTTCATCAGAAGAGAGAATGAGAAATAAGATAGATTGAAGGGATGGGTGGGTTGGAATTGGAAAAAATGTCTTTAGACAAAAATAACAGGTCCATTCGTGTTGACATCTCTTACATTGTCTCTCACTTAAACTCATTAGCACTTCTTAGCTATAAACCACCTACAATTTCTAATTTCTTGAGGAGTTACTTCCCCTGAAACCTGCCTCTAATTAGTATGGTAAATATGTTGTGCGTCCATCTTGTTATGCATAGGCAGATCTCGCATAATGCAGCCTCGACAGAAGAATATTGCTCGCCTATTGCAGACAATAGATAACCCAGGACACCATAGTGAAATACCAATATATGGAACATTACATTCATGTAACCATCTTTCTTTACCTTAATTTATATTCCTTATTCCATCGTACCTTTATCAATAAGTTCATTATCTCTTTTGAAGTTCTGATGAACTGCTCCATTTTTACCTAAGTTAATTATCTTCATCTGAACCAGATCAATAATGATCTATAATCATTTGATCCAGAAACATTATATGGAGTAGCGAAACAATTGTAAATGGACATTATTATTATTATTATTATTCCTTACATTCCTTACATTAAACTACAACTATGTTGACAATCTTTAAATAATGTCTTCCTTGTGAAATTGTGGTCTCGTTTTGCTTAACTAATGAATATATATATATGTATATATATATATATACAATACAAAGAAATACACAGACACATGTGAATACATACATATACATGCATATACCCACATATATCCCTAAATTTGTGTAGTGCCAACCTTAACCATTGTTGCTCTATGAATAATAGGGACAAAATAATTTGGATGGATTAGATTGATACATTATAAAGAAAGAAAAAAACATTAGATATAAATAAAAAGATATAATATACCTAAATTCCTTCATTATCCTCGACTACGTAGTTTTGTGGCTATTATGCAAAGACATTACATCATAGAGATGCAGTATTTTTGTGAGGTTTGCCGACTTATCAAGAGGATACCTCACTTAGAGTTTCAAAACACGTCCGTAGGACGCGAAATAGAATCCCAAAAGGCGATTGTAAGAGGCTTAGCTCTGTTTCTTGACCGCTGTATCACATGATAAGTTCCCCTCCACCTTTCGGGATTCTATCTCGCGTCCTACAGACGTGTTTTGAAACCCTAAGTGAGGTATCCTCTTGATAAGTCGGAAAACCCCACAAAAATACTGCATCTCTATGATGTAATGTCGTAGCATAATAGCCACGAAACTACGTAGTCGAGGATAATGAAGGAATTTAGGTATATTATATATTTTTATTTATATCTAATGTTTTTTCTTTCTTTATTATATATATATACATACATATATATATATATTCCATTCTTCGGTATGGTACTATCATTCAATTTCTGGATAACATATCTGTAATATCCAATATCAATTTACACATCTTCCTATTTATTATATTTTTTTATTTCAATCAGGATTTTAATTTTTAATTTCTAATTTTCAATCTTATTACCAATTTTAATTTCCATTGTGAAACCACAATATCTGGACCCAAGAATTAAGTTTATATTCTCTTTGTGGATGATGGTCAATTCTATTGTCCAAGTATAATTTAGGGGTAGTATTGAAACCTACTGAAAAGATTCGGTCGGCTTCCACTAGAAGTGTGACTAGCAGTAAACTACAATTTAGTGGCTGGCACGAACCCTATGACCATGTCACCTTACCTGCCTGGATGGGGGTGATTTATTAGTTGTGGGGTGAAGGGAACTCGCCTAGGCTAGTTTTGTTCTGTTTTCGAGTTGTAGTTAGATGGTCCACTTCACACCTGTGCAAAGATGTGGAGGTGTATTGGCACTCACGAGGTAGCAGGCGAAGCCTTCAAGAGCATCACCTTTGTTCGTTTCCTTGTCCTTTCAATTTGGATTGCCGCAGGAACATAACCTGTAAGAAGCTGGGTATGCGGAATCGCATGGCCACTGTTGTAATCAAAATATGTATCACAGCCTTATCAATAAAGGACTTTAAAATCTAAAACTACTTTGCATTTTTGTATTCTATATATATATATATGCACATATATGTACACACCTACCTATATACAGATGTATATATATATATATATATATATATATATATATATATATAGAAGTGGTAACACAACAGTTAGTTCACCATACCGAGAACAATTGTTTCACCATAGCAGATCCTCAGCTCGTAATGGTCCATTACGAGCTGAGGATCTGCTAAGGTGAAACAATTGTTCTCAGTATGGTGAACTAACTGTTGTGAAACCACTTCTACCCAACCTGTCCCATGGACTGAGTGCTCTACCACTACGGATATTACCTTCCAGTATTCTACCTCTCTCTCTATATATATATAAACACATGCATAAATACATACATACAAATTTGGAATGTAGTGTATCCCAACTTATATGATAATAACAATAGAATTCTTCTACTCTTCCTCTGGTAAAAACAATGTTTATCAGCTAGCTTGGTCTCAATAATATCCCAATATCTCTTTGCCAGACACTTATCATAGACTTTATCATGGCAAATTAACTTAATGAGATTTCTCTATAATTATAGCAATCCCTCTTGTAACCCTTTTTTAAAATTAGGATTATTATTCATGATTGCCACTGTTTTGGTGCCTTTCTAGAAATCTAGGCCACCAAGCAAACATGAGTCAGCTAGATTATATCTTCTCTTTTTAAATGTTCCTTCTCTCCAGAGGCCTTGTCACATTTGAGCACTTTAATAGCTCTGGTGATTTCAGATGTTGTAACCAGATTTAGTATTCTCTCCTCCTCATGAGGATACACCTCTCTTCAGAGAGAAGAACCCCAGAGGAGTTCCTGATAGCAGTCATGGAAGGAGACATCTTATTGAAAAGTTAGCAGATGATCTGCCAAAATACTTTATTTACTAATCTCAACCTGGATTCCAGCTTAACCCCAAAATCTTCCCATATCTTAACCTTGGACACCTTTACTGTCTCTGCGGTGACTTTTTACACCAGCTTGTACTGTAGATGCAAGACAGAAGACGTATTAGCAGTCCTCCTTTTTAGCTCAGATGGTATCTTTAACCTCATAATTGAACCAGGGGTCTTCATGTTACTTGGCATCATGCCAAGCTGTTTTTGCATTTAATATTTGATGAAAAAACTGTTGAACAGTCTTCAATCTATTTCAACATCTGTTTGTTCAGAGAATTCTCTGAATTTAGATGCAATAATATCTACATAATTGCCCAACCTCTTTATCAGCCAGTGCTTTCCCCTTTACTTGTAGGTTGAGCTGAATCTGCCAGTTATGTGGGCTTTCTTGGCTTTAGGTAGTTTCAAGCTACAGATAACTAGATGGTGGTCAGGGGGTCTGTATCTTACTTACATACAGTCATATCGAGTGTAAAGAAGTTGTGTCTTTTGAGACAAACTGAAAGGTCTTCCTAACCCCATGTTTGACAAACTTTCCACAGCTAGATGCCCTTCCTAACACCAACCACCCTACAGTATATACTGGGTGTGTTTATTGTGTAGATCACCAGCACTAGGTATTTTACAGTGTATACTGGGTGTGTTTATTGTGTAGGTCACCAACATTAGGGAGGTTGTTATGTCAAGGATATAACAAATAAAAATTTCCACAAGATTTAAAAAGCTGGAAGGTCACCACAAAAGGATTTGTTGTGGTTATTTCATGCTAGATCAATGCTAATTGAATGGAGCTTTGATCAAATGCAATCCACCCAAAACCATCTCATCTTTTATAGATTATGTACAATTACATAACCCCCCCCCCCCCAAAAAAAAAAAAAATAACGTGGGTGGATGGTGATGGGAAGAACATCGAATCATAGATAGCTTGCCAAACAAAGGGTCAGGAGGACCCTTCAGACGTGTCAAGAGCATGACAGTATCCCTAGTGTTTGGTGATCTACACAATAAATTCACCCAGTACATACAGTAAAGTGGTTGGTGATCGGAAAGCTTGCCAAACAAAGGTTTGGGAGGACCCTCAATTGTGCATTAGGTTGAATGTGAGATCGTACATAAGCGAGATGCAGATCCCTGGCCTGTTCAGATCAGTTGACCCATCCAAACTTTGCTAGCAAGGAAAGCAAACATTTAAACGATCATGATGATGATGATGAATGTGTCTTGTCAATATGTATGATAGGAGGTGGTGATATAAAAGAGAATTAGATGTTACTTCTAGCTGGTTGATTGACCATATAGAGGCTCCATGGTTTGTTTTAAGATGCAATGTATTTTTATTAGAATGTCTCCAAGGTGGGGAAAAACTTCAGATAACACATGGCTATAACCAGACATTAAAGTTTTGTAGATTTACTGGAGTGAAAATATTCTTATGAAGTTTCCTTCCAGTCAGACATTGTGATGTAAACTTAAAATCTATTGAGTTTATGAAAACTTTTATTCTAAAAAATGATTGCATTAGAAATATTTATGTTCTGTTCAAGAAATGCAACATGGTGATCTCTATGTTCAGATTTATTTTCCAGTTCTCATCTGTGTATTAAGTAAAATGGTATTATGACCTTCATTTTCTCAGAAAACAGTCTAAATATGATAAATGTTATGCATTATTTTTCATATTATACTTTAGAGCCTAAAGATGGTTAATATATTAGAATATGCTATTCCTAACTTCAAAACCTCATAATTCATACTTTATTACAGATGCTGTGCAATCTCAATGAACTGAAGACATGACTCTTTATGCTTCAGTTTATATAATTGTAAATAAGTACCACAGTAAGGTGCACCTTAACAGTATGAGCAATGGGAGACACTGAATAATTATGTTTTGTGAGTTTACATTATGCCATTAATGTGGAGGAAATGTTAGCAAAAGACTATTCTAGTATATTCTGAACAATAGATACTGGAATTGTTCGATCATGTACCTTTCCCTACAAGCAGGGGTTTGACAGGTTGTCACAGGCCAAGTCTGATAATTTTCTTGCTACACTTTCAATGGACTAAAGTGGTAAGACACAAGGTATATATTTAGCTATGTGTTTATAATAACTTTTCAGTCGTTTTTCTTCAACTCTTAATATCCTGTAATGATTTAGAGGAAAATATCTAAAAATGGCTCTGTTAATATAAATGTTTATAATATCTGTATTAGCTGACAGATTCTTGTAAAACTAAAATAAAGACTTAAATGTTTTATGTGATACAGTCATAGTGTTGTTTTATACTATTCAAGAGTGTCCTACTCCATGTGGGACAACATATTGAATTAAATTTAATATCAAATCTCTCTTAATAATAAGTTCAGCAACTCTCTACATGTTTATCTTTTTATTCTTTTCCTGGTTTCAATCATTTACTTGATGTTAAAAAATTACAATAGAAAATAGTAACCTAAGTAAACATGAAAGAACAGCCAAACTCCCACTGTCATCGCCTCCATCTCTCTCACCCTCCCCATCTCTATGTATGGTGAGCGAATGGGGTCCCACATGCTGGCCTCTCCACAGCCCTGGCGGACAGAATGGAGAAGCCGTTTCCCTGGAGGAGGGTAAGGGAGATGTGCTGGAAGATCCATTCCATTTCGCGAGGCTCACATTTACTTATGGCCATGTTGGTTCATGACATTCATATCACTTATTTTATTAATGACTATTTTTTGAATGGCTAATATGACATTTTGACATATCACATACACCTGTACAATATATAATCCCGTTTGTAGAGAAAATATCAAAAATATCAAATGCTATATCATTATGATGGATGTCAACCCACTGTGGGTCAATATATACATATGTTTATATGTCTCCTGTGTTGAAAAGGAGGTCAAGTATGTTATAAATCACTAAATAGTTGCTCCAAAGAATCCAAACCTCAGTTTGGAGGAAACAATTGTAAGCAAATAAATGATTTAAACTGAACTTTGATTAATGTAATTTCTATATAACTGCTCTGTAAAACAACTGATGTTATTACATTGAGCTATTTATCTTACTGGTAATAAGATAGTAATGAATTACTGTCTTTCACTATTTAGGGTTTAAAATATATATAACCATAAAAGGTTTTATTATATACATAACCATAAATAGTATCCTTAATACTATTAACTGCTCCATATTGTTGAGCTGACATACAATAAATTACCAGTATGCTGATCAAAGACCAACTCCCTATGTCAACCAAGAACATACCAATATCACCCAAAAATACATATGAAAAATTATTGATCGACAGTGTAAACTCCTTTATCAATAGAATGAGATGGAGGACATTCCATTATGATAAAAACAAATCTAGCAAGGTTAATAATACTAACAAATTTGACTCCTTCGGCTTTAAAACCTTTAGAAGCCCCCCCCCCCCCTCATAACACACTACTAAACCCCTTCGAAAATGACCTAATAAAACTAGTTAAGAATATTAAATACAAAAAACACCGTAATAAAAACAACACCTTCTTAAACAAACTTAGCACCTCTATTAATGATTTCAAAACTAGTAATAAAATTATTGTACATGCGGACAAAACTAATAACATATACAGCCTAGATTATAATACATATAGAAAGTTTATATATAATGAACTACATAAAAGCTACAAGAAAACCACTATGAAAAACTTAGAAGATATTAATATGGAAGGCTATAATATAGTATCCAAACTAGGACTCCAGAGACATACACAACCATATACCCAAACCCCCCTAGATTCTCTCTGAAGGACCATAAGGAGGACTTCATTAGCAGCCCCTCGATTAGACTCATCTGCCCTTCCAAGTCTGACATTGGCATTATCAGTAAGAAAATTTTAGATAAAATCATCCCACAGATTAAACACAAGATATACCTTAAACAATGGGGAAATACGGGTGAAGTGATTGAATGGTTCAAAGATATCAAGGATAACAAGGATAAAAAATGTATTCAATTTGATATCAATTCTTACTACACCTCTATTTCCCCTATCCTATTAAATAAGGCACTTATCATGGCCATGGACAATAGTGACCTGACTAGACCCCAGATTGATGTCATACTTGCGGCCCGTAAAACACTAATCACCTTTGAAGACCAATTATGGACCCGCAAAGATACGCAAAACAACTTTGACATTACCATGGGGTCTAGTGACTCGGCGCAGGTCACTGATTTAGTCGGCCTATATTTACTTAACCAAATCCATAAGGACCTTCCTTACCTCAACGGTGGTTTGTACCGCGATGATGCACTTCTACTTATAGATTATAAAAAATTCAATATAGAAAGAACTAGAAAACTATTGCACAAGACATTCAAAAACTATAACCTTAGTATTACCATGGACAAAAACACTAAAAACGTCAACTTCCTAGACGCCACACTCTACCTAGACTCAATGATATATGCACCTTTCCACAAACCTAATGAAAAACTCATTTACGTAGATACCAAGTCTAACCACCCTAGATCTATATTAAACTCTATCTCTAAGGGAGTATCTAATAGAATCTCTAATCTATCCTATGACGTAAACATATTTAACAAAACCTCGCAATATTATAATCAGGCATTAGCTAGATCAGGCCATAATATAGAGATCGAGTTCCTACCTACAAAAACACATAGCTACAACATTATTTCGCACAACATGTCCATGAGAAAATTTAGTAATAGGAATAGCAACCACACACACTAATAGGGAGGATACCAACAAAAGTAACCCACACCACAGAAATTAACATAGTACCATAAAAGGAAACAAATCACCAGACATAAAAAACAAAAATAGAAGAAGAAATAATACATTTTTCAACCCTCCTTTCAATCTAAACGTCTCTACCAACCTACCTAGGGCTTTCTTCTCACTACTAGATAAAAACTTCCCATCCGGCCACAAGTACCATAGCCTTTTAAACAAAAACACTATTAAAATCTCATACTCTACTACGCCTAACATAGCATACCACATAGCTAGTAGCAATAAAAGAAAAATTAATTCTTACTTCAAACAAACTAAATCACAACAGACGATAAACCTTCAAAATAACATTATAGCAACTAACCCTAATATCAATAGAAATAATAGTAATAGCACTAGTGTAAACAATAACGCTGGGAACGACAACCCACATAACCATAACCCTATAGCTAACATCCAGACTTCTACACAACATAATAACCGGCAGACTAACACCCAGAAAAATTGTAACTGTAGATCAAATAGAACCTGCCCTTTAGATAAAAAATGCTTAATCAAGGATATCATATACTCATGCACAGTCACAACTAACAACTCTTCTGAAACATATATAGGCTCTACTTCTAACTGCTTCAAAACTAGATACAATTCGCACCTCCACTCTTTCAAAAAACACAGTCCACTTCACTATCTAGCTACATACACTATCTAAAAACTAAAAATAAACCGTATACACTTAAATGGGAAGTGATAGGTAATGCGACATCGTACAAACCACCTAATAAATTTTGTAACCTCTGTCTACTAGAGACCCATACTATCATCTTCTCTAACCATAACCTCCTTAATAACAAATCAGAAATGTTCGCATCTTGCCAACACCGCTTCCGACACTCTTTCCAAAACTTTACACCCAATATATAACAATGTCAGACTTGAACCCGTCACCACCTCTAGCAACTAGCATCAGTGGCACACCTTACACCTCATCTCCACACCCATTAATACACATTAACGCAAATAGTGACACCCTAGTAGTACCTTTTACCCTGGAGATATCCCCATGTACTTCTACTTTTGATATATTGGCCTTGAATTACTTGGACTACATTGCACTAATATATGATTAATGTAAACTGTAGGCACTGAAATGGTTGTGCTAACATTGTCCTGTGCATGGAGTGCCACCATAGGATAGATAGAAGATTAAGTAATTAATTTATTATAAGGGCTATATATTCTATATGCTGAGTACAATGAATTATGTACAGGTGATATATGAGTTAGGAATATATGTATTGCTTGATGGCCAGATTAGTGTCTTTGTATGAGAGAATTGATCTCCGGACCACCCTGGTCTGGTGATATTTAAATTTGCCATGCATTCAGACATACAATGACCCAGAGCTTACCGGGAGTCATATATAGTAATAAGACCCTGCCAGGTTCTGCGGGTGGACTACACTTACAAAGATCATTGATTTGGAGATCTGACTCTTCTTGTGGAATGTTCAGTTGTGGCACTCCATGATAGAAGGTAATCATCCTGATATGAACACCTTTAGTACTTCTTAATAGACTACACTGTAATTTATAGATAAGATACTTAAATTTAGAAATTGTTTATAACCCTATATGATAAGGACTCATTTGAAACACCATTAATGCACTTTAGGATAATAAATTTAACTATGAAAATCAGCTAGTTACCTCCCCTTACGCATTAACTCCCCTTAGTCACACACACACTTCCGGAATATAATACAATGTCATCTCTCACAACAAAAACAACCTGATCTATGAATCAAATTAAGAAACGACAAGATATGATTTATAACGTGGTTCTCCAGACACCCAATGCTGAATCATCGTGGATTGTGTGATAGACATGTAGTCTATATATTATGTTTCCTGGATTGTGTGAGTGGTGGTGGGTGCGAGGAGAGTGGTGCTGTTTTGCTTCTCTTTTATAATATTTTTGATATTTTTGATATTTTTGGTGTTTCTCTACAAACGGGATTATATATCGTACAGGTGTATGTGAAAAAATGCTTTAACAATACGGCCCCCATGATGCTATTGATTGCCTGCTTCAACTACTTGTTTTTACATGTAACAATCTGCCGCACTATAATCCTGTATAAATAAGACACGCGTGCATGCCACACGTGAGACTGTTTCATACACTGACTACTCTAAACTTTCCGCTTGCTTTATCTTCAGAAAATGCCAATGTTTTATTTTAATTTTAATTTTAATTTTAACTTTAATTTTGTCCTTTAACCTTTATATGTAAATTGCCATGCTATATCATTATGAGGGATGTCAACCCACTGTGGGTCAATATATACATATGTTTATATGTCTCTTGTGTTGAAAAGGAGGTCAAGTATGTTATAGATCACTAAATAGTTGCTCCGAATAATCCAAACCTCGGTTTGGAGGAAACAATTGTAAGCAAATAAATGATT
>OZ024747.1:30776556-30946556 GCA_964016885.1 Eledone cirrhosa | reverse complement strand
TTCTATTAAATATCTTATAATATCTATGATTAGGAGGAAAATGTTTGTCTAAGAGGTCAAGGAATTTCCTTCCTACATTAGTTTTGACAGTTAGAGAGAAGGGGGTGTAAACCAAATAATTTTCCTTTTCCTGTTATTGTGGTTAGTCTT
Source organism: Eledone cirrhosa (assembly GCA_964016885.1). NCBI lineage: Eukaryota > Metazoa > Mollusca > Cephalopoda > Octopoda > Eledonidae > Eledone > Eledone cirrhosa. Next base: position 30,946,406 of record OZ024747.1, on the reverse strand, counting down.
AGGGGGAGGAGTAGGTAAATAATTAATGTGTTCTGTAAATCCGCTGTTATTAAGGGATTTATTATAATAAGGGGCGGCTTTATTAAAAATGTCTAGAGACGAAGATAAGGTAGAAATCCTACGGCTAATGTTGGGAATAAGATTTTTAAAAACTATAGGGGGATGGCAAGATTCTTTGTGTATATATCTAGGATTTTCGTTAGGTTTATGATAAGGTTTAAAAGAGGCAGTAAGTAGATCAATATTAATGTCAAGAAAGTTAGCATTGGTAAGGTTCGTATCTATAGTAATTTTAAGGTTAAGATTAGCAAAAGTATTGATTAAGTCTTTACGGAATTTATCAAGGTTATGGCCGTTGGTGGTATGAGAAACTGCCAATCCGTCGTCACGGCATAAACCGATATTATGGGCATAAACCGATATTATATTCTTTGAGGGTGTGGAGAAGGAATAATCCTACTAAGTCACACACACCCGCACTGTCATATGAATCCATTGCAACATCAAAAGAATTTTCAGGGTTTGACTTTTTAACCCAAATACTTTCATTAGTAAAGAGTAGAGTTTTTCTAGCATGAAAGATAATGTCTTCTTCTAATTTAGAAATATTAATGAAGGGTCTTGCAAAATCTAAGGCTTTAGTTAATAAGGAAACAGTAATAGATGGGTAAAAATCAACAATATCAAATTGGGTAAATCTACACTTATTTTTACCTTGTATATTATTAAACCAAGAAATAACAGAGGATGTATTTAACCATTGTGATAAGTCAGTCTTAGTTCTAATTTGGAGAATTATTTTTCTTAAGATTTGTTTACTTGCAAGGCAAACTTCGGATTTAGCCGGGTTAATCAGTCTACAACTAGGTCGATTAGTAAAGTCTAATTTATGGTCTTTAAGGGTTATATATACTTTACGTTTAGCTAGGCTTTCAATCCGGTTGTCTATTTTTAAAGAACTAGCTAGTTCTTTAGCTTCTTTATTAATAGTATTGTAGGTGTTATTATTAGCTAATTGATATTTGTTGGTGATACTATTAGTTAAAAGTTGGTAATACAAAATACTATTAACTTCAAAGAAATTTTTAGTTTTATCGGAAAGAACAAAACTGTTTGTAGAATTTAGAAATATCGTTAGACAGTTTAGTTTGAAAATGATTATTGTACTTACGAAATTTGATATCACTAATTAAATTAAGAAGGTCTAATTCGAAGTTGGCCATGTCTTTAATTCTAGGTGGGTATTTACGGGATTTTATGTCAAAACAATCATTAGTATCAGCACTGAATAGTCCATCGTAAACCATTGCCTTCCATCTCATTCTTTTAACGACTTGTTCGATTTTATCTATAAGCAGTTTGGTATAAGTTGTGTTGGAAGGAGTAGGTATATTTTTGATTGAATAATCCATTTCATAAAGGTCCATGGTGTATGTTAAAGGCAATTATTTCATGGTGGATGTTAAAGGCAATTATTTCATTTACCAGTGGTTTCTTGAAAGCAAACACATTTTGCTTTCAATTATCAAAATGAAAAAATCCTGGTGTATTTATTGACATTGGATTTTAAAAACAAAAATATAATCTATATGTAAGTGATATATATATTTAAGAGTTAAACAAGGTTCAATGAATACATCTAAGAATGTGTTTTACACACATACATGTGTCTGTATGTATTTGTATGTATGTGTGTATATGTATGTATATATATGTGTATATATATATATATGAGTGTGTATGTATATGTGTATGTATTTGTATGTGTATATGTATGTGTGTGTGTGTGTATGTATTTATTTTTATGTATGTATGTGTATGTTCAATTGTGTGTATTGCTTACCACGTGTGTTTGTTCATTTATTTGTCTGTATCGCTGTCAACTTTATGATAATTTTTACATTTGTTTTTATTCTTATGTGATGGTATGTTTATTATATTTTTTCTTATAATTAATTGTGTGTGTGTATGCAATTGTGTGTGTGTGTGTGTGCATGTGTGTTTATTTTTCCTTCCTTCTTCCTTTTCCAGCCTCACTTTCATATAGATTATATTTTTGTTTTTAAAATCCTATGTCAATAAATACACCAGGATTTTTTCATTCTGATGATTGAAAGCAAAATTTGTTTATTACATAACTATTAAGCTCTGTAACCTACATAGAGCACTCTTTTTTCCGGGACCTTTCCGACGGAATTACTTCATTTACACATATATATATATATTTCTATATAGTAATAATTGTTTCTCCTTTTTGGCACAAGGCCAGCAATTATCCCAGTACATTAGTGGGGCTTTATTTTATCAACCCCGTAAGGATGAAAGGCAAAGATTATCTCGGCCGGATTTGCACTTAAAATGCAAAGGGCCATAACTCTATACGGCATAGCATAGAGTCTGACGCTCTACAAATATTGCCAATCCACTGCTCTTTATATATAGTAACAATCCAGCGCCCTTTATATATAGTAATAATGAGTTACAGATGATCTCGCTTACGATGAAAACAGAAATTCATTTAATATGTACTAGTAATAAATATGTTTAGAAATAGTTACCTATATTTTCCGTGGGATTATTAGACTATATTATATAGTCAATGTTACAGTGTAGCTTCTATTTCTATTTCAATTCTAAACCTTCACTTGCCACATTCCAAACATACTTCCATATATATATATATATATATATATAATCAAAAATTAATATGATTCATTGATTACTCAATGAATATAGTTTTACAATAGATTAAAAGCACTCTACAAGGAAATTTTCTGGAGTTATTAATATTATTCAGAATATTAATAAATGAAGACATTCACATAATCAAAATATATGTTTTATTATATATATTTCGAAGGTACTGTGCTGTTAGTATACAACAATGTCAGATTTGAATCCCCCACCACCATTAACACTACACATCTAGGACTTAGCAGCACCCACAACCACAAACCCTTCGACCAACTCTTTCCTCTACACAGCTGCTATTCATCTATAACCTTATGCTCTGCAATAACAGTTAGAATTAGACATAGAGTTACCACCTTGTGATATAACTACAATAGATTAATTATATCATATACAGTAATGGATATTTGGTACTTGGTATGTAGAGACATTTAATGTAATATGTGATAATAAACTATATATGCATTTATAATTCATCATCATCATCATCACCGTTTTACGTCCGTTCTTCCACGCTAGCATGGGTTAGACGGGTTGTCCTGTTGTGGGCAGTGTCTGGTCGGCTGACCATGCCTTGCTCATACAGGAACTGATCTGGCTTGATTTCTACAGCTGGATGCCCTTCCTAACACCAACCTCATTTACAGTGAGTGCTGGGTGCTTTTTCGTGGCGCCTACACGTCCACTTTACAGTGTGGGCTGGGTGCTTTTTTGCCGTGGCACCTCCACGGCCACCTTGCGGTGGGGGGGGGGGGCATATTGTTTATATGCTTCAGCATGTACCCATGGGAGGTCGGGTACCCTGTATTACTGCGTGACGCCAGAAGTCACGGTCGTGTGTCATTGACTTTGAGAGGTGTAGTTGGGTAAGGTCGGCTTTTATCACCTCATCCCAAGTCATCTTGGGTCTCCCCACTCCGCGGTTTCCATCAACTTCTAGTGCTCTGCACCTTTTTATGCAGCTGTCATCCTTCATACGCATCACATGTCCATACCAGCGTAACCGCCTCTCCTGCACGCAGCATTTGATTCCTCTTATGCTCAGTCTCTCTCTCAATTCCTTTATGCTTTGTCGTTCACGTATATTACTGTTACACATCCATCGGAGCATGCAGGCTTCGTTTCTCTCTAATCTACGTAAGTCTTCCACCTTCAGCGCCCAGGTCTCACTACCATGCAACATTGCTGTTCGGATACACGCATCATACAGTCTGCCTTTCATTCTGAGGGAGAAGCCTTTTGCAGCTAGCAGTGGTAGTAGTTCCCTAAACTTCTTCCATCCCGTTCTTACCCTAGTTATTGTACTTTCTGAGCACCCACCTCCGTTGCTAATTCGGTCACCTAGGTAGCAGAAGCTGTCTACTGTTTCTACAGGGCCCTCCCAGAGATTGGTGGTACTTGTTTCCTGTGGCTGTTTGCTTGCTGTTTCAGCACAGCTGCTGCATGTGAATCCTACATTCTTAATTAAGCTTCCTGAGATCCCGCTACATCTCTTGTGTACCCATTGTTTGCATTTGGGGCAGAGAATGGAGTTCCTACCTACACCTTTCCTACATACTGAGCAAGGCCATTTCCCTGAGGGGATCTGGGTTCTGTTTTCTCGTCTACTTACAAGGACCTTAGTCTTTGTCATGTTGACTTTGAGGCCCTTTCTCTCTAGTCCCTGCTTCCAGGTTTGGAATTTATTCTCTAGTTCTACCATAGATTCAGCTATGAGTGCGAGGTCATCAGCATACAGGAGTTCCCATGGGCATCCGGTCTTAAACTCCTCCGTTATTGCCTGCAGGACTATGATGAACAGGAGAGGGCTAAGAACAGAGCCCTGGTGGACCCCAACCTGTACGCTAAATTCCTCGCTATACTCATTGCCAATCCTAACTTTGCTGACTGCTCCCCTATACATGGCTTGTACCGCTTTCACAAGCCATTCATCTACTCCTAGTTTTCTAAGAGCCCACCAGATTACTGCACGTGGAACTCTGTCAAAGGCTTTCTCAAGGTCGACAAATGCCAAGTAGAGTGGCTTACTTTTAGCTAGGTACTTTTCCTGTAATTGCCTCACAAGGAAGAGGGCATCAGTGGTGCCTTTCCCTGGTACAAACCCAAATTGCATCTCGTCTTTATTCACCCGGTCCCTAATCAGCTGTGCTATAACTCTTTCTGTTACTTTCATGACCTGGTCCATCAACTTTATACCTCTATAGTTTCCTCTATCTAGTGCATCGCCTTTACCTTTGTAGCAGTTGACAATGATGCTACTGCACCAATCTTTTGGTATGGCCCCCTCTAGTATTACCTGGTTAACGATACGTGTGGTTATAGTGTGACCTACAGACCCAGATGCCTTCAGCATCTCGGCAGCTATACCCGATGGACCGGTTGCCTTCCCTATCTTCATATCTCTGATTGCCTTACTTACTACGCTGCCGCTGACTTGTACTGCTGGTCCCTCTATAGGGTCTACGTGGGGTAGGGTCTCTTCTTCCCATGCATTCTCCTCATTTAGTAATCTATCATAATGACTCTTCCATGCATCTTTCTTCTCAGCACTTGTGAGGGCAAGCTCACCTTTATCATTCCGGATACACTTCTCTCCAATGACATCACAACTATCTCTGACACACTGCCTCGCAATCTTGAATACCTCCTGTTTCTGGTCCTCACGTTGTAAAACATGCTTGAATTTTCTATCCTCTGCTTCCCTCCTAGCTAAGTATACTTGTCGCCTAGCTTCCCTCTTGGTCTCTATGTAATGTACCCTGCTCCCCCCGTTCTTCCATTCTTTCCATGCCTGTCTCTTGGCCTTGACTGCCTCATCTACCTTATTGTTCCACCACCAAGTCACTCTCCTCCTGCTTGAGGTCTTACTCCAGCCACAAACCTCATCCGTCGCCTCTAGTAAGTTATTTTTTAGGAACTCACAGTTCTCTTCTACGTTAAATGTCTGTATCTGTTCTTCTTTACTGTCGTAGGCGTTGAGTAAAATATCTTTAAATCTGTTACTGGTTGAGGGGACTTTCAGCTTCCAGATCTTTCTTCTCCAGGTTGGCCTCTGTTTCAGGGCTCGTCTAGTTCTGACCGTGAGGTCGCTGACAACTAAGCTATGTTGGGATGTACATTCCTCACTAGGGAAGGCTTTTGTGTTTACGACCGTCCATCTGTCACGTCCTCTGATGAGGATAAAATCTAACTGACTAGAGTGCTCCCCTGATCTATAGGTGATCAGGTGGTTGTCGGGTTTTTTAAAGTTTGTGTTACATATCGACATGTCATTGGCGTCGCAGAATTCTAGAAGTCTGAATCCTTCCTCATTCCTTGTGCCAACTCCATGGCCTCCATGTACTCTATTGAAGCCGTCGCAGTGTTTACCTACGTGTCCGTTAAAATCTCCTGCAATGATTAGGAAGTCCTTGTCGTCTATTAGAGCAGTAGTGTGTATTAGGGACTCGTAAAACCTATCCTTAAGTTCGTCTGGCAGCCCCGATTGGGGTGCGTAAGCTGATATTATTGTGGTAATTGTCTTATTCAGGACTAGTCTAAGTTTAATGATTCTTGCATTTACCCTGTACACTGAGATTACTTTATCTACCCACTTGTCAGCTAATAGTATACCTACACCACCCATCCCATCGTCATTTCCCACCCAGAAAAATTTGTAGCACTGGCTTTTTCCTACAAGGACTCTAGCAGACCCTCCTCTCCATCTAGTCTCTTGCACACAGCATACATCAACTTCCTTTCGCTCTAGCATTTCTACGATTTCTCCTGCTCTTCCTTTCATTGAGCCTACATTGATGGTACCAACTCGGAGTTTTGGGCATTTGTCGACACTCGTAGGGGAGGGTCTCTGGGTTGGCGCTTCACGTGGGTGCTTGGTAGCTCGCAGATTCATATTTCATCTATTGATTCAGAGTTGCTCGTGTATTCCCAGCTCATCCATCCATAACGGTGGGAAAATTGAGGGCTAGAAGAACAGTGGTGGTGGGGTAATGGCAGGGTGTGTTGGGATGCGCCAGAGGAGGAGAGAGTTAGTTAGGCAGGTAGTAGCAGCAGCAGTGGAAATGGCATGCTAGGTTTGATTGGTCGAATAGACTATGGTGGTGTGTGGGGGTGGGGGGGGAGGGAAATTGTAAGGTAGGAACTGAGGGTCGCATGGTAAATATCCAAGTTAATACTACATCAGTAAAATTAACAATAATAACGTCATGAAAAAAAAAAAAAACTACTAAGAGAAACCCTAGAAAATTTATCGCTAATACAGCAGGGAAAATTTAACGCTAATACAGCAGGGAACATCATAATATTAACGACAATATGTAGGCTAAAATACCTTCGTAGATTTTCAGATTGAATGAATTAGGTTAAAGACAGGGTAGTAAGCCTTAAAGAAGTGCATAGAGAGGGGGGGGGGTAGGAACTGAGGGTCGCATGGTAAATAACTGAGAGAGATACAATAGGATTAGAATACCGCATGGTAAATATCCAAGTTAATAAGTTAATACTACATCAGTAAAATTAACAATAATAACGTCATGAAAAAAAAAAAAACTACTAAGAGAAACCCTAGAAAATTTATCGCTAATACAGCAGGGAAAATTTAACGCTAATACAGCAGGGAACATCATAATATTAACGACAATATGTAGGCTAAAATACCTTCGTAGATTAGATGGATGGCTGGAATAATTGGAGTCAGCTCTAGTGATACATTTTAGCAGAGAAGAATGGGAATTGTAAGGTAGGAACTGAGGGTCGCATGGTAAATATCCAAGTTAATACTACATCAGTAAAATTAACAATAATAACGTCATGAAAAAAACTACTAAGAGAAACCCTAGAAAATTTATCGCTAATACAGCAGGGAAAATTTAACGCTAATACAGCAGGGAACATCATAATATTAACGACAATATGTAGGCTAAAATACCTTCGTAGATTTTCAGATTGAATGAATTAGGTTAAAGACAGGGTAGTAAGCCTTAAAGAAGTGCATAGAGGGGGGGGGGTAGGAACTGAGGGTCGCATGGTAAATAACTGAGAGAGATTTAATTGTATAATTAAATACTTAAATTACACAACATAATAATAATAAAGTATATATACATTTATAATTAAATATAAAATGTAATAGCATTGAATATTAGGGATTAACTTTCAAAACAATAATGTATATTATTACACATATGGCATATCTATTTTGACATATTAACAGCTACAATCCTTCATAACATATACCTTGTCCAGTAATGAATAGATAACAATCTAAAGAGAACTTTAATGTATGATAGTAAAAGACACTGTATTTAAAATCAGGTATAAATATACAGCGTTATGTAACAGAGATCCAATGATATCACATTATAATGTGTATTAGAACAAAAGAATTTTAATAACTGAATTGAACTTAATTAGCTAGTTACCTCCCCTTACGCATTAGCTCCCTTTATTCACTTCCGGAAATTAACGATTGGAAAATTTAACGGTTGATCAAATATAGTCTATGAATATGAATACATTAAGACTAATTCACAATCCATTGTTCTAACTAACTTTAACATTAAATATAAACATTAACTAAAATTTTATTCAACATATGTCATTGAAAAGTCTGCAAAAACTGTATGTTTCTCAACACACATTAATTCGAACACTATCAGCATACAGCACCCACCATAGATTCTCATACATTAACATATTTGCTTAAAGTGCAGTATTTATTCATCTGTATATGCATAATAGCTTTGCTTGTGTCCTTCTCATGTATATGACTAACGCAGTTGCACTCTCCATACGCCTGCATATGAATTGTTAATGTACTCTTCCTTTCTCAAAACTACTTTCTCAATGCCTCTTTAATAATTGGACTATTCTCTTGTTTTATCTGTTGCATGTATTCCACTCCGTGCTTTTGATTTGGATTTAATTTAAATTTGAATTTGAATTTGAACTTGAATGTTTGTACAATTATTGTACAATTCTCGTAAAATATATGTCACATCCATTCCACACTGTAAATACGAAACTGTTGTTCACAACATCAATTTATATGTATCTATATTATTGTTCAGTTGAATAGGAGGTTAATTATATGTGATAACATTGATAATGCTCCGATGACTCCAAACGTGAGTTTGGAAGAAACGATTGTCAGCTATTAAATGATTTGAACACAACTTTGATTATTGTATAATTTATTTATTTTCCTGCTCTGTAAAACAACTGATGTTCATACATTGAGTTATTTCTCTTACTGGTAATAAGGTAATAAGAAATTACTGACCTTCTTGTTTATAGTTGTTTATACTATATACATAACTATAAATAGTATTATTATATATATATATATATATATATATATATATATATATATATATAAAATATATAAATAATTAAATGCCATTGTCAACTAATAAATAAATTAACTCTTCACACAAACTAAAACATTTCGTTTTAAACATTTTCTGACCCAGGAAAAAAAAGAGAAAAAATAAAAGGGCAAAATTTTTTTTTTCTCTGTAATGATCGTCTTTTTCTCCATACTTTCATATATATATATATATATATATATATATATATATATATATATATATATATATATAAACGGAAAAAATGAAACGAAATTTCATTTCCCACTCTTAGTACGGCTGTTACTTAAATATAAGTATGTATACGTACATACATATATGTATACAGACGTACAGTAGTATGTATATATACATACATGCACACATATATATATGTATGTATGGATTCACCAAACATTTATTATAATGCTCGGTGTGTTTGTAAACAAACATCCCGTATTAAGCCGTAGTGTCTAGCAACCACCGTTGCTCGTTTGTTCAACACTGACAAAGGAACGCTGTACTAGTTTCAAGCTTGCTAGCTATCGTCAGCAACGTATACCTTCCTGCCAGATAATTTAACGTCCGAAAGTATATACTTTCCTTATGCATATTAACGGCTGAATAGTCCAATTTGCATATCGAGTGGGTTAATCGGCCGGGTGCACCGAAAACGATAAACGGAAAAAATGAAACGAAATTATATATATATATATATATATATATATATATATATATATATATATATATATATATATATTTATATATATATAGTAATAATAATAAATGTGAAGACTAAAATCCAAAGAGGGTTCGATAAGGATAAATATATATCAAATATATAGTGCAAATATTTATTAAAATAACAGATTAAAGTTTAAGCAAAGAATCGCTGCTTTCACCCTTAACGGGATCTTCTGAAACTAAAAAACATCGATCTGTGAATGCAGAAGTAAATATTTCGAAAAACGTGGCAACCAAAGGAAAACAGGAAGACGATACTTTGGTTCGTGAAGACATTCCCTGGCAATGAACGGAAAATAGTGAAGATAATACGTCATTATTTGGAGAGGTGAAAACATTTACACGCAAAGACAAAACCATGTTTATGTTATAAATGAAGTCGTAGACTAATATTCTATTAGGTGCTTCGTGGAGACGTTCCCTGTCAATGAACGGAAAAAACGAAGATAATACGTCATTATGTTGGACGATGAGAACAATTACACGCAAAGACAGAACCAGGTTTATGGTATAAATGGAGTCATAGACTAATATTTTATTTAGGAAACCGAATGATTGTCGGCTTCAGAGTTAAGAATAATGTAAAAGAATTTGTAGAACGAAAATGACTGGGGTTATTGAAATCATAAAAGTAATTTTAATTAGATATACTAGCAGAAAAACCACCCTCGGGTGGTTTTCTGCTAGCATGTGTAGTGTGTATATTGATATTACTCGCAAGTATATATACATGTAGATATGATCAAATAAAATCGTAATTGACAATATACACAGAAATTGAAAGAAGACTGTCTTACACTGTCTTATGTAATCAGTAACGTAATCCATGATACATTAAAAAAAGACGATATTATATATAAACTGCATTAGGAGAAAATTAGTGACAGAACATTTGTATGTTTATTTAAGTGATGGCCACCGGAAGTGTTGACATCACTCACTCTCTCTTTCTATATATATGGTAGTTGAAGTGGTGGTGGTGGTGGCAACGATATATCGGAAGTGCAATTTTGAAAAGAAGTCAATTTTAAATTATTTTTGTTTACGAAATTTAGTAGATAAATTATGTAATATTCATTCATTATTTATTCAAAGTAATCCAACTTAATTTACTAACGGGATAAAAAAAAATTGTACGCAGTCCCGCAGACCTTCCTTTATTATAGTTTAGATACATACACGCATCCACATACGTACATGCTCGTGCAAACGCGAAAACACCCGCCATGCATAAACATGCACGTACACATACATAAACCTAAATGACACATGTACCCGCACACATACGAACGAATACACCGAATACACATTAATATATATATATGTGTGTATACCTATAATTATATAAACGTATATAAATATACACACATAAGTACGTTATACATATATACATATATATATATATATAGAGAGAGAGAGAAATGAGGCAAGCATGCTCCGTTGGATGTGCAGTGTCAATGTGCGTGAACGACCCAGCATGAATGTGTTGAGAGAGAAATTGTGTCTGAGAGGGATAGAATGTAGTGTGCGAGAGAGGAGACTGAGGTGGTATGGACATGTGATGCGCATGGAGGATGACCGATGGGTGAAGAAGTGCCAGGAAATACCAGTTGAAGGAAGACGTGGTAGAGGTAGATCACAAAAAACATGGGCGGAGGTGGTGAGAACAGACCTCAGATCGCTGAAGCTCACAGTGGAGATGACGAAGGACCGTGACAAGTGGACAGATGCTGTGCTGAATAAGACCCGTGCCACCTTGCAAGCAGGGAAGAGCTGATGTAAAATGATGATGATGATATATATATATATATATATGGGATAACAAGTTATCATTATAGGTGATCCACTTAGAGGTAGTCCAGTTTGAGCACTCCGTGTTGTGGATGATTTTAACGTGCAGCTTAGTTTGATTCAACAAGATGCTTCCATAGTGATGCAGCGAATTCGCGGTAATTTCTATGCAGGTTATACTTGGAGTAATAATATTTAAAGAAAGAAGAGTTACATGGTTGGCTGTTCAATAAGGGCTTTATTCAAAGTGCTGACAATTGTTTCGTTGATCTGGTGTGTCTAGAGTTCGCTAATCGCTTGATGCTGCGTAAATCGATCTCCAATACGTTGTTTACAACCAGTCAATACATCAGAGCAAGTGGATATGAGAATAATACGCAAGGCATGGCTTTTATAGAAGAGTGGTGTTAAACCAAAACAATAACATCAGTAACAAAATAGCTAGATAGCAAATAATTAGAACAATAACATCAATAATATAACACGCATGGTAAATAAACAGAGATGATACAGATGTATGAAGTGACATGTGAAATCTAAGATAGGGTACATTAAAAGTAGTAGTAATATTAAGAGAATGAGGAAAAGTAGATAAAGGAATAAAATAATAAAATGTACTTAGAGTCAGATTTTAGGATCTATACTGTAAGTGCAATTATGAGAGATTTAGATACAAATGAGCTGTGGGGCTGAAAAATGAACAACAATAAAACGGAGATTAATTTATGGTTTCACAGATAAATGGTTGTAGTAGATATTTTCCCCTGTTGTATTATCCTAGTGAGATTGATGGAGGGAGTGTATAGAGATTTATGGTTCTATGGTAGCTGGTATTAAGTGAAAATTGTGGATTCAGTATGTTAAGATTTAGGTGGTTTAGTCCAAATTTTGGGATTGCTGGTTCGAATCATGGAGGTTTAAGTTTTGTAACATCAATAACAAAATAGCGTATAATTAAAACAATAACATCAATAATGAAACATGCATGGTAAATGGATAGAGAACATGGCGAATAAAATCAAGGATAGAGTACATTGAAATGATAATAATAAGAAGAAAATAAGAGTTAGGAAGTAATAAGATAATGTACTTAGAATTAAGTTCATCTGTATGTGTTCATGGGTGCTAATATGAGATATGTAGATACAATGGTGTGGTCCGAAAGAATGAACAACACTAAAGACGAGATTAATTTATGGGCTGACAAGATAATTGATAAATGTTTGTAGTAGACATTGTGCCTGCTATACTATCTTGATGGTATTGATGGAGGGAGGCTGGCAGAGGTTTACAGAAATTTATGGTTCTGGAATAGCTGTGTGAGAGTGCGGCTTTCATATGTTAAAGTCTAAGTGGTTTTCTATTAATTTTGGGAATGCTGGTTCGAATCACGGTGGTTTAAATTTTGTAAATCTAGTAGCAATCTTATGTCTGTAGAAAATGGATCTTTCTATTTTGCTGTTAAGCAGCATCTTATCGTACCTTAAGATATGTAGCAATTCCAAGTTACAGAGCCCGCAGTGGGACATACCATTGCTATAGGCTTTTGCTGCTGCTAATTTCGACGAGCTAATATTGTATTCAAGGATTTTGTCCTTAAGCTGCCAGATTTTATTGGCGAGCGTTGTAGAATTCTCCAATGCACAGTTCCTCAGAGAGTGTCTGTGGACGTACCACCTTTTTTTAAATTCCCCTGCTGTGGATCCTATGTAGTGCCAAGTGGAATTGCCTGAATTTACAGTACACAGGTACACCAAGCTGGAATCCAGGCATCTATTCCTTAGTGGGCACTTATCTGGAAGGTGACAATTGCAGTTTGAGGTATTATTCTGGGCAACTTCTTCATTGCGGTTTTGAAAGTTGTTTTGTGTGGGTTGCGATTTAGGCCTATTGATGTTTTGCTGTGGTGTGTTCAGATGCATTTGTGGTTGTGATGTTGTTATATGTTTGTGTTTTGTATTTGGTGCTATGGTGCGCGTTGGTGGGGTAATTTCCTTAGAGATATTTTTGTGGTTGATCTTACGTATGTACGATTCTATGTTGGCTGCAGTAGACTATGAAAGGTTTATAGTTTTTCTATTGAAGATTTTATGGTATCTATGTAGTGTAGGTAAGTGTTTATCTGTTAGTTTAAAAAACATAGAAGGTAGTTCTTATAGATGAGTTGAAAATCGGATTGAACCATAGGTACTTTCTTTCTCTGGTTCTTCTATAGTTTTGGGGGTTTCTATTATTAGTGCTCTGTTCTCCTATTATTGGTGCTAGTTGTCTAGATCTATGCTTAGTCCTATGCTTTTTATTTCTGTATGAGCAGGTAGTGTTGGTGTTATCAGGTTTGTTGATGTTGTCCCTGGTTGTAAACAACGTATTGGAGATCGATTGACGCAGCATCAAGCGATTAGCGAACTCTAGAGGCACCAGATCAACGAAACAATTGTCAGCACTTTGAATAAAGCCCTTGTTGTACAGTCAGCCATGTTACTCTCCTTTCTTTAACTATATATATACATCTGTATATATATATATATATATATATATATATATATATATAAATTGAAACAAAATGAAAACGAAATTTCATTTCTCACTCTTAGTATGGCACTTACTTAAATGTAAGTATGCATGTATACGTACATACATATATGTATACAGACGTACAGTAGCATGCACATATATATATATATATATACATATATACATACATATGCATACAGGTACACATACATATATGCACGTATCAGTTTAGCGGCGCTAACGTCGCTTTGTTCGTTTGTAAACAAACTGAACAGCCTGAATTTATGCTGTTCAGTTTGTTTACAAACGAACAAAGCGACGTTAGCGCCGCTAAACTGATACGTGCATATATGTATGTGTACCTGTATGCATATGTATGTATATATGTATATATATATATATATATGTGCATGCTACTGTACGTCTGTATACATATATGTATGTACGTATACATGCATACTTACATTTAAGTAAGTGCCATACTAAGAGTGAGAAATGAAATTTCGTTTTCATTTTGTTTCAATTTATCGTTTTCGGTATGCCTGACCGATTTAACTCACTCAATATGCAAATTAGGCTGCTCAGCCGTTAATTTTCATAAGGAAAGTATATACTTTCGAACGTTCAACTATCTGGCAGATGGGTAAACGGTGCTGATGATAGCTAACAAGCTTGAAACTAGTACATCGTTCCTGTGTCAGTGTTGAACAAAAAGGTGACGTGGTTGCCTTAACACCGTATGGCATAAATTCAGGCTGTTCAGTTTGTTTACAAACGAACAAAGCGACGTTAGCGCCGCTAAACTGATACGTGCATATATGTATGTGTACCTGTATGCATATGTATGTATATATGTATATATATATATATATATGTGCATGCTACTGTACGTCTGTATACATATATGTATGTACGTATACATGCATACTTACATTTAAGTAAGTGCCATACTAAGAGTGAGAAATGAAATTTCGTTTTCATTTTGTTTCAATTTATCGTTTTCGGTATGCCTGACCGATTTAACTCACTCAATATGCAAATTAGGCTGCTCAGCCGTTAATTTTCATAAGGAAAGTATATACTTTCGAACGTTCAACTATCTGGCAGATGGGTAAACGGTGCTGATGATAGCTAACAAGCTTGAAACTAGTACATCGTTCCTGTGTCAGTGTTGAACAAAAAGGTGACGTGGTTGCCTTAACACCGTATGGCATAAATTCAGGCTGTTCAGTTTGTTTACAAACGAACAAAGCGACGTTAGCGCCGCTAAACCGATACGTGCATATATGTATGTGTACCTGTATGCATATGTATGTATATATGTATATATATATATATATATGTGCATGCTACTGTACGTCTGTATACATATATGTATGTACGTATACATGCATACTTACATTTAAGTAAGTGCCATACTAAGAGTGAGAAATGAAATTTCGTTTTCATTTTGTTTCAATTTATCGTTTTCGGTATGCCTGACCGATTTAACTCACTCAATATGCAAATTAGGCTGCTCAGCCGTTAATTTTCATAAGGAAAGTATATACTTTCGAACGTTCAACTATCTGGCAGATGGGTAAACGGTGCTGATGATAGCTAACAAGCTTGAAACTAGTACATCGTTCCTGTGTCAGTGTTGAACAAAAAGGTGACGTGGTTGCCTTAACACTGTATGGCATAAATTCAGGCTGTTCAGTTTGTTTACAAACGAACAAAGCGACGTTAGCACCGCTAAACTGATACGTGCATATATGTATGTGTACCTGTATGCATATGTATGTATATATGTATATATATATATATATATGTGCATGCTACTGTACGTCTGTATACATATATGTATGTACGTATACATGCATACTTATATATATATATATATATATATATATATATATATATATATATATATATATATATATTTATTATAGAAAAGCTTCTACAGGACTAGAACTGTTTCATTCGTAAGAAATCCAGAAAGCTCCTGATGATTTCTCATGAATGAAACAGTTCTAGTCCTGTAGAAGCTTTTCTGTATAAAACATTTATACTCTGCTTTGTATTGAGTACCTTACTTACTGTGGGTACCCCCGATTGAACACGGGATAACTTGTATATATATATATATATTTGTTTTGCGAGGTTTTTGATATGAAATCGTGAGTTGAAACAAATATTGTTATTCCTGGGGAAGGTCATTTTGTTGTAATAATATTGCCAGAAATAATAACAGAACACACTCACTGTTTGGTTGGTTTTGTCTTCTGTATCTTTTATAACTCCATAGTTAATTCATTTGGCAATCAATGTTTATCAAAAATGCAGATATAAATATATATCTATATAAAGTCTATCAAAGTTCTTTCGTATGTGTTTTGGTTTTTATATTCTATCTTTGTCTACTAGTGTGGGTTTATATGTGTTTGTTGTTATTGTACTTGTGTATATATTTATTTATTAATATTTCCCTTAAGTACAATATCAAGAAACACATATAAACACACACTCTGTACTTTTCCCAAGCACAAAACCAAACTGCATCTCATCTAATTAGTCCCTTTCTCTAATTAGTAGTGCTAATATTCTTTCTGTCACTTTCATAACCTGATCCATCAGTTTTATGCCCCTGTAACTGCTCCTCTCCAGAGCATCCTCTTTACCTTTGTAGCAATTTATGAGAATACTGCTGCTCCAGTCTTTGGGTATGACACCGCCATATATAGCCTGATTGATGATGCGTGCAACCAGTTTAGTGCTTACTTCTCCTGATGCCTTCAGCATCTCAGCAACTATCCCCGACGGTCCAGCGGCCTTACCATTTTTCAGTTCCTTAATTGCCTCTTGGACCCTATATTCGTCAATCTCAATAGCTGGTCCCTCTGTCGGGTAGACCTCTTTTTTTCTGATCATTAGTGACACTAAGTACACCGGCATAATTTGAGACACACTTATCTCCAACAACATACTGATTTACACTGACACACTGACTTGCAATGCGGAACACCGCACGTCTCTGATCTTCCCGTCACAGAACATTGGCAAATCTCCTACTCTCAGCGTCCCTGCTGCTAAGTACACCTGACATCTAGCTTCTCTCTTAGTGGTTGTGTAACCTTCTCTACTCCCACCGTTTTTACAAGCATTCCATGCTAGTCTTTTATCTCTAATGGCCCTATCTACCATGCTGTTCCACCACCAGATCACTCTATGTCTGAAACTTGTGGCTCTGCTCCAGACGCAAGTTTCATCAGTAGCCTGCAGTCAGTTGTCACGTAAGAAATTCCAGTTATCATCTGTGTCATATGATTCTAAATCGTCTTTTTTTCGTCATACACTTCTTGAAGAGCTTTCTTAAATTTATATTTTAGCTTCTAGACCTTCCTTTTCCACACCTTCCTGTATGTCTCATTTTGTCTTTTGCTTACTGAGATATCACTAACGACTAACCTATGCTGTGGGGTACATTCTTCCCCGGGGTATGCCTTAGTATTTGAAACCATCTGTCTGTCTCGCTGCCTAACTAGCAGGAAGTCAATCTGGTTTATGTGCTCGCCTGATTTGTAGGCTATTTGGTGGTTGGTATGTTTCTTGAAGTTAGTGTTGCAAATGGTTGGTGCACTAGCATCACAAAATTCAAGAAGTCTCACACCTTCTTCATTTCTTAAGCCATAACCGTGCCCACCATGTACCACAGTGTATCCATCCTGGAGCTGACCAACATGACCATTGAAGTCCCCTGCTAGCATTACAATATCTCCGTCCTCTGTCATTGTGGCTGTTTCTAAAAGTTGCTGATAAAAGCAGTCTTTCTCTTCTTTACCTAGGCCTGCCTGGGGAGCATAAGCAGAGATGATTGTCAGCAGTCTCCTGCCTACAACTAATCTAAGCTTAATTATTCTATTACTAACTCTAACTATCTCTATTGTTTATCGATCCATCTCTCAGCCAGTAAAATGCATACCCCACCTAACCCATCATCATTACCCACCCAGAAAAGCTTATAATTAAGATGTCTGCCTTTCCACCACTCTTCCTCACATCCTCGGAACCCTTTTTCTTCCCACTTTTCTCCTGATGAAGGGCTTATTCCCGAAACGTCGTCCCCCATCCGGCACTCTCAAGTGTGAACCTAATACTAACACTTTCTACTACACTCTTCGTTATTGCTTTTGTTTTTTGTTTTACCTTTAATATTCGAAAAACTCAAATTATGTTTATTATATTCAGCCATGTAGAGCGAAAATATTTATTTATTTTTTTTTTAATATGAAAAAGCCGACCATTGATCGCTGACTGGCCAGTCTGCTGATATGGAAATCTGGCTGATCAGTGGATCTACTAACATGCAGATCTGACTGACCAACTGGTCTACTAATATGCAAATCCGGCCGGTCAGTCACTGTATATTTTAGAAAATATATATTTTCACTAGCTCTGATAGTTGGCAAGTGAACAGTGAATTGTACTGATGAAGGGTAATACCCAGAAACATTGGTGTCTGCAGTTCTGTTTACATGCCAAAACAGGAGCAAGAATGAGGGGCTCATTCTACGGACATGGCTTTAAAAATGAGGCTTGTTTACATGATTGCAAATGAATCAAATATTATTATTAATATTCGAAAAACTCAGATTACATTTATTATATATATATGTATAAGTATATATGTACATGTATATATATATGTATATGTATGTATATATATGTATGTATATATATATGTAAATATATATATGTGTGTGTGTGTGTGTGTGTGTGTGTGTATATATATATATACACACACACACACACACATATATATATATAATGGAGGCACATGGCTTAGTGGTTAGAACATTGGCCTTGCAATCGAAAGGTTGTAAGTTCAATTCTCAGACCGGGTGATGTGTTGTTTCCTTGAGCAAAACACTTTATTTCACATTGCTCCAGTTTACTCAAAGTGGTCGTGGAGGTGTCACGACAAAAAAGCACACATCACTCACTGTAAATGAGGTTGGTGTTAGGGAGGGCATCCAGCTGTAGAAATCAAGCCAGAATCAGTTCCCATCCCACCCTTGCAAGCAGGGAAAAGATTGGACGTAAAATGATGATGATGATGATGATATATATATATATATATATATATATATATATATCTGGTTCTTATAGCAGAATCAGTAGAGGAGCTGGAGAATAAATTCTGGCTATGGAAACAGCAGTTGGAAGCAAGAGGACTGAGAGTGAATCTAGCTAAGACAAAAGTGTTGATGAGTAGAAAAGAGGACAAAACCCTGATTCCGTCAGGGAAATGGCCATGTTCGATATGCAGAAAAGGAACTGGCATAAATTCTATAAAATGCGCACAAGGCAGATCCTGAGTACACAAGAGATGTAGCGGGATAGCAGGCAAACTAACAGGTAGGGAGAAATATGTATGCAGTAGATGTACAGGGAAATTAGACAGTAGAAGTCGCAATGATAGACACATTTTTCAAATGCAAGAGGGCGCTATAGAAGTGGTGGATAGCTTCCGGTACCTAGGAGATCAGATTGGCATGGGAGGAGGGTGTTCCGAGGCCATAGTATCTAGAATAAGGACGGGTTGGAAGAAGTTTAGGGAGCTGCTTCCTCTGTTGATGAAGAAGGGTTTCTCCCTGCGTACGAAAGGCCGGTTGTATGATGCCTGTGTGAGGAGCGCGATGCTGCATGGTAGTGAGACATGGGCAGCAACTGCAGAGGATATGCGACGGCTGGAGAGAAATGAGGCAAGCATGCTCCGTTGGATGTGCAGTGTAAATGTGCGTGAACGACCCAGCATAAATGTGTTGAGAGAGAAACTGTGTCTGAGAGGGATAGAATGTAGTGTATGGGAGAGGAGACTGAGGTGGTATGGACATGTGATGCGCATGGAGGATGACCGATGGGTGAAGAAGTGCCAGGAATTGCCAGTTGAAGGAAGACGTGGTAGAGGTAGACCACGAAAAACATGGGTGGAGGTGGTGAGAACAGACCTCAGATCATTGAAGCTCACGGTGGAGATGACGAGGGACCATGACGAGTGGAGAGATGCTGTGCTGAATAAGACCCGTCCCACCCTTGCAAGCAGGGAAAAGCGGACGTAAAATGATGATGATGATGATGATGATGATGATGATATATATATATATATATATATATAATTGAATATCAAGGATGAAAAAATACTAACTCTGTAAGTACGGTTTGCCAGACTCAATTTAAAGTAATAAATGTTTCACCCTAGCGAACTTGCTCCCTTACAATTCGAACAAATGTATGTTTGAATTTGTGTTTACCTCTCTTGTATATTCAATTATATTACATGTCTCAGGAAAACTTCTTTCTTTGAGCTATTTAATTGTAAGATACTATTTTGAGTTTCTAAATCAATATATACCTCTGATATATATGTATATATGTATATATATATATATATGTATATATATATATATGATCATCATCATCATCATCATCGTTTAACGTCCATCTTCCACGCTTGCATGGGTTTGGACGGGAGTTTTCCCACTTGAGGCAAGATTGGTTGTCCTGCTTGTATAGGACTGTCTGGCGGGTTTTCTACGGCTGGATGCCCTTCCTAATACCAACCACATTTACAGTGTGGACTGGGAGGTTTTTACCGTGTTACCTACACGGCCACATTACAGCGTGGACTGTGTGTTTTTTTGTTGTGACACCTACACGACCTCATTTGTTTCGTACTGGATGTTGTGGGACCAACATAACGTCACATTGAAGGGGGTGGTGTGGATGGGGTGGGGTAGTGGAACAGGGGTGTATTTTTGTTAGAGGTGCCTACTGACTGTAGGTTTCGCTTTGTACTTAGGCAAGGCGGGTCTTCTGTATTACTTTGAAGTGCCAAAGAGCTTTGTCCAGTGACATTGTCTTGGAGAGGTTTAAGTGTGTGAGGTCGGAATTTATCAAGTCGTCCCAGGTTTTTCTGGGTCTGCCTAGACCGTGGCTACTGTCTATCTTTATTGCCCTGCACTTTGTTATACAGCTATCGTCCTTCATGCGCATCACGTGACCATACCAACATAGCCTTCTCTCGAGTAAACAACATCTGATCCCTCTTATTTCTAATTTTTTCCTTAGTTCGTTTATGCTTTGCCGTTCACGTATATTACTATTACATATCCAGCGGACCATGCAAGCTTCGTTTCTCTCTAGTCTGCGTATATACTCTACATACAATGCCAAGGTCTCACTGCCATGCAACATTGCTGTTCGTATGCAGGCATCGTACAACCTGCCTTTCATTTTTAGGGAGAACCCTTTAGCGGCTAATAGTGGTATAAGCTCTCTGAACTTTTTCCATCCAGTTCTGACTCTAGCTACTGTACTTTCAGAGCACCCTCCCCCACTGCTGATTTTGTCACCCAGGTAACGGAAGCTGTCCACTATTTCTATAGAACCCTCTGCGCAGTTGAAAGAGCTAGTATCTTATGGGCACTTGCTGCTACTTATTGCACCAGAGCACCGGCCACATGTAAAATCTATGTTCTTAGTTAGCTTACCTGTGATCCCACTACATCTTTTATGCACCCATACTTTGCATTTGGGACACAAAATGAAGTTTCTACCCACGCCTTTCCTACACACTGAGCATGGCCACTTCCCGGAAGGGACCGCCGCCTTATTTTCTTTCTTACAAACTAGAACTTTAGTTTTAGCCAGGTTAATTTTAAGGCCTTTTGATTCTAGGCCGCGCTTCCATGTTTGGAATTTCTCCTCTAGCTCGGCCATTGATTCAGCTATGAGTGTTAGGTCATCTGCGTATAGGAGTTCCCATGGGCAACCGGTCTTGAACTCCTCTGTTATAGCCTGAAGGGCAATAATAAATAGTAGGGGGCTGAGAACAGAGCCCTGATGGATGCCAACTTTTACGCTAAACTCTTCACTATATTCGTTTTTAATTCTAACCTTGCTGACTGTTTCTTTATACATGGCTTGTATAGCTCTCACAAGCCATTCGTCAACACATAGTTTTCTAAGAGCCCACCAGATAATGGAACGGGTGACTATGTCGAAGGCTTTCTCCAAGTCGACAAAAGCTAAGTATAGGGGTTTACTTTTAGCTAGGTACTTCTCCTGTAGTTGTCGTACAATGAAAAGAGCGTCTGTGGTACTGTTGCCTGACACAAACCCGAACTGCATTTCATCTAGATCAATTCTCTCTCTGATTAGTTGCGCTATTACTTTTTCCGTGACCTTCATGACCTGGTCGATTAATTTAATGCCTCTATAGTTACTCCTATCTAGGGCATCTCCTTTACCCTTATAACAGTTAACGATGATGCTGCTACGCCAGTCCTTCGGAACAACCCCATTCTGTACGACTTGGTTGACTATCCAGGTGACCATGGTGTGTCCCACCGTACCGGATGCCTTCAGCATCTCGGCAACTATTTCCGAAGGCCCAGCCGCCTTACCCGTCTTCATATCTTTGATTGCCTTACTTATTATACTACCCTCGACTAACACTGCTGGTCCCTCTATTGGGTCGATGTGGGGGAGACTGTCTTTCTCCCATTTATTCTCCTCATTTAGTAGCCTTTCATAGTGACACTTCCAAGCTACCTTCTTATCAGCGTCGGTGATGGCAAGTACGCCGTCATCATTAAGTACACACTTCTCCACGACAATATCACGGTTTTCCTTGACACATTGCCTAGCAATCCTGAACACCTCACGTTTTTGGTCCTCGCGTTGTAGAACATGCTTGAACTTTCTTTCCTCTGCTTCCCTTCTTGAGAAGTACACTTGTCTCCTAGCTTCCCTCCTGGCCACTTGATAGTCTTCTCTGCTTCCCCCATCCCGCCATACTTTCCAAGCCTGCTTTTTGGCCTTAATTGACCCCTCCACCTTACTGTTCCACCACCATGTTACTCTCCTCCTGCCTACAGGCCTGCTCCAGCCACAGACTTCGTCTGCCGCCATCAGCAGGTTTGCTGTCAGGAATTCCCACTGCTCCTCTATATTGTACGACTCTAATTGCTCTTCCCTACTGTCGAAAGCATCAAGTAGTATACTTTTGAATTTATTTCTGGCTGTGGGGTCCTTTAGCTTCCATATTTTTCTCCTGAGGATAGTCCTCTTCTGTTGCCTAGTACGTCTCGTCCTGACTATTAGGTCACTAATTATCAGTCTATGTTGGGAGATGCATTTTTCATGGGGGAGGGGTTTAGTGTTTACAACAGACACTCTCTCACGTCTTCTGGTAAGGATATAATCTACCTGGCTTGTGTGTTCCCCCGATCTATAGGTGATCAGGTGATTGTCACGTTTTTTGAAGTTAGTGTTACAGATAGTTAGGTTATTTGCGTCACAGAATTCCAGGATTCTGGAGCCTTCCTCATTTCTAGTACCAAAACCATAGCCTCCATGGATTTCGTCGTAGCCGTCACAATGTTGTCCAACGTGACCATTTAGGTCGCCTGAAATAATTATATAGTCACTGTCGGTTATTTGGGAGGTAGTGAGCATCAGTGTCTCATAGAATCTGTCTTTTATAGTGCTGGGCAGTCCGGGTTGGGGTGCGTACGCAGATATTACTGTCACCGTCGTTCTACTGAGGACAAGTCTTATTGTAATTATTCTGTCATTCACTCTATTTACGTCTATTATCTTATCTGCCCACTTTTCTGCTACCATAATTCCTACCCCACCCAGCCCATTGTCATTTCCCACCCAGAAAAGCTTATAGCATCGTTTTTTTATATATATATATATATATATATATATGTATATATATATACATATATATATACATATATATACATATGTATATATATATATGTATATATATATATATATATATATATATATATATATATATATATATATATATACATATATATATATACATATGTATATATATATATGTATATATATATATATATATATATATATATATACATATATATATATACATATATATATACATATATATACATATGTATATATATATATGTATATATATATATATATATATATATATATATATATATATATATATATATATATACATATATATATATACATATGTATATATATATGTATATATATATATATATATATATATATATATAATATAAGATCAAAAGATGGTTAAAGGAGTTCCATGTATTTTATTATGCGCATTTCAAAAACAAACATCATCATCCAATAATATTTGTGTTTTCATCAGATAAAACAGGAGAACATGATATGAAGGCTAAAAAACACTTGTGGATAGTGCAGTTTTAAATCAACATATGAAAAGTGGTTTTAGATTGATGTGTGATATTGGGAAAAATATTTTATTTAGAGAGGGGGGGGGGAGGATGAAAAAGGGGAGGAGATGAGAGGGAGAGATGGGTGATAGAGAGAAAGAGATAGTTTTTATAACTGAGAGAAGATATATTGTTTTATATAGAGAGGTTGAAAACCGTTGGAAGATAATGTATAAATTAAAAGAATTTGAAAATTAACGAAGGGAAGATATGTACGAGGAAAAAATATTTTATTTAGGGAGGGGGAGGGGAGGATGAAAAAAGGGGGAGGAGATGAGAGTGAAGGTGGAGAGGGAGAGATGGGTGATAGAGAGAAAGAGATAGTTTTTATAACTGAGAAAAGATATATTGTTTTACATAGAGAGGTTGAGAACCGTTGGAAGATAATGTATAAATTAAAAGAATTTGAAAATTAACGAAGGGAATTTATGTATGAAGATAGAGAGAAAAAATAATAATTGTGGATGAATATTCTAACGTCAAAAAAAGTGTATGTTGATAAGTATTGTGGCAATTTCAAAATTAACGAAGAGAACAAATTATTAAGGTTTGTGTGTAGAAGGATTTGAGAAAAATAATGTAAAGTTAAAGTTTGTATATTGAAGGAATTGATAATATGTGCGAATAAAGAGTTAATATGTATTAAGAATGAGTTCGTTGATGGGGAGAAAAAAATAATAAATTAAGGATGAAATTGAGATTAAAAAGTTTTATGATAGAGAGGATAAAATAATAATAATTGCGGATGAATATTCTAACGTCAAAAAAACAAATGTATATGTTATGAAGGATTTTACAAGGTGAAGATAGAAAGAGGGTAATGAGTAAACAAGTATTATAGAGTGTATAATGCCCTTTGAAGTAAGGTAGGAAGATGGGTATATTTTAAAGAGGTGTATGTATATGTGCCTTTGAGAAAAGATTCTAAATTGATAAAGAATTGAATATTAACTGTATACTTTGTGAAAAGTCCTATGGAATTTATGCAGGCAGATAGAAAACAAATCTGTACGTCTATTTATTATAGAATCTAGATTAGAGATAATGGTAAATTTTTCATTTAGACAGAGATTACAGATTTTAGATAGAGAGCAGTTCAAGTATGAGGATGCAGAAGAAACCTTCTTCCAAAAGATGGTATATTTAATGTTTTTGTCTTTCAAGGACCATATGAGTTCTGAGAGAGCCGTGTTGGTTCTTTTAAGTTTGTATTTGAAAGATGAATGGTGATTATAGAGACGAGCTTTAAAAGAGGTGGAAGTGGAGCCAAAATAGGTGAAGGAATTGGTGCTAGTTATAACTTTACATTCATAAATTAAGTTTTTATCGAGACAATGGTTGTTGAGAGGACATTTATTTTTAATGCGGCAGTTGCAATTAGAGAGATTATTAATGAGTGACCTAGTGTTATCTATAGAAGGAATTGGATTGGAGAAGTTGTTTGCGATAGGAATAATAGGAATAATAGTTTCTTGATTTAGAGTTGGATTATGAACATTTAGCGAAGTTGTGTTTGACGTTGTATTTGGGTTTACAGAAGTTAGCCTAGGGTTTACAATGACGTCGGGAGTACTATTACTGTTATTATGAAATTCAATGTTGGAAGGAAGAGATTTAGTATTTAGTATTTTATTGTTGTGTTTAGAGATGATGTTGGAAATATTGGAGGATGTAGAATAAGAAAATTTGATGGTGTGTTTGTTAAATATTTTACTATAGATATGTGAGGGAGGGAAGCATTTATTTAAGGCACTAAAAAATAATTTAGGAATATTGTTATTAATAGAGATGGAGAAAGGAGCATTTTACCAGATTATGTTTTTGTATCTAGGTCTTTTATTAAAATTATTGGAATGATCATGATTAATTATTCTACTGTAAGTTTTTCTAGAATTTATTTCTTTACTATATTTGATTTTATCTGGATAGCCGGCTTTAGAAAGTGCGTTATTATAGTAATTGGCGTTAGCATCAAAGATGTTTTTATTAGAAGATATGTTAGATATTCTTTTTCCAATATTACTAACTATAGCATTCTTGATATTGGTAGGATGGTTAGATTTAAAGTTAACATAATTTAGGTTCTCATTGTTTTTATGGTAAGGGTAATATAGGCCAGTGTCAAGATTAAGAGATACATCCAAGAAATTAGCTAGTTTGATACTATTATCAAATTCAATTTTTAGGTTATGTTGGTTAAAGAGATTACGTATATTGTTCTTAATAATATTAAGGTTAACTATATTGCAATTTAGGATAGTAAAGAGTCGATCGTCACGATAAATTCCACCGCGAAGTTGAGGAATTTTCCGACTCAAAGAGTTCAAAATGAAGATACCAATTAAATCAGTCAATTGTATATATACATATATATATATACATATGTATATATACATATGTACATATGTATATATGTATATATACATATATATATACATATGTATCTCTCTCTTTATATATATATATATATATATATATAATCATCATCATCATCATCATCATTTTACTTCCGCTTTTCCCTGCTTGCAAGAGTAGGACGGGAACTGATTCTGGCTTGATTTCTACAGCTGGATGCCCTTCCTAACACCAACCTCATTTACAGTGAGTGCTGGGTGCTTTTTTTTCCTTGGCGCCTACACATCCACTTTACAGTGTGGGCTGGGTGCTTTTTTTTTTTTTCGTGGCACATCCACGACCACTTTGCAGTGGAATGATAGGGACCCCAGTCCTATCATCTTATTTCTACAGCTGAGTAAACTGAAGCCATGTGAAATAAAGTGTCTTGCTCAAGGAAACAACACATCACCCAGTCTGGGAATCGAACTCACAACCTTTCGATTGCAAGCCCAATGCTAGATAGAGACATTCAAGGTAGAAGAGCATTGGGAGTTCCTAAAAAATAACTTACTAAAGATGACAGATGAGGTCTGTGGTTGGAGCAAGACCACAGGGAGAAAGAGAGTGACTTGGGGGTGGAACAATAAGGTAGATGAGGCAATTAAGGCTAAGAGACAGGAATGGAAACAATGGAAGAACGGGAGAAGTAGGGTACATTACATACAGACCAGGAGGGAAGCTAGGCAACAAGTATACTAAGCTAGAAGGGAAGTGGAGGATTGAAAATTCAAGCATGTTTTGCAGTGTGAGGAGCAGATTTTAGGAGGTGTTAAAGATTGCGAGGCAGTGTGTTAGAGAAAATTGTGATGTCATTGGAGAGAAGTGTGTCTGTAATAATTGTTTCTACTTTGGCACAAGGCCAGCAAATACCCAGTGTATTACTGGTACTTTATTTTATCGACCCCGTAAGGATGAGAGGCAAATTAACCTCGGCGGGATTTGAACTCAGAATGGCAAGGGCCATAACTCAATGCGTCAAAGCATGGCGTCCAAACCTCTACCGATACTGCCAATCCACCGCCCTTGTAATAATAAAGGTGAGCTTGCCCTCACAAGTGCTGAGAAGAAAGATGCGTGGAAGAGCCATTATGAAAGATTACTAAATGAAAAGAATGCATGGGATAAAGAGACCCTAGCCCAAGTGGACCCTATAGAGGAGCCAGCAGTACAAGTCAGCAGCAGCGGAGTAAGGCAGTTCATTGGATATAGCTGCCAAGATGCTGAGAGGATATGGATCGGTAAGTCACACCATAACCACACGTATTGTTAACTAAGTAATACTAGAGGGTGTCATACCAAAGGATTGGTGCAACAGCATCATTGTTAACAGCTAGAAGGGTAAAGGTGATGCACTAGATAGAGGAATCCATAGAGGTATAAAGCTGATGGATCAAGTCATGAAAGTATCGGAAAGAGTTATAGCACAGTTGATTAGGGATCGGGTTAAACTAAATGAGATGCAGTTTGGGTTCGTGCCAGAAAAAGGCACCACTGATGCCCTCTTCCTTCATCGAAGTAAGCTCTCGACCGGGTTGTTTTTAAATAAACTTAAGCAATTAATCAGTCAATAGAATTGTCTAATTATTAATATTCGGAAAAATTAGATTACATTTATTGTATTCAGCCATGTTGAGCGATAATTATATATATATATATATATATATATATATATATATATAAATTAGGCACACTACAAACTAATCCTAGAGGAACTGTAAACCAAAACTTATTAAGCAGGGACCTGACTTCGCTTACAATGGACAATGAGGAGGCTGGCATAGAGCCGTGCGAGACATGTGTGGGCCCAGGGGTGAGCGTGGACAGTACAAAGTGCTACTCTCACTCCAAATGGGGACCACACAGCTCGGGGTGCTCCGCTCGGCATCGCCAACCCAATGGGCAACGATAAACCGGGGAGCGTGGCCTTTCCAGGCGCCCATAGCAACTGTGTAGCACATACTCAGATGGAACGGGTAGAGGGACTATGGACTACAACAGGAAACGAACCCATTCCCACAATGTTGTATGGTTTAACCCCTCCTGCCACACCAGTTTATGCAGCAACTCACAGCCTCTTTCTTCAGGGCCTTGGATAAACACCTCCCTAAACAGCACAGGTACCACACCATTTTCAACAGGCACACAATTAAATTGTCCTACTCCACAACTAGAAACCTAGCACAAAATATAGAAGCCTTAAACCGAAGTAGATTAAAAATGTCCGCAACTTGGGGGCAGCAACCAGGGGGTGGTGTGCAACAAAAATGCCTCTTCCTCCGATGGTAACATTATGAACCATGAACAATCAATGTCATATAACATGACCCGGTGATCCGTGTGGTATACCCTTCCGTGTTGTAATAGTAGAAACCCCGGTGACTGCCCCCTGGAAAGCAAGTGCCTTAGCAGTAGGTTAGTCTATGAATGTAGGGTGAGTACCAAAAACCAAACCTTCATCTATATCGGAGCTACGGCTAATAAATTTAAGGAATGCTGGTACAATCACTGCGACAACTTTAGGAGAGTGGATCAGAAAAACAGCACCACCCTCTCCAGGGCCTTTTCACTCCTGTTGGAGAAAACCCTCCTTGGTTGACTTCCAACACTTTTTGTTTGGTTTTGGTCATATTTGCCTTGTAGTCTGTTGTCTTATGAAAGTATTCCAACATAAAAGTGTAACATTATTTAGCAGTTTCTAGGGCGGTGGATTGGCAGTATCGGTAGAGGGTCGGACGCCATGCTTTCCAGCATAGTTACGTCCCTTTACGATCCGAGTTCAAATCCCGCCGAGGTTGACTTTGCCTTTCATCCTTACGGGGTCGATAAAATAAAGTACCAGTAATGCACTGGATAATTGCTGGCCTTGTGCCTAAAGTAGAAACAATTATTTAGCAGTTTCTTTCTCTGTAGGTTAAAACAGTTATAATATTGATGTGTTTGATTACTACTGAGTGGATATACATGAAGTCAAATTTTATATGACACTTGAATATTGAAAGTGTGTCATGGGACATTATTAATCCAAGATATATTAATCAATTTAAATTTAAATGAACTGTACACTGTTTGCGTAGACAACACCCTTGGGAAATTTCCCAATGTTATTATTAAGAATCTATATTTGACTGAATAAAATCTCCTTAAGTCTTCTAAAAGCACATAGATATTCTGTTCTCAGAACTTAATCCATTATGAATGTAATTAGAATTCTTCCTTGAACTCATCTTGCATATCAGAAAATAGTTTATGAGAATAAAAGTATGTATTAAGTGAGAAAACTGAATATAAATTTACATATTCAATCATCATCATCATCATCATCTACTGGGATTTCTTGGCACTTCTTATCTCAGCAATCATCCTCCATGCGCATCACATGTTCATACCATCGCAGTCTTCTCTCCTGCACACTACAACTTATCCCTCTTATACACAGTTTCTCTCTCAACTCATCTATGCTTAGTCGTTCATGCACATCATATTGCACATCCAATAGAGCATGCTTGCTTCATTTTCCTCCAGCCGTCGCATATCCTCCACAGTTGCTGGCCATGTCCTACTACTATGCAGCATCGCGCATCTCACACAAGCATCATATAACCGGTCTTTCGTTCATAGGGAGAAACCCTTCTTTGTCAACAGAGGAAGTAACTCCCTAAACTTCTTCCAACCTGTCCTTATTCGAGATACTATGGCTTTGGAGCACCCTCCCCCCTTGCTAATCTGATCACCTAGGTATCGGATGCTATCTGCATTTGAAAAATGTATCCATCACTGCAACTTCTACTATCAAATTTCCCTGAACATCTACTGTATATGTAGTTTTCCCAACCTGTTAGTTTGCCTGCTATTCCACTACACCTCTTGTATACCCAAGATCTGCATTGTGTACATTCTATAGAATTTGTGCCAACTCCTTTTCTACATATCGAACATGACCATTTCCCTGATGGAATCAGAGTTTTGTCCTCTTTCCTGCTTATCAACAGTTTAGTCTTAGCTAGGTTCACTCTCAGTCCTCTTGATTCCAACTGCAGTTTCCATAGTCAGAATTTATTCTCTAGCTCCTCAATTGATTCTGCTATAAGTACCAGATCGTCAGCATAGAGAAGTTCCCATGGGCAGCCAGTCTTAAACTCCTCTGTTATGGCTTGGAGGACTATAATGAATAAGAGTGGGCTGAGAACCTAACCCTGATGCACTCCTACTTGTATCTGGAATTCCTCACTAAACTCCATTCCTACTCTCACTTTACTGACAGCTCCTCTGTACATAGCTTGCACTGACCTCACAAGCCATTCCTCAACATCTAGTTTCCTTAGGGACCACCAGATGACAGATCGGGGTACCCTATCAAAGGCCTTCTCTAGGTCAACAAAAGCTAAGTATAGTGGCTTATTCTTCTCTAAGAACCTCTCTTGTAGTTGGTCTTACTAAGCAGAGGGCATCTATTGCACAAAACCAAACTGCATCGCATCTAATTTGACCTGTTCTCTAATTAGTTGCACTAGTATTCTTTCTGCCACTTTCATAACCTGATCCATCAGTTTTATGCCCCTATAATTGCTCCTCTCCAGAGCATCCATTTTACCTTTGTAGCAATTTATAAGAATACCACTGCACCAGTAAAATGTCACAATATTGTTAATATTCAGTTTCTATAGTTATGTTCTCTAAATGGATGGACCTTTCTTTGCATATATTTTGTGCATCATTTAATCTAATCTACTTAATAGCAAATATATATGAGTGTTTGCTGAAAAGTTCTTAAGCTGACGAAGATACTCTCCTTGGAATGACCAAATAAGGTTTATTTTTCAATATATTCCCTGGAAAGAAACAATTCAGTTATTTATAAAAAGAGTTGAAATTAATGCATGCAAGATTTCACAGCTCTAGCATCACTCCTTCATAATCAGCCTATGAACTTTTGAGCTCACCCTCATATAATTAGGCAGCTCTAAGCAGTCACTTGACATTCTTATAAAGCCACAGCTTCCTCATATAACATCCAACCATTTTATTCGATAATGTACTTTTAGATTTACTAACCTGGAAGCAATGCCTGATTGACGGTCAGGGAGGGATGGCCTTTAATCATAGGTCTGTTCAAACAGATCTTACCTGAGGCTACACAACCACAACAATAACAAAACACTTTATGCATCAGTCTTCCAATAGAAATAACTCAGACATATGATCAAAAGTACTCCACTCATATCTATGCTGTGTATTTCTTTTTTCATTCAAGTACCATGTTGTATGTATATAGGAATATATTATTTGCTATATCCATCCTTTTTATAAGATAGTAGGATATCATTTACAGGAAATTTTGCAACTATTTCCAGCAGGCTGATAGAGGCTTTTTTTTATGTCACATAGTTGGTTATAATGGGTACAGTACAACCTCAAGCTCATATGAATATTTTCCCAACAGACGTAGCATCTTGAGGATAAAGATAATGAAATGGCAGTGCCGCAGCATGGCTTCAGCCGGATGACTGGAAGAGGTAAAAGAGTAAAAAAAGTAATAATTTCTTACTTGTTTCTACTTTAGGCATAGGGCCAGCAATTTGAAGGAAAGGGGAAAGTCAATTAAATTGGCGTCAGTGCATTACTGGTACTTTATTTTATTGACTCCGTAAGGATGAAAGGTAAAGCTAACTTCAGCAGAATTTGAACTCAGAGCATGCTGTGGCACTGCCATAACTATATGCAGCAAAGCATGGTGTCCAACACACTGCTGGTATTGATAATCCACCACTCTCAAATAATGGTTTCTTATTTAGGCACAAGGCCAAGAATTTTGGGTGACGGGAAAGTCTATTAGATTGGCCCCAGTGCATTACTGGTGCCTTATTTTATTGACCATGTAAGATGAAAGATAAAGCTAACCTCAGTGGGATTTGAACTCAGAATGTAAAGAGCCATATAGGCAGCAAAGCATGTTGTCCAATGTTATACCGTTACTGCCAATCCACCATCCAATAAAGCTAATGATAATGATAATAGATTAACTCATTACAATTATAATGTTAACACTAATGAATAAAGCAAGCAAACGCACAAAAGACTATTCTTTATAAAATAATAGAAACAAAACTATAGAAAACAACACAAACTAAAACAAAACATCATCTATTACCATAATGGAGGATGAAAATTAAGCAGGATGGTCAAAATATTTTAGTGGAATATATTTTAATGAAATAGAAACTCTAGGTATTTCATGATCAAATTCCATCATTTTGACAGCTAATTTAAACACCACTACCATTATTATCATGGCTTAGCAATCGTTCTTTCATTATTTTGTATTTTTGCCTTCTTTTTGCTTGTATCTTTAATCATATCTGTCTTACTGCCTCCACTTCCACCATAGGAATAATATTAATAATAATAATAATGTTGTTAATAATAATAATAATAATTATCATTATTATTAGTAGTAGTAGTATTGTTCTTATACTTCTCATTATTTCTTGATTACTGTTATTATTTATATATTTATTGATTGTCTTCTTCATCATTGCATTTACTGCAATGCCGTTAAAGTGATAAATCGTACACAGCACTTCAATCATTCTTGAATAAAAATTAGAATATAAAAGAAAAAGAAAACCCATAAAATATTTTCAGTTTGAAATATTGGTGGTAATTGAAGGAAAAAAAACACACATTCAGTTTCCATTTTCAGTTTTTCCATAGTAATATAGCATAATTATTTATTTATTTATTATTATTATTATTATTATTATTATTATTATTATTATTATTAGTGTTGTTGTTGTTGTTGTTGTTTTTGTTTTTTTCTGCATTACATTCTACATAATTGATTACATTTCTCTCCTGATGTCTTTCTGGTAAATTAAACCAAGCATGTATTCCACTAAACCACAGAAAAGCCAATATTTTAATCTGTTTGTTTTGGGGTTTTTTTTTTGGGGGGGGGGGGGCATTTCAATATATTTATTTCATGAGCTTGATGAGGAAACTAGTGAAAGATAAAATATCAAGCAAACACTTAATTTTATATATATTTTCTTGTGAGATATTCAAATAGCAATAACTACAGCAAGCCATTGAAGAAATCTTCCTCTACATTGTTGCATGACACGAAATGCTCAATTGCTCAATGTATAACAGATAAAGCCTTTGTGATAAATTCATTTCCATAGTATATATATATATATATATGAGCATAAGAGGAATCAAATGCTGTGTGCAGGAGAGGAGGTTGCGCTGGTATGGACATGTGATGCGTATGAAGGGTGACAGCTGCATAAAAAGGTGCAGAGCACTAGAAGTCAATGGAAGCCGCGGAGTGGGGAGACCCAAGAAGACCTGGGATGAGGTGATAAAAGCTGACCTTACCCAATTGCACCTCTCAAAGACGATGACACAGGACCGTGACCTCTGGCGTCATGCAGCAATGCAGAAGACCCGACACCCCACGGGTACAAGCCGAAGCTGAAGCATATAGACAATATGCCCCCACACCCTCCCACTGCAAATTGGTCGTGGAAGTGCCATGGCAAAAAAGCACCCAGCACTCACTGTAAAGTAGAAGTGTAGGTGCCATGGCAAAAAAGCACCCAGCCCACACTAAAATGGACGTGTAGGTGCCACGGAAAAAAAGCACCCAGCACTCACTGTAAAGTGGAAGTGTAGGTGCCACAGAAAAAAAGCACCCAGCCCACACTGTAAAGCGGAAGTGTAGGTTCCACGGAAAAAAAGCACCCAGCCCACACTGTAAAGCGGAAGTGTAGGTGCCATGGAAAAAAAGCACCCAGCCCACATTGTAAAGCGGAAGTGTAGGTGCCATGGAAAAAAAGCACCCAGCCCACACTGTAAAGTGGAAGTGTAGGTGCCACGGAAAAAGCACCCAGCACTCACTGTAAATGATGTTGGTGTTAGGAAGGGCATCCAGCTGTAGAAATCAAGCCATATTCAGTTGCTGTATGAGCCAGGCATGGTCAGTTGACCAGACATTGCCCACAACAGGACAACCCGTCTAACCCATGCTAGCATGGAAGAACAGACATAAAACGGTGATGATGATATATATATATATATATATATATATATATATATGTATGCACATAGGGAAAAGAGTCAGGGCCCCAACAACTGAGCGTCGACCATTTCGACAGCTAGATCCGAGTTCGGATCTAGCTATCCTGACTCTTTTCCCTCTTACCCACTCTACTACTGTAAGTATAGAGTACTCATGGTTCATCTGGTATCTTACCTCACCTTCTTTGTTTTATATGTATATACATATATATATATATATATATACACACACACACACACAAATATATACATATATATAAGTATATATATATATATATACTATAAAGTATGTCCATAGAATCATTTGATAATATATATACACCATTTCCTCTCCCAATTAGCATAATTAACCACACAAAAAATCAATTAGACCAGGCTATAAGATTAAAAGGCACCTATGAAAAAATAGTAGATAAATAAACGACAGCAATCTCTTCGCGGCCAACCACCATAGAATATTTACCCAATATTTCAACAGTGTATATGCATTTCTTCTAACTTTAATTTTATACCTAATTGTGTATGGTTGACGGTATAGTTAATCGATTTCCACGTGCTGTTGAAATGTAGGGTAAATATTCTATGGCGGTTGGCCGCGAAGAGATTGTTGTCGTTTATTTATCTACTATTTCTTCATAGGTGCCTTTTAATCTTATAGCCTGGTCTAATTGATTTTTTGTGTGGTTAATTATGCTAATTGGGAGAGGAAATGTTGTATATATATTATCAAATGATTCTATGGACATACTTTATAGTATATTGCTCTGATTATTTAATTTATTAATTCATTATTGAGCCACATCGTGAATGGTTGCCAAAACACATATATATCTGTGACTTTGTCGAGTTTGTGTATATGTAAATCTTTATATTTAATAATCTCCCATAAGGTTGTGATGCAATTTGGGCAATATTGGGCTGCGCTTTCTAGCAACCAGCTCACTCACCGTAAGCAACCAATCACATTCTTTCTGACTTGACCACTGCCACGTCACAATTCTTAGCCATTTTGAATTCGTTTCTGGCGGGGATCACTTAAGAAAATAATCTCTTCAAACGAGTTTGTTTCCTCATGAGTTCGAAGCTCGAGATTTTATCCTTAATAGGATATTTCCAAATGCGAACGAAACCCGAGGGTAGAAACGTAATCCTGGTATGTGTATATCCATTTCTTTTAACTTTAATTTTATACCTAATTGTGTATGGTTGACATTATATTTAATCGATTTCCACGTGCTGTTGAAATGTTGGGTAAATATTCTATGGCGGTTGGCCGCAAAGAGATTGCTGTCGTTTATTTATCTATTATTTCTTCATAGGTGCCTTTTAATCTTAGAGCCTGGTCTAATTGATTTTTTGTGTGGTTAATTATGCTAATTGGGAGAGGAAATGGTGTATATATATTATCAAATGATTCTATGGACATACTTTATAGTATATTGCTCTGATTATTTAATTTATTAATTCATCATTGTGCCCCATCGTGAATGGTTGCCAAAACACATATATATCTGTGACTTTGTCTAGTTTGTGTATATGTAAATCTTTATATATATATATAGGAACGAGTAGGACCCCGACGGCTGAGCTCAAGCCGTTTTGACAGCTAATTCAGAATTAGCCGTCAAAACGGCTTGAGCTCAGCCGTCGGGGTCCTACTCGTTCCCATTACCCACTCTACTACCCTAAGTATTGAGTACTTTGGTGCGTTATGGTCCACCTGGTTCCTTACCACATTTCCTCCGTTATATATATATATATATATACACACACACTCATATATATATACATATATATATATATATACATATATATATACGTATATATACATATATATATATATATATATATATATATATATATATATATATATATATATATTTATACACACACACACACATATATATATGTATCCACTTCATCCTAAGTGCGATCCTAATACAATCTTGTATTTTTGCATCCATGTGTTTTTGTTTTATTTGTTCAACTATACACATACACACATACACACATATATATATACACATATACACACGCACACACAATATATATATATATATATATATATATGCAAACATACACATACACACTGATATATAGATAGATATATATATATATACATTCTTGGCAAAATGCCAATGATAAAGTCAAAATAATCATGGCTAATTATGCCCATTAAATAATTGTTCTTTTAAGTCAGTTGCATTTTGTAGCACAACTGACCAGAGCTATTCAACAGCATCAAAAGCAACTGTGGTCAAATGATCCTGATGGGTGTACATATGGTTCCATTAATAATAATTTTTTAAGGTTTACTCTTTAAAAGTAGTTTTTTGTTTTTTTTTGTTTCATTTTGTTGTCTTGTCTTTTCTTTGTTAAATTTTTAAAGTTTATATATAATGTTATATACATGTACAGGATTGAGTAGGGAAGACATTCACTCTTGAACGACGTGGTTTCAGATTCTGTGCCACTGCATGGCGCCTGAGGTATCTTTTGCTATATACATGGGATGACCAATGTCCTGTGAGTGCAATTTGGCAGAAACTGTGTGGAAGCACATTCTGTCTGTTTGTATCTATGTATATGTGTATGTACCTAACTATCTATCGATTTAGCTATGTATATGTGTATGTATGTATGTATCTAACTATCTATCGATTTAGCTATGTATATGGGTATGCATCCATATCTACACTCCACTAGAGCTGTTTATTTATGTCATGTAAATTTGCAGTTTGACCAACAGATATTGATTACACAAATTCTAGAATTTGTTTTTTAAATGGGTACTTGGTTTGATATGATTAACTGTACGTATAATAGTAGGACATATATATACATACAAATGAATAATTATAAGGCATATTTTAATCAATTACAAAATGTTTTGAGATATGCAATTTTGACAAGCCTTCTTCAGAGTAAAAAAAGTAAAATAATTG
The DNA here is from genome assembly GCA_964016885.1 of Eledone cirrhosa. Lineage (NCBI taxonomy): Eukaryota > Metazoa > Mollusca > Cephalopoda > Octopoda > Eledonidae > Eledone > Eledone cirrhosa. Next base: position 30,908,612 of record OZ024747.1, on the reverse strand, counting down.
TTTCTACATTTGGCACAAGGCCAGAAATTACCCAGTGCATTACTGGTACTTTATTTTATCGACCCCGTAAGGATGAAAGGCAAAGTTAACCTCGGCAGGATTTGAACTCAGACCATAAAGGGACATAACTATGCTGGAAAGCATGGCATCCGACCCTCTACCGATACTGCCAATCCACCGCCTAAAAAAGTAAAATAATATTGGTAAAATATCTATCAACATGCCATATCATGTGTTATTCTGTCATATACATACATATATATATAAAAGGGTATGGATATTCCAACAGGCACTAGGTACCTACAGAAATATGCATGGTGTTTATAATAGTTGTGGTTCGATGGTACTCATTTGAGATACCAGAACTATAAAAATGAGCGGAGCAAGCAATTATCAAACAATCTTTTAAATAAATTAAAAAACAATTTAAATATTCACCTGTTCTATTGTTGTTACCGATGGTTTCAATAATCAAAAGATTGGAAATCCAGAGAATTTCCAATGGAAAGAATTAGATCTTCAGACAGCTATTTCCATACCATAAGGGTGCAAAACCTCATAGTAAGTCAATATTTTGTTTACTGCCCAACGCATGCGGTCAAGCCATTGAAGTGACGCACACGCAAAGTTAGGCCACAAGTAAAAGCGGGTTATTATACACTTGTTGATCATGTCGCTAAAAATAGCAGCGCGATACAACGTTTTGTTCTCTACATAAGGAGAAAAATTATAAAAGTGTATGGATATTCCAACAGGCACTAGGTACCTACAGAAATATGCATGGTGTTTATAATAGTTGTGGTTCGATGGTACTAATTTGAGATACCAGAACTATAATATATATCATCATCATATGTATATTTTCCATGCTAGCATATATACATATATATGGACTCTAGTGACTCTGCACAGCTGACGGACTTAGTGGGAATTTTCCTCCTGCAACAGTTGTTGGAGGAAATACCTGGGGTATTTTTATGCTCTTTTTATATTCCGCTCACTCAACCTTCCAGCTGGGGTGAATGCGGAAACGTATTAGATACTTTTTTAAACAGTATGGTTTAACAGTAGAGATAGACAATAGGACAAAGACGGTGAACTTCCTGGATGTAAACCCTAGAGTTAGACACAGGCATTCAACGACCTTATCATAAACCTAATGAAAATTTCAGTACATAAACAAGCATTCGAACTACCCCAAATCCGTAATTAACTCTATAGTTAAGGGGGTTTCAAACAGGGTGTCTACCTTGTCGGCCAACACCGATGTGTTCAAGCAGCATGCCGAATATTACAATGAGGCACTGGCTAGGACCAGTTATACGGGAGCCATTATATACACCTCGGACTCAGACATGCCTAGTTGTGGGAAACCCAAGTACACGAGTAGCACTAGTATAGGTAACGCCATGCATATTAACCGCACACAAAACACGCACTGATAGGCTCCAGGACAATGATAGTGACAGGGATAACAACATGACAGTTAGACACATTGCAGCACAAGGGATTGTTAGGGCATATAACACATGGAACTGGAATCACCTCAATGACATACCAAACGATAAGAGCGTTAGAGGTAGGGATACCAGTGCAGAACAATGTAGCAAGATAGTACAGGTAAGTGGCAATGTAAGAACACCGGGAAATGCAAACAACCAGCTTCAAAAGCACACCCAATACCAGTAGGAATAGGTACAATGTCAATAATACTCAACACCCTAATATAGACAGTAACCACGGAAACCCGGACCGGAATGATAGATCTAGTAGTAGTATGAATAGAAGGATGGCAGAACTGAAGAGCACAATAGCAGTACACAGCATGGGCCTATACCCACAGTGCAAAGACGACACACTAGGTTTAGATCGAGGAATATTACATGGTTCAATGCACCGTACTCTAAACACATACGTACAAACATACCCTGGATATTCTTCTGAGCACTGGATGAGTATTTCCCAGCTACCCACACCACAAACTATTCAATCAGCACACTGTGAAGTTTTCATTTTCTACTGTGCTCAACGTAGGTGACTATATTGTTAACACCGATTAAGTGAAAATGAGGAATTTCAAGTGTCGCCAACAGCAGATAAAAGATTTCTCCGGGGTAGTTGAGGGAGCACTTAATGATCTGCACACCGACTACAACCCACTCCACATTAGTATGCGACCCACCGAGTGCCGTAACCTGGGCACCCAGCCAATGGCAACCTCGAATGTGACATCCACTATGCCCACGGACTGGCATGGAGGAAGCGCAGGGCAAGTCACAATGGGCTCTCACCCATGGGTCATGAGCAGGCAACCTGGCACCCGCACCTGTAACTGCTGCATCAGTAGACAAGGCACAACTACATTGGTACAACATCCATGACCTTTACGTTGAGGATGTAGAACCACACAAATTCGTTTAAGTACTGGACTAAGAGACACCACTAGCCTGGCAGACTTGATCTGGGGGCCAAAATATAGAGGCATAGAATACAAGCTCCACTGGTGTATAGTGAAACATACGGCTGCATGTTCTGTGGGCGATGGATGATGCAAGCTATGTGTGGCAGAAGCCATGGAGATAGTAAGATTAAAAAATAATTCGGTTAACCTCAAATCTGAGATAATCATAGCATGCAGGCACCACAGGAATTGCACATTTTCTGCATTGGATTTTACCAAAAAGGAGTGAAAGAGTACTGCGCACAACATGTCACACATTGTAGACGGACGTGTCATGCATCCAATTTGGTTATGTATCACGGATTTCATATCTATATCGTCTGGTATCTCTTACTTACGGGCATCCACTCATAAATGTCTTGACACCTGTCACCTCTCTAAATGACCCACCTTTATTTGTTCCTGATATTTCACTTATAACGCGAGTGTGTACCTACAGATGTGTACCTTGTGTGGTTGTATGTGTACTCCCGCACGTGGGCATACATATGTATGTTTATGATTGTATGTGTGCATGTGTGTGAGGGTGTGTATATATGCATGTATATATATATAATATATATATATATATATATATTAGTAATAAACAAAAGATGTAACTCTATATTATGAACATAACTCATTGTTTATATATATATGTGTGTGTGTGTGTGTATATATATATGTGTGTGTGTGTGTGTATATATATGTGTGTGTGTGTGTATATATATATGTGTGTGTGTGTATAAATATATATGTGTAAACCCATGCAAGCGTGGAAGATGGACGTTAAACGATGATGATGATGATATGTGTGTGTATATATATATATGTGTGTGTGTATATATATATATGTATGTGTATGTGGATGTGTGAGTGTATGTATATATATATATATATGTGTGTGGGTGTGGCGGTTCGTTTATATGTGTATGTCTGTGTCTGTATTGGATGTGTTAGTATAAGCATGGCTGCTTGTCCGCAGGAGTATATATGTATGGACACCTATGTATATTTACATAATTTTGTATGGGTATGTGCGTGCATGTATGTATGTGTATGTATGTGTATATGTATAGATCTGTATAAGTATATATGAGGGTGGCTGCATATGTAGGAGTAGCAGTGAGAGTGTGTGTATGTGGGTTAGTGATTGTTTCCCTATGTATCTCTACGGTCATGTGCGGATGTATGTATTTATTTATATGCATATGTATGTGGTGGTGTATATATCTGTGTGTGTGTGAATGTATGTGTATGCATATATAGTATGTGTGTGTATAGGTATGTGTATGTATACAAATATATATATATATATATATATATGTGTGTGTGTGTGTGTGTGTGTTTGGATTTGTGTATCATCATCATCATCACCGTTTTACGTCCATTCTTCCACGCTTGCATGGGTTAGACAGGTTGGCCTCTTATGGGCAGTGTCTGGTCAGCTGACCATGCCTTGCTCATATAGGAACTGATTCTGGCTTGATTTCTACAACTGGATGCCCTTTCTAACACCAACCTCATTTACAGTGAGTGGAGGGATTCTTTTTTTTCCGTGGCGCCTACACGACCACTTTACAGTGGAATGATAGGGACTCCAGTCCTATCATCTCATTTCTACAGCTGAGTAAACTGGAGCAATGTGAAATAAAGTGTCTTGCTCAAGGAAACAACACACCACTTGGTCTGAGAGTATATAGGTGTATGTGTGTGTATATGTATGTATATATGTGTATGTGTGTATATTATGTGTATGCATATATATGGGTATATATGGATGTGTGTGTGTATATATGGATGGGTGTGTGTGTATATATATATATATATATATTTGTGTGTATGTGTGTGAGTGGGTGGATATGTGCGCACATCTGTATGTGAGTACGTGCATGCTAGATATGTGAATGTAAGTCCATATTTGTCTTGTCTTTCATGTGCAGTGTCTAAATGTGCAGTGTCTACCTGTCAACACAAAAGCATCCTAGATATGACTTATAGCTTAACAAATGCTTCAAACAAGTGTGGCTGTGGAAGATAGGCAGACAGTCATGCATGAATGCACACGATGACTTGACCGGATGAGGGATAGACATTATTTTGTAGATAAATCGAATTTATAATGTATAACGAACCAATGAGCGGATACCTCAGAACACCACATTGTTAGAATGTGCTACTTATAGCAAGGTAATGGAGATATTAGCACAAAATCAGAGAGGAGCTTACATACGGAGGCATATCTGAGGATCTTTCAATTCCAGAGTCAGGTTTTATCAATAATAGATCGTTCCTCGAGCTGAGCTGATCGACAGTGAAACATATGTAATATGTTATTAGATATGTTATGATTCAACACTGATTCTTTGTTTCTTTATTCTTATACTATATATATATAACATGCAAAAATACACACACTTTTCTTGTTACTCAACTTGCTAACAACAGCAGTGAAAACTTCCTCAAATCCCACACCACCATGAGAAAGAAAAGGACATATTGGATAATATAGTCCTCTCTATATATATCACTAAAACATTTGGATGACCATGGCTGGAATACCTGTAATCATTTTGTCATTTAACCCTGTTAAAGTTAACTTATTTTGCCTCAAAATTAACTCTACTAGTTGGTGCATTTTATCACTTAACTGCATTAATATTGGTGTATTTTGTCACTCAACCTCTACTACAGTTGGTATAGTTCTGACTTAGTTAACTCTAATAGAGTTGATATATTTTGTCACTCACCAACCAGTGTTAGCATTTTCATATCGTGTCTCTTACAAAGTAATATTAGAGTTGGTCTATTATGTTATTTATCATTATTAAAGTTGGTCTATTTGATTAATCATCAACTATGTGGGATTTGGTGTATTTTGTTAATCACCAGTCACTATAAGACTTTATCATTCATCAATCACTTTTAGACTTGATATATCGTATCACACATCAGTCAGTGGGGCATGGTATTTTGTACCACACATCAATCACTGTTATATATACTTGCAAACAAATTATATCAAATGCACCTTACAACATGATAGGAAACAGAAGTATAATCCAACAGCTTTTCATTTATGTCTCCATATTTCTTAACTATATTTTTGTCTTTACTTACCTTGTGTATTTTATACATAGGTAATTAATTGATTATTGACTTTTGTCAGTTTTTGTCTTGCTTCACAAAATAACTGTTGTTGTTTTGTCTCAAGTTAACCATGATCATTTAAAACTCATGATCAAAGGTGTTCTAAAGATTATCGTCTTATCTTTTTTTCTTCATCTATATTGCTTCCAGAACTACATTATACAGCATGTCATTACAGTTTGAAGTGGATAGGGTGTGATTTGCAGGTGGTCTGGGTATCATTTCATGCTGATCAAGTGATCATATGAAAAACCTCTCATTAGTTCACTTCATGATAGCTTTTTTTTCTATAAATACATCATGATTAATAACTGAATAAGAATATAAAAATAGTCAACAGCAATCATGTGTATTGGAAATTAGTAAGTATAAACATTTCAGGAAGTGGAAACATTTGATTTTCTATGGGGTATTCTCTACTGAAAGATTCTCCATTAGAAGGTTCTGACAGAAACATTTCCCTCATAACAAACTGATTTATTCCACTTCTGAAATATTAATCCAAAAATACTAGAAGAGTTTCTAATCATTCAATTTTATTTTCATTCTTCTTTCTATATAAGCTAGCGTGCACACACACACACACACATTTATATTTTTTTATTTTCATCCTCACTTATTCTTACTTTTATCTTTATTGTATATCTCCTCAATGACCCTGAAATACAGGACATTCGTTGTACAACTCATCTGCCCTTTGTATATATATGTATATATATATATGTGTGTGTCTATATATATATATATATATCTTGGTGTTGCAAATATAGCTGTTTTTTTTAGACCTCTATGGATTTGCAGAAAAATTCCCAAATCATCCCAGCCATCCATAAATCTTTCATTTTACAGGTATTTCTCATTTTCTCAATTTGAAAATGTGCTGTATACATTATTACTGTTATTCATTTTATTTTCCCCAACTTATATTTGTCTATTTACAATATTAACGACGTTGGACACCCCCCTCTCTATCTCTCTCCAACTGTCTTTGAAATCACCCAATCAATCTATCATTTAGTTGGTGACCATCTTTGAAGCTCCCGCTCACTTGCCTTGTCGAATGTGCCAACTTGTATCTGCTTATTTTCCCCCGAATCTTCAACGACAATATATGCAATGATGATTACCTATCTTACCATTCAACTACATGCCACCATAGGCTTTTTGACCAATCAAACCACAGCAACATATCCTCACCCATTTCTTGCACCAACAAATTCTCCCATTACTACTACACCCTTTTCTATCCATGCCCCAAAGAAATTTCTGTTTATCATTATCTATGGATGAGCTGAGGATGATGGAACAACCCCAAATGAATACACACTCCCTCACTAAAATTCACCCTCTCCCACCAGTGATGGCAAAGACCCCTCAGCCAGTAACATATTTAAAGATATCTTATTTGACACCTATGACAGTAAAGAAGAACAGATAGAAACATTCAATATAGAAGAGCACTGGGAGTTCCTAAAAAATAACTTACTAAAAGAAAAAGACGAGATTTGTGGTTGGAGCAAGACCACAGGAAGGAGGAGAGTGACTTGGTGGTGGAACAATTAGGTAAATGAGGCAATTAAGGCTAAGAGACAGGAATGGAAACAATGGAAGAATGGGGGAAGCAGGATACATTACATAGAGACCAAGCTAGAAGGGAAGTGGAGGATTGAAAATTCAAGCATGTTTTGCAATGTAAGGAGCAGAAACAGGAGGTATTCAGGATTGTGAGGCAGTGTGTCAGAGAGAATTGTGATGTCATTGGAGAGAAGTGTATCCGGAATGATAAAGGAGAGCTTGCCCTCACAAGTGCTGAGAAGAAAGATGCATGGAAGAGCCATTGTGAAAGATTACTAAATGAGTAGAATGCATGGGAGAAAGAGACCCTAGCTCAAGTGGATCCTATAGAGGGGCCAGCAGTACAAGTCAGTAGCAGCGTAGTAAGGCAATAAAGATATGAAGACGGAGAAGGCAACCGGTCCATCAGGTATAACTGCCGAGATGCTGAGAGCATCTGGGTCGGTAGGTCACACCATAACCACACGTATTGTTAATCAAGTATTACTAGAGGGCATCATATCAAAGAATTGGTGCAGCAGCATCATTGTCAACTGCTACAAAGGTAAAGGTGATGCACTAGATAGAGGAAACTATAGAGGTATAAAGCTGATGGACCAGGTCATGAAAGTAACGGAAAGAGTTATAGCACAGCTGATTAGGGACCGGGTCAATCTAGATGAGATGCAGTTTAGGTTTGTGCCTGGCAAAAGCATCACTGATGTTTTCTTCCTTGTGAGGCAGTTACAGGAAAAGTACCTAGCTAAAAGTAAGCCACTCTACCTGGCATTTGTCGATCTAGAAAAAACCTTCGACAGAGTGCCCCGTGCTATAATCCAGTGGGCTCTTAGAAAACTAGGTGTAGATGAATGGCTTGTAAAGGCTGTACAAGTCAGGTATAGGGTAGCAGTCAGCAAAGTTAGGGTTAACAATGACTGCAGCGAGAAATTCAGCACACAGGTCGGTGTCCACCAGGGCTCCGTTCTTAGCCCTCTCCCTTTTATTATAGCACTGCAGGCTATAACAGAGGAATTTAAGACCAGATGCTCATGGGAATTTCTGCACGCGGATGGAACTAGAGTAAAAATTCCAAACATGGAAACAGGGACTATAAAAAAAGGGCCTCAGAGTCAACCTGACAAAGAATAAGGTCCTCAGTAGGTGGGGAAACAGAACCCAGACCCCCTCAGGAAAATGGCACTGCTCAGTATGTAGGAATGGTGTAGGTAGAAATTCTATCTTCTGCCCCAAATGCAAACTATGGGTGCACAATGGTTGTAGTCGGATCTCAGGAAGTCTAGCTAAGTATGTAGGCTTTACATGTAGCAGTTGTACCAGGACAGTAAGCAGCAAACAGCCACAGGAAACAAAAACCACCAAATTCTGGGAGGGCTCTGTAGAAACAGTAGACAGCTTCTGCTACCTAGGAGACTGAATTAGCAGTGGAGGTAGGTGTTCTGAAAGTAGAGTAACCAGGGTAAGAATGGGATGGAAGAAGTTCAGGGAGTTACTACCACTGCTAGCTACAAAAAGGCTTTTCCTTCAAATTGAAAGGCAGACTGCATGCTGCGTGTGTACAAACAGCAATGTTACATGGTTGTGGGACCTGGGCATTGTATGCAGAACACTTGCATATATTAGAGGGAAATGAATCTTGCATGATCCAATGGATGTGTAATACGTGAACGGCAAAGCATAAACAAATTGAGAGAGAGACTGAGCATAAGAGGAATCAAATGATGTGTGCAGGAGAGGAGGTTGCGTTGGTATGGACATAGATGCGTATGAAGGATGACAGTTGCATAAAAAGGTGCAGAGCACTAAAAGTCGATGAAAGCCTTGGAGTGGGGAGACCCAAGAAGACCTGGGATGAGATGATAAAAACTGATCTTCCTCAATTGCATCTCTCAAAGTGATGGCACAGGACTGAGACCTCTGGCATTATGCAGTAATACAGAAGACCCGAGTTCCTATGGGTACAACCTGAAGCATATATACAATATGCCCCCACGCCCCTCTTGCTGTAAAGTAGTTGTGAAGGTGTCATGCAAAAAGCACCCAGTCCACACTGTAAAGTGGTCATGTAGGCGCCACAGTAAAAAAGCACCCAGTACTCACTGTAAATGAGGTTGGTGTTAGGAAGAGTATCCAGCTGTAGAAACTGAGCCAAAATCAATCCTTTATGAGCAAGGCATGGACACCTGACCTGGCATTGCCAACAACAGGACAACCTATCTAACCCATGCTAGCGTGGAGATATCGACGTAAAACACTGATGATGATGATGATATATATGTATATCTATATATACACAAGTACATACACATACAGTCCACCCTGTAAAGTAGTAGTGGTAGAGTCATGATGTAATGCTCTCAATGCTGTAATGCGGTTGGTGCTAAAAAGGGCATCCAGCCATCGAAACCAAGCCCAAAACAGTATATATGAGCAAGACATAGTCACCTGGCCAATCGAGCCTCGGTGTGTGAAAACTTATCTAACCCAAGCAGGTATGGAAGATATATTGTAAACAGTAGTGATGATGATGATTTGGGTAACTTAAAATTTCACTTATTTGGAGGATTTCACATACAGGGTATTTTGTTATCATTTAAATTTCTGACATGATATTGTTTAACTTATAGTATCACCATAACAGTATTTACAATAACTGGTAATTCTTAAATTCACTTATAAAAACAAATGTCATCATCATCGTTTAACACCCATTTTTCCATGCTAGCATGGGTTGGACGAATTGTCCTGTTGTATGACAAGTCAGGTCAGATGACCATGTCTTGCTGATACAGAATTGTTCCTGGCATGGTTTTTAGGACAGAATACCCTTCCTAATGGCTACTACTTTCACAGCATGGACTGGGTGCTTTTCATCATGGCACCAAAATGACCAACTGACAGGGTGGTCTGGGTGCTTTTTGTCATGTCACCAACATGACCACTTTACAGAGTGGACTGGGCACTTTTATCATGGTACCAAAAGAACCTCATTACAGGGTGGACTGAGCAGTTTTGTCATGACACCAACATTTTACAATGTGAACTGGGTGTTTTTGTCATGACACCAACATAACCATATGACTGATTTGGGGCATGCCACCAACATGACCACTTTAGAGTCACCAACACAAATATTTTACAGGGTGGGACTGGGTGTTTTTTGTCATGTCACTTTACAAGTTGGAATGTATTTACACTAATACATCACTGTTTGCATGTTTGCAAAATATTTCTACTCATGAGAATTTGTTCCAACATGTAAAACCACTGTAAGATATTGGCTACATCAGGCATGTCAAACATGCATACCTGCGGCCCACACAAAGGTTTTTACAGTGTGAGCATGTTTTATCTTCGTAATAAAATTTTTTTTAAATAGTTGTAATGTGCATAATTAGTTGTCATGTGTGGCCCTCAGACAACACATATGGGACCCATATGGCCCTCGGGGGACCCTCAGCTTGACATGCCTGGGCTACCTATTTAGAGATTTCTAGTTTCTGATTTCGTGCCTATTCAAAAATAGGCTCAAAACACAGTTTTGTATATTTTACTCAAAATCACAATTAACATTTATTATAACCAGCTAAATAATTTTTTGTGTATACTTCTGAAAATGAAAATTCATATAAAATTTATGGCAGAATAATAAAATATTTTCTTTTGATATACATATCAAGGATTTGATAAAGTATTTCTAGTGTTGGAAAACACACAAAGAGTTATTTAACTAAAGCTATCAGATTTTCTTGATAAAAGCATTACTTTCAATGTGTTTAATGTTACCTAACAATGAAATATCTGAGCCTGAAATAGAAAGAATAAAACTGAAACATATCAGTCATAATTGCTCTAATAGTATACTCTGATAGATAAAAGTGTTTAAAGAAGTAGATTAAAAAGATGAAACAGTGACTATGAAAATACTTTTTATTGAGGCTAAATAACCAGTAAAATTGTAGAAGTATATATATATATATATATATATATATATATATCGTTTTAACATCAGCTTTCCCTATTAACACACACACACATGCACACACACACATATATATATATATATACTAAATAAAATGGTATGGTAATAGATGTAAAGAAAAATTAGTGTATGTGAGAGAAATGAAATTGTAAAGTACTCAGTAAGGCAAAAGAAATATTCTCTTAAACAGCCTTCATATAGACCAGTGTAGTGTAAACATTTATTTGATCCTGACTACTTGTCAGAAGCATTTTAACCATTCTATTTAGACTGCATTTGATATGTTCTGAATTAAAACATTTCCAGAAGTGAAAGGGCAAACAACAAAAGACATCATGCTTTAAATCATGAAAATATAGTTTACTTTGGCCCCAAAATATCGCTCTTAAAAGAGAGATTTATTACAAGAGATTTAATCCTAACATATAACAAAATTTCTAACCTTTGTAACTTACTATAAATATAATGATTTGTATAACAATATAAATTCATAGATATGTTCATTCATGGTTTCCTTATTGGAGAAGGGGGCAATGTTTTTCCTTGAATGGAGAATGGAGGTAAAGTACTTTGAATATATCTCACTCTATTACTGGTATTTATTATATTCTTCTTGACAAAAAGGAAAGAAGCTTAAGTTGATCGCTTGTTAATATTGTCGATATTTTTCTACAACTAACCAGTAGAGAAACTTTATGAGTTTTTCTGGTTATTATGAAATAACATAAAAGTGTGTCTAGAGGTATTTGGATATGTTCAGAATATTTAAATGTGAAGACATTTCAGGAAAAGTTGTCTGGCATTTTAAACTTAGGTCAGATTTGATTATTAATGCTTTTCATATATAGTTATGTATTATATGAGTAGAAATAGAGAGAGAGAGAGAGAAATAGATACACAACTGAATCAATACTATAAAAGTATCAACCTCTTGGGCAAGTAGATAATGTTTCATATCCCAACACTGACACTGGTTTTATAGATGGTTATTAACTTTTACTATCTGTAAATAATTACCATAGTAAGTACAGGCAACCACTGAAATATACATTATATATATATATGTATATATACTTCGTTTCTGAATTTGTTTAGCAAGATTCTTTATCTGAAAACGTGTGTTGAAACCGATATTGTTATACTTTGGGAGGGTCATGTTGCCAATAAGAAACACACGCACCAGTTGGTTTTACTTCAATTTATTATAAATTAAATTCATAAATTTAGGAATTTATAAATTTCCGGTTGATTGGTTGGTCCTACAACCAGACAATTGTTCATATAGTGTCAAAGTTCTTTCGTCACGCATTCTGTGACCTCTTCAGTGACTGGGGATTCTTTTCTTTGTTTTTGTGCCTCTCCTTTGTTCTGTCCTACGCCATCTTGTTTTTGTGTGTGTTGTGTGATTAGTTTGTGCATGTGTTACATCATGTATTACAGGTGTCTGTGTGTGTTTATGTTTGTTTATTTATATGTTTATTTACATGTTACTGGCTGGTTGTTTGTTCTATGTGTGTGTGTGTTTTTTCATTTTGTCCTTAATTGTAAGTTGTGATGTTGCTATTCCATTCATGTTTACTATTTAATTTTGGTTGGAGTTCATTTATGTTTATTGCTTCTGTGATTTGTCTAAACATTGCGTCTTTTCTGTGTGTAGATTCTTATAACAAAAAATTGAAGTGAAAGCAACTGGTGCGTGTGTTTCTTATTGGCAACATGACCCTCCCAAAGCATAACAATATATATATATACTTATTTATTTATGTTTATATATATATATATATATATATATGTAGATAAATCTACCAAGAGTTTACGGTGTTTGTATGTATATACCGATATATGGATGCGTAAGTATTTGTGTGTATGTATGTATGTATGTCTGTATGTATTTGTGTGTATATATAGGTATGTATGTGTATTTCTGTATGTATATAAGTATGTATGTGTATGTATATGTGCGTGTATGTGTGTATATATATGTGTGTCTATATAGTATGTGTGATTATATGTGTATATATGTGTGTATATATATATATATATATATATATATATATATATATATATATATATATATATTTATATGTATGTGTGTATATGTGTGTATGTGTGTATATGTATATGTTTATATATGTGTGTGTATGTATGTTCTAAGTGTGGATGTGTGTATATGTATGTATATGTTTATATATATATATATATATATATATATATATATGTATGTGTATATATGTATATATATATATATATATTTTCTTGATATATTTCTTTTTTCTTTTTTCTTTTTCTTTTCTTTCCTTTTTAATTTTTATTTTTTATTTTCTTAGTTTATAGATACATCTATAATAAGCAGTCTGCCCAAACCGTTGAATACTGACCTCTCCCCCCCTCCCACCTAATTTCTGTATCTTGATCTAAATGTGTGTGGCAGTGTTTATGTGAGTGGGGGTGTGTGTGTGTTTGTATGTTCGTAATTATGTGTATGTTTATGCATATACGCGCGCGTGTGTGTGATTGTACGGATATGTGTGAGTATGAGAATATGTGTATACACTTATTTCATATTTATGTGTCTATACGCATCTTATCTGTGCATTATAAACTTACAGAGACATTAACCTTGAAATTTTGTATTTGCATCCATCCTTTTGGTATGCGTATACATGTTGAGCATACATTTTTGTAAAATATGTGTAAGGGTAGTTACATGTATATACACACACCGAACTGCATAAAACCTTTTGTATTTTCATTGGTCAATTTTGTTCCCAAACGGACCTGAAATTTTGAATTGTTGTTATTATCAATAAATATATTTCATTATTTCTGAAGACGGCGTATATATGTGTTGGTATGTATATTTAATCTTGATAGTTTGTATAATTTTGTATAATTTTGTACATAGATCTGTTGAATATGCATGCCAATTCTAACACATATATATCCTAGAAACGATCGTTAAATAATGAACTTTTTTTGTTTAATATAAGGAACTGTTTCATTGTTTTATTCATTATTTGTTTAATATTTTATATATATATATATATATATATAGCTTAAAATGGAATGAGAATAAGAAGACAGCAAGAACGGGGGTGGGGGTGGGGAGTTTTCCTCATCAGTTGTCTACTGGGGGTCTCGGATATTTCAACGCTTTAAAGACAAAAAATATCTACCCCCAGAGCGTTCAATAACTGGGTAAGTTATTGGTAAGTTATTGGGAAAATGGAGGAGGGAGGGAAGAAAAATAGAAGGGAAAAGGGAAAAAAAGAGAAAACAGCAAAAAAACAACAAACCGAGCAATGTCCGAGTAACTTAAGGTAAGGATATCCAAGACCACAGCGGTAAGACAACTTATGTTCGAGAGCATGTGGGTGAGCGAAAAGACGCATCTGACCCCAGCAAGTGTAAGTGAGAAAAGGACTGCTAGAGGGTCAGGCAAGGGAAACAATGAGGTGGCTGGCAGAGGGAGAGTGTGTGAATGTGTGAGGGAAAAAGGGAGAGGAAGAAAGAGGGGGAAGAGTAGATAGTAAGTTTTCATTTGGGGTATAGAATTGAATTTCTAACCATTCTTTTCCTACATACTGAGCATGGCCACGTCCCAGAGGGAACCTGTGCCCTATTTTCCTTTCTACATACTAGAACTTTAGTCTTAGACAAGTTAACTTTAAGGCCTTTTGATTCTAGGCCATGCTTCCATGTTTGGAATTTTTTCACTAGCTCAGCTATGGATTCAGCTATGAGAGTTAGATCATCTGCATATAGAAGTTCCCATGGGCAGCCAGTCTTAAACTCCTCTGTTATAGCCTGAAGGGCAATAATAAATAGGAGGGGGCTAAGGACGGAGCCCTGGTGAACACCTACTATTAGCTAAATTCTTCACTACATTCATTGTTAATTCTAACCTTGCTGAATGTTCCTCTATCCATGGCTTGTATAGCTCTCACAAGCTATTCATCTACACCTAGTTTTATAAGGGCCCACCAGATAATGGAGTGGGGGACTCTGTCAAAGGCTTTCTCCAAGTCAACAAAAGCTAATTAGAGGGGTTTACTTTTAGCTAGGTACTTCTCCTAAATATATACATATATATGAAGACACACAGACAACATCAGTTTTATATATATATATATATATATATAAAACTGATGTTGTCTGTGTGTCCTCAAAGTCTATACAAATCCACATTTCTACTCCGATTGACTTCAAACTTGCATTTATATATTCCTTGCGGTCTAAAGATATTAACTGCTGCTTTCTTTTTTTCAATTTTCTGTTGTTAAAGGGTGTTAGGCGCCAGTTATCCATCTCTGTCGTGCTCTTATAATATCTGTCTGTATGCCTGGCTGTCTGCATCATGTCATTCAGACATATTATCTTCGCTACATTCACACACAGACACACGCACACGCACATATATATATACATATATACTTATATATACATATATATATATATATACACATATATACATAGACACACACATATATACACATATACATACATATATATATATATATATATACAAACACATATACACATATATAGATATACACATATACACATATATAAATATACGCATAAAAATATATGTATATATATACACACACACACGGTGCAATAAGTAGCAGCAAGTGCCCACAAAATACTAGCTCTTTCAATTGCGCAGAGGGTTCTATAGAAATAGTGGACAGTTTCCGTTACCTGGGCGATAAAATCAGCAGTGGGGGAGGGTGCTCTGAAAGTACAGTAGCTAGAGTCAGAACTGGTTGGAAAAAGTTCAGAGAGCTTATACCACTATTAGCTGCTAAAGGGTTCTCCCTAAAAATGAAAGGCAGGTTGTACGATGCCTGCATACGAACAGCAATGTTGCATGGCAGTAGACCTGGGCATTGTGTGCGGAGGATATACACAGACTAGAGAGGAACGAAGCTTGCATGCTCCGCTGGATGTGTAACAGTAATATACGTGAACGGCAAAGCATAAACGAACTAAGGAAAAAATTAGAAACAAGAGGGATCAGATGTTGTTTACTCGAGAGAAGGCTACGTTGGTATGGACACGTGATGCGCATGAAAGTCGATAGCTGTATAACAAAGTGCAGGGCAATAAAGATAGACGGTAGCCACAGAATAGGCAGACCTAGAAAAACCTGGGACGAGCTGATAAACTCCGACCTCACACACTTACACCTCTCCAAGACAATGTCACTGGACCGAGACCTTTGGCGGTACTCAGTAACAGAGAAGACCCGCCTTACCTAAATACATAGTAAAACCTACTACAGCCAGTAGGCATCTCTAACAAAATACACCCCGTCCCACCACCACCACCCCCACCCCATCCACACCACCCCGTTCTATGTAAAGTTATGTTGGTGCCGCGCCATCCAGGCCGAAACAAATGAGATCGTGTAGGTGTCACGACAAAAAAAAACACACAGTCCACGCTGTAATGTGGCCGTGTAGGCAACACGGTAAAAACCTCCCAGACCCACACTGTAAATGTGGTTGGTGTTAGGAAGGGCATCCAACTGTAGAAAACCTGCCAGACAGTCCTATGCGAGCAAGACAATCACTCGTGCCTCAAGTGGGACTACCCCAGTCCAAACCCATGCAAGCGTGGAACACGGACGTTAAACGTTGATGTTGATGATGATATATATATATATATATATATACAGACATACACACACATATATATATATATATGCATACATACACACACACACATATATATATATATATATAAATACAATATTGGAGAAAGCTTTTTAGCGATACTCCGGCCAAATTCCAACTCACTCAACAAACATTAGGAAATAAGTGATTATATTCCCAATTATGTGTTCGGGGTGCTAACTAAAAGTATTGCGTGGAAAATTGGCTGTATTATTTCAAATGAGACATATCTAATATATCTCTTCCCAGACGGACGTCTCGTTTCATTATAGGACTCCTAAAATTTGGGTGAAATTATACCAATTTATGTAGGAGCTTGTATACCATCAATAGATATATATTCAAATGGGCTCCTATAATTTATCAGTGGGTGCCCCAATAATACTAATATTGATAATCTAACCAACATCAGCATTTAGCGATAATCACTTTCTGTGCCTGGGGTATCTGTCAGGTAGCCAGTCCAGCAGTTCTGAAAGAAGTGCTCGAACTGATTCAAAAAATGAGGAAGTGAATTACCGCCAAAAAAAACAATACATGCGCGTGACAATGAACTCTGAAAGGAATTCAGGCCACGTGCTAAGAACTCAATTGGAAATTGAAAAAATATCTATGTGTGTACAACATTTGATGACACAGATATTTTCTCAGGCAAAATAACAGAATGAGATATAAGGAACAATCAATATTCATATATAAAAAATAAACAAAGAAATGCTAACCTTATACCGGGAATTTTTTTCAAATCTGCTGCGCCAAGAGTAAGTAAATAAATACAATATCGGAGAAAGCTTTTTAGCGATACTCCAGCCAAATTCCAACTCACTCAACAAACATTAGGAAATAAGTGATTATATTCACAATTATCTGTTCGGGGTGCTAACTAAAAGTATTGCGTGGAAAATTGGCTGTATTATTTCAAATGAGACATATCTAATATATCTCTTCCCAGACGGACGTCTCGTTTCATTATAGGACTCCTAAAATTTGGGTGAAATTATACCAATTTATGTAGGAGCTTGTATACCATCAATAGATATATATTCAAGTGGGCTCCTATAATTCATCAGTGGGTGCCCCAATAATACTAATATTGATAATCTAACCAACATCAGCATTTAGCGATAATCACTTTCTTATATATATATATATATATATAGTAATATATGTATAAATAAACACAGTAAATTTCGAGCTTGTTTAATTGCAGGGTATCAATATGAGTTAATAACTCTGTATATATATATACACACAGATACATTGTAGGTCGCTTTAACCCGTCTTTTATTATTCAAAAAACTTCTTGCCAATAAACATTAACCATTTGTGTGCCATTCATCTAACTGTAGACCAACAAATACCAAGTAAACGGAGCATTGACAAGAACGATGGCAAATGAATCTTCGAGGTAAGCAGTTTCCTCCCGAGTTGTTAGTTCACGCGGGATTCTCTGCTACACCTTCGTAATAATACTGAACAACGTACTGCTGATCACTCCTTCCTCCAAAAGCCGTACAAGGCATCTCTCTTTATATATATATATATATATATATGTGTGTGTTATAAGAACAGATTAAAGTTTAAGAAAAGAATCGCTTCTTTCAACATTAATGGGATCTTCTGAAACTAAAAAATTTAATCTGTGAACGCAGAAGTAAATATTTTGAGAAACGTTGAAACCGAAGGAAAACAGGAAGACGATATTTTGGTTCGTGAAGACGTTCCCTGGTAATGAACGAAAAAAAAGCGAGGATAGTACGTCGTTATGTGGACCGAGAAGAACAATTTCATGCAAAGGCAAGACCAAGTTTATGGTATAAATGGAGTCGTTAGACTAATATTCCATTTAAAATAACAGAATTATTTCCAGCCCCGGAGTTTAAGAATGATGTAAATAAAATTGAAAACGAAAATGACAGAGGTTATTAAAATAGTAAAAGTAAATAGTGAAGATTTAGGCCAGTACATACGTATGCCCTGATGGACATACACATACATACGCACACACAAATACATACACACCCAAAAACACACACGCACACACGCATGTATAAAGCTTATGCATTTCTACAGTATTTTCACCAAACTTAAGACATAGGTTACTTATGTACTCTGGATGGTCATGGGCACTTTCATTTTTCCAGATATTGATTATAGGGCCTCCCGGCAGATAACCCCCTTTAACCACTTTCTTGGAGTCGACTGAAGCACTGCAGTGCAATGCAACAAAACGTCATAACTTCTGGAGTTCGCAACATTTGTCCTACAGATGAATGTGAACTCTCAGAATTGGCACATATTGAGTAGGGGACCCGTGCGGGCAGGAACCCCCTTTTGGAAAAAGCCGATGATTTTGTAAAAGTATAGTTTTCGAAGCAGCCCTGAAGTATTGACATAAATGGTATACACAACTGCTATTTAATACGCAAGCAACGCTGGGTACCTCTGCTAGTATATATATATATATATATGTTCATACATATATATATGTTAAAAGGGAATGTATGAGTAAGACAATTATCTGACTTGCCTGTCTGGCTTCAAAGCTGGACAACCTTTCTAATCCATGCAAACATGAAAAATAGATGTAAAATGATAATGGTGAAGTGTTCCTTGTTTTTGCATTCTGAGGTCAAATCCTGCCAAGACCCACTTTCAGGGTCGATAAAGTATCAGCCCATTGTTGGTGCAGCCCTCTCTCTATCCTTCCAGTTATCACATTCTGTATGTTCTTCTGGATCAAGGGAATGTGGGTCATGACAGCATATGTGTCTGTTTGCAACTGCATGGGCATCTAAATGCCTTTAACAAAAGTGTGGCTCATACTACCAAGACATAGTCGATTGTAAAATGATGGATGTAGTTTTTATATATATGAGTGTAAATCAAAGCAACCAACATAGACCTGTGATAAACAAGTGAATCTCCAGAGTAAGAAGACTTACTATTTAGCCTTAATAAAATGAATATTAAAACTCTACTTT
Source organism: Eledone cirrhosa (assembly GCA_964016885.1). Classification (NCBI taxonomy): domain Eukaryota; kingdom Metazoa; phylum Mollusca; class Cephalopoda; order Octopoda; family Eledonidae; genus Eledone; species Eledone cirrhosa. The sequence goes on along the minus strand of OZ024747.1, from coordinate 30,888,803 downwards.
GGTATTGAGTACTCTTTACTCTCAGCCATCAACTACATCCGGATGTATATGTATATATATATATATTTATAATCAAAGTACACACACTCACACACAGACCCATGTATACCCAGCACGGAAACATTTGCAAACGTTTGTGTCTTAATGTTTAACTTACTCTTTTTACCATATTTATGTTTCATATCACATTTTGTATCCAATCATTATTGCTATTATTTATTCTAATAAAAAATTTTTTTTCTAAATTAAATATCCAAACTTTTTATTTTATATGATCATCAACATTGAAATTCAAGTGATACACCACCCATTTATTTCATTTTCCTTCTATACTCATATATGTCTGTTTGCAAACATACACTAACACATATTGTAATTGAATAATGCAAATAAAACTTTACACAATCATATGCATAAGAAATATGGTTGCTTTTACTAACTACATGTTTATCAATTTAAATTTCATATATCAATTCTTAATTTTTCTTCTTTTTTTTAATGTATTTCAGGTTTTATTCCGAAAGATGCTACACACATCCTTGGAACAGGTTGGCTAAATTTTTTTTTTTTTTTTTTTTTGCTTTTATCTTTACAAATTTAATTTCTTTGTGCAATGATAATATGTTTTTGCTTCTAGAGTTTAGAAAATATCTTAATTTAATAACGAAGAAAGCTATATGACATTGTCTTTTTCCTGTTTTTGTTTTTTTTATGTTTTATTTATTTATTTTTTAATTAGATATTTTGCTATTTATTTTATTTTTTTGTTTATTTTTTTTTTTTGCTTTACATTTTCATTCCTTATGAAGAATATTGTTATTTATAATTCTCAATAATCACTTTAGTAGTTGAGTTGTGCTCATAATTTCACATGTGTGTGTGAAGGTTTGTCTGTATGTGTATAATGTTTACATTCTTATAGATAGATATATGGATATATATATATATGTGTGGGTGTGTGTACAAACAGGTAAATGTGCATCAGTTGATATGTGTATTGTGCATATCTGAATAAAGCCCTGCACATAATGCCGATTTGTAAATAACTACATGTTGGATATGAACAGGTATATAAGTTAGTATATATAATATGTAGTATATATATATATATATATATATATATAATGAAGGAAGTGTGGTAAGGAACCAGGTGGACCATAACGCACCAGAGCACTCGATACTATGGGTAGTAGAGTGGGTAATAGGAAAAGAGTCAGGACCCTGACGGCTGAGCTCTGGCCATTTCGACAGCTATCTCTGAACTCTGAGATAGCTGTCGAAATGGCCGGAGCTCAGCCATCGGGGTCCTGACTCTTTTCCCATATATTTATATGATTATATAAATGTATATATATATATGTATAGATATGTAGATATATATGTATATATATATATATATATATATACATAGTTATGTAATAAACAACATAAGACAATTATTCCATTTACCAAAGGTTTCATGAAGACAGACAAGCTCGACACAGACGTCTGAAATCGTTCGTCAGAATGAAATTTTATTTGATATCCACTTCAAATAAAATTTCATTCTGATGAAGTGTGTTGTGTATCGGTGTGTATGTGGGTCTGGGTGAGTGTATGTATGCTGGTGTAAGGGGGAAGGTGGGTTGGGGGATGTTTAGTATTATTAGTGGTGGGGTGGTCGGATGTGGATGTGGGGTGGGGGTTAGTGGTGGTAGTGTGTGTGTGAATAGTGTGAGTGAGTGTATATATGTACTGGTGTGTGTGCGCGGGTTGAGGGTGTGGGTGTGCGGGTGATAGAGGAGGGGGTGGGGGTTAGTATTGTTAGTTGAGGGTGAACCAAGGTGGTGGGAGTGGCTGGAAGTGGAGGAGATGGTGAATCTTGGGAGTGTTTTAGTGGTGTTAGTAGGGGTGTGTGCAGAGGAGGAGGAGGGGTACGGTCAAAGGCTAAAGGAAGAGGGGTGGGGAGTTCAGGCTGGGAGTGTGTGGGTCTGTAGGGTGAAGATGGTGTGCTGTTCAGCCCTAAGTCGGGTTGCGGGGGTCCCATGACATTCAATCAGGCCCCTGATGGAGAAGTTGCTGGCAGAGTGTCCAGCAGAACCAAAGTGGCGGACGATGGGGGAACTCCCGCCGAAACGAATGTCTCGGAGGTGCTCCATGAACCGATCCACCAGACAATGTCCAGTCTGTCTGACATAGGTGCGCTGCACTCTGTGCAGCGAAGTCCATAGATGAGGTTGGAGATATAGATAGATATATATATATATGGTGGAGGCATGTGGCCTATTGGAAAGGGTGTTGGACTTACAATCATAATGTCATGAGTTCGATTCCTGGATTGCATGTTGTTTTCTTGAAGCACTTCACGTTGCTCCAGTATATTCAGCTGAAAATAGCTTGGGGTTTAACCCTGCAATGTACTGGAGTCCTGTCCAGGGGGGAGTCTTGTACTCTCAGTCGCTTCACGCCATGAAAACGGGATAAGCACCGGCCATATGAACGTTCTCGATTAAGACAAAGTTTAGACTTTTTTTTAGAGAGATTTTTTGTATAGATACTTGGGGAGGGTCATATTGTAATATTGCCACAAATAATAATAAAAAAATCTTATGTATAGATATAGATATAGATATATGTATACATAAAGGTATATATATAAATGTATATAAGAGAGGGTGTGGAAAGATTCCAGGTGGACCATAACACACCAGAGTATTCAATACTTAGGGTAGGAGAGTGTGTAATATGAAAGGATTGAGGACCCCGCAGGCTGAGCTGCGGCCATTTTGACATCTAGATCCGAGTTTGGATCTAGTTCGGATCTAGCTGTCGAAACGGCCGGAGCTCAGCCGTCAGGGTCCTGAATCCTTTTATATATATATATATATATATATATGTATATATATATATATATATGCATAGATATATGTATATATTTATATATAATATATATATATATATATATATAATATAAGATCAAAAGATGGTTAAAGGAGTTCCATATATTTTATTATGCGCATTTCAAAAACAAACATCATCATGCAATAATATTTGTGTTTTCATCAGATAAAATAGGAGAACATGATATGAAGGCTAAAAAACACTTGTGGATAGTGCAGTTTTAAATCAACATATGAAAAGTGGTTTTAGATTGATGTGTGATATTGGGAAAAATATTTTATTTAGAGAGGGGGGGGGGAAGGATGAAAAGGGAAGGAGATGAGAGGGAGAGATGGGTGATAGAGAGAAAGAGATAGTTTTTATAACTGAGAGGAGATATATTTTTTACATAGAGAGGTTGAAAACCGTTGGAAGATACTGTATAAATTAAAAATTTTGAAAATTAATGAAGGGAGGATATGTGCGAGGAAAAAATATTTTATTTAGGGAGGGAGGGTGGAAAGGATGAAAAAAAGGGGGAGGAGATGAGAGTGAAGGTGGAGAGGGAGAGATGGGTGATAGAGAGAAAGAGATAGTTTTTATAACTGAGAAAAAGATATATTGTTTTAATATAGAGAGGTTGGGAACCGTTGGAAGATAATGTATAAATTAAAGGAATTTGAAAATTAACGAAGGGAAATTATGTATGAAGATAGAGAGAAAAAAATAATAATTGTGGGTGAATATTCTAACGTCAAAAAAGAAATGTATGTATTGTGGCAATTTCAAAATTAGCGAAGAGAAAAATTGTTAAGGTTTGTGTGTAGAAGGATTTGAGAAAAATAATGTGAAGTTAAAGTTTGTATATTGATTGAATTGATAATATGTGCGAATAAAGAGTTAATATGTATTAATAATGAGTTCGTTGATGGGGAGAAAAAAATAATAATAAATTAAGGATGAAATTGAGATTAAAAAGATTTATGATAGAGAGAAAAAATAATAATGATTGCGGATGAATATTCTAATTTTTTTGAAATGCGCATAATAAAATATATGGAACTCCTTTAACCATCTTTTGATCTTATATTATGCATACTCCAGTCCCACAAATTGTAGAGTGCTTCTTATCCGATATCTGCATTGCTTTATTGTACTACAATAAAACTCACCTCCTACATATATATATATATATATATATATATATATATATATATATATATATATATATATATGTAGATAAATCTACCAAAAGTTTACGGTAGTGTCCAATCCGTATGAAGAACTCAATGTAATCCGGATATCATGGAAAGAAGAGATGCATTCAAAAATCACTTTCGGTGAAAGATAAACGGAATAACCCGGTAAGAAACAAGCAATGGCACTATGTATATCAATGGTATCACAGTATAGCAAAGGTATCACATAATACAATACAGGTCTAAAAGCATATTAAGCAGGCAGAGATGCTTGGGTATGAAAAGCAGTTTCTATGAAGTTTATGGTGGATGTAATGTGATATATATATATATATATATATATATATACAAATATAATTTAGCGAGAATCGCATTTCGGCGGGTAGAAATTAGCGAAACGCAACTTCTATATTGTGCTGACAAGCGCTCCATGGAACTGAAGAAGACACCAGAGCTATAAACATAAGTTAAAAAGGTCATTCACGCTGAGACGATGGTTAAGAAGCCATTAACCACCATAGCCAAAAAAGCTAACAAGCTAAAACGGATCAAACATATATACATACATATATATATATATATGCATACATACACACATATATATATATATATATATATATATATATATATATATATGATGATGGCTACCCCCTCGTTATCGAGTATGGCCTTTGCACGAGAAGAAAAAAAAAAAAAATAAAAAAATAAATAAATAAATAAAAAAAAAATAATAATAATAATAATAATAAATAAATAAAAAAATAAATAAAAAATAAAAAAAAGATTATATATATATATATATATACATACATACATATATACATACACACATACATACACATACACACACACATACACACACACATACATTAATAACAATAATAATAATAATAATAATAATAATAATAGCAATAATAATAATAACGACAACAACAATAATAATATACATATTCATATATATATACACACACACGCACGCACATAAGCATATCTACACACACACACACACACGATAGCAACTAACAGTGCTGCGATCGAATGTGGCTTTTTAGCCCAGCCAATGATCTAAAATGTCTTGCACAGAGTCAGCAATCAAAATATTCACTGGGAATAGTCGGTTGTGGTTGGAGTTTGTGTACTTTTGCATGTCGCTTGAGCCCTTCTGCTGATTTACATTCTCTACCACATGTTTGGCAAGCATGATGAGTAGCATCTCCAACAGCAGCCTGGTAGTCAACCACTGGTCTTACTTTATGACTGCGAAGATGACTTTCGAGTCCAGATTTGCTTAGGCAGAGTCTCGCACAGACGCTGCATGTCAGCACCATAGGAGGACTCTCACCGTCTGGAAGTGCAACAGCAATGCCCTTCCTCACATCCCGCTTTACTTTCTCGTGTGCGATTTGAGATGCCTCAAAGGCAACTTTTCCCTCATATACAGTCTTTCTCCATTTATTACGATCAGCAGCAACATTTTCCCATGTATCAGCAGAGATGTTAGCGTCTTTCAGAGAGGCTTTCAAGGAATCCCTATACCTCTTTTTTGGTTTATGTGGTGGTCGTTTTCCTTTAACCAACTCTCCATAGAAGAGTTGTTTTGGTATTCTAGAATCCTGGCAAGGTGACCACTCCAACGGAGTCGTTGCTTAAGCACAAGAGCTTCTATACTGTCACGCATAGAGCTTTCCAAAATCTCGACATCACTTATGTGGTCCCTCCAGTGAACGCCATGGATCCGTCTGAGACACATCTGATGGAAACGCTCCAATTGCTTAAGGTGGTGTCGATATGTGACCCAGGTCTCGCAGGCATAAAGAAGACAAGAGAGTACACATGCCCTGTACACCTTTACCTTTGTCCTCCTGCATATGTCTCGCCGACCCCAGAGTCGCCTTTCTAGCTTTCCGTAAGCATCACTTGCTTTCCTAATCCTAAGTGAGATTTCACCATCAAGGTTGCCGTATCGATTGACAGTGCTTCCCAGGTAGACAAACTGATGAACCACTCCAAGCCGTTTGCCATACTCATAGATGTTTGGTTCAGTGTACTGCTTACTAGGGGCAGGTTGGTACATGACGACGGTTTTCTTGAGACTGACAGTCAAACCCAGGGCAGTGCAAGCATCAGAAAATGCATTCAAAATGTGCTGCATATCACTCTCTGTGTGCGCTACAAGATCGCAATCATCTGCATACAAGAGGTCTCTTATGATTGATGTAAACACCTTTGTCTTTGCAGCAAAGCGCCTGATGTTAAATATGCTGCCTGAGGTTCGATATCGGATGTAAACACCATGCTCGCAATTCCTGAATGCAATACAGAAAACCATTGCAAAGTATATGGCAAACAGGGTCGGTGCTGGAATATCCCCTGTTTCACTCCATTTTTTACTGAGATAGGCTCCGACATGTTACCTCCGACATTAACCCAAGGCTTCATGTCGTCATGGAAAGACCTAACTAAAGCAAAGAACTTATCAGGGCAACCAAGTTTCTGGAGAACCTTCCATAATGCATCTCTGTTGACAGTATCGAAAGCCTTTGTCAGATCAACAAAAACCTGATACAGATCCAAGCCTTGTTCAATGCACTTCTCCTGGAGCTGTCTAGCTGAGGATATCATATCAGTAGTGTCGCGTCCAGCACGAAAACCAGATTGACTTTCAGGAAGAACACAATCTGCAATGTGTGTCAGCAGACGGTCCAGAAGCACCCTACATAAAACTTTCCCTATGACAGAAAGCAATGATATACCTCTGTAGTTCCCACAATCATTCCTGTTACCCTTTCCCTTGTACAAGACCACCATTACTGCATCTCTCCAGTCCTCAGGTACGGATTCATTAGCCCATATCCTTCCAAACAAAGAGTGCAGATGTTGCAGGAGTCTCTCACCACCATATTGTAGGAGCTCAGCATGTATGCCATCCATACCTGGAGATCTTCCACTGTTCAGCTTCGAAATAGCCACTGCAACCTCCACAAGCGTCGGAGGTTCTGCGAGAGCTACTTTCACAGGACTTTCTGGAATGAGATTGAGTAAATCTTCACTGACGACAGACGGCTGATTCAAAAGATCATCAAAGTGCTCTCGCCACCTTCGTAGAATTCCCTGTGAGTCACGAAGAAGTTATTTGCCATCCTTGCTGCGAAGCGGTGTCACCAGAGAAGAAGACGGTCCATAAACCTCACGCAAGAGACTGTACAACAGCTTTGTGTTATTGGAATCAGACGCAGTTTGTATCTCACCAGCCTTCTCACTCCACCACTGATCCTTCATCTGAGAAAGACTCTGCCTAACACGTGATTTTACATCCCTGAGCTCCTCATGCAACGTATTCCTCTCCTGTGGTTTTGCCGTCAAGTAGCGTGACAGAGCACGCCTCTTATCAGCCAACAAGTCTTCTATATGTACATCATTCTCATCAAACCAGTCCTGATGTTTCCTCTGCACCAATCCCAGAACACGCCTGCCTACATCATAAACCGACTTTTTAAGGGTCGGCCAATCCTCACCAAGATCTGCAGCCTGCATCTCTTCTTCCAATGTCCTCTTTACATTTTTATCCTTAAGACGAGCAGCATTCAATCTTTTGGGCAGGGTAACACCAGGAGCCCGGATTTTACGTTTGGTGATTAGTTTCACTTTTGCGCGTACCAGGCGGTGGTCCGTCCAGCACTCAGCTCCACGAAGAACACGAACACACTGCACATCCTGTCTGTCACGCATCCTGACTAGGACGTAGTCCAAAAGATGCCATTCCTTAGATGCAGGATGCATCCATGTGGTCTTGAATTTGTTCTTTTGTTGGAACATGGTGTTGGTAACACACAGATCCAGCTCCTCACACATCTGCAGCAGGTGCATACCATTGCTGTTACACTTTCCCACTCCATGCCTTCCGATTACATTCCATGTGTTAAAATCCCTACCCACTCTAGCATTAAAGTCACCAAGCACGCTGACTTTGTCTGCCTGAGGGATATTTCTTAGAACACCTTTCAAGGCATGGTAAAAGGACAGTTTTTCTTCATCGACAGAATTCATAGTTGGAGCATACACACTCACCAGGGTAGCATATCCTCCTTTGTCCAGCGGAACTCTCATGGACATAAGACGCTCACTAATCCCTACTGGGAATTCTTCTAATTTATTCACAAGTACAGTCTTAACAGCAAATCCTACCCCAGCCTCTCTTCTGGTTCCTTCATCTCTTCCTTTCCAGAAGAATGTATATTCTCCACAAAATTCCGTAAGATGACCATCTCCAGCTAACCTCGTCTCAGATAAAGCCACGATGTCAAGATCGTAACGTCGAAGCTCCTTTGCAACAAGAGCGGTCCTTCGTTCAGGACGCTCCAAGGAATCCCTGTCAAGCAGCGTCCGTACGTTCCAGCAGCCAAGACTAAATGCCTTGTTTGGCTCTATTACAATGGCACGATGACGAGCGGGCCCAGGCTGTGATAACTTGGGGCCCCTGCCCTTATTGCCAATGATCTTTTTTGTTCCAGAACCTAAATTGCCAATTATCTCTTTTACATTGTTCTGGAACATCATTGAATTGTGAAAAAAAAAAAAAAAAAAAAAGTAATAATAATAGTAATAATAATAATAATAATAGTACACTATTAATAATTATTAATGCACTCGTGCAATGCCTGTGCATGACGAATATTTTTAAAGTGAGGAAAGACTGTGCACTGAGCCAATCCCACTCTCTGAGCGACAGTAGCTATAACCCGAAAAGAAGAAAAGATCAACATCATTGGTAACTACTGAGCCGCAGGTTTTATATCGGAGTTAACCCAGTTTCCTGAGATGCCTTCTCCTAGAAGAATGCCCTGACAAGGGCTAGGGGTTCTTCACTCCCAGTGGTTTAACTGCGCGATCGGGCATCCAGCCCGATTATTTCTATGTCCCCGCGCAAAAAAAAAAAAAAAAAATCACTTATTGACACTTATACGTACGACATACACACACACGCATACATATGCGCGCACACAGCAACACATACATACAAACAAACACACACACACGCTACTCTACTCACTTACACACACACACACACATATATATATATATATTACCGTCATTACTGATACATGATTACAAGATTATGTCAACTGTTGACTTTCAAGAGTTTGTATAGTTGAAGCCGATCGTATTACAGTCCAGTATTATTATAATTGCTTTACAGCATAGAGTTATGGCTCTCCACGCTCTGAGCTCAAATCCCGCCGAGATCAACCTTGCCCTTCATCCCCACGGAGTCAACAAAAGAGAGTACCAGTGATGCGCTGGCCAGTCGCTGGATCCGTGCCAAAAGCAGAAAAATTATTATTAAAGTTGTTTTCTTAAGGCCCGGTCGCTGGTGATGGTGATGGCGGCGGCGGTGGCGGTGGTGGTGGTGGTGGCAGTTGAAGTTGTTGTGTTGTGTGCGTGTGTGTGTGTGTTTTGTTATTTTGATGTTTTTTTTTTTTCCCTTTTCTTTTCTTTTCCCTTCCTTTTTTTATGTTTTGATGCCGCTGTTGTTGTTGTTGTTGTAAATGTTCATTTCAGTTCATTCTGAAGCTGTTGTTGCTGTAAACATTAGTGCCGGTGTTGTTGTTGTTGTAGATGTTGGGGTTGAAATCTGGTCGTTTGACTGAGTGATGTATATACACATTCATTTAATTTATTAATTTATTGATATTTTATTTGAGTGACCCGAATCTTCCTGGTCGTTTATTTTCGGCTGCATGGGTGATTTTAGGCATGACCTCTATGTGTTGGTATTTTAACGATAGTTATAGCTCTGATTTTTCCAAATTATTGAGCCCTCTGCCACATATATCGGATATTGTTTATCGTGATTTCGTGGGCTGATATTCTGATTCTCGATTATTCTACTATATACACATTCAACAGAGAGTAGAGAGTTTGACAACAAGTCGATGACTTTAGTTTAGATAGGGTATGGTATGGTAATGACATGTGATGGTGGGGAGAGAGTGTAGACGTTATTGTGGTGGTGGGGACAGTGAGATGTATCTAGTTCATTTGACCGTTTTCTTCTCTTTGCAAAATTTGAATTTTAGCCATGTTATATTGATATGTAAGTAAATGTAAAATGTAAGATATAAATAAGGATTGCTCTGCTAAAATATACTAAAATATTTGTGTAACTTCCACAAACTTCTGTCGTGACATTCCCGAGTCCAGTGACCATATATATATATATATACATACCGTATATATATATATACATACATACATACATACATATACATATATATATATACATATATATATATACATATATATATATACATATATATATATACATACATACATACATACATACATACATACATACATACATACATACATATATATATATATATATATATATATATATATAGATATATATTTGAGTTTGAGTTCAAATTAGTTGGAACTAGTTACTATGGGATATCATTTCCTTGATAACAGTTTGATTTGAAAGTAGGTTTCTTATCTCTTGTTTAAAACAATACAATTCTATTTTGAACTTGGCATATGTGGAATATGCATATATATATACATACACACATACACACACACATACATATTTCCTGGGCATGGATATATTGAAACTATGACGTCTGACGACACAAAATTATTAACCATCTTGCCAACAACTCTAAGCACCTTTTTGCACACAAATAGTACCATTGCTATGTACATACACAAATACAAATATGCACATTGTGTTTAATGTATATATATATATATATATATATATTAAAATACAAATATTAATAAAATAGATTTTCATTTTATCAATTACATTTTATTATACATATTTCAGATGTACAACAGTACGTCTTCATCAGACAAAATGTAATGATACATGACATACCCTGAGATATTAAATGGTTAAGATTTAATCAAGGTAGTGATTAACCTAAGAGAAAGTTTAACATTTATACCCTAATAATGAGAAAATCCGAAAACGTAATAAATTCAATAGAGAATGTGTGAGTAAGAAAAACGTTGCTTAATGTAACAGTTATAGAGATTTTAAAATGTATGATACTACAATTTATCAGGGAAAGCGGTCAATGAGAGCCACTGAGATAATATATAGAGAGGGAATATATGTAGAAGGAGATTTTCCAAAAGTTAAACGGTTAAGTTTGAAAATATTTAATTTATGCTATTTTAGGGTGAAGAATCAAGATTTTAGGTTTTTTTATTTTATTAATATTTGTATTTTAATATTAATAACTCTGGAATATTATTTTACATAGAGTGCTTCCAATCTATTGTAAAACTCATTCTTTGATATACTCATTGAATATTGTTTAACTCTTTAATATATATATATATATATATATATATATATATATATATATATATATATATATTGAGAGAGAGAGAGAGAGTGAGTGATACACATATGTATATGTGTGTGTATATATGTGAATGTGCAAACACATACATATTTGAATGCAGACATGTCAGTAGTTAAGAAGTTCACTTTGCAGCCATGTGGTTTGATCCTATTGTACAAGTATTAACTAGCGTAGCTTCAGACTCACCAATGATAATTCTGTGAAACTTGGCTGAAGTAAACTATTCAGAAGCCAATTATTTAAATATATATATATATATATATATATGCACACATACATATCAGTGTATATATGTATATCCACCCCTTTCTTGCAAGAGTTCTAAACTTATGATCATAATGTTGGGGGTTTGATTCCTGGACTGAGTTGTGTTCATTTCACATTGCTCCAGTACACTCAGCTAAGTTGAGTTTGAGCAGTAGATGGGGGTTTAACCCTGCAATGGACTGGCCTTTTTCTCCAATTCACTTAACATCCCCAGAAACGAAAATAAAGCCTGATGAGCCTCCAGGCTCCAGACTTTGGACTTTTTCAGACACAATCAAATTGAATCTAGAATTGCTTGATTGCAAAGCATCTTGAATATTTATATATACATGTTCTTCTGTATATATTCTGTTCTTTATATATATATACATTTTAAACATTAACTCATTTTCACAGTTTTCTTTCTTTTCTCACTCTATTTTTTCTTCTATCTCTCATTCTATCTTTCAATGAAGGATTAACATCGCAAACATCAATAATCTTTTCCTATTATATGAAGTGTTAAACTAATATATATCACCATTGTACTGTATTGTTCTCCTGTGTTTTCCTTGTTGACTGACCATATACCTGAGGGAGTCATGGGGACGCCATATTGACATACATTGTTTCTGAGCATTTTAAAGCTTGGTGGAACTCATCCCCGCTCCAGGTCTGAATACAGCAGATTTCTTCCTGAGAAATATAGAGAGTGAAAAAATGGAAGTGAGAAAGAGATATAGAAGCAGAATCAATCCAAGTATTGGACTTGTGTTTTTTTTTATCGACCTCGAATGGATAAAAGACAAAGTTGATCTCAGCAGGATTTGAACTCAGAGAGCAGTCAGAATGAATACTGTAAAGCATTCTATCAGATGTTCTAATGACTCTGACAATTCACTGCCTCATACATTTTATACTTACACAAAAGCGTGTATATGTGCATGTGTGTGTGTGTGTGTGTGTGAGAGAGAGAGCGAGTATGTCTTGTAGGTTTCTTCTAAAATGCTTATGCCTATTTTATATAATATCCTAGTTTTAGATTTTCCGAGAAAAAAAATTGACATTGGTATTTACATTGGTATTTACATTTTATTTTCTCTTTTTCTTTTTCTCTGTATAACAAAATATGTTATTGATGCCTAAAACAACAATTTGATTGGAGCCATAATTAATTCAATCAGGTCTTCACATTTCTGTGTTCATATGATTTATGGCAATGCTAAGCACAATTTACGATCTCTTATCTCACAGAAGCCAACTAACAACTCTCATATAATATACTTCTTCAACCTCTGGGTAGGATTTAATGTGTTTTACCCACTCTCTCTTCCACCCCTCCTCTCTCACTCTCTATCTCTACCTATTTATCTCTCACTTTCTCTCTCTTTCCCTCCTCCATTCCCTATATCTATCAATCTTTCTCTCTCTCTCATGCACTTTCTTCTTTAAGGTAACAAATAAAACTAAGACCTCATTGGCTGTGTGAATTCACCATTTAATGTACGATGCAAATTTATAATTGATAATAGTTTATTGCTGGCAAAATTTATTGACAGCTAGTGTAGTGTAAATGCAAAGATTTAGAGACCAATATCTACAATCTACATTTAATTCTGAGTTGAAGACAATTTATTACTTTTATAGTACCAAGGCCTTTGGGAACTCCATGAATTTCACATTCCTACACTTCTTACCTATCTCTGTATATATATATATGTATATAATATATATATATATATATATATATAGATTTATATAGATTAAAATAACTGATTGATGTTTAAGCAAAGAATCGCTGCTTTCATCCTTAACAGGATCTTCTGAAACTTAAAAAAATCAATCTGTGAACGCAGAAGTAAATATTTCGAAATGTGTTACAACCGAAAGAAAACAGGAAGACGATGCTTTGGTTCGTGAAGACGTTCCCTGGCAATGTCGTTATGTAGAGCGATTAGAACAATTTTACGCAAAGACAAAAACACGTTTATGGTATAAATGGAGTCATTAAACAAAAATTTGATTCAGAATAACTAACTTGATATGCAAATTAGGCTGCTCAGCTGTTAATATGCATAAGGAAAGTATATACTTTCAGACGTTCAATCATCTGGCAGGAAGGTATACGATGCTGACCATAGCTAATAAGCTTGAAACTAGTTCATCGTTCCTTTGTCAGTGTTGAACAAAAGGGCAATGATGGTTGCCGAACACTGTACGGCGTAATTCGGGCTGTTTGTTTACAAACAAACTGAGCATTATAATAAATGTTCGGTAAACACTTACATACATATATATATGTGTGCATGTATGTATATATATACATACTACTGTGCGTCCGTATACATATATGTATGTGTACATACTTATATTTAAGTAACAGCCGTACTAAGAGTGAGAAATGAAATTTCGTTTCATTTTGTCCATTTATCGTTTTCGGTGCGCCCAGCTGACTAACTCACTCTATATGCAAATTAGGCTGCTCAGCCGTTAATATGCATAAGGAAAGTACATACTTTCAGACGTTCAATCATCTGGCAGGAAGGTATACGATGCTGACCATAGCTAATAAGCTTGAAACTAGTACATTGTTCGTTTGTCAGTGTTGAACAAAAGGGCAATGATGGTTGCTAAACACTGTACGGCTTAATTTGGGCTGTTCGTTTACAAACAAACTGAACATTATGATAAATGTTCGGTAAACCCATACATACATATATATATGTGTGTGCATGTATGTATATATATATACATACTACTGTGCGTCCGTATACATATATGTATGTACGTGTAATACTTATATTTAAATAAAGTTGTTAAATGAAAATGACAGAGGTTATTAAAATAGTAAAGATTTAGGCCAGTGCATGAAAATGTGCCGACTCATACATATGCATACATATACATATATATATGGAGACCCAAATATACATACATATATACATATATATACGTATATATATATATATATATATATATATATATATAAACAAATATATTACACAGAGAGAAGTGTGTTACACAGTGAGATGTGTGTAAAGAATTATTACATGAACATACATCTCACTGCGTAGCACACTTCTCTCTGTGTAATATATTTGTATTTAAGCCCAGTTGAAAATTCTCTGTTCTTCTTTGAGCTAATATTATCATTACTGTGAACTGCGGAATACTCTAATTCCGATCCTTGTGTATATATATATATATATATATATTAAAATACAAATATTAATAAAATAATGTTCTTTTGATCAATTACATTTTATTATACATATTTCAGAGGTACAACAGTACGTCCTCATCAGACAAAATATAATGATACATGACATACCCTGAGATGTTAAATGGTTAAGATTTAATCAAGGTAGTGATTAACCTATGAGAAAACTCAACATTTAAACCCTAATAATGAGAAAATGGGAAAACGTATTAGATTCAATAGAGAAGGTATGAGTAAGAAAAACATTGCTTTAATGTAACAGTTATAGAGATTTTAAAATGTAGGATACTACAAATTAGGATTATAGAGGAAGACATCTCTGGAATTATAATTTTATTATAGTATATGAATGCAACCGATAGATAATTAAAGAGAGGGAGAAATAAAGGGGAGTAATTTATGCAAAAAATTTATTTTCCCCATATGGACTTAGCGGTTAAGTTTCAAAATATTTAATTTATGTTATTGTAGGTTGAAGAATCAACATTTTAAGTTTTTAAAAGTTGATGGTTATTTATATTAATTTTATAAATTTTGTAAATTTTTTAAATGTGTTACATTTCTAAAATTCTGAATTTTATGAAAACAAAATTAAAGGATTTACTAGGCCCGCGAAAGAAAAATATACACTGTTGAATATTCCCTTAAATGTAATCTTTAACAAAAATTACCTCTAACAGTGTCAACATTTTCGGTATGTAAAATTTATGAAGTACTTACTGTTACAAATATTGAAGAATTTATTGTCAAGTAGATACATTGTCTAAAGTATAATGATTAACGCAGAGTTTTCAGCTATATATATATATATATATATATATATATATATGTGCGTTTATCGTAATAAATTATTATTTATTATGTTATATTAAATCACTATATTAGTTCTACCTTCATATATATATATATATATATATATATATATATATATATATATATATATATATATATAAAGAATGAATAATAACAGGTAGACATCATAAAAAGGTAATTTATTATGTGTGCTTACAAATGTTTCCACGGTGGTTATA
Source organism: Eledone cirrhosa (assembly GCA_964016885.1). Lineage (NCBI taxonomy): Eukaryota > Metazoa > Mollusca > Cephalopoda > Octopoda > Eledonidae > Eledone > Eledone cirrhosa. The sequence continues at coordinate 30,872,872 of OZ024747.1, read as the reverse complement.
CAGCCTAGTTATGCTATGTGCAAATTTATAACTATTTGCAAAACTCAATTATCAAATGCTGTGACCACTGTATCATCAGAGCAGAATGGTTAAAATGTACAATGTAAATACCCTTAAGTGAGGTTATTGAGGAAGAGAGAGAGAAAGATATGCAGGGGTTGGAGAAATGGGAGAGAGTGGTTTGTAGATATCTTAATCAAAATGTTGTGGTAGGGGTTTTATTATACTGGTTACTCTTAAAGCGACCACCTTAAGCGATGCGTTGATAGTCAAGGTTGGAATTATTTATTGCCCCAGAGGGCAGGTTCATAGATGTGGAGAGGGAGGGAGGTAGGCCTAGGGCGAGAGAGAGAGAGAGAGAGAGTGGAATGGATAGTGAGGGAGAGATAGAGAGGGGACATACGAAAGCTATGGGGTGGGTGAACATTGGGTTCATAGTAGTAATCTACGAATTGCACTAAGTTCCCATTTATAGTGATAAGCAGGGTATTGTCTTGTAGTGTGGGGGAAGAGAAAGTGGTTAGCTAGAAAGCAATGTTATAGTTACGGGTTCGAATGTTAAGTTATTTTATAGTGAGAGAATTTAGCTTTCAGTTGGTGGTTGCAGTATAATTATCGTTCGATTCTATCATTTAGTAATTTATTTTTGGATTTTAAGATGTAAAAGAATTCAAGGTTACATAACCTACAGTACTTCAATCCGCTCCGATATGCACTTGCGCTGGAAAGTATATCCCATTTCAAGGTGAACTGTTGGTTGCGTTCACGGAGTTGCCAGGTCTTGTTGGCGAGCGTGGTCACAAAACGGTGATCAGGATATTTAATTGAGAATCGATGACGGTACCAGCGAGATTTAAACGAAGTAGTGGTAGACCCGATGTAATACCATTTCTGGTCGTTCGATTCAACCGTGCATTGGTAAACAATGTTGGACTTTAGGCATTTATTCTTTAATGGACATCTTTCAGGTAGGTAGCAGTTACAGTTTTTGTTGTGGGTAGCGGGTATACCATGGATAGGTTGTGATAGCAGTACAGGTGGGTTGTGTAATACCTGTCTCCCATTTAGTGGTTGGGAGGCCGATATTACGTTATGCTCATCTGTTATCAATATATTTTGTTTTGTAGTGTTGTTTAATTGCTTTAAGTTAAGTTTTTTTATGTATGCTTCAATGTTTGGTGCCGTGGAGTATGATAGTCTAATAGTTTTAGAGTTCAGAATTTTACTGTATTTATGGGAACTAGGGAAATGCTTGTTGATTAACTTAAAGAATGAAAGAGATAGTTGTGTACTAATCGAAGCATTAAAAATAGGATTATACCAGATATACTTTCTACAACGTGATTTATTTGGTGACGATTTTCTATTATTAGTATATCTGGTGGTACTGCGTGTGTGCGCTTGTATTTCAGTACCCTGGTTACGTATTCATTGATTTCGTGTAGAGCTATGTATGCTATGGAGATTCTTATCAATGTATTCTATTGTATCCCGGTGGTCGGCATTCCTTAATGCATTATTATAGTATTCTGCGGTGGATTGGCAGTATCGGTAGAGGGTCGGACGCCATGCTTTCCAGCATGGTTACGTCCCTTTACGATCTGAGTTCAAATCCCGCCGAGGTTGACTTTGCCTTTCATCCTTACGGGGTCGATAAAATAAAGTACCAGTAACGCACTGGGTAATTGCTGGCCTTGTGCCTAAAGTAGAAACAATTATTATAGTATTCTGCGTGTTCACTAAAAATCTCAGAGTCAGACGATAGGCGAGAGATTCTAAGAGAAATACTACGGGGAACCGATTTGATCATAGAAAGTGGGTGGTTTGAGTTAAAATTGATATAGGTGAGGTTCTCATTTATCTTGTGGAAGGGTCGTATCAGTCTGGTATTTAAATTAAGAGTTACTCTAGAAAATTTACTACTTTAAGATTGTATTCGTACGTTATTTTTAGACCCAGTTCACTAAAAGATTTTCAAATATCTTTCCGTAGCCTTTCAAGATTTTGGTTATTTAAGTTATTAACTAATAAGAGCCCGTCATCTCTGTATATTCCCCCCTGTAGATTACTAAATTTACTATGTAGTATGTGGGCTATGTAAATTCCCACAAGATCCGTGACCTCCGCTGAGTCGTTGGAACCCATGGTAATGTCGAAGTTTGTGGGTCTGTCCTTACGTTCCCAGTAGCAGTTATCAAACTTGATAATAGTTTTTCTAGCCTCGAGAATAATATTAATTTCGTCCTCCGTTAGGTCGGAATTGACTTTAGCAAACGATAGGGCCTTACATAAAGTGCCGGGTGAGATTGAAGAGTAGTATTCGTCTATGTCAAATTGTATAAACTTAGATTTATTCTTGTTCTTAACGTTATTAAACCAACGAATTGCTTCGCTAGTGTTGCCCCATAATTTAATTTCTATTTTCTTTGTCACTTGAGTTACTCTGTCAAGTATATGTTTGCTAATTTTTCCTATGTCTGATTTAGAAGGGTATATAAGTCTAATCTTAGGGTTAGAATCAAAATTTACCTATGGTCCTTCAGGTTAAAGGTGGGGGTTGCGGGTATAATCGGCTCGGTTCTATCGTCTATCTTGAGATTCTTCACCACTTTGTATGCCTCGTTGTTCATATTTGCTAGCGTAGTTTCACTTGTTTTTCTATATTTTTTGTGTAGTTCATTGCGTATGAAGCTGTTGTATGTATCGATATCCATGGTATACACGTCAGAGGTCTTGTCAGCTTTCATAACAATTCCATTGGTATTTTGCAGTCTTCGGAGTAGTGCTTTCATGTTGCTCTGCAGCTCATTATTTCTATGTTTGGTAAACTTAATATTCATGGTCGTATTCATTAAATCTTGTTCGAAAGCATCGAGCTGGGGGTTTGTGGGTGGGTTTTTACATGATTTAAAACCATATGATTCAGACAAGTGACTGGCGTGTCCCTTATCGAAATGGAAAGCCTTCCATCGTACACGCCGAATGAAGTCATTATTGCGTTGAATCATACCAAGAATATATTCCCTTCTGTTAGGTATAGGTATGTTTTTAAGTGACATACCTATATGATGCCTTTCCATATTATTGCCGTGTGTTGGTGTGGTTGCTCAACTGTGCAGGAGGCGATTATTAGGTATAGGATTATCCTAGATGTAGTAATGGTTAATTACTACACTGGATAGAGTTGACGTACGGTGAGAGGTTACTCAACGAGTTATGGAAGAATTGTTGAAGAAACTTAGTTCCTGATCCTTCTGTATTCCAGAGTGTAGATAAAGAATGAATAATAACAAGTAGACATCATAAAAAGGTAATTTATTCTGTGTGCTTACAAATGTTTCCACGGTGGTTATACAGCCTAGTTATGCTATGTGCAAATTTATAACTATTTGCAAAACTCAATTATCAAATGCTGTGACCACTGTATCATCAGAGCAGAATGGTTAAAATGTACAATGTAAATACCCTTCTTTTTCTCTCTTCCTTTTCTACTCTATCTTCCCCAATAACCTCACTTAAGGGTATTTACATTGTGCATTTTAACCATTCTGCTCTGATGATACAGTGGTCACAGCATTTGATAATTGAGTTTTGCAAATAGTTATAAATTTGCACATAGCATAACTAGGCTGTATAACCACCGTGGAAACATTTGTAAGCACACAGAATAAATTAACTTTTTATGATGTCTACCTGTTATTATTCATTCTTTATCTACACTCCGGAATACAGAAGGATCAGGAACTAAGTTTCTTCAACAATTCTTCCATAACTCGTTGAGTAACCTCTCACCGTACGTCAACTCTATCCAGTGTAGTAATTAACCATTACTGCATCTAGGATAATCCTATACCTAATATATATATATATATTAAAATATAAATATTATTAAAATAGATGTTCTTTTGATCAATTACATTTTATTATACATATTTCGGATGTACAACAGTACGTCCTCATCAGACAAAATATAATGATACATGACATACCCTGAGATGTTAAATGGTTAAGATTTAATCAAGGTAGTGATTAACCCGAGAGAAAATTTTACTTATATAGCCTAATTATGAGAAAATGCGAATAACGTAATAAATTCATTAGAGAATGTGTGAGTAAGAAAAAACGTTGCTTTCTGTAAGTGTTCTAAAAGTTTTTAAAGTGTATGATATTACGATATATCTAGAAAAAGTCTCATGAATCATAACAGCCAGTGATAGCCACTGGAAAAGGATTTATAAAGAAATCTGTAGTCTTCACACTAATATTATAAATTAAATATTTTCAAATCTAACCGTTTAATTTTCGGAAAAAATGTCCTTCTACATATATCACCCCCCCCCCCCACCCCTTTATCTTTCCCTCTTTATAAATCCTTTTCCAGTGGCTATCACTGGCTGTTATGATTCATGAGACGTTTTCCTAGATATATCGTAATATCATACATTTTAAAAACTTTTAGAACAGTTACAGTAAGCAACGTTTTTTCTTACACATTCTCTAATGAATTTATTACGTTTTCGCATTTTCTCATAATTAGGCTATATAAGTAAAATTTTCTCTTGGGTTAATCACTACCTTGATTAAATCTTAACCATTTATATAATTTCCCTGTACATCTACTGCATACATAGTTTTCCTTACCTGTTATTTTGCCTACTATCCCACTACATCACTTGTGTACCCAAGATCTGCATTATGTACATTTTATTGAATTTATGCCAACTCCTTTTCTACATATCGAACATGGTCATTTCCCTGGTGGAATCAGAGTTTTGTCCTCTTTTCTACTTAACAACACTTTTGTCTTAGCTAGGTTCACTCTCAGTCCTCTTGATTCCAACTGCTGTTTCCATAGCCAGAATTTATTCTCTAGCTCCTCTATTGATTCTGCTATAAGTACCAGATCATCAGCATAGAGAAGTTCCCATGGGCAGCCAGTCTTAAACTCCTGTTATGGCTTGGAGAACTATAATGAACAAGAATGGGCTGAGGACCGAACCCTGATGTATTCCTACTTGTATCTGAAATTCCTCACTAAACTCCATTCCTACTCTCACTTTACTGACAGCACCTCTGTACAAAGTTTGCACTGTGCTCACAAGCCATTCCTCTACACCTAGTTTCCTTAGGAACCACCAGATGACAGAACAGGGTACTCTATCAAAGGCCTTCTCTAGGTCAACAAAAGCTAAGTATTGTGGCTTATTCTTCTCTAAGAAGCTCACTTGTAGTTGTCTCATTAAGAAGAGGGCATCTGTTGTACTTTTCCCAGGCACAAAACCAAACTGCATCTCATCTAATTTGACACTTTCTCTAAGTAGTTGCGGTAATATTCTTTCTGCCACTTTCATAACCTGAACCATCAGTTTTATGCACCTATAATTGCTCCTCTCCAGAGCATCCCCTTTACCTTTCTAGTAATTTATGAGAATACTGCTGCACCAGTCTTTGGGTATGACTTCACCATATATAGCTTGATTGACTATGCGTGCAACCAGTTTAGTCCCTACTTCTCCTGATGCCTTCAGCATCTCGGGAACTATCCCCGACGGTCCAGTGGCCTTACCATTTGGATCCTATAGTCATCAATCCCAATAGCTGGTCCCTCTGTTGGGTCTACCAGGGGTAATTTCTCTCTCTACCATTCGTTCTCCACATTCATCAGTCTCTCATTTCCAGGACTCATTTTTCTAATCATTAGTGACACTAAGTACACCAGCATCATTTCAGACACACTTATCTCCAACAACATCCTTATTTACACTGACACACTTCGTTGCAATGCAGAACACTGCACATCTCTGATCTTCCCATCGCAGAACATTAGCAAACCTCTTACTCTAAGCCTCCCTGCGTGCTATGTACACCTGATGTCTAGCTTCTCTTTTAGCGGCTGTGTATTGGTCGCTACTCCCACCATTTTCCCAGGCTTCCATGCTAGTCTTTTGTCTTTAATGGCCCTATCTACCTTGCTGTTCCACCACCAGTTCACTCTCTGTCTGGTCAGAGCCCTGCTCAAGCCACAAGTTTCTTCAGTAGCATGCATTAATTTGTCACATAAGAAATTCCAGTTATCATCTATGTCATATTATTCTTCTTTACCTAGGCTGACCTGGGGAGCATAGGTAGAGATAATTGTGAGCAGTCTCTTGCCTAAAATAATCTAATCTTAATTATTCTATTACTAACTCTAACTACCTCTATTGTCTTATCAATCCATCTCTCAGCCAGTAAAATGCCTACCCCACCTAACCCATATCATTACCCACCCAGAAAAGCTTATAACTAAGATGTTTGCCTGCAATTAGTTTTGCTGAGGCAGCTCTCCATCTCACCTCTTGCATGCAGCACACATCCACATGTCTTCTCTCTAGCATCTCCACTATCTCACAAGATCTACCTGTCAGGGTGTTGACATTAAATATGGCAACCCTGAGATGCGACGTCTTTCGTTGAAACTTCTTTCTCTGCAAAGAAAAATTGTTTATAATCATGTTCATGTTGTCTGATTGCTTGATTACGGTCAGGGATTTCTCGCACATGGCCGCACTACACACCCAACTACCGTGCGCAGCCGTAACATGGTTAGTGTTATTGCTGTTCATGCAGTTGTTGCTATAGAAATTCATTGTTGTGCACATATTTGTTTTGGCATTAATACACTGGTTGGATGCCCTTCCTAATTCAAGCATCACTTTACAGCATGGACTGGGTGGTGTTATTCGTGCCACCTGCACTAGAGACATTGTCTTGCTGGAATCTGGAGCCTTCTCCACCCTTAGTTTTTCATAGTTTTTAATAGCTGAATACTACTACCAATACTTCCATGTTACAGCATGGACTGGGTGTTTTATTTGTGCCACCAGCTCTAGGGAAGTCGTCTTACTGGACTTAGGAGCTTCTCTACCCTGTACCACTTTATTCGAAGTGTAGGTCTCCTAGACGGGTTGCCTAAACTACAGCTTACGGAGCCTCCGTCCGCCCCGTATCTGCTCTGAGCAGAACTTGGTTTAATGTGCTATGTGCATGAGTGGTTAGTGTACAGCACCAGGTGGGATGGGAAATGGCGATTTTCCAGCATGTCATCATACACACAAATCCAGCTATTCTATCTCTATTCTATATGAGCTATAATAATATACATACAAAATAATATACATACAAATAATATACATAATAATATACATACAAAATGAAATGAACATATACATGTACACATACACATACACGCATATATATGCGCATATATATATATATGCATATATATATATTTCGTTTCTGAATTTGTTTAGCAAGATTCTTTATCTGAAAACGTGTGTTGAAACCGATATTGTTATACTTTGGGAGGGTCATGTTGCCAATAAGAAACACACACACCAGTTGCTTTCACTTCAATTTATTATAATAAATTTATAAATTTAGGAATTTATAAATTTCCGGTTGGTTGGTTGGTTCCACAACCAGATGATTGTTTATATGTTGTCAAAGTTCTTTCGTCACACATTATGTGACCTCTTCAGTGACTGGGGATTCTTTTCTTTGTTTTTGTGCTTCTCCTTTGTTCTGTCCTACGCCATCTTGTTTTTGTGTGTGTGTTGTGTGCTTAGTTTGTTACATCTGGGTGTCTGTGTGTGTTTATATTCGTTTACTTATTTGTTTATTTACATGTTACTGGTTGGTTGTTTGTTCTATGTGCGTGTGTGTGTTTTCATTTTGTCCTTAATTGTAAGTTGTGATGTTGCTGTTCCACTCATGTTTTCTATTTAATTTTGGTTGGAGTTCATTTATGTTTATTGCCTCTGTGATTTGTCTAAACATTGCGCCTTTTCTGTGTGTAGATTCTATTTTTATTTCTATGTTCTCTAATTTACCCTTATGTTCTATTTTAGCATGTTGGTAGAGTACAGATGATTCTTTACTATCTTGAAGGTCTCGCCAGTGTTCATTTATCCGTTCCCCTATACTACGAGCTGTCTCACCTATGTACACTATATTTTTATCTCTACATTATGATCACATTATCCTTTTTATCTCTACATTATCATGACATTATCCTTCAGTACATCTTATGCTATATACTACACTTCTAGTTTTACAGTTAATATGGGAGCTTAATTTACAGAATATACATTTCTTATATATACAGGGAGGTCTTTGAAAAGGGTATGTATTGCTAATAAGTGTTTTTATGGAGGTACCTGGTCATTCTACTATCTTAATATTGAGTTTATGTTTATCTAGGGCCCTTCTAAATTTGTTAGCTAATTCACCTCTAGGAGTTGTATCGATGAACATTACACTCTGGTATTTATTGCTATCATACCATGAGTTTATTCTATTAGCCTTATTCCTAGTTCTTTCTATTCTATTTCAAAATTTGCTCCTATACAAGGGGCAGGTCCCATTCGTGTCATTATTTACCATTTTTTCCCATTTGGTTCTGGCTCCTCTATATACTCTGATTTTATTTCTCTGATTGTAACCAGAGAACTGCATACGGTGGATGAAGTGTTGTATGTGTCTCTCTAGTTCTTTGGGGTTGCACATGCAAATATATATATATATATATATATATATATGCATGTAGGTATGTATATGGATGTATATGTGTGTATATGTATGTATATATATATATATATATATATATACATATATGTATGTATATGTATATATATATATATATATCATCATCATCATCATCATCACCGTTTTACGTCCGTTCTTCCATGCTAGCATGGGTTAGACGGGTTGTCCTGTTGTGGGCAGTGTCGGCTGACCATGCCTTGCTCATACAGGAACTGATTTGGCTTGATTTCTACAGCTGGATACCCTTCCTAACACCAACCTCATTTACAGTGAGTGCTGGGTTCTTTTTCATGGCGCCTACACGTCCACTTTACAGTGTGAGCTGGGTGCTTTTTTGCCGTGGCACCTCCAGGGTGTGGGGGCATATTGTCTATATGCTTCAGCTTGTACCCATGGAAGGTCGGCTACTCTGTATTACTGCGTGACGCCAGAGGTCACAGTCGTGTTTCATCGCCTTTGAGAGGTGTAATTGGGTAAGGTCGGCTTTTAACACCTCATCCCAGGTCTTCTTGGGTCTCCCCACTCCGCGGTTTCCATTGACTTCTAGTGCTCTGCACCTTTTCATGCAGCTGTCATCCTTCATACGCATCACATGTTCATAGCAACGCAACCGCCTCTCCTGCATACAGCATTTGATTCCTCTTATGCTCAGTCTCTCTCAATTCATTTATGCTTTGTCGTTCGCGTATATTATTATTACACATCCATCGGAGCATGCAGGCTTCGTTTCTCTCTAATCTACGTAAGTCTTCCACCTTCAGCGCCCAGGTTTCACTTAACATTGCTGTTCGGATACACGCATCATACAGTCTGCCTTTCATTTTGAGGGAGAAGCCTTTTGCAGCTAGCAGTGGCAGTAGTTCCCTGAACTTCTTCCATCCCGTTCTTACCCTAGTTATTGTACTTTCTGAACACCCACCTCTGCTGCTAATTCGGTCACCTAGGTAGCAGAAGCTGTCTACTGTCTCTACAGAGCCCTCCCAGAGATTGGTGGTACTTGTTTCCTGTGGCTGTTTGCTGCTTGCTGTCCCAGCACAGCTGCTGCATGTGAAGCCTACATTCTTAATTACGCTTCCTGAGATCCCGCTACATCTCTTGTGTACCCATTGTTTGCATTTGGGGCAGAGAATGGAGTTCCTACCTACACCTTTCCTACATACTGAGCAAGGCCATTTCCCTGGCTTTCTCAAGATCGATGAATGCCAGGTAGAGTGGCTTATTTTAGCTAGGTACTTTTCCTGTAACTGCCTCACAAAGAAGAGGGCATCAGTGGTGCCTGTTCCTGGTACAAACCCAAATTTTATCTCATCCAGTTTCACCTGGTCCCTAATCAACTGTTCTATAACTCTTTCTGTTACTTTCATGACCTGGTCCATCAGCTTTATACCTCTATAGTTTCCTAAATCGAGTGAATCACCTTTACCTTTGTAGCAGTTGACAATGATGCTACTGCACCAATCTTTTGGTATGACACCTTCTAGTATTACCTGGTTAACAATACGTGTGGTTATAGTGTGGCCTACAGACCCAGATGCCTTCAGTATCTCGGCAGCTATACCCGATGGACCGGTTGCCTTCCCCATCTTCATGTCTTTGATTGCCTTACTTACTACGCTGCTGCTGATTGTACTGCTGGCCCCTCTATAGGGTCTCTTCTTCCCATGCATTCTCCTCATTTAGTAATCTATCAGTATTTAGTATATATATATGTATATATATATATGTATATATGTATATATATATATGTATATATATATATGTATGTATATTTGGGTCTCTGTGTATATATGTATGCATATGTACGCGTCGGCACATTTTCATGCTTAACTACTATTTTAATAACCTCTGTCATTTTCATTTAACAACTTTATTTACTTTATTCTTAAACTCAGGAGCTGCGATTCCTTCGGTTATTCTAAATAAAATTTTAGTTTAATGACTCCATTTATACCATAAACTTCATTTTGTCTTTGCGTGTAATTGTTCTCATCACTCCACATAATGACATAATTATCCTCACTTTGTACTTAGGCAAGGCGGGTCTTCTATATTACTACGTGGCGCCAAAGATCTCAGTCCAGTGACATTGTCTTGGAGAGGTGTATGTGTGTGAGGTTGGATTTTATCAAGTCGTCCTAGGTTTTTCTCGGTCTGCCTATTCTGTAGCTACCGTCTATTTTGATCGCCCTGCACTTTTTTATACAGCTGTCATCATCCATGCACATCACATGACCATACCAACGTAGTCTTCTCTCGAGTAAACAGCATCTGATACCTCTTATTCCTAATTTCTCACTTAGTTCATTTATGCTTTGTTGTTTGCGTATATTACTATTACACATCCAACGGAGCATGCAAGCTTCGTTCCTCTCCAGTCTGCGTAGATGCTCTGCACACACGGCCCATGTCTCACTGCCATGTAACATCGCTGTTCGTATGCAGGCATCATACAGCCTGCCTTTTATTTTTAGAGAGAAACCTTTAGCGGCCAATAGTAGTATAAGCTCTCTGAACTTTTTCCATCCCGTTCGGACTCTAGCTACAGTACTTTCAGAGCGCCCTCCACCACTGCTGATTTTGTCACCCAGGTAACGGAAGGTGTCCACTATTTCTATAGAACCAACTGGGCAATGGAATGAGCTAGTATCTGTGGGCATTTGCTGCTACTTATTGAACCAGAGTACCGGCCACATATAAAATCTATATTCTTAGTTAGACATATATATATACCATATTTTCCAGCATCGAAGATGTTACTTTTTACCTAAAATAAGTCCCAAAAATCTACCATGCATGCTGGAGGCCAAAGGTTGTTTATTATTTTTTTTCAAATTTTTGGTTGTCAAAATTAGAGTGTGTCCTCAAGGATGAAGTATCTTCGGCACCAGGGTATATGGTATATATATATATATATATATGTATATATATATGTGGATATATGTATATATATATGGAGATACATATATATCCATAAATCATTTTAGAATTTATTATGTTATGTTTATATAAGAGGGCAGTAGATTGTCAGTATCGGTGGAGTGTTGGACAAGATCCTTTGCGATATAGTGTTATGTCTCCTTACATTCTGACTGAAATCCCAGCAAGGTTAGCTTCACCTATTACTCATATAGGGTCGATAAAATGGAATGAAGTACCAGTAATGTATTGTAGTTGATTTAATTAAATTTTCTTTTCCCAAGAATTCCTAACCCTGTGCCTAAATCCTAAGATATAAAAGAGGGTAGGGTAGTGGGTCAATAGTATTGGTAGATTGTCAGACAACCTTTTGTGACAGATAGTGACATCCCTTTATAAATTCCAGTGAGGTGAGCTTGGCCTTTCATCCTCACAGGATCGATAATATGATGTACCAGTAACACACTGGGGATCAATTTAATCGACTTTTCCCTCCTCCAAACCATTATATTTCATATGAAATATGTTATACATGTCTTAGAACATTATAAATGTTTTATTTTAATCGGATGTTGCTAAAGACCTTCTTTACATGGTTGTGTATATTCATTTATTTGAATTTTTTAATGAAGGCAGATTTCATGTTTCAATATAAGTTTGCTATTTATAGCGAAACCACCATCAGGTTCGTTTGAATCAAGTTTGATACTAATCAAATTTAATTGTGAAAGTATTTGATTATTCTATCTGAGCTTGAAGAAATAATAAATCAAAAATAAATACCCACATTTCTTTTATATTTGAAAAATTCTAATGATTTTTATTATAGCATACTATTCTTGTTTAGTGTCTCATGAAGTAAACATTTTTAATGTACAAGTTCATAGCCAAATTCATTGAATTTATCAAATACCTTCAATGATCATAGATAAAGATTTTTTTAGGATGGGGCGGGGTGGAGTTACAATTTTTTACAGTTTTTCACTGTTTTGGGGGTAGTATACTTAAACCATTGATTGCTTTGACACTACCACCCATCTCTTAGGTATATGTACCCAAGTACACTCAGTTGCTAGCATTCTAGACAGGTCTTCAGTTAGAGGGTCTCTTAATTATTTCCTCTAGCTACTCTCAGAGACCCTGAAAAAGATCTTGGGCACTGCCCTTCCACCTCTGACTAACCCAGAGGAAACATTGAAGAAAGAACTTGTTGTACAATATATAACTATATAACACATGAACTACTTTATCAGATACCCAGAGTGGACACAAAATAGGCTCTCAGCTATATATATATATATATATATCATCATCATCATCATCATCATCATCATCATTTTACGTCCACTTTTCCCTGCTATGAAAATGTGAAGACTAAAATCCAAAGAGGGCTCGATAAGGATAAATATATATCAAATATATAAGAACCCTAGAGCAAATATTTATTAAAATAACAGATTAAAGTTTAAGCAAAGAATCGCTGCTTTCACCCTTAATTATTTCCTCTAGCTACTCTTCTGAAGATCCTGTTAAGGATGAAAGCAGCAATTCTTTGCTTAAACTTTAATCTGTTATTTTAATAAATAAATAAATATATATATATATATATATATATATATACAGTGGCGTAGCTAGGGTGTGGCAAGGAGGGCACATGCCACAGGCGCCATATTTAGGGGGGCGCAATTTCGACCTAGATCGATTTACATCCGTCGTTTTTATCATTTAAAAAAATATAAGCCAAAAATGAAGCATGTGATTTCTTGATACCCAGCTTCCATGCCATGTCTAGTGCACTAGACAGAGCATATCTGATTTGACTTCACAAAAACGCCCCCCCCCCCCCCCCACACACACACACTGACAGCAGGGTGGGTTGCAATTATGCTGGCGCTATTTTTAGCTATACATTGCAAAACAGCGGATACCTCACTTGACCTCACAAAACCGCCCCCCGCCCCCCACACACACTGACTGAAGAGACATAGTTTTGGACGTGCAACTGGTGGACACGCAGGCGCTAGTTTTAGCAATGCATTGCAATGACTAAAACAAGATAATTATAATTATGAAGCTGGTTTACAAAACAGAGTAGGTTGTCTTTTACAACTGGTACATAAGACGTATAGAAAAGGTATCATAATCCAAATGGCCAGATAGGATCGGATAGCTTCTATTAGGAATTCAATTTGACTCCAGTTTAGATGATTCAATGTTTTCTTCTATAATACAGTTCGTCAGAATTTACTAAATCGTATCCAAAAGCAAGATACTATGGCCTGCTAAATGATTCGACCCCTGACAAGGCGCACCGAGAACAACTGTCAAAAGTTGTGCGATATGTCGATGTTGGTTTCAATATGAAGACGGTCGTTGTGAGGGAACCTTTTCTTGGATTCATTCAAGTAATCAAAAAATATGCCGCAAGCCTTGTTGAAACAATTGTGAAAGAGCTAGAAAAAGATGACCTACCACTGCAGAACTGTCGCTCGCAGTGCTACGACAATGCTGCCATAGTGGCTGGGCACCGCAATGGGGTTCAGAAAGAATAATAATTTGATTCACTTCGTTAATTGCGATAACCATTCACTTAATCTGGGTGGTCTTCATGCAGCCAAAAACGATTCTGCTATGATGAACTTTTTCAGTTGCATTGACTCGTTATACAACTTTTTTTCTCATTCAACACGACGATGGGAAGCCCTTAAAGAAGTTGCTCCAGTGGTTGTTAAATATCCTTCCGACACGCGGTGGAGTGCTAGATGTACCGCAGTCAGACCGGTGGTGAATTATTTGATGCTGATTGTTCAAGTTATCGAAAAAATTAGTGATGATGAAACAGAGACATGCGAGAATAGAAGTGATGCCAGTAATCTCCATAATCGGATACTGAGTTATGAATTCCTGAACTTGATTGGATTCTGGAACACGATTCTCTCACAAATTGACCGGGTTCAAAAGAGACTTCAAGATCCAAGAATGAATTTTCACGATGCTGCAGCTGATATAGGAGTCCTTCAACTTTATTTTAAAGAAGAAGGAACATCTTTAATCCACGAGTCTCTTGAAATGGGCTTCGACCTCTGCCAGAAATGGAATGTCGATTTTCCGAGGAGGCGAGGAAGATGACAAACCAATACAGAAATTACTGAGGACGTCGAGGTGGCTGCCAGAAAAGAGATAGAGAGAGCAATGCAAAGTTAACTCAATCATCTACAAACAGAAATGGAAGAACAGTTTATTCAACTTAAGGAAACCGACTCAAGTTTTGGCTTTCTTCTTGATGTCAACTATCTGTTTTATTTGGCTGCTCCTGATAACCTTGTCCTTAAACAAAGGTGCAACAGTCTTGCGGAACTATACAACTCTGACATCGATGGAGAGCAATTGTATGAGGAAATCTTGGACTGCCGATCTTTGCTAGCTACTAGGACAGCTGACCCATTTTTAAAGAATGAGGAACTTCTCCAATTCATCATACAATACGGTGATGAATGTGTTTTTCCCAATTTGCGAATCAGCATTCAAATAATGTTTACGATTTCTATTTCAATTACCAGTTACGAGAGGTCGTTCAGCAAGCTGAAGCTAATACATTCGTATTTGCAAACGGCTGACTGACCTCGCCCTTTTGAGTGTAGAAATCGAAGAGTTTGAACGAACTGATTTTGAAGAAATTATCAACCAGTTTGCCTCATTAAAAGCCCGAAAAATCAAGTTGTAACCGTTATTTGCTTTTTTATTATAAATTCTACCGCAATTTCGTCTTTGTGGATCTTGACTTTTTTATTGGGGGGGGGGGGGCGATTTTGATGCTTGCCCTGGGCGGCGTTTACCCTAGCTACGCCACTGTATATATATATATATATATATACTTACAGTAAACTCTACATACCATAGTTTTTCCAAATAGGAATGACGGCGTATATTTAGAATAAGGAAATGCGAAGTAGTTACAGATGTTGAAGTCCTTTATTGATAAGGCTGTGATTCATATTTCAATGACGACAGTGACCACGTGATTTCACGGAACCACTGTCGTAATCTCATTCATTACATACCATTTTCTTATTATATATATATGATGGCTGCCCCCTCGTTATTGAGTATGGCCATTGCACGAGAAAAAAAAAAATATATATATATATATACACACACATACATACATATATACATATACATACACATACATATACATACACATATATTAACAATAATAATAATAATAACAACAATAATAATAACGACAACAACAACAATAATAATATACATATAGATATATATATACACACACACGCACACACATAAACATATCTATACACACACATGATAGCAACTAACAGCGCTGCGAAGATGACTTTCGAGCCCAGCTTTGCTTAGGCAGAGTCTCGCACAGACGCTGCATGTCAGCACCATAGGAGGACCCTCGCCGTCTGGAAGTGCAACAGCAATGCCCTTCCTCACATCCCACTTTACTTTCTCGTATGCGATTCGAGATGCCTCAAAGGCAACTTTCCCCTCATATACAGTCTTTCTCCATTTATTACGATCAGCAGCAACATTTTCCCATTTATCAGCGGAAATGTTAGCGTCTTTCGAAGAGGCTTTCAAGGAATCCTTATACCTCTTTTTTGGTTTATGTGGCGGTCGTTTTCCTTTAACTAACTCTCCATAAAAGATTTGTTTTGGTATTCTAGAATCCTTCATCTTGGAAGGTGACCACTCCAACGGAGTCGTTGCTTAAGCACAAGAGCTTCTATACTGTCATACATAGAGCTTTCCAAAATCTCGACATCACTGATGTGGTCCCTCCAGTGAACGCCATGGATCCGTCTGAGACACATCTGATGGAAACGCTCCAATTGCTTAAGTATGTATATATATATATATATATATTTCGTTTCTGAATTTGTTTAGCAAGATTCTTTATCTGAAAACGTGTGTTGAAACCGATATTGTTATACTTTGTGAAAGCAACTGGCGCGTGTGTTTCTTATTGGTAACATGACCCACCCAAAGTATAACAATATATATATATATATATATATATATATATACATACACAGTATACCCACTTCATTTCTCAACAGGATATTTAGAGTTAATCACACATAGATGGAGTGTTATTCTACTAATTACATGGATTATCTCAGTTAATCAATCTTCTTCAACTCAATGTATTACCTATATAAGACCATAACATTGAAAGGTTGTTTTATTTTTATTGCTATAAAATATCAATAATAGCCTTACTGTCACCTTTGGTTTCTGATGTTAGTTATTGGACTCAGGGGAGAAGAGATCAATAGTGAAGATGATTTTTCATGTCCTGTCTCCCTGATGTTAAATAGCTGAAGTGTGAAAATCAATGTATTGCAACAAAAGATTTTTTTCTTATTCCTTGTTTGTTTGTTTTTTATTTTTTGTATATTTCTTTTTTTCGGAACTGCTATGTGATATTATCAGTGGGATGTGTATCAGCGGTTTACTGATGGCGAATTTTTTTTCATATTTTCAGTCTTTATCCTCTCCTTTTTCTTCTTCACCCACTTATTCCAGAGAGGGTCATGGGGGGGGGGGGGAAGAGTTTTCAAGCACTCCTTCCTGTGGGTCCTGTCAGAAGTAATTGTTTCCTAATGATTCAGCTGAATCCCCAACTGAGACCAGCCAAGCTGATGGATGCTATCCAACCATCTTGCTCAGGGTCTACCTCTGGGTCCATGCTGATTGGCTTTGCCCATAAAATCTCTGCAACAATTCTTTCCTGAAACATTCTAATCACATGCCCATAATACCAGAGCTGTGATTCTCTGATCTCAGTGCTCTGCACCCTAGTGAGTAATATTACTCCAAAGACCCTTTGGAGAAACCCCATTTCAGCCATGTATTCATGATCCTATTCTTTCAGTCATTACCCAAGATTCATGACCATAGGTAAGGGTTGGCATGAATACTGAATTGAAGATAGCAAGTTTGGCTTTTACACCTTCTGATTACTGAATGCTATAGTGTTAAATAGAGAGGTTGTTTTTAAGTCCCAGCTGACAAAACTACCAGTTTTATTTTGTCAGAACTGAGGCAGTTTTGAACGGGTTTATATGAAAAAGGTTAAGCTATACCCAGTTTGTATGTTGTAACAAAGATTTTAGTTTACATATGTCATTTTATCCATATATAATTGGATAAAAGCATAGCATTAAAAAAGAAATGCAGGGAATCTATACATCAATGCTAATCTTTGTGGTTTCTGGGATATATTCATTGGTCTAATTTCTATTTTAAGCAAAATTGGTAAATAATGGCATTATTAGCCACAGGTTTTAAATGGTTATGTCATTAGTTCACTGTATATTCTGATAGTGAGAGTGATGAGGGATTGTCTGTAACTCAATGCAGAGCAAGTATCTCAAGGCGCTTAATTACTAAAGTACCTTTTTTTTTATTTTTGTCATTGAAGTCTACAACTTTCACTTTATGTATTAGATACAGACACACACACACACACATATAAATATATACATGCACACATTCATACAAAGATGACTCTTTTATGATATAATTGTAACAGTGTCTTGATTTATTTAAATGATATGCAATTTTTGAATTGTTGGGATTTTGATGGCTAAATTTCTAGACACAACTAACATTTCCTAGACACTATTAATCTCATCTGTAGCGAGGGAATAATTTTTACAATATTTCCATCTACATTATTAAGATAATGGATCAGAAGAATATTTAAGCATCAAACAAAATATCTTGTAGTATTTACTTATAATTTCTTCACTGATCAATAAAATATATTAGCAATCTGGTACTGAAATCAACATGATCTGTGGCCTTGAGCCAATATAAAAACCAAGATTTTTATCTATAATATATTTCAATTTAACAACTCGATACTTTCCAACAAAAATGCTTCTGAAAGATCCTGGGCATTAGTTAACAAGAAAAAATAAATGAAGATATGTTTCAAAGAGCCAACGCCACATGCCTGAGTCTTGTCATCAAGAGTAGAAAAGTGCAGCTGACAGAGCATGTCCTATGAATGAGGGACAATATATCAACAATATCTCCAATGTCATGGACAAATATATGACAAGAATTCATGGAACCTCATAAATATAACATACAAAAATATACAATCAAAGGAAAAAAAGAACATCAATTCAACACTAAGTGTGTCGATTTACAAACTGTGGGCGATAAAGCATTTATCAATTATGCCATTGAGGCTTGTATATGCAGATATAAGACATTTCATGATGACTGGGAATCAAATCATATATATATATATATGTGTGTTTTTATATCAACAGAAAGTAAGAGTCAGTACATTCCAACAAAAATTAGCTGGGTTATCTCCCTTTATGGTAATTCTCACTAGGCATTTTCTAACTTACAATAACAGTAAATATTGAAGGTCATATAATTGACTAAACTCTTTGAAGATAGTGCTCCATCCTGGCTTTAATTCAATGACTGAAGCCATAAAAATAACAAAAGAATTATACCTTATTTCTTTAACCAGCTTTTAATCGCTAAATATCTTTGCTTAGAGTTCTTCTGTATACAGTATTTCACTGTATCCTTTTATTTAAAACTGCACTGTATTTAAAACAAATTGTTACTAAGAAAAAAAATCTTATTCTTAATTCTTGAGACATATTCATTTAAAATACTCCAGCATAGCTACAACCATGAAAGCAAAAAAGCATAGAAAACTTGACCTGTAGTATGTAGGAGAAAAACAGGAAAGAAAAAAGTCTGTATAATACTTTGCACTCAAAACATAGCAAGATAACATAAATTGAATCTAGTTAACCGAGAAAATTTTAAATTACTTCATAATTATTCAAATTAATGTAACTTGAACCAGGTGAACTTGTAATTAGAAAGTGGAATATTTAATGAAGTTCTGGCAAAAGTCAAAAGCATGAAATGAAGAGCTAGTATTTAGAGAATTCTTAAAACATCTGTAAAGATTTGTAATTAATAGTATATCATTTATTTACTTTTTGGTTTGTTTTTTGTTTGTTTGTGTAAGTGTCTAAGAATACTCATTTTGGAAGAAGTGGTGGCAATAATTCTATGCAAAACAAAGGAGGTGGTATTACATTATACCTTCAAGTAGGAGGTAGGTTTCACTAAATAGATAACTAAAGAGATGATTGATAGTTTAGGAAGGAACAAATTTGATAGTACCCATAAATGTATTGTTCGCAGTAAAAAAACAGATGTAAAAATTTGATTAATGATATTAATGATTGAAATAAAAAAAGAAATGATAATTAGCTAGATTGAAATTATGGCAGGAACGACAGTTGGGTGTATTTAATGAAGATTCAAAACGAATTAAGATCTGCACACACTTCTTCCATCAAATATATATTGTTTGAGGTACATTGTGTCAAATATTATGATTTATGGGCTCCCATCTCCACTGTGGATAAAATTTCAGAAACAAAAAAGTCAAAGGTCACAAATAAATTAACAAATTATCAGCAACAATATTATCATAGATATAAATGTCTCATTTGTGTTAATATATGGCTGATACTATTGCTAGAAGTTAATATATGGCTGATACTATTGCTAGAAGTTAATATATGGCTGATACTATTGCTAGAAGTCTTACTTAAACCAGTAATTAGAAAATGAGTTCCTTAAAGAATTTTGATATTTTGCTCTAATGTTTAATAATCATTATCGTCATCACTGTTTAATGTCTATTTGCTATGCTAACATAGTTTAGCTGGGCTGTCCTGTTAAGCCAAGCACGGTGAGAGGACCATGTCTTGCTCAAACAGAACTGATTTTGGCTTGGTTTCTATGACTGGATGCCCTTCCTAACACCAAGTACATTTACAATGTGGACTGGGTGCTTTTTATTGTGACACCCACATGACCACTTTACAGTGTGGGCTGGGCACCTTTTGTCATGTCACCAACAACTATATCATTGGTATATTTATTATTCAGTGATTGCACCTCTGCTATCCTCTAAAACAGGAGTTGCAACCAGTAGATAATATCAGCAATGGAAAGACCAATGGAAACATTGTTTTGTTGGTCCAATTTCACAAGTTTCACCACACTTGGCTTGCAAATTAGGTCAGAGCTTTTGACGATTGATCAGATCGTTCGATAAAACATGATACTTTAATTCTTTTGTGACCATATTTAATGAAAGACACCAATTATGTGGTTTTGAAAAATTAAAGGGAATTCTTTTGTTATGTACCAAACACCAGATTTATAATAATGATAAAAATATTGTCATTTTACTAAACTTTTGGTCATTAGAAAATAACTTAACAAAATGTTCTTCCAATAAATTCTGATGGAAGGCTTTAGTTTTAAAATAAACACTTTAAAACATGGGGTTTTGCATCATAAAACCAGTGGTCTCTTGGGATCTAAACCTAATCATTTATATAACATTCAGTTTCTTATCTGTCTTGGTTCAGCAACTACTATTAGCTCACAAATAATCACTCCCCCCTTCCCCCACCTTTTCAGATTTTTTCCAGCCCCTTGCTTATCAAATTTAGCTAATCTATCTCCAAGGAAATTTTATTTTAAGTGGCAGCATTCTTGCAATAATTAATTTTCTTTTGACATTAAAAAACATCATACATGACCAAAAAGAACATTACAAGAAATTTTATGTTATAAAATAAACACTTTTTCTAATTCTGTGTTCTATAAAAATCAAGGGAGGCAACCTAGAAAAATTACTGATGACCCCTTATTATTTGGGACCTGAGAATACACAAAAAGTTATATTTCTCTTTGCTCTTAACATTTTATCTCTGATGCTTGAGCTCTGTCAGACAAATCTCATTCCAAAAATTAGTATTTTATACCTTTTCCAAAACACTACAATTTCTGAAACCAATTTTATCTATTCTATACGCTATTAGGCAATTCATAAAGTTATGGCAAAAGTCAAAAGCATAAAATGGAAAGCTAGTGTTTAGGGACTTTCTAAAACAACTGTAAATTGTTTTTTATTATTATTATATTATTTATTTTTAAGGGGTCCATTAATCTCACCAATATCATGTTTGTTCTTTTCATATTTTATTCCCAGTTATATAAATAATGTACAAATTGTTTATAATTTTTACAGAACCATTATCATCATTTTACATCCACTTTTCCCTGCTTGCAAGGGTGGGACGGGTCCTATTCAGCACAGCATCTCTCCATTCGTCATGGTCCTTCATCATCTCCTCCGTGAGCTTCAGCGATCTGGGGTCAGCTCTCACCACCTTCTCCCATGTTTGTTGTGGTCTTCCTCGACAGCGTCTTCCTTCTACTGGGATTTCTTGGCACTTCTTTACCCAGTGGTCATCCTCCATGCGCATTACATGTCCATACCCACGCAGTCTTCTTTCCCGCACACTACAACTTATCCCTCTTATACACAGTTTCTCTTTCACAGTGTATGTGTTTATTGTATAAACACATACAATAAATACAATTAACCTCACAAATATAATGCACAAAAATATTTGATCAAAGCAAGAGAAAATGAAAAGGAAAAAAAAACAACGATCAATTCACCACCAAGTGTGATAATCGGTCGCACACCACAAGGGTGAATGGAAAAAGTTATGGTTAAGTTCTTAAAGGTCCACAATATAGCATAGGTCAATATATCAGGGTTAACTTTTATAGTATATTCATAGCAATAAATCTAATCTGACAACTATTACTAATCATCAAATATATTTCACTTTATTTATCAACCATTATGCTCAATCTAGTAATAAGAACAATTCGATTGGATATGATTATATGACTAAATATCCTTTAGTTTAACCACTAAGCTTTGTGTTGCCATTCCCTTCTGACTAATTATTTGATCAACAATACTAAGGTTTCTTGATCTATTTATACACTTAATTAATTTTTCTTAAGTTTTTATCCCCCATTTAGTATATAAATGTTCTTTAAGCATGAAATGATACACATTATAAATGCCTCACTAACTCACTAAACAGTAATTTACTTCAAAAGTTATTCATAAAAAAAGTTAATTTACAAACAACTTGCAGACTTAATCAGTTAAATAGGAACAAAAGAACACAGACAGTCTATTATATCCTAATATATTCATTAAAAAATACAACAAAATGAATGGTCAAATAAAATCGTTAACCGAATAAGTATTCATACAGATTTTTCCAAATAAAGCTTTGTCATTAGCTTATCACATGTGAAAGCAAGACCACATCAATCTAGTTTAGTTCAGATACAATTCAGAGTCCATATGGATAGGTAAAAGTTGAAGACTTCTACACTACATATATTGTGCAATTTAATAGAGCTTTAAATGTGAGTTACTTGTTTTTTCTTTCATGATTTCACATTCTTATTAAAAGACTATTGAGCTAACATAGCCATATTATCCTTTCATATATGTGAATGTGTATGTATATATATATGTGTGAAGGGCATTCAGCTATAGAAACCAAGCAAAAATCAGTTTTGTGTGAGCGGAACATGGTCCTTCGACCAGCCCACCCTACCCAGGCTAGCATGGAAAATGGACATTAAATGATGATGATGATAGAGAGAGAGAGAGAGAGAGAGAGAGAGAGAGAGAATAAGAAAAATGCAAAGTATGGTTTAGATGTTAAGTCTTTTATTAACAATAATATATATAGATATTTCACAATTGTGGTTGGTTGTTCAGTCATATAACCAGTCACGTGCTATCAAACAGAATCTTATATATACATCGATTTATATCATTTTGAGTTTCATCTTTTTCGTAGTTACAGCAATTTTTCTTAATATTATATGGCAAATATAAAATTCCTGTTATGTTCAACGACTCAACTTTACGTTGATGTGCCAAAAATATTAAACAATAAAAAACACTAAAAAACAATAAAACGTATAAATTCACATTTAAATAAATGCTAAGATATCAGCAAAAAGTAATGTAGGGTATGCATATTAACAATTCATAAGGGGATTGATTTGACATTTGTGTTAAAACTGAATTCTTCTGGAACTTATTAATGACATGGGGTGAGCTATACCTGTATTTTGAAAATATATTTCATAGTGCAATTTGCAACCAACAGCATTTTTGATTACCAATAGACCAAACACAGGTTCACAACATTTTTGACATTGAGATTCATGTGGGGGTGTCTGTAACTTGATGCAGAACAAATATCTCAAAGAACAGCATTTGTAAAATACTGGTTCTTCAGTTTTATCACTGCTATTTATATTATTCACCAATATGCATTAGCAAAAGACACACACACATGCATACTGGCCTAATGCACAGTTATTGTTTATAGAATTCCTCTTCCAATGTATTGGTTAACCTGAGGCTATAACAGAATGTATTTTCCCAAAGTACTACACAGTGGGATCAAATATGGAACATGATGGTTTCCAAGCAAAGTTTACAACCACACTTCCATACACACACACACATACATATACACACACACACCCACATTATATATATATATACACACACACACACACATATATACGAGAGTTTACTCCGAAAGAGTCCTTGTTCCCTACATTGCTGTAGAAAACATGATTCTAGAGATAGCTTTGCTAATGTGTTTCTAGGGGACAGATACAAAATGTGGTGAAAATATAAATGGTTTGTAAGGCAGATTAACTGAGATCCTTTGTTGATTTCCGAATATAGTAAGGGTTGATGTGAGATTAAAGCTATTGTGAAGGAAGATTGTTAAGAAAAATGGCTACTTTAAAATATCAATCTCTAGATTTCTCAAAAGATCAAGTAAAGCTTTGATTCTAGATAGATTTTGTTTCCTATGAAAACTTTATTGGAAAACACACAGTGCAGATCTATGTCACTATGTTGGTGTTATTTGTGTTTTTTTATCTATTTTTCCCTTGGTCACATATGTTGGATGATGATTCCTTAGATAAGTGTTTGATCACCTAGTGGTCCTCACCATTTCCAACTTAATAGATTTTAAAAAAGCAATAGCTGATGGATCAGGTGGTTTTCAACTGCAATCTCTTTCTAATGTTAGTTTTTCAATTGTATATAGTTGACTGGAGAGTGAAGACTCAAAGAAGTAATCTATTTTGCCTAACATTGCTGTTTTGCTTATGGAAAAATGTTATTGTATTTACAGTATGGGACCCCTTTTTGTCAGTTTAACCACAGTATAGCTTATCTCTATTAACTGTGCAACTACTGTCTCATTTGCATATTTCCTTTTTTTTCATACTTTTTATATTTGCTGAATTTGTAGTCATAGCTTATTTCATTTGTTAACTTCAAATTTTGTAAGTCTTTTCTTCATCTCTATCACACTCTCTTTCTCCCACACTCCTCTCTCTCACTCCCTCTTTCTCCATGCTCGTCTCTCTCACTCGCTTTTTCACCCACTCTCCATCACTTACTCTTTCTCTCACTCTCCCCTCTATCACTTCCTCATTCTTCCACTCCCCTCTCTATTACTTATTATCCATTTTTATCAACAACCATATTTATAGAATATTTACTGACAGGCATATGTGGGTTAAGTGTACTTTTATCATATATTTCTCTATAAACTTGTTATCTGACTTATATTTCTTACTATCATTACCACTAAAGATATACTTTGAATATCCTTGGGTTAATAATAACAGGTAAGAGTCATATATGCAGGTATAACAATCAAATGAATCCTTGGAGGGTAGTCATCACCTAAGGAATAAATTATCCTTTCATATATGTGAATGTATATCATCATCATCATCATTTTACGTCCGCTTTTCCCTGCTTGCCAGGGTGGGACGAGAACTAATTCTGGCTTGATTTCTACAGCTGAGTAAACTGGAGCAATGTGAAATAAAGTGTCTTGCTCAAGGAAACAACACATCAACCGGTCTGAGAATTGAACTCACAACCTTTCGATTGCAAGGCCAATGGTCGAACCACTAAGCCATGTGCCTCTCTAGTATATATATATATATATATATATATATATATATATATATATATATATATATATATATATATATATATATATATATATATATATATATATATATATATATATATATATATATATATATATATATATATATATATATATATATATATATATATATATATATATATATATATATATATATATATATATGTGATATTAAATAAATGGAAACTATATTTATAAAACCATATTTATTTTGTTATATATATTTCAGGGATATCATATTAACAATATGTTATGCCATCTTCAGACAAAATACAATATAAACAGTCTTATAAATAAATAGATACGACATACCTTTTAATCACCTTGCATTTGTGAGGTTGATCTGCCAAATCAACCTCACAAATGCAAGGTGATTAAAAGGTATGTCGTATCTATTTATTTATAAGACTGTTTATATTGTATTTTGTCTGAAGATGGCATAACATATTGTTAATATGATATCCCTGAAATATATATAACAAAATAAATATGGTTTTATAAATATAGTTTCCATTTATTTAATATCATAAATATACTCCAAATACTTGTTGAGTGCTTTTATATCAGTTATAAATATTTACTCGTTGTTAACCCAACAATTTAAATATAACTTTCCATGTATATATATATATATATATATATATATATATATATATATATATATATATATATCTATATATATATATATATATAAGAGACGTAAAATTATAAAATTAACTTTCTTACTAAAATATCACTTCCAACTAATGCATTGAACCACACTGTTATTAAGACAAAACCTATATATTTGCTAGCATTGATATGCATCTGTATGTATATATATGTTACTAGATATGAATTCTTTATATATATATAATATATATATATATATATATATATATATATATATATATATATAGATAGATAGATAGATAGATAGATATATTTCTTTATTAGCCACAGGGGCACAAAAGAAGGGGACAAATACAAAGGGGGAAGTTTACATACAATAAAAACGTGTAAAATGTTATCACAGATGGAATTTAAAAGTTAGTCGATTTTCCCCAATAGAGGGAGACAGTTTATATGGGTAACACAGACCCCCGAAAAAAATGTGCAACCCTCATCTCCAGGAGTACGAAGAGCTTGTACTCCTTTCCTCTCCTCCTCCTTTTCCTCAACCTACAGGCTGATATAGAGAGAAGGCCCATTCACTCGGGCCATTCTCGCCACTTTCACCCACCTTTCATAAAACTTGCTGGGGTACAGCACCTCTCTCTCCATCCTGATTCTTCTTCCAAAGTGGTATTTGAAAAAAAGATAGATAGATAGATAGATAGATAGATAGATAGATAGATAGATATATATATATATACTATCAATAATAATGAGTTTAAAACTCAGGCAGTCTTTTACAATGAAATAGCTCAAAGAAAGAAGTATTTCTGAGCCGTGTAATACAAGTTAATATAAATTAATATATTTGATAAACACAAATACCAACATATTCATGTTTGTATTGTAAATGACCAAGTTAGCTAGATTGAAATATACTAATAATAATAATACATTTTATATAGATAAATAGATAGATAGATAGATAGATAGATATGTTTCTTTATTAGCCACAGGGGCACAAAAGAAGGGGACAAATACAAAGGGGGAAGTTTACATACAATAAAAACGTGTAAAATGTTATCACAAATGCAATTTAAAAAGTTAGTCGATTTTCCCCAATAGAGGGAGACAGATTATATGGGTAACAAATACCGCCGAAAAAATGTGCAACCCTCATCTCCAGGAGTACGAAGAGTTTGTACTCCTTTCCTCTCCTCCTCCTTTTCCTCAACCTACAGGCTGATATAGAGAGAAGGCCCATTCACTCGGGCCATTCTCGCCACTTTCACCCACCTTTCATAAAACTTGCTGGGGTACAGCACCTCTCTCTCCATCCTGATTCTTCTTCCCAAGTGGTATTTGAAAAAAAGAATCAGTTGTTGGCCGGAGAGAAAGGTGTCTGACCTCAGCCCTTTCAACCTTGTCCACCATACAACCTCTTTCGCCATAGTTATCACACAAAGGAAAACCGCCTCTCCTTCGTTTTTGAAGGAGGGTGGCGGTTTGATCATGACAATGGACTCGGTGGTCAACCGGATTGGTCCCACCCGCGATAATAGTCGTTCTACATAGCCCCACAGGTCAGTGACGCCCGGGCAGTGTATGAATGCATGCGCGGTGGTTTCTTCGTCTCGCACGCACCTCGGACAGATCTTTTTTGCAGGGTCCCTGCCTGGGCACCCATGTCTGTAGAGCTTGTCTCGAACTGGTAGAGCTCCTCGGTAGCACTGCCAGGCCAGGGACTTTTGGAAGTTGTCCATCGGTCCCGGGCGGAAGGTCCTACCGAACAGACTGGCCAGTTCATCTTCCTCTACGCTTAGAGTTTCACCGAGCGCATCGTCGCACTTGCTGCGGATAAACCCTCTATAGAATGACGAAGTGGAGTCTCCACTGATCGTCGGGTCTTCCTGCCAGAGGGCTGTGAGCGCCTGAGCACATTCGATGTGCCAGTCGCCCATTTTCCTCGGTCTTTGCTTGACCCAGGACTGCAGCTCGGTCAGCGAGACGAGTCGTGGGAAGGCTCGCCTCACGAACGGGGCCCACACCGGTTGTCCGGTGAGGAATACGTAGAGATGCCGCAGCCTGAGCGCGTGTTTGAGCATCGTCAACCACGGCATCCCCAGCCCTCCGTTAGAAGGGTGTTGGCAGCAGATGGATCTTCTCACCAAAGGAGACCGTCTCTTCCAAAGGAATTGGAAGAGTGCGCGCTCCATTTTGGCGAGCATTTTGGCTGGACAAGGCACGACGGTCAAGCGGTAGTAGATGGCGGACGCTATAAAAGTGTTCGCCACCTCCGCTCGACCTTTCAAGGATAGTTTTCACTCGGCCCACTTCTGGGTGAGTGCAACCACCTTGGCCGTCACTTCGTTCCAGTTCTTCTCCACCTGGATGTCCGGACCAAACCAGACTCGGAAGCCATCGGTTTGCCTCTCCACGATCTGAGTTGCAAACCGATGGACTTGTCCCGGTTCAGCTTCGCTCCTGTGAAACTTTCGTATTCCTTCAGTAAGGTGCCGACTTCCTCGATTTGCGAGGCGCTCGACACCATTACTGTCACGTCGTCGGCGTAGGCCGACGCCGCTTTCCGCAGTCCCGGTTCCAGAGGGATGCCCTGCAATAGTTCCAACCTCCGCAGTAGTGACTCGAGAGTCAGTACGTACAGAAGGGAGGAGAGAGGGCATCCTTGTCGAATGGATCGCGTAATATGGAACGGCTCCGAGAGGTAGCCGTTCACCTTGACCCTTGAGCAGATGTTGCTGTTGTGCATTGCAGCAATCCAGCCCCTGAACACGGGTCCGAAGCCTGCCGCCTCGAGCTTTACACCCTACCCTCTCTATGATGTATCGTATGAGGTGGAGATTGTCGTGTATGGACCTGGTCGGGATTGCGCATGTCTGCGCTTCTCCCACCAGGTTCTCGACGACAAGCGCCAGCCTCTTTGCCAACACCTTGGCCAAAATCTGTAACTCTGTGTTTAGCAGAGTTATGGGCCGGAAGTTTCCTATGTCATCCCCCTTATTCTCGTCCTTCCTGATTAGTGTGACCACGCCCCCGGTTATAGAACTGGGAATTGTCCCGTTCTGTTGCCAGTTGCAGTAGACCGGAGAATAAGTCCGGCATTGCTACGTAAAATTCGTAGGGTAGACCGTCGAGACCTGGAGATTTGCGTTTGCCGCAATGGCTCAGCGCGTCCCCTATCTCAGCGGCTGAAATCGGCTTTTCGCAGAACTTTGCCTCGCTGTCCGAGAGTGGCGGTAGGCCGTCGAGGTATGGACCGAAATCCATAGCCCCTCCCGGCGCGCCGCCCCGCCCGAACAGTTGAGCAAAGTGCTGCTGAAAGGCCGCACACATCTGCTTCGGCTCACGTATCACGCATCCGTTTTGGTCCTTCAAAGACCGAATCGTGGACTTGTTGCCACTTTTTGCCTCCGTCACTCGGGCCAAGCTAACAGCTTTGGCTCCCTCGTTTCCCAGAGCACGTATTTTGCTTCTGACAACGCAGCCCTCGTGCTTTGCGTCGAAGAACTGGTCCAAGGCCGTTCTCGTTGCTACCACGCTGGCTACGTTGCCACTTCTAATTGCCTCTTCTACTTTATCTACCAGTTCCTTCTCGGTTCTATTTCTATCTAACGCTAATTCTTTACTAAAAACTAACGAGTCTAATCTAACTGCCCTCTTGAGAGAGTACCACCATCTGTTGTTGACAATGGCTCCTGTCAAGTGCTGTTTAACTAAAGTGCTAATCCGTCTACTGTAGGCTTTGCTTGTCGGTAACGACAAGTTCAGCTTCCAGTAGCCGGGTCCTTGTCTATGGGTTCTATCAAGGTTGGCCATGCAGGTCACTAGTTTGTGATCTGAATAGGCAACCATGAACATTTGTGGACAGCTTAACATGTCCCTATTCTTATTTCTAACTAGAACCCTATCTAGGTACGATCGCGATGTTCCGCTATAATTAGTCCACGTCCACAGTGGCGCAGTCGGAAAATCTAGTCGATATCTATCGGCCACGTCAAATCGGTCGATTAACTGTTTGAGGCTGTTACACTCCCCTTTATCGGGACATGCTCCCACATAGTCCCAATGTGCACTAAAAGCAAGGAGTGGGACGTTCCCAGAAAAGTCTCTAGACGTTTGAAGAAGTCTGGACGCGGTGTCCCGGATGGGGCATATGCGGCCACCAGCCTGAAGGCTCCACCTTCACTACCGTCAACGTCTAGGACCACCAGTCGACCCTCCGGGTTCAGATGTACCGTCTGTGTTACGAGGCCCAGGTGTTTCCGCAGCAAAACGGCAACTCCGCCCCCACCCCCGGTTGACAGAGAGATGCGTAGATCTCAAAGTCATCGAAGATGGGGGCCAGCTGTGGATCCTGGACTCGCAAATGGCTACCACATCCATACTGTGCGACCTGAGGTCATTTAAGAGTTTGCCCTGTTTCCAGGGCATCCCCAGGCCGCGTACGTTCACACACCCAACTCTTATATTGGCCATGTTGGTGCTGAAAAGTTAAAAGAGGAAAAGAGATCGCTCACCCTTCGTCTCCTGGGGACCAGGCTGCACGATTTCCATGGGGGTGTTGGAGGGGTTGTCTGGATGGGTGGTGGTTTCCGGTGGGGTGGGGACGGAGATGTTTGGTGGGGTGGGGTCTGGTGGGATGGGGGTGTCTGGGGTGGGGAGACATTTGAGAAGGACGCGGTTAAGTGGTTTCACGCAGGAATTCCCCACATCCTTCTCAAATGTTTCTTTTAGGGACCTATAAGTTTGTATAGGGACCCTAATCAGTTTTAGGTTCAGTTTTTTGTTATTTTTAATAGAGTGGGCGAAAGTTTTCCCTTCGGTTTTCACCGAAGGGTCGTTCGTGATGGTCTCCATTAGTGTTTTGTTTTCAGTGTTTATGTAAGTGTAAGTGTAATTTTCTTGTGTTGTGTTTGTTTTTGTCTGTAGTTCTTGTGTGTGCTTTCGTTTTGTTGTAGGTATTTTGTTTCCAGGAGGTGGGGGTTTTGTTTGTGATGTTTTTGTTGTTTGTGTTGGTGGTTGTATGTTTGTGGTAGTGTTTGCTGGTTTTTTGCTTTTGTGATGTCTTTTCTT
This sequence comes from Eledone cirrhosa, assembly GCA_964016885.1. Lineage (NCBI taxonomy): Eukaryota > Metazoa > Mollusca > Cephalopoda > Octopoda > Eledonidae > Eledone > Eledone cirrhosa. The sequence continues at coordinate 30,841,691 of OZ024747.1, read as the reverse complement.
TCTTTTCGAGCGATAGGGTTCTCCCTCATCTTCACTGGGTGATGGCGAGATAGCCTCATCTGTTGTATCGTCTGTGTGATTGGGGAGGGGTATGTCTTGGGGAGCTGTTGTGTCTGTATGTGATTTTGCAGTGGTTTTAGGTGGAGTGGGGTTGGGTGGGACTGTGTTTGTTGTGGTTATTTTTGCGTGTTGGTGTTGTTGTTGTTGTGGTGGTGTTGGTGGTTGTGTTGTTTTGATGGGTGTCGGCAGACGAGCCTCTTTTTACTCATTAATTTAGGACAGGAAGCCCTCAGGTGACCCCTGCTAAAGCAATGGTAACATGAAGGCCGCCTACCCTCAACCGAAAAGTTTATGTAGGTGAGTCCGTCCAGGAGTACACGTTGTGGGATCATAGCTATTCGCTCTGGGCTCATTTGCACCAGAACTTCAATGCTAGTCCCATTGAATACATCTCTGGGGAACTTTCCTACTGACAGTATTCTGTCTTCATCAAAATTGATGAAGCCGCACAGTATCCACCATATCTCACCTTTGGTGTGACACTCGTGATTTTGATTTTTTTGTGTCCTTTTCCCCATGTATGTAGGGAAAAAGGTGTACAGGTTGGATACAATTGGCGACACAGTAATTTTGGGCCGTCAATTGATCCTTCATGAGTACCGAAATACTCCCAAAAAGTTTGCTTCTTTGAATGAATGCAATATCATTCATTGAACTTTTGAAAACCAGTTCAATTTCTTTCTGTGACAATTGGACTGGTTTTCGGGTAGAATTGGAAACTGTCCTAAAAACTATCGTTCTGAGAGCAGTTTCCTTGCGAATTTCTACCGGAGAATTGATGCTGAAAGCACCATTTTTTTCGAAAGTGACATATCTCCTAGCGTCCTTTAAAAGTTGTTCGGCATTTGTTATGTCGAGATATGTCAGTTCCTCCTTTTTCTGAACTGTCTGTGCAAAGGAGATTTTGGTTTCTTTGTGGAATTATCCGTGTTGGTGGTGTTGTCATTATTGTTGTTATTGTTGTTGTTATTCTTGTTGTCACCGATGTTGATATTATTCGTATTTTCCTTGGTGTTGGTGTTGTTGTTGTCTTTGACGCTGGTGTTATTGGTGTTGTCTTTATTTTTTTATTTTTTGTTGTTATCATTGTTGTTTTTATCATCATTATTGGTGTTGCTGTTATTTTTGTTGTCATTGAACTGTTTGGTGTCATTTCTGTTGTTTGGATATGAATTTGTTTTTACATTTTCATTTCGTCTTTCCATCTCTATAGTGTCTATTGACAAGGAAAGGGAAGAATACGATGTTGACTGCGAGCTTGGTAGTCTTACCGACTCTCCACCACCATTATCGTTGAACGCAGCGTTCATAACGTAATCAAACTTATAATATTTTTTTTCCAAAATTCGATGGAGAAAAATTTTTTTTTTTCAAACGAATATTTCGCCCCTGTAGGGGCGAAAATGAGTTGACCCACCACCTGAAGGTCCAGAAGGGGGGTCAAATTACACAATAATATAAAATTTAACTGAAAACTCACGTTTCTTTCTCACATAAATTAACGGAAACTTCGCAAAGTTACACACGTCTGATATATATATATATATATATATATATATATATTTAAAAGAATAGAGGTGTAACACACAAGTTATGATATATTGGTAAACGGAAAAGAAATGCTGACAAATTGTTCCCAGTGAAAAATAGTTTAATTAGGAATAAGTAAACATTAGTAATGGTATTGGTTAGTATTCAGTTTTGGTTTTAAGTTTTACCGGTTATATATACATATATATATATATACATATATATATATATATATATATATATATATATATATATATATATATATATATATATATATATACTAGCAGTGGTACCTGGCATTGCTTGGGATAAGGTATTTTGGAACACGGGTTGCCAGCAGACCTAATCGTGGAAAAACTGCATGCCTGGACAATATATAAAGAAAATAAACCGAATACTCTGATGGCTGGATAATTTTAAAGATTTTACTCGATGAAGCAGTAAAAATGCAGGTTTTCACCTAATGCAGGCCCTAGGGGATCAAGAAAATGAATTTTTTTATGTGCATAATATGCCTTGAAATTTCGGGAAAATCGGTTAGACGTAACGTCTCAAAAAAGCCCTAAAAAGCTGAAAAAAATGAAGTTTTTCACCTACTGCGGGCCCTAGGCCATAAAAAAGTTGGATTTTCTTTGCTCACGATATGAAGAAAAGACTGACTAATATATAGTTACAATTTCAAGGAAATCGGTCTGATGTAACGCGTCAAAAACCCCCTAAAAAGCTGAAAAATGTAGTTTTTCACCTAATGCGGGCCCTAGGGGATCAAAAAGTTGAATTTTTTATGTGCATAACACTCCCTGAAACATAAGTAATACACATGTAAAGGTTGAAAAAGATCGGTTGGGTACTTCTCGAGTTTAGGGATTCAAACTCACACACACACACACAGACATCCTCAGTTTTATATATATAGACTAGATTTGCTAGCAGAAAACCGCCCACCGGGTGATTTTCTGCTAGTATATATATATATATTACACACACAGAAATGTATATATATTTCTGTGTGTATATATATATATATATTACACACACAGAAATGTATATATATTTCTGTGTGTATATATATATATTTCTGTGTGTGTATATATATATATATTACACACACAGAAATGTATATATATTTCTGTGTGTATATATATATATATATTACACACGCAGAAATGTATATATATTTCTGTGTGTGTATATATATATATATATTACACACACAGAAATGTATATATATTTCTTAGAACAAAATTATTATTAATGTTTTGCTGTTCATAACAATTGGAATTGAAAAATTACTTTTGAAATTATTAGTTATTTTACTAATGCTTAGATATGTAAAAATGAAGCAATGTTTCTAATAATTGTTTCTACTTTTGGCACAAGGCCAGCAATTACCCAGTACATTACTGGTACTTTATTTTATCGACCCCGTGAGGATGAAAGGCAAAGTTAACCTCGGTGGTATTTGAACTCAGACCGTAAAGGGACGTAACTCCATGCTATGAAGCATGGTGTCCGGCTCTCTACAGATTCTGCCAATTCACCGCCCTAATGTCTGTACGTAATGAGGGAGTGAGAGGGGAGAGAAAGAAAGGCAGAGGTGAAGTGACAAAGTGACTCTCTCCTCCTCCTCCATCTCCCCATTCGTCACAGCGATAGAGGGGAGGAATGTTAGTGTGTTACAAAGAGAAAGAGTGAGAGTGAGAGAAACAGACAGACTAAAAGAGAGGGATAGCTGGAGAGAGATAGCAACCACGCGTGCACGTGTTTCCACTGTCGGACAGACAGACAGAGAAATTGCTGGTTGTATATTATAAGGAGATATATATATTTATAATAAGGAAAATGGGAAATTTGGTGTAGATGTTAAAAAATTCTTTATCAACAAAACTGTGATACATATTTCAATGACAATTATGGCTATGTGATTGCTCAGTCATACAACCAGTCATGTAGTAGCGTCAGATGGCATCTTATGTAATAAGATTACATTTCCAAGGCAATCCAATCTAAAGACAAGGGAATGGATAGAAATGCTGTTGTCAGAGGCAAAGTCTATTCTATATATAAATATTTAACTGCTTCATATAGCATTATTTCATAGCTGTTGCAACATTCACAAGGCTTTATAAAGCCATTAATTGCATATTTCTCCATGGTTGACCAATGATGTACACAGTCTCTGATATGAGAACAACAAAGGTCTATAATCAATTCAGGCTGTTCAACAGTTTTTCAATCTATGGGAAAATACATTTACATAATCAATGTAAACATTTATATAGACATTCAGACACTCTCATTTAATCTTGTACTATATATGTACAGATGTGTATTCTATATTGCAGCTACTTAGAGTACAATTTAACATACACACACACACAACATACACTGAACGTAAGCCAAAATCATGATTTGGGAGAATATAAGATAGACTGACTAAAATAAGTCAGTTTTACTCATATATACCATTTACCTTAAACATACATACATGTGTATGTGTGTATTTAGATCACTTCACGACCATGTAGATATGGGTTTTACCACATGGTATGGCACACTGTACATGTGTTCTACCATAGCTTAGGATTGACTTAGCAGTAAAATGTTGCCCAAAGCTCATTGGATGGGGTAGTATCCTATTTTGCAATACTTCATTATCTTAGTGATTATGACTCATAAATCTCAAAATACCTCTGGCCATCAAGCTGCAGATATGTAGCTAACCACATCTGTAATGTGCTGGTGGATGTTCCACTGTAGGGATGCTAGATTTGGAAATGTTTCTGATCAAAACACACAAAAATGGCCAAATGCCAACATGTTATTGTAATATTGCAGTACACTTCAAAACTAAGAACTTATGAAAACTACTGCTGCAACAAAGTCAACTTATTTCAATAATTTTATATTTCAAACTCTTAAAGGAACAAAATTATGTATTCATATATTACAGTCAGCTGTAATATATGAATACATAATAACTTTGTTAGTGTTGGCGATCTACATGATAAACCCACACAATAACACTTTGTAATGTGGTTGGTGATATGAAGGGCATCCATCCATAGAAAATGTACTAAATATATTATCAGGAGGACTCTTCAGCTGTGTCAAGGACATGTCAACTTCCCTTAGTATTAATGAAATGTTAAATTGCTTTTAGTATACCATGGGATTGTATGTCAGGCCCCTGACCCATCTGGAGGTCAGTAACTTCGATTGAATACTGACTAGTCTACGACAATACGCCCAACCTTTGCTAGCTGGGAAAACAAATGTTAAATGATGATGAAGATACCTTGCTGTTACTACATCTATAAACTTTGAAATTATTTAACGTTTTATCGATGATGTGGAGAGCATTGCAGCAAATTAAATAATCAGTGATATGTACCCAAATTCTAATGATAGCTTCTAAAAGATCAAGTTTCATTTTGCTCAGAAGCTTTGATTTGACTACAATTACAAGGGAAAATATTCATTCAACCTTACTTGCTGGAGTTATCAAACAGTTAAGGGCATCAGGTAGGCAATTATTTGAAATGTTATGACAATAAATTCCAAGCTACATTCTATTGTTTCACAGAATTTTATTATTTTTATAAACCTTTATTCGTCACCACTCTACTGCAAGAACTTTCTTATATTATTGCTCAATTTTATTAAATATTTTTCTCGGATATATATTACGTGAGTAAATCTCAAAACTTTTTTATTATTTTATTCAATACACTGATTGGATGCAGTAATAAAACATGAACTCATTAGTTACATCACATTGTCTGGAATCCTGTTGGTTTAAAACTTCATTAATGCCCCTTTTAGCAGCAAGAATATTACCTTCTTCTCTGGCAAGCTGATTTTCCTTCTATTCAAATGCCTGATTATTAATCCTTTAGCATTTACATACTCCATATGTACTATTATATTTTCATGGTAAAGGATTTATCTAACATAATTATCTCACATAATATTGAATCCATGAGATTTTGATATTATTTATTTTGAGAACAATACCTTAAAGTCAGTATGAACGGCCAGTTACAGCCCGTTTGAACAGAAAGAGGTGAGAGAATTCTGGCCGGATATGGCCAGTTTAAATGCTAAAGGGTTAATGTTCTGTTTTGAAATTTTGCTCCAAAACAAATCTTTCCAATGGTTCTTTTCAAAATCATCACTATTATAAAATCTATTATGCAGAGAATTTTTGAAGTGTCTCTAAATCTTTTCACAGTCTTTAATAATCATAAAAGAACTGAAACATTGCATTCAGATGTCTTTTACTATGAATGTAGCAAACACAAAATACAGATACTACATTTTATCATGCATATTTTAGCTTAATATTTCGTATTAGTTCAGTCTGAGTTTTCTGTAGCTGTAAATACCCATTTGGTTCTTGTCAGTTGATTGATCTGGGTGGGGCTGACAAGAGCATGCCTTGGCCCCAGCTTGTCTGATGTCAGTTGTTGACCAGGGCACACCTTGGCCCCAGCTTGTCTGATGTCAGTTGTTGACAAGATCACGCCTTGGCCCCAGCTTGTCTGATGTCAGTTGTTGACAACAGCACACCTTGGATCCAGCTTGTCTGATGTCAGTTGTTGACTAAAGCACACCTTGGCCCCAGCTTGTCTGATGTCGGTTGTTGACAAGAGCACACCTTGGCCCCAGCTTGTCTGATGTCGGTTGTTGACAAGAGCAGACCCTGGCCCCAGATTGTCTTTGTCGGTTGTTGACTAAAGCACACATTGACCCCAGCTTGTCTGATGTCGGTTGTTGACTAAAGCACACCTTGACCCCAGCTTGTCTAATGTCAGTTGTTGACAAGAGCACATCTTGGTTCCAGCCTGTCTGATGTCGGTTGTTGACAAGAGCACACCCTGACCCCAGCTTGTCTGATGTCGGTTGTTGACATGAGCATGCCTTGGCCCCAGCTTGTCTGATGTCGGTTGTTGACAAGAGCACACCTTGGCTCCAGCTTGTCTGATGTTGGTTGTTGACAAGATCACGCCTTGGCCCCAGCTTATCTGATGTCGCTTGTTGACAAGAGCACACCTTGGCCCTACCTTGTCTGATGTCAGTTGTTGACTAAAGCACACCTTGGTCCCAGCTTGTCTGATGTCGGTTGTTGACAAGAGCACACCCTGGCCCCAGCTTGTCTTTGTCGGTTGTTGACTAAAGCACACATTGGCACCAGCTTGTCTGATATCGGTTGTTGACAAGAGCACACCTTGACCCCAGATTGTCTGATGTCAGTTGTTGACAAGATCACGCCTTGACCCCAGATTGTCTGATGTCAGTTGTTGACAAGAGCACGCCTGACCCCAGCTTGTCTGATGTCAGTTGTGTGACTAGAGCACGCCTTGGCCCCAGCTTGTCTGATGCTGGTTGTTGACAAGAGCACACCCTGGCCCCAGCTTGTCTGATGTCGGTTGTTGACAAGAACACACCTTGGCCCCAGCTTGTCTGATGTCGGTTGTTGACAAGAGCACACTTGGTCCCATCTTGTCTGATGTCGGTTGTTGACTAAAGCACACTTGCCCCCAGCTTGTCTGATGTCGGTTGTTGACAAGAGCACACCTTGTCCCCAGCTTGTCTGATGTCGGTTGTTAACTAAAGCACACTTGGACCCAGCTCGTCTGATGTCGGTTGTTGACAAGAGCACACCTTGGCCCCAGCTTGTCTGATGTCGGTTTTTGACAAGAGCACTCCTTGGCCCCAGCTTCTCTGATGTCGGTTGTTGACTAAAGCACACCTTGACCCCAGCTTGTCTAATGTCAGTTGTTGACAAGAGCACACCTTGGTTCCAGCCTGTCTGATGTCGGTTGTTGACAAGAGCACACCCTGACCCCAGCTTGTCTGATGTCGGGTGTTGACAAGAGCACACCCTGGCCCCAGCTTGTCGGATGTCATTTGTTGACAAGAGCACACCTTGGCCCCAGCTTGTCTGATGTTGGTTGTTAACTAAAGCACACTTGGCTCCAGCCCGTCTGATGTCGGTTATTGACAAGAGCACACCTTGGCCCCAACTTGTCTGATGTCAGTTGTTGACAAGAGCACACCCTGGCCCCAGCTTGTCTGATGTTGGTTGTTGACGAGAACACCTTGGCCCCAGCTTCTCTGATGCCAGCTGTTAACATCAGCACACCCTGGCCCCAGCTTGTCTGATGTTGGTTGTTGACAAGAGCACACCCCGCCCCAGCTTGTCTGATGTCGCTTGTTGACTAAAGCACACATTGACCCCCGCTTCTCTGATGTCAGTTGTTGACAAGAGCACATCTTGGCCCCAGCTTGTCTGATGTAGGTTGTTGACTAAAGCACACCTTGAGCCCAGTTTGTCTGATGTCGGTTGTTGACAAGATCACGCCTTGGCTCCAGCTTGTCTGATGTTGGTTGTTGACAAGAGCACACCTTGGCCCTAGCTTGTCTGATGTCGGTTGTTGACAAGAGCACACCCTGGCCCCAGATTGTCTAATGTCAGTTGTTGACAAGAGCACACTCTGGCCCAGCTTGTCTGATGTTGGTTGTTGACAAGATCACGCCTTGGCTCCAGCTTGTCTGATGTTGGTTGTTGACAAGAACACACCTTGGCCCCAGCTTGTCTGATGTCGGTTGTTGACAAGAGCACACCCTGGCCCCAGATTGTCTAATGTCAGTTGTTGACAAGAGCACACTCTGGCCCAGCGTGTCTGATGTTGGTTGTTGACAAGAGCACACCTTGGCACCAGCTAGTCTGATGTCAGTTGTTGACAAGAGCACACTCTGGCCCAGCTTGTCTGATGTCGGTTGTTGACTAAAGCACACCTTGGCCCCAGCTTCTCTGATGTCAGTTGTTGACAAGAGCACACCTTGGCCCCAGCTTCTCTGATTTCGGTTGTTGACAAGAGCACACCTTGGTCCCAGTTTGTCTGATATCGGTTGTTAACTAAAGCACACTTGGCCCCAGCTCGTCTGATGTCGGTTGTTGACTAAAGCACGCCTTGGCCCCAGCTTCTCTGATGTTGGTTGTTGATAAGAGTACACCTTGGCTCCAGCTTGTCTGATGTCATTTGTTGACAAGAGCACACTCTGGCCCAGCTTGTCTGATGTCGGTTGTTGACAAGAGCACACCCTGTCTCCAGTTTGTCTGATGCCGGGTGTTGACAAGAGCACACCCTGGCCCCAGCTTGTCTGATGTCGGTTGTTGACTAAAGCACACCTTGGCCCAAGCTTGTCTGATGTCGGTTGTTGACAAGAGCAAACCCTGGCTCCAGTTTGTCTGATGTTGGGTGTTGACAAGAGCACACCCTGGCCCCAGCTTGTCTGATGTCGGTTGTTGACAAGAGCACACCTTGGCCCCAGCTTGTCTGATGTCGGTTGTTGACAAGAGCACACCTTGACCCCAGCTTTTCTGTCAGTTGTTGACATGAGCACGCCTTGGCCCCAGCTTGTCTGATGTCAGTTGTTGACAAGAGCACAGCCTGGCTCCAGCTTGTCTGATGTCAGTTGTTGACAAGAGCACACCTTGGCCCCAGCTTGCCTGATGTTGGTTGTTGACAAGAGCACACCCTGGCTCCAGCTTGTCTGATGTCGGTTGTTGACAAGAGCACACCTTGGCCCCAGCTTGCCTGATGTTGGTTGTTGACAAGAGCACAGCCTGGCCCCAGCTTGTCTGATGTCAGTTGTTGACAAGAGCACACCTTGGCCCCAGCTTGCCTGATGTTGGTTGTTGACAAGAGCACACCTTGGCCCCAGCTTGCCTGATGTTGGTTGTTGACAAGAGCACAGCCTGGCCCCAGCTTCTCTGATGTTGGTTGTTGATAAGAGCACACCTTGGCCCCAGCTTGCCTGATGTTGGTTGTTGACAAGAGCACACCCTGGCTCCAGCTTGTCTGATGTCGGTTGTTGACAAGAGCACACCTTGGCTCCAGCTTGTCTGATGTTGGTTGTTGACAAGAGCACACACTGGCCCCAGCTTGTCTGATGCCGGTTGTTGACTAAAGCAAATCTCCAGTTTGAGAGTCTATGTTCTAGTCACTGAGATATCACATATATATATATAGAAACAAGGGATACACTACATACACCACATCAATAATAAGAATATCTTTTTTTTTAAATTTATCTTAAGAAACACATTGAAATTTCCAACATAAAAAGACAATTAGCAATTAAAATTTTTTTTAATTGCTTTTTATATGAAAAGAGTTATTTCTGAAAATAATATGTATAAAACAGGTTTGAAATGAATTTTAAATAAGTTAAGCTCTCAGAAAATAAAAAAAATGTGATCTCAACAAGCAGAGCCAATTGAAAATAATATCATTTGAATGATGTAATAGACTATAATATTACATAAATATAATGTCTGAATGTATGTTACATTTGAGAGGTCTGAAGTGCACTGAAATATTTAAAATCTTTACTTTTGTAAAATATACAACAAATATAATTATGTCAACTAACAGAAGCAGCAAAACATTACTTCTCTCTATAATAATGGATCAAACCTGTTGGCTATACATATGTCACATCTTTAACAAATTGAATTCCATTTTAGTATTCCGTTAAGAGGAATTAAATAGGAATCTGCTCAAATGTATGTGTATATATATATGAATATGTATATATGTGTATATATATATATGTATATGTATGTGTGTGTATATATATATATATATATATATAAGTATGTATACGTACATGGTGGCTGCCAACTCGTTTTCGAGTACGGCCACTACTTTATATCCATGTAAGAGAACCCCTACCGATGCGCTGAACGACTATGACTTTTTAGTCCAGCCAGCGACTTGAAAACTCTGGTACAAACACTACACTTGTGACAATTGTTGACACATAGTGCTGGGCCCATGGTACCATGTGACGACAAGTGCAGAGAGATCTCCAGATATAAAGCAATGCCTGTGCCGTGAAGCTTTTATAGTGAGCAAAGGCACTGCACAAAGCCAGTCCCACATACATATATGTATACAGACGTACAGTAGTATGTATACATACATGCGCTCATATATATATGTACGTATGGATTCACCGAATATTTATTATAATGCTCGGTGTTTTTGTAAACAAACATCCCAAATTAAGCCGTACAGTGTCTAGCAACCATCATTACTCATTTGTTCAACACTGACAAAGGAACGCTGTACTAGTTTCAAGCTTATTAGCTATCGCCAGCAACGTATACCTTCCTGCCAGATGATTGAATGTATGAAAGTGTATACTTTCCTTATGCATATTAACGGCTCAGCAGCCTAATTTGCATATCGAGTGAGTTAATCGGCCAGGGTACCGAAAACGATAAACGGAAAAAATGAAACGAAATTTCATTTCTCACTCTTAGTACGGCTGTTACTTAAATATAAGTATGTATATGTACATACATATATGTATACAGACATACAGTAGTATGTATATATATATACATACATGCACACATATATATATATGTACGTATGGATTCACCGAACATTTATTATAATGCTCGGTGTTTGTAAACAAACATCCCGAATTAAGCTGTACAGTATCTAGTAACCATCGTTGCTCATTTGTTCAACACTGACAAAGGAACGCTGTACTAGTTTCAAGCTTATTAGCTATCATCAGCAACGTATACCTTCCTGCCAGATGATTGAACATCTGAAAGTAGTATGTATATATATATACAAACATTTATTATAATGCTCGGTGTATAATACGGCTTAATTCGGGATGTTTGTTTACAAACACACCGAGCATTATAATAAATGTTCGGTGAATCCATACGTACATATATATATGTGTGCATGTATGTATATATATATATACTACTGTACGTCTGTATACATATATGTATGTACGTATACATACTTATATTTAAGCAACAGTCGTACTAAGAGTGAGAAATGAAATTTCGTTTCATTTTTCCGTTATCGTTTTCGGTACCCCGGCCGATTAACTCATTCGATATGCAAATTAGGCTGCTCAGCCATTAATATGCATAAGGAAAGTATATACTTTCAGACGTTCAATCATCTGGCAGGAAGGTATACGTTGCTGACGATAGCTAATAAGCTTGAAACTAGTACAGCGTTCCTTTGTCAGTGTTGAACAAATGAGCAACGATGGTTGCTAGACACTGTACGGCTTAATGCGGGATGTTTGTTTACAAACACACCGAGCATTATAATAAATGTTCGGTGAATCCATACGTACATATATATATATGTGTGCATGTATGTATATATATATATACATACTACTGTACGTCTGTATACATATATGTATGTACGTATACATACTTATATTTAAGTAACAGTCATACTAAGAGTGAGAAATGTAATTTCGTTTCATTTTTTCCATTATCGTTTTCGGTACCCGGGCTGATTAACTCACTCGATATGCAAATTAGGCAGCTCAGCCGTTAATATGCATAAGGAAAGTATATACTTTCAGACGTCCAATCATCTGGCAGGAAGGTATACATTGCTGACGATAGCTAATAAGCTTGAAACTAGTACAGCGTTCCTTTGTCAGTGTTGAACAAATGAGCAACGATGGTTGCTAGACACTGTACGGCTTAATTTGGGATGTTTGTTTACAATCACACCGAGCATTATAATAAATGTTCGGTGAATCCATACGTACATATATATATGTGTGCATGTATATATATATATACATACTACTGTACGTCTGCATACATATATGCATGTACGTATACATACTTATATTTAAGTAACAGCCGTACTAAAAGTGAGAAATGAAATTTCGCTTCATTTTTTCCGTTTATATATATATACATATATATATATATATATGTCTGTGTCTGTGCATGTATGGATGTATGTTAAACTATGAAAGCGTTTATCTCATGAAGCCATCTATATATTATTTTTTTTAAATAAAAAGAATTTCTTCTATCGGATAAAACTTTTAAGACCAAGTCTGATAATGATTTTCGTATGAATTCCTCCAACTGAAAAGTAAATCTAATAAGACAATATATGCATCTTTCATATTAAAACTTTAGACTCCTACTGCAAATATCTGTATCTTGTCTTATGTGAATAAACTTCAAATTGGAAAAGCTATATTTTGAAGAAAAAAAAAAGATATATCTATATATATAATACTGCTTGAACTTTTCCTCATAAAGAGTTGTAAATTTCTAATTTGAAATTTAATCCGGTGTTCTACATTAGTTTCTTTTTGTTGCTTTGAAAAAGAAATGAATATCATGAGAAAGCCATAATTCATTTCATCTTCATGTATATAATGAAATGATTGTTGATATCCAGAACATATATTGTGGCAGATCTTTATTGAGATGCATTTTGAGCACTAGTAAAGTTGTATACACACATGTATGCATGCACAAATATACAAGACACACATATTAGACACACTCATTCTACAAACACCAACACATACACACACACCAGCACATGTACCCATGCACACACATATGTACGCAAGCACGCACATACTACACACACTCTCACATATATATTCATACAGACACACATATGTGCATGCATATACACATATATGCATGCATGCACATATATGCATGCACACCCAAACAGATACACATTCTCTTTTTCATTGACACACATCAGCCAATTCTTGATGGTCTGGTTATTTTCATCATCTGTTCAATATAGTAGCCATATTTTCCTTTAAAAACCTATTTCTATCTCTAAATTGACACTACAAATATTGCTGGCTTGTTTTATCAACATTTAGTCCCAAGACAGCCATGATTAAGTAGATGTTTATGATGATCATGGTCAAGTGGTCGTTTGGTGTTAAATTACCTCCACCCCAAATTTTTCCCTTATGGGACATATGCCATAACTTAGGAACTATGGTTTGAGTGGTTGGTGACTAGACTGGCTCCACCACCAGACCCTGGCCTGGTGAGGAGGGTAAATAGAACCCCAGCAGCACAAAAGCAAGAGTTGTTAAAAATGTACAGATGAACTCCTCCGAGTTAATGGCCATTCGCCCTAAATATGGATTAAATAGCTTCATCAACCCGCAATTGTCTAAGTGTTGTGAATTTGACTACACTCCTGAATACATAACAAAAACCAAAAGTGGTGGAGGTCACCCAGGGAGAAGTTCCTCCAACATGAAGGAGTCAGAAGACTCTAGATTGGATTGTATATGATAATCAAATGCATTGTAGTCTGATCATCCTGTCTTTTATTCAGACTTGGTGTATCCAAGAACAAAAACACCTCATTTTGTAAGTAAATAGGATGTAATTTGAGAGAAGTTTGACTGCCGTTTCTAGCAGGTTACCTGGCAATTTAGAGACTCCTGTATATATTCAAAGGCAGAAAGGTTATTCCTTAGAACTGATGAATAATTATTTCTAGTTTTAGTGCAAGGCCAGCAATTGGGGGGGGGGGTGCTAGGAAATATCAATAATATTCACCCCAGTACTTGATTGGTAGGAAGGCAAAGTTGACCTTGATGGAATTTGAACTTAGAAAGTAAAGTGCCAAAATAAATGCTGCTAAGCATTTGTCCAACTTTCTTAATTGTGATAGCATAATCCTGTTCAAGTAGATGACTTTGTAACAATAACATAGATTCAGACACACAGATACATACACAGATATACACACACACTCACATAACTAAAGAAAGACAGTAAACAAAATTCAAAGTTTCATTCATTTCTTATAGCATATAAAATGGCAATTTAGAATAGCTCCAAGCTAGATAACACTTAGCATATTTATTTCAAAAATAATCCCTAATATTGGCATATGTTCTAACACATTTCTGCATCTCAATTTTATTTGTAATGTTAGACAACCATCTTGCTGCATATTCATGCATACATTAACTACCATTATCAAACTACAGGCAAAAATAAGCAGTAAAAAGGTTTTAGTATAATTGATGGATAAAGGAAACAGACTAACAGAATCGGTAGAGTGACAGATGTAATATCTTGTGATATTTAATTACTATATTTTTTACACTCCATATTTAAATCAATATAATTTCCGTTTTGTCTTTCATCCTTTGAGGGTCAAACAATGCAAATACCAGTCAAATACTGGAGATTGATATAACTGAGTGTACCTCTTTTCTTTCAAAATCCATGGCTTAGTTATATAGAATGTTAGAAGTAAATATTTCAAATGGTTATCTGGTTGAATTGGCAGAAGCAGTAGCACATTGCCTTACTTTATATACAGATATGTTAAAAGACGCAACAATTTTTTACACTCGATAGAACATATGACTGTACATAAGGAAAATGCAGACCTCATGATCTGTCTGGGAAGTCAACAGCATCACTTCAGTACTGACTTGATCTATGTAGTCCAATCCAACCCTTCCTAACAGGGAAAGTGAACATATAATGATGATGATAGTGATGATTAGATGAGCTTTTAATCGTTTCACCCTTACCAAACAGAAAAAGGAGGGGTGTGGGGGTCATCTTAACCCTTTAGCATTTAAACCAGCTGTATCCAGCCAGAATTCTCTCATCTCTTTCTCTTTAAACTGGCCGTAACTGGCCACTTATACTGAAGTTAAGATATTGTTCACAAAATAAATATTATCCAAATCTCATAGATTTGATATTATGTGAGATATTATATGAGGTAAAGCCTTTACTGCAAAAATACAATAATATATATAGAGTAAAGGGTTAAACTTCTGGTATAACGTGATATCAAATACTGTGGTGTGTGCTAATTTATTGGCATGGCTGATGGTTGATTGTACAGTAGCCTTGGTGACTACAAACATGTCCGATAGACCCAGCTGTCTCATATACTGACGTATGTGGTGTTTTATTTTGTCTATACACAAGGGTCGGCTGAAAAGTTCATTAGCTGACCAAGATACTCTCATGGAATGACTAAATGAGGTTTATTTTTCAACATAATCCCTGGAAAGAAACAATGCAGTTATTAATAAGAAGAGTTACAATTACTGCATGGAAGATTTCAGGGCCTAGCATCACTCCTTCATAGTCAGCCTATGAACATTTCAGCCTACCCTATTAATTTGTGGCCTCATAGTTACGTTAGAAATTAATATATGTGATTATGGAGAACAAAATATATTACGTTGGTGATAGTTCTAAATGGTTTTAAAGTAAAGGAATATTTTTTACTTAAAATAAAGATGATGAATATGTATGATAATAATCATCATAATCATTATTTGCTAGCAAAGCAGACGTTAAATACTGATTAGGATGACAATGATGATGATGTCAATGATGATGTTTCATGTTTATGTATTCATGGACATATTTGTTTTCCCTTATTCCCTCCCTTCCCTAACTATCTTCAATATTTACAAATAAATAATTGTTTCTACTTTTGGCACATGGCCAGCAATTATCCCAGTGTATTACTGGTATTTTATTTTATCGACCCCATAAGGATGAGAGGCAAAGTTAATCCCGGCAGGTTTTGAACTCAGATTGTAAAGAGCCGTAACTCTATGTTGCAAAGCAGGGCATCACCCCTCTACTGATACTGCCAATCTACGAATAATGTTGTTTCCTAACATTGATTACTGATAGTTAATATCCTTGTTGTTGTTGTTGTTGTTACTTCTTGGTTTTGTTGGATGATATGTACTTAGACTTGACATGGAAAATATAAGGCAACCTTAATAGGATATCCAAAAGAGAACAAAGAATGATTAAAGAGAGATAAATTAGTTTCATTAAATGTAACTGAAGTTGAGAATGTTTATAGTAATAATAATGATGATTATAATCTACATATCTAAAACAGAGAATGTTTGTCTGTCTTTCTGTCTGAGTCCCTAAAACTCGAGAACCACCCAACTGATTTTTTCAAACTTTACACATATAATACTTATGGTCGTGTTAGTGTTTTGAGCAAAATATATTTCAAATTTTCAATGCCCTAGGTTCTGGTTAGCGATCTCTCTCTATCTTTCTTAGTCTGTCTTTTTAGATAGAAACATAGATATAACATTGTGCCCTTATAATATCTGTCTGTATGTCTGGTTGTCTGCATTACGACATTGACTTCACTATCTGTGTGTGTGTAATATATGTATATATAGTGTGTATGTATATATGTATATATAGTGTGTAACATTTTTCAAAATATTTACTTCTGCGTTCACAGGTTGATTTTTTTTAGTTTCAGAAGGGTGAAAGCAGCGATTCTTCGCTTAAACTTTAATCTGTTATTTTAATATATATATAATTATATATTCGTGTACAGATATTTTTACATAAACATATGGAGGCACATGGTTTAGTGGTTAGAGCATTGGGCTTGCAATCGAAAGGTTGTGAGTTCAATTCTCAGACCTGGTGATGTGTTGTTTCAATATTGAATATAGAAACAATGAGATGTGGAATGAGAGATATTGTAAGAGATATATAGAAACAATGAGATGTGGAATGAGATATTGTAATAGATATATAGAAACAATGAGATGTGGAATGAGATATTGTAACAGATATATAGAAACAATGAGATGTGGAATGAGAGATATTGTAATAGATATATAGAAACAATGAGATGTGGAATGAGAGATATTGTAACAGATATATAGAAACAACTAGCAGTAAAGCCCGGCGTTGCTCGGGGTCGCTCAGTAGCTGTGTTAAAGTTACAATGTTAAGTTTCTTTTTTGGCTTAAAAACTGTAGTGTCTACTGTGCAGACTTGCATGTGGTGTTTTTGATTAATATTCCCTCAACCAACAATATGCCTTATGAAGTTAAGAAAACATAACGATAACCCGAATGTTATAACAAAAGAGGATGCTGGGGATAAAAACTGCACTGGTTATTTATTAACAAAGATCGAAAATGTAAACACTGCAACGCAGAGAAAAACATTAGCGTAACCAAATTATCAGTTATGTCTGTCTGCACGCCTATATCACCTCTCTGCACGACTGTCTGTCTGCACGCCTATATCACCTCTCTGCACGACTGTCTGTCTGCACGCCTATATCACCTCTCTGCACGACTGTCTGTCTGCACGCCTATATCACCTCTCTGCACGACTGTCTGTCTGCACGACTGTCTGTCTGCACGCCTAACGACGAAATATTTGCTTGTTTTACGTAGTCTTTAAATAGACTTGTTTTCAAGTAAAAATATTGTTTTAAAATGCTTTTAAATGGAAATGAAGCAAAACGGAAGCTTAGTGTTCGAACTGATGAATTTTGCAGGTCAATATTTTGCTGGCTCGACAACTGTTCGTGTATTGTGTTAATGTCATTTCAAACGCTGAGAAAGCTAGCGTAATTTTTTACGTAAGACGCTCAATGTAAACAGAACAAAGGGAAATAACTGATAACTTACGCTCAAAAATCGATACATTATATTCGATTTCGTCACATAGGGTGGGTCAATTTGAAATATTTTTTTTCCGATGTCTTCGCTAGGGCTCAATGTACAAGTATAGCAATTTCGGTGCAATTCCGTGAGAGATTCTAAGAGGAGATGTGTGCCAAAAATCGATAGACAGACAGACAACCACAGTTTTATATATATAGATGAGATGTGGAATGAGATATTGTAATAGATATATAGAAACAATGGGATGTGGAATGAGAGATATTGTAGCAGATATATTGAAACAATGAGATGTGGAATGAGAGATATTGTAGCAGATATATTGAAACAATGAGATGTGGAATGAGATATATTGTAACAGATATATAGAAACAATGAGATGTGGAATGAGAGATATTGTAGCAGATATATAGAAACAATGAGATGTGGAATGAGAGATATTGTAACAGATATATAGAAACAATGCGATGTGGAATGAGAGATATTGTAATAGATATATAGAAACAATGAGATGTGGAATGAGATATTGTAATAGATATATAGAAACAATGAGATGTGGAATGAGAGATATTGTAACAGATATATAGAAACAATGAGATGTGGAATGAGAGATATTGTAACAGATATATAGAAACAATGAGATGTGGAATGAGAGATATTGTAATAGATATATAGAAACAATGAGATGTGGAATGAGATATTGTAATAGATATATAGAAACAATGAGATGTGGAATGAGATATTGTAATAGATATATAGAAACAATGAAAAAAACGTTAATGACCATTATTGGGTGAAGTTAAAGAAATTAGGATGAGAATTGTTATAATGAAATTAAAAAAACAAGAAAAACATCAGGAAGATAAATCTTCTTTTGTTTTTGTGGAAAAATATATTTTCGGACAAAAATATTTCATGAAATAAAGATTGTAAAAAGAAAAACTGTTGTTTAGATACGAGTCAGCTCTTATCTAAATAAATATAAGTAATTTCCTTAATTTATTAGAAAATACTTTAAAAATCTGACAGCTAAGCCAGAATATAACTAGTTATATATATTGTTATTTTATATATATATATATATATATATATATATATATATATATATATATATATATATATATATATATATATGTGTGTGTGTGTGTGTGTGCGTGTGTATTTATATATCTGTATATATATATATATATAATAAAAGTATCTGTTCCTGCATGTAACTACAGTGAAGTTTTTGAAATTTATTTTAAAATCTTTTCTTTATTTGCTTTTCCTTAATTTTATATATATATATATATATATATATATATATATATATATATATATATATATATAACGAAGGAAATGTGGTAAGGAACCAGGTGAACCATAACGCACCAAAGTACTCAATACTTAGGGTAGTAGAGTGGGTAATATGAACCAGTAAGACCCCGACGGCTGAGCTCAAGCCGTTTCGACGGCTAATTCTGGACTAAATGAATATTTATCCTGGTATTTAAATAGCCGAGCTTCTCAAGGGGTAATTCCATATATGGTCAAAGTGATTGTCAAAAGTTAGTAGTAATTCTGTGATGGCAAATTAGTAGGGGAGATGGTGGCTAAAGCTGCCAGTAGGAGAAAAAGGGGGAGGGGGTGGAGTAGACCCAATCATGCGTTGGTAGTGCCGGCTACAGCTGGGCATGATGTCAAAGAAGATACTGGGGAGGGGGAGGGGGAGGAAGTCGAAACGGTAGGTAGAACAATGAGGGGTAAAAATATATCTATGAAAGAAAAAATACTGAGAGTGATGAAAAGCGAATAAGTGTAAAGAAAAAAGAATATATAAGCAAGTTCTACGACCTAAGTCTCTAGCTATTGTTAGGCTAGATGAATAAATAAAGAAAGAAAGAAGGAAATAAAGAAAGAAATAAAGAAATAACGAAAAGTAAATAAACTAGGTGGGACGGAATAGGAAAGGACCCTTTTGAGAGGTATAAGTACGTAAATCATACGGTGACGGGTCAACAAATGGTGTCAAAATACTAAAGAAACTACCACGAAATAAATAATAAAGGTTTCTAGTTTGTAGGAAAGAAAATAGGGTACCGGTCCCATCTGGGAAATGGCCATGCTCAGTGTGTAGGAAAGGACTAGGTAGAAACTCCATTTTATGTCCCAAATGCAAAGTATGGGTACATAAAAGATGTAGTGGGATCACAGGTAAACTATCTAAGAATATAGATTTTATATGTGGCCGGTGCTCTGGTGCAATAAGTAGCAGCAAGTGCCCAGGGAATACTAACTCGTTCCATTGCACAGGTGGTTCTATAGAAATAGTGGACAGCTTCCGTTACCTGGGTGATAAAATCAGCAGTGGGGTAGGGTGCTCTGAAAGTACAGTAGCTAGCGTCAGAACGGGATGGAAAAAGTTCAGAGAGCTTATACCACTATTGGCCGCTAAAGGGTTCTCTCTAAAAATGAAGCGCAGGCTGTATGATGCCTGCATACGAACAGCAATGTTACATGGCAGTGAGACCTGGGCATTGTGTGCAGAGGATATACGCAGACTGGAGAGAAACAAAGCTTGCATGCTCCGCTGGATGTGTAATAGTAACATACGTGAACGGCAAAGCATAAACATACTAAGGGAGAAATTAGAAATAAGAGGGATCAGATGTTGTTTACTCGAGAGAAGACTATGTTGGTATGGTCATGTGATGCGCATGAAAGACGACAGCTGTATAAAAAAGTGCAGGGCAATAAAAATAGACGGTAGCCACGGAGTAGGCAGACCCAGAAAAACCTGGGACGACTTGATAAATTCCGACCTCACACACTTACACCTCTCCAAGGCAATGTCACTGGACCGAGAGCTTTGGCGCTACACAGTAATAGAGAAGACCCGCCTTACCTAAGTACAAAGTGACACCTACTACAGTCAGTAGTCACCTCTAACAAAATACACCCTGCCCCACTACCCCCACCCCATCCACACCACCCCTTTCAATGTAAAGTTATGTTGGTGTCACAACATCCAGCCCGAAACAAATGGGATCGTGTAGGTGTCACGACCAAAAAACACACAGTCCACGCTGTAATGTGGCTGTGTAGGCAACACGGTAAAAACCTCCCAGTTCCACACTGTAAATGTGGTTGGTGTTAGGAAGGGCATCCAGCCGTAGAAAACCCGCCAGACAGTCCTATGCGAGCAAGACAACCACTCTTGCCTCAAGTGGGAAAAACCCCGTCCAAACCCATGCAAGCGTGGAATATGGACGTTAAACGATGATGATGATGATGATGATGATATATATATTAGAAAGTGAGGTTTTTTACAAAATGAAAAATACACAAGTGAAAGTATAAGGAAAAAAGATGAAATCGAAAATGCAACTGGAGTTTCTTTTTTTAAATATATTTATTTGGTTCCTTTACCGGCTTCGCAGTTCTTGTGCTTTTCAACAGTAGAATTGAGATGGAGGGTTTGTGGTTTTTCTCACGTCTGGTTGGTTTTTGAATGTTACTTCTGTTTTATATGTAAAAAAGTGGCTCGAAATGCTAGGCTTTTAGAGATGTAATTTGGTTGGTTGATGACTGTCATGTGAATAAGTATAATAAATTTTGTGCCAGTTCGCGTTACAAAGTTCTTATATATGCCTTCAAAAAAAGGGGGTCTCAGATTGTTATTTCATATATGAGTGAAGTTTGGTTGGTTGATGCAGCCACGTGAATATATATATATATATATAGGTAACAGTTAGCATGACTATATATGTTTCAAAAAATATTTATTCTAAGACACTAAGAAATAATGATATTAATGAAAAATAAATTCAATAAAATAAGGAGAATATGAAGGAATCTCTGAAGTCATTCAACCTACTATAAAGAGTGGGGGGTACTAGAAGTTTCTGAGCCTAATACATCATCCTCATCACCATCATTTTACATCCATTTCTCGACCCTTGCATCTCTCCACTGCATGTGTTCCTTTGCCATCACCTCTGTGAGTCTCAGTGATTTGAAATCAGCTCTCACCAACTCTGCTCAGGTCTTTCTTGGTCTACCTCTAATGCAGCTTCCCTCCACTGGGATTTTGTGGCACTTCTTCACCTAGTGATCATCATCCTTGCACATTTTCAGCTATTTCCTAATTTCATTTTCCAAGCCCCATCATACAAACAAGGGCTGTTGAAAAATATTTGGAAATTGGTTAGCTGAGAATGTTTCAGAGACCCTTCATAGATATAGTAACTATCATCTTTTAAAAAAAAAGAACCCAATAGCTCATTGTCATAAAATAATTTTGCGTCATTTCATTCTTATGCCAACAGAATGAGATCTCAACATAATCTAATTTCCACTTTCCATACTTGCAGGGGTTTGATAAGCAATTATGGACAAGTTAGTTCTAATTCAGAATTATAACCCTCCTATGTGGGCCAAAGGTCTACATATCTTGCTTGTAAATTACTTTTTTTGGCATGGTTTTGAAGGCTGGATGCACCTCCTAACACCAACCACTTAACCATATGTATTTTATGTGTATTTTAACATCAACACTAGAACTCTGAATTATTATTATTTTCTTTTATTTAAACTAGGCCTACTATTATTCCCTCTATCTAGTATTACTAATAGTGCCCTCTATCATCACCTTTAGTACCCTCTACTACGACTTTTAGTGCTTTAACCCTTTAACATTTACATTACTCTATATATACTATTGTATCTTTGCAGTAAAGGTTTTATCTTACACAATTATCTCACATGATATCAAATCTATGAGATTTTGCTATTATTTATTTTGAGAACAATACCTTAACATCAGTTTGAGTGGCCAGTTACAGCTGGTCTGAACAGAAGAGGTGAGAGAATTCTGGCCGGATATAGCCGGTTTAAATACTAAAGGGTTAATATATTACTACCCCTAGTGTCCTCAATTTAGTATTACTACTAATACCCTCTACTGCCCTCAATTTATTACTACCTCTAGTGTCCACAATTATTACCTCTACTCCCTCAGTTACTACCTCCAGTGCCCTCAAATGTAATAATTGATTGGTACAAAATGCAGAAAACAACTTTAATAACAATTGATCACTATAGATAATAGCTGAGAAAATCAGGCAAAAAGCCCCTAGAGATGGAAAAAAAAGGGACCAGATCTGCCTCCAGGAAGTGAACCCTGTATCTCTCAAATATGGTAAGAGGATTCTGGTTTAGTGAGCTGGTCCCAGGGTTACTTACTCCAGTATGTACCACCGGATCCCAACTACTAAATTTAATAGAAATATGAGATAGGAGAATTTTCATACAATTTCATACCGTGTGAGAATTATCTCTCACTACAAGAAATAATGACTGAAAGCATAATAAGTTTCTCAAAACGAGTATCAAAGATAACTTGCATTTATTGTAGTCCATGTAACAAACGTGGTAAACAAATATCCTTGTGGCATAACGTGGTATAATCCTGAACCATAAGATGTGGTTGGAGAAAGGTTAGCATGCTTGCGCTCGATGTGATCAGTTTGAGAAAAAGCCACCAGAAAGAGAGTGAGTGAGCAAGAGAGGTCGAGTGACGTCAGAACACTCCCTTATATACTGGCCATGGGGAAGTAACTCCAATTAGTTTTTTCTCCCCGGGCAAGGTGGAGCTAGTCGCTACAAGGCTCCCCTCCAGACGATAGTCAATAATAATCATACAGTCATTGTAGCGAGGAGCCGTGGAATAAGGAGCAAGCAAAACAAAAGGTACATAAATTACAATGGTTTGCAACAGAAACAAAGTATGAAATAAGTATGCAGAAAAATGTAACTGGAACAATACAATTCAAAACAGTACAAAGGTGCTCAAAATAAGTTCAAAATGTTTCAAAGTCAAATAGTTAATGCCACTAGGGATTAGATGTATATTGTTTTTGAGAGTTTACGTGGCCATATTACTGTCTGGCCACTTCTTGTGACATATGGTGGTGTGGTATGTGGTGTTTGCGGTGGAGGTGAAGGTGTTTGTGTGGGAGTGTATGTGCGAGGTATGTCAGGCAATGACGTGAGACTTTCAGAGAAAGCCTTCTTTGCTCTGTCAACGGATATAATCTCTTTTCGACCATTGACAGCCACTGTAAACTGTTTTGGTGTATGCAGAAGCACACGAAAAGGTCCTTTATAGGGTGACGTAAGTGGACACTTGACGGAATCATTCCGTATAAAAATATGTGTCCACGTAGAGATGTCCGATGGGACAGCAGAAGAAATAGACTGGTCACGAGGGTTCATTGGTGGAAGATCCGAGAAATACGAACGAATTCTGGTGACATATGATGCTGGGTCAAGATACGATGAATCCACTGGTGCTTACATTTGACCAGGAAGAGTCAATGTGGTACCATAAAGAAGTTCAGCAGAAGAGAAACCTAAATCTGTCTTAATGGCAGAACGACAACCAAGAAGCACGATTGGCAAACATTCGGTCCATCGTTGCGAATCAGGAGTAGCACGAAGTGCAGCTTTCAATTGTCTATGAAACCTCTCGACCATTTCATTGGAGGCTGGGTGATAGCTGGTCGTATGAATGTGATGAGCACCCAAGAGTCGTGATATTTCACGAAATAAGGAAGCTTCAAATTGGCGTCCACGATCCGTAGTTATTTTAGTAGGAACACCAAAGGGAGCAATCCAATTGGAAATGAAAGCTCGGGCAACGGACTCTGCTGTTATGTTTACTAGGGGTATGGCTTCAGGCCAATGAGAGAAACGATCGATACAAGCCAATATGTATGTGAACCCATGACTAACGGGCCAAGGACCAACAATATCCATGTGAATATGACAGAAACGTGCGTCTGGCGGGCTGAATTTCCCAAGAGGAGCGCGGACATGCCGATAAATCTTATAGCGCTGACACTTCAAACAAGAACGTGCCCAACTGGTGATTAAACGATGCATATTAGGCCAGAAGAATCTAGCCGTAATAAGCTTCACCGTGGCAGCTATGCCAGGATGCGACAAGGAATGAAGTGC
The DNA here is from genome assembly GCA_964016885.1 of Eledone cirrhosa. Lineage (NCBI taxonomy): Eukaryota > Metazoa > Mollusca > Cephalopoda > Octopoda > Eledonidae > Eledone > Eledone cirrhosa. Next base: position 30,816,785 of record OZ024747.1, on the reverse strand, counting down.
ATCAAAAACGGTACACTGATGACAATCTGGAACAAGCGGTCTGGATGATCCAGTAGAAATATCGCAAAGAATTTTTCCTTCAGCAGATGGAAGAGGTAAATAATCAAACTTACAGCAGGAAAGTTGGGTAGAAGAAATGTCCAACGAATCCAAAATAGGTTGGTCAGTTGCTATGGCAACCAAATCGATATGTGTAGGAGACGCAAGAGAACACACAGAAAGTGCGTCGGCAGGTATGTTGGCAGTTCAAGCTATATGACGAATGTCACTGGTATACTGGGAGATGAGATCCAGATACCTGCCTATACACTCTCGGAGAGTACCTGTTGGATTTGGTTTGAAGAGCGAATGTGAGTGGTTTATGGTCTGTGAATACCATGAATTCCCGACCTTCAAGAAGATGGTGGAAATGTCTCACAGCAAGATAAATCGCTAGAAGCTCTCTGACAAAAGTACTGTAATGTTGCTCTGCTGGTTTTAGTTGGCGTGAGAAAAACGCCAGTTGCATCAACAGTTAAAGAAAGTCTCGCGTTTGCAACAGGATGGGCGAGGAAGGAAACTTCAGCTATCTCAGATTTGATGGATTCAAAAGATTGCAAAGCATCAGCAGAAAGTGAAATAGGAGCATCTTTCTTTTTCGCAGCTTTTAAAAACTGTGTCAAGGGGAACAACTTGTCCGCACAATTAGGAATGAAATGACGATAAAAGTTAATTAATCCCAAGAAATTATGTAATTGTTTCAAGGAGGTGGGTGGTGCGATATGCTGAATCGCTTCTACCTTAGAAGGTCGAATGCCTACTGAATCTATAAGATGTCCAAGGAATTCCAGTGAAGCTGTACCAAACACACATTTAGCTGGGTTGATTCTGACCTGGTACGATTGAAGACGTTGAAATAACTGAGATAGATGTTGCTGATGATGTTCAACTGTGTCACTGGCCATCAGGAGATCATCCATGTAAGCAAACACAAAATCCAATCCACGTGTGACTTCATCGATAAAACGTTAGAACGTACTAGAAGCATTCCGCAAACCAAAAGACATAGACAGAAATTCAAACGAACCAAAAGGGGTGGTCACAGCTGTTTTTGGTATGTCTTCTGGATGCATGGGTATTTGATGGTAAGTGCGTACCAGATCTATTTTAGAAAATATTTTGCATCCATGCAGAACGGATGAAAAATCATGTAAATTTGGTAAAGGATAATGATCAGGTGTAGTGATAGCATTAAGTCGTCTATAATCACCCACAGGTCTAAAATCCGCCTCACCCTTACGAGCCAAATGAAGTGGAGATGCCCACGGGCTGGTTGATGGTCGTATAAGACCAAGCTGAAGCATGTGTTCGAACTCATCCCTGGCTTTCTTTAGCCTGTCCGGAGCCAACCTACGTGGACGAGAGAAAACAGGCGGAGCAGTTGTTGTAATAAATTGTCGAGTTGAGTTGACTACCTGATTCGGTTTAAATGAAATGTCAGTTAACTCGGAAAATGAGGCAAGAAGTGAATGAAACTGGTTTCCAGAGGCAGCTATAAAACACGCGGGACTTATGACAGTAGCAGGGGTCACCACTTTTAGTGAGTTGGTCCCAGGGTTACTTACTCCAGTATGTACCACCGGAACCCAACTACTAAATTTAATAGAAATATGAGATAGGAAAATTTTCATACAATTTCATACCATGTGAGAATTATCTCTCACTACAAGAAGTAATGACTGAAGCATAATAAGTTTCTCAAAACGAGTATCCATGTAACAAACGTGGTAAACAAATATCCTCGTGGCATAACGTGGTATAATTCTGAACCATAAGATGTGGTTGGAGAAAGGTTAGCATGCTTGTGCTCGATGTGATCAGTTTGAGAAAAGCCGCCAAAAGAGAGTGAGTGACTAAGAGAGGTCGAATGACGTCAGAATTCTCCCTTATATACTAGCCACGGGGAAGTAACTCCAATTAGTTTTTTTCTCCCCGGGCAAGGTGGTGCTAGTCGCTACACTGGCTATGTTTTTTCCTCTGTAAAGGTGTTTTGCCTGATTTTCTTAGCTGTTGCATATAACGATCAGCTGCTATTTACTGTTTGGAATTCTCACATTTTCAAATATAATTCAAAATCATTTTAAAGTTTTGTAAACATATCAAACCTGAACAAGTATTGGGAATCAGACTAATGCCTTAATAAGTTAGACTGCTTAAGTATATATTACTGAATATATTGATTGATTTATAATTAAGATACAAGCTTACTTGATTGGTATTTTATTAATGCCAGTAGGATGAAAAGTAAAGTTAACCAAGGCAAAATTTGAATTCAGAATGTAAAGAGTCTGAACAAATACCACAATGGCATTTGATCTGACACTCAACAAATTCTGCCAATCTGCCACCTTCTGAATATATTAAAGGTTAATGTAGTTCTCCTTCAAATGATAGTCAAGAGTGTGATGTTTTTCTCCTTTCAAAATGGTTTTCCATATAAATAAGCTAATTTCTACTTTCAAGAATCGAATCATAGACCATTTCTTTCTCCAATGTTGAGTTGTTTTATATATATATATACATTTTGTTCAGAGCCAACATCATGGCTACTATTCTAAAAGTGTATGCCCTGATGCATTACTTATCAGGCAGATATATAATCATCAAACTTAACATGCTCTTTATATAACATATTGATATATCCAGAAGCTCGTTTTACTACATGATACTTTGTATTGTTTGGTTTGTCTATTATGCATTGAGTCTTTACAGACAGCATTATCCAGACATTGATATTCAAGCCTAAAATAAAAGTCTGCTCATTAAATTCTACCTGTGTACTCTAACAGACTAACAACCAGCCAATTCATTTGTTATCTCACAGCATAAACATTTTATAGAAACATTGATTACATATATTCATTCTGTGTTAAGATTATAAATTAAACATTAGGTGGTGAACTGACACAGCTAGAGTGGGAGTTAGAATATCTCGCCATATTCATTCCTGCTCTCTGTGCTCCAACTTCAAATACTGTAGAAGTCAACTTTGCCTTTCAGAGTTAATAAATAAAGTACCAGTAACATGCTGGGATCAATTCTTCTTGCTCTCTAGCTTTTTTCCTCTCTCCCCTTCTCTGTCCCTCTCTCACCTTTTTCTCTCTCCTCTGTTCTTCCCCTCTCTCTCTTTCTCTATCACTCTCTCCTCTCCCTGTCCCTCCTCATCTCTCTCTCTCTCTCACACACACACACACACAAGTTAGCTGTGTTTAGATCTGAATATGGATGGGTTTCACCATGTCTAAAATTGTCCACAGTATACCACAAAGGGGCTTTTTCCAACTTCACTAGGAGTTCAGGGTTTCATGGAATGGAAATGAAAAATTATTAAGATTATAATATTTAACATATTATGAAAGACACTGCCTGCAATTTTCATATAATTTTGAAAATAATTTGGAGGGCTTTGATAATATACCTAATTTTCACATTATTGAATTGGTGTGTAGGACATAACTTAAAGTTTCTTAATATCCTGTAATGCATGAAACCATAATATCAAGACATTCTTGAAAAGTACAAAATATCTCTAATGTTTGAATCACATTAAAGATTATAGTTTTTACATAAGTTTACTGTAAATTTCCACAATGATCTGCCCACTAATAAAGAAGCTGTAAATATTTAAATTAACAAACTAGTTTTTTAATATTTTCTGCTAAACCATTACACGATGTTAAAATTTAAAACTAACAGCTTTGTCTTATATAACTAGGTGTAGTTACAGATGATTTGTTATGAAAAGAGTTCAACTCATTTTTAGAGGTGAAATATATATATTTTTAATATTTATAAATATCTAAAAATTTGAAAATGTGGAAACCTCAAATGCAGAAAATAACTTTAACATCACTATAAATAATAGCTTAGAAAATTGGGTAAAATAACACTGTAGATGTAAAAATGTGGCTGCTACAGAGAAATGAACTCTGTATCTTTTGAATACTCTGTCTCTACTGGAGAATTCTAAATGATTTTCTAGGTTATTATTTATAGCGATCAACTGATGTCACAGTCATTTTCTGCATTTGGGATTGCCACATTTTCAAATTTCAAATCCCCCAGTGCTTTGATAATTCATAAAATTTATTTTTTAAAATAGTTCAGCTCCAAATGTGAAGTTAATAATCCCAAAAATCATACTCTCAATAGCAACAACAACCCATCCCAGATGTTTAGACATTTAATAAGCATTATTACTGTTTACAAATCTATTGGTTACCAGATTTAACATTGTCAAGTGTATAATTGCAATTTATATATAGGATCTGTCTGTATGACATCTGCTATATAATACATACAATGGTTACTCTATTTTCTATTATTAATGTTGTACACACTTGAAATAATACACTATGTTAGTGTCACAGTACCTAAAAATAAATTACACAAATGAAATTTTTATATAGCAATATAGAACCTAAATGAATAAATTAAGAAATAAATATAGTTAAATGGAAAATACTTGTTAAAAATTGATATGCATTAAATGCATTCGTAAATGGATGAAATGATATTGCAATTAATTTTCCATATCACTAATTTATATTTATATTATATCTTTTATTTTCAGTTCTATTTTTAATGTTTTCTCTTATTACAAAATAAATAAATAAATAACACTTGTTATAAAATTAGGGCTTGGTTTTTTTAAATAATTTTGAAAAGCAATATTTATCATAATGGAGGTTGGTGCAACATACACACATTATATATTCAGAAAAATTGTTCATGAACAAGAGAGGCATTCATGAACTGTGGTTCAAATGTTTATATTAGATGACCGACTAAATATGCACGTGTGGTTTTTCTCATTTTCCCCGTTCCTTCCTCCTATCAATCGTTACTTTCCATTTACTTTCTATTTCTAACTCTATCTTTTGATGAAAGACTAGTGTCTGTAGCGTTATATATATATATTTCTTCCATGTACTGTGCCTTTTGTTTTGTTATTTTTGTTTACCTTTTACATATATGTATATATATATATATATATATATATATATATCGTGTAGGTGTCACAACAAAAAGCACCCAGTCTATGCTGTAAAGTGGTTGTGTAGGAGACATGGTAAAAAGGCTCCCAGTCCACACTGTAAATGTGGTTGGTGTTAGGAAGGGCATCCAGCCGTAGAAAACTTGCCAGATACAGTCCTATATGAGCAAGATACAGTCACCCAATCAATCTTCCCTCAAGTAGGACAATTCCCATCTAACCCATGCTAGCGTGGAAGATAGACATTAAACAGTGATGATGATAATGATATGTATATATATATATGTAAAAGGTAAACAGAAATAACGTTACAAATGGTACAGTATATGGAAGGAATATATTAGTTTATATTTTGTCAAGCTCTTTCGTCACATATACTGTGACCTCCTCAATGACTATTTGTTCTTCTCTGTCAAAATCGAGATGCAAAGAGAAAGAATGTGTGGGAAAAGAGCTATAACCAATAACTAATAATAATTGTTTCTATTTTTGGCACAAGGCCAGCAAAATACCCAGTACATTACTGGTACTTTATTTATCGACCCCGTAAGGATGAAAGGCAAAGTTTACCTTGGTGGGATTTGAACTCAGATCATAAAGAGACGTATCTCTATGCTTCAAAGCATGGTGTCCGACTCTCTACCGATACTGCCAATCCATAAATAATAATAAAGCTGAAGTGAAAGTTAAATAGTGTGTCTGTTTCTGTTACCAAAATTGGCAAAATGACCATCTCCAAATATAGCAATATCTGTTTCTACTCATAATTTCATATCAAGAATCTTGCAAAACAAATACATAAACATATATATATATGTGAGTGTGTGTGTGTGTGTGTGTAGATTTCCTAGTTATGTTGGTGGGTAAACACAGTTAAAAAATGTATTAAATATGTTGGTAGAGTATAGGCATCTTTATAATATACTAGACCACCGGTGACCCATTGGGTCTCGTTCACTTAAAAATAAATTTTAAATAATTAAAATATACACAGACATGTATATAATGTAAAATGAAATTGGAAGGTCATTCTCACTTAAGAATATTTTTTTAATATGCCAAAACATATTTTTTTAATCGTATTCACTTGAAAATAATTTTTTTTTAAATTAAAATATTGTTTGTGCTAAGAAAGCTCATATATAAATACTTACTGTACGAACAACTGGTATTTTCGAAATCACATTCACTTAAAAATATTTCTAAATAATTAAAATATTCTGTTTAACAAAAGCAAAAATATAAACATTTACTGTAAAAACAACTCGTATATTTCAGTCATATTCACTTGAAAATGTTTTTTTTTTAATAATTAAAATATCATCTGTTTAAAGAAAGCTGAAATATAGATACTTAAAGTACAAATAACTTGTATTTTTGAAATCATATTCACTGACAAATCACTGAAAAAAACTTTTTAATGTATTTTTTAAATCCTATTCACTTAAAAATGTTTTTTGAATAATGAAAATATTGTCTATGTCCGATTTACGCTAAACTTGTTTTATTCCGTTTGTATTCCCATTTCAGGGTTATTTTCCTTTCGGAGTATTTTCCCATTATGCACCGTTTTGACTATTTATGAAGGTTTGCAGGGTTCTGTTACTTTCAGAGTATTTTTCCATCATTCACCGTTTTGGGTATTTATGAAGGTACCCAGAAAAACTCCATATCTTGGGAATGCGTGCTTCGATTTATGTGAAACTTGTTTTATTCCATTTGTATTCCCATTTCAGGGTCAACTTCCTTTCAAAGTATTTTCCCATTATGTGCTCTTTGGGATGTATTACATTACAGACAAGCAAGCAAGCAATCAGAGAGTTTTAGTAATATATAGATATAGAAATGACTTCTACAGGACTAGAACTGTTTCAGTCATATGAGATCATGATAGTTTCATATGACTGAATAGTTTAATAGTTCTAGTCCTGTCGAAGTCATTTTTTTAATAAATATAATAAAGATATATATATATATGTATATGTATATATATATGTATATATATATAATATACTAGATGAAGTACTGGGCTTCGTCCAGGTGAACGATTGATAAATGATGACAGGTAGAAGAGAAAATGATTGTATTGGATGCATTGTCTGGTTTTCAGTATGAGGTGAGACTGTGGTGGGTGTGGGATAAAAAAAGGTAAAACAACTTCCAGATACACAGGATTCTTTATTTAACGATTCATGCATAGTATATAAAGATTTCTAGATGTTCCCACTCATGAACAACCAACATATAACTGTCCATGGGTAAAAACTCTCAGATTCAATCCTACAACTTTGAGACTGACCCTGAGCTTTATTTATGGTCATAGCAAAACTGGCTATAACAGGGAACTGAAGTCTTGATAATTTGAATAGCAGCTCGGTAGAGGAAGGGATAAGTGGAATCTTTGGAATAAATGCATTTTTGCCTTGATGATTGCCTCCAAGAATAGTGACCTCTAGATGTTTCATCATCTACCTCATTGGTAAGCACATGCTGTTGCATAGATGTGGTGGGTCCAGGTTTCTCAAAAGGATGATGGGAGTTCCAATCTTTAGCATTAATTTGTGCGGAGGAAGTCCAGGAAGTTCCAGACTATTAAGGAACTCTGCAGAATAATTAACAACATCATCATCCTTTTCAATCTTGTCAATGGAGACATATGTATGAACCTCTCCTGGGAGTGTATCCAGTAGGCATTGGTTGATCTGATTTACCATATTATTTTTTGGTGCTAAATTTTTTAGTCAAACAGCCATGATTGATTGATATAATTTGAGGCAACACTTGGAAATACTTGATCAATTAATTCATTTGTTGTATTACAGACATTTCCAAATGGAAGGTTGACTTCTCCATTTTCATCTTGTTACAGATTTCCATCACCCAGTGTAATTAACTGTTTTGCAAAAGTATCAATTTCTGCATCATTGTAAAACTGCACTCTCATGTTTGTTCTCAAGGGTAATCACTGGACTTGTTGCCATATAGTTCAGACTTTGAGGCAAGTGTTTACAATATCAGCTCTCGTGCCTTTAGGAACGATGGGGAGAATCTATCTGAAGTGACCAGCAACCACCATCGTTACTCCTCCCATGACTTCATTACATCCTCTAATGTCTCTTAAAGAATGGTCCAGAGTCTCAAATAACTTCCAGTGTGCCATTGTGGCCTCATCCCATATGATCACAGAGCATTTCTCTAAAAGCTTTGCTTTTGATGCGTTCTTTTTGATATTGCATGAAAGAGACTCTTCTCTTGTGACATTCAATGGCAACTTGAACGTTGAGGGTGATGTTTTGCCTCCATCAAGTAAGGTAGCAGCAATACCACTTGATGCAGCAGCCAAAGCAATTTGCTTTCACTGCCTTCCTTTTGCCAACATGAGATTTATTATGGAGGTTTTACCAGTTCCCCCTGGAGCATCCAGAAAGTAAAGGCCTCCATCATTCTGTCATTCTGGACGATTCTTTCATAAGCAATTCTTTGATCTTCAATCAGCTTTTCTTCCTTTTATTTGACAAATTGTGTAAGCTTGTTGATGTCATAATTCATCTCCTTTAATATATCATGTGCAATAGAGTATGCACTGTGTCCTCAGGTTCTGGTAAACCACAATCCCTAAGGGACAAGCCAATTCCACTCAGGTGGTTGTTAATTTCTGAAAGTTGAGAAAAATCTACATTAATGCCAATGTTTTGAAGTTTTATCCCGTGCAATACATCTTCTGACAAGTCTTTCTCGTAGCTTTCCCAGATACTCAAGGGATCTGAAACATTGCACCTAGTACGCATTACAGCGAAGAGCTGTTGAAGCTTTTTAGGCATTTGTGTGGCAGCTGCCTCTTCCAATGTCTTTTTCCAATATTCCCCATCTTCAAGTAGGCCAAGTAACTTACATGCTTCGGCATACCTTGCACAGGGAGTTCTATGTACAATTTTGATATTTTCAAATGATGTTGGCCCTGTAACAGTGTGAAGGAGTAACCTCAAATGGAAACATTCCCTATGTCTAGGTTGGATCGTGTAAACTCTTCCTATTGCACCACTTGCTTTGATGTCTTGATAGCCATCCACATGATTGCCTATCTTTCGTCTGCTCCATTTATTTTTATCCCATAGTGTATAATGTGGGAACCTCGTGATAAAGCTTAGAAAAATCAGTGAGCGTTGTATCTGGAAGAGACGCAGCAATCAATTGTGCATTTTCTTCCTTGTAATATACTCTCTGACCATTTTCCAAATTGACTGCAAGGTTCACTACCGCTGGGTCTCTATTGTGTGTGTCAAAACCAAAGATTCTCCATATGGTTTCATTGCTAGAAATATATCTCCCTATTAGGTATGTTCAATTGGTTATCACAACTAATAATAAAAGCTGCCATATCACTACATTTGTTGTCATATTTACAAACATACTTAATTGATTTTACTGATGCACTGTACTCACAATTGATGCGAGCATCAAGGATTTGGGAGAGGAGAGGATTATAGGGAACAACCTAATTGTTGCCAACCTGAACATCTTGACCTTGTATCTTGATAATCGCAGTTTTTCCACCACAGTGAGGGCTTCTCGGTTTTGAGAATATCTGTATTGAGGATATCCATCATCACCAGTTACGGTTTCTTGGATGACTTTTTCCACATTTGTTATTTCGAATGCACACACACATAGGGTCGATACTGCTACATGGACCATGTATCATTTGTTTTGAGATAATGGCAAATAGTTCTGGGTCTTGATCAGGGTCAGGCAATTCAGCGCTTATGATTTTATCAATTTGATCTGAGTGAATGTAGTCTGAACACCAAATTAGCGTATAGGAATGAGGAAGACCTCTTTTCTCCAATTCAAAAAAGCCAACATCTTAGTTCACCAAAGATTTGTCCATCTTTTAGCAGCCACATCAAGATCTTCTGTTTCTCATTAAAAACTCTGGCACTGATATCATGTCTATCTTTTGTATATTGGTGTTCAAACAGTTCATTTTGAATTTCTGGCCATGTAGGATTGCATGTAAATGTAATGAAAAGATCTGGACAACCAAATTTTCTTACATATGCCATGGCATCTTGTGTGCACTCAGCCATATAGCGTGGACTGCCTGTGAAGCTAGATGGCAGAATGACTGGCTGACCAACACTGGAATGATTCATTCCATCAGTTATAATGGCATCTTTCAAATGGATGTATTGCTCTGCTCTAAGTTTAGCTTGGTTGTTTTTAATGAATGTCAATCGTTCAGCTTCAATCTTGGCATAAACCTCAACCATTAATTTAGCTTGTACATTTCCCATTCTTAGGATATGGTTAAAGCAATCTCTTACCATGAAGTGAAATGAATAAAAAATTCTGCAACTGACCAATTTATTAGTTTCCTAGCTTGTACTTGGGTTTACTTGTCTTAAGGCGAAATTATATCCATTCTGACCTCTCCAAAAAATCAAAGGATACTGAAGAGTGTCGTATGATCTGTGTGCCTGCAATTCTTCGTAATTGGCCAGATCTCTGGATTTATGTTGTTCAATGACTATCAATACAGCCAATTCGTCTTCCAATGGTTCATTGTAAAATCTTTTGTGTTTTTATCTGTTGGTTTTTTATCAGGTCTAATAGTAATTTTATACATAGGTTTGCCTTTATTTTTCTAAGGCAAATTTGAATACTGTTATGTAATGATAGTTTTCATGAAGCATATTTTGCAGACTGCTAATAACATGTAGTTGAAGACCACCTGAAATATTTCTGCATTGTTGAGTAGCTTCTTGTTCGTTGTTGCCCAAAAATAAATTTGAATTAATTTTGTTTCCTCAATAGGCTGCGGGAGTAAACTGTTGATTAAATGGTAACATTGTCCTTGGATTTTAAATGTGAAATAACCATAGTCAGTATGATTTTTTTCAGCTCCAAAGGACGTCATCTGAAATGCAGCATTATATCGCATAACATTGCTCCTGGACTGTTTAGCTTTATTATTATGGGCTGTAAATAGTATATGAATAACAGGTGGAGGGTCTTCTATCAGTGGAAATCTGACCTTTCCTCCTAAGCAACACATGCCAAGTGTTTCTCCTTTCCATTTTCTCACACCACAACTACTGCATATATTATCCATGCTACCAATAACGACTTTAGGATCATTTCTATAATTTCTCGATGGATCATATGAAAACGCAGCTCTTAGCCAGTTTATTTTGCCTTGAAGAATCCTTTATGCCTGTCGTGTTTGTATCGCAACTCTCATGATTTTCACATTCAGCCTCCATTTGTTGCAATTGTCTTTCTTCTTGCCTTAATCTTTCTGTTTCCCATCTCAAGTTCTGTTCACTTTCAGAAAGCTGCAATAGACACCTACTTTAAAATAATAATGATGATGATATCTTTAATTCAATATTTATGGCAACTCTTAGATATAGTCATGAATCATGGGTAATGACCAAAAGAATGAACACAAGTGACTTAAATAAAGGTCCTCCGAAGAGTCTTAAAAAATGCATTAGCTCGGAGATCAGAGAGTCAATTCAGATAGACCCACTACTTCTCCAAATTGAGAAATCATAGCTCTGATATTATGGGCATCTGGATAGAATGTCTCAGGGCAGATTTTCTGGACAGATTTACAGTCAAAACCAACCAGCAACAGACCCAGAGGTAGACCCCGAGCAAGATGGTTCAATAACATCCTGGCTGATCCCACTTAGAGATCCAACCGGATCAATTGGAAACAGTTGTTTCTGACAGGAAATTCAAGAAGAAAAAGAAAACTTCCCCTATCAAAATTCTTTAACCACTCAGCCACATGCCTTCATTTTGATTGCTTTAATCACATGAAAATGTGTGCAGTGAGTAGTCAAAGTGAAAAAATATATCTATGAAGGACTTAGAAGGAAAAATAAACCAGTAAGCAACTGAGAAATAGTAGCATCTCACAGAAGACAACATAGAGATTTGATAACAAAATATAGGTCATACTGACGAAGCTATTAATATTTAACAAATGTATGGGTGTCTTCTTTGCAAGAAAATTGCTCTGTTGATTTTCAAGCTATTACAGTAAAAGTGCAAGAATGCAGTGCTGCTGTGGGTGTAATAAATTATTATTATAAGTACTCTTCTAAGCTAAGCCTGTGTTTTATTACAAATTTTCTTTATTACAAATTTTTTTACATATTGATGAACAATCTTCTAGCATTACTGGGACATGCCACCGCAATAGACACTAATTTAAGATGAGAAACTTGTTTTATTGGAATTGATGGTTTTCATTTATGGCATTGCTATTTTTTTTTTTCCATTATTTTCTTTATTTAGTTATTATAGGCCAATTGTTCACTAAGAAATCATCTTAAAGTATTTCTGACTCACAGAAAATAACTGTAACATTTCTGTTGCTGTTATTATTATTATTATTATTATTATTGTTCATTGATATTATTTAACTGGAAAGTTAGTTGAAATGAATATCAAGCCTCAGATATTCAGGTCGTATCGGAGGGTTCTTGCTGTTCCCAGCAAGCATGCCTTTTGAAGTGTTCCAAAAAGCGGGGCTGGACCATCCTTGAAAACTCTTTGAGATAGTACCTAGTGCTACTATGACAATCAGGACAACCTTGATTTCATGACAGTCCCAAATCCTTTTTAACTCCCACTTTAAATCCTGGTATCGGTTAATTTTCTCCTTCTCCTTTTCTTGCACTCTCGTTGCAAAGGGGCTGGCTACATCTACAAATCAGGCACAATCTTTTCCTTGTCAAAAACCACCAGGTCAGGCCTACTGTGTTCTAATTTCTTATCCGTCTGTATCCTGAAATCCCATAACACCTTCACCTGATTGTTTTCTATCACCGACTCTGGCTTATGCTCATACCACTTCTCAGAATGTGATAAATTCTATCACCTTTCCTATCATATCATGTCTCCAGCCTTTATAGTGAGTCTGGGCTAGGTGTTTACACTTGCATACAATGTGAGCCACAGTCTCCACTCTCTCCACAGAAACTACACAGTGAGCTAGCCCCCTCCTTGTCAATATGGTGTTTCACCCACTTTCTTCTGAGGGCTTGCTCTTGCGCAGCAATTAGCATTCCTTCTGTAGCTTTTTAACCAGTTCCATGTCTGTGAATCTCTAAATTCTGTTGTCTTAAAGAAGGTGCTATGAAGGGATTTTTCATGAAGGTTGCTCTTCCTCCTTGTTGTTATTTCCTCCTTGGACATCCCCTGGTCTATTGTCTTCTCCTTCAGTACAACTTTGAACATTGGCTCCCTACTCTCAGAAACATTTGTGCAGATTGTTTTTCTCCATCTGAACACAGTCCTCTATGCTGCTAACATTCTTCCACCTTCCGATCTCTTTAAGTAGAGTCTATCAACATCACTCCTCTTGTGCAACATGCTGTAGGTAGTCATTAGCTTCCTAGTCTTCCTATCCATTTCTTTTTATTTAGCAACATTCCATTTTAGAATTCCCGCACCGTACCCATTAATAGACACAGCTTGGGGATTTACAGCACTTATGACATTCCTACAACTACCATTATTATTATTATTATTATTATTATTATTATTATTGTTCTTTGAGTCTCAGTCATTGATGTTATTTAACTGGAAAGTTTGTTGAAATGAATATCAAGCCGCTACCTGCAGCCTCAGATATTCAGGACGTACCGGAGGGTTCTTTCTGTTCCCAGCAAGCATGTCTTTTGAAGTGTTCCAAAAAGTGGGGCTGGACTAACCTTCTTTAATCATCCTTGGAAACTCTTTGAGATAGTACCTAGTGCGTCTAGTGCGCCTATGACAGGATGACTTTGATTTCATGGCAGTTCCAAATTCTTTTTAACCCCCACTTTAAATCCTAGTATTGGTTAATTTTTTCCCTCTCCTTTTCTTGCACTCTTGTGTCAAATGGGCAGGCTATATCTACAATCAGGCACAATCTTTTTTCCTTGTCAAAAACCACCAGGTCAGGCCTATTGTGTTCTAATTTCTTGTCCATCTGCATCCTAAAATACAATAGTACCTTCATCTGATAGTTTTCTATCACCGACTCTGGATTATGCTCATACCACTTCTCAGAATGTGGTAAATTGTTTAGTTTGCATAGATGTCAGTAGATCACCCTGCGTATCACATCATGTCTCCAGCCTTTATAGTGCATCTGGGCTAGGTGTTTACACTCGGATACAATGTGAGCCACAGTCTCCTCTCTCTCTTTCCACAGATCCTACACAGTGAGCTAGCCTCCTCCTTGTAAATATGGTGTTTCACCCACTTCGTTCTGAAGGCTTGCTATTGTGCAGCCATTAGCATTCCTTCTGTAGCTTTTTTAAGGTCTCCTCTTTTTAATCAGTTCCATGTCTGTGGATCTCTAAATTCCGTTTTCTTAAAGAAGGTACTATGAAGGGATTTTTTATGAAGGTTGGTCTTCCTCCTTGTTGTTATTTCCTCCTTGGACATCCCCTGGTCTATTATCTTCTCCTTCAGTACAATTTTGAGCATTGGCTCCCTACTGGCAGTCACATACTTGTGTGGGTTGTTTTTCTCCATCTGAACACAGTCCTCTATGCTGATAAGACCTCTTCCACCTTCAGATCTCCTTAAGTAGAGTCTATCGACATCACTCCTCTTGTGGAACTTGTTGTAGATAGTCAATAGCTTCCTAGTCTTCCTATCCATTTCTTTTTGTTCAGCAACATTCCATTTCAGAATTCCCGCACCGTACCTAATAATAGACACAGCTCGAGAATTTACTGCACTTATGATGACATTTCTACTATTTAGATGTGACTTTAATACGCTCCTCATTTACTCAGATCTTATCAATTCCTTCATTTTTTTGTTCTTGATGCCATCTGCCTCCAGAACACCTAAATATTTGTATCCCTCCTCAGTGTCAATTTCCTTCATTATCTCACCTGTTGGTACCTGGATTCCATTGCTTCTGCTCAATTTACCCCCCTTCATCACTAGGACTCCACACTTATTAACACCAAATTCCATACATATATCATTGCTGAAAATACGGACAGTGTCAACAAGTACATCCAGCTCCTTTTCACTCTACCCAAAGAGTTTAAGATCGTCCATGAAGAGGAGGTGGTTGATGGTAAGCTCTCCTTTTCCCAACTTGTAGCCTGCTCTCTTTTCACAATATAATGGTCAGGGGTATCAAGACAAGGACAAACAGCAGAGGGGACAAACTATCTCCCTAGAAGATACCTCTCTTGATCTTCATGCCTCCCAAGGATTCTCCACCCAATGTTAACTCTGTTTCCCAGGACTTCATACCTTTGCTCAACAACTGCCTGATGTTATCTGCCACCTTAAAGATCTCTAGGCTTTTGGTTATTAGTATTATTATTATTATTATTGGTGAACAGGTGTGGTCGCCGTTCGCCAGGCATGTTTTCCCACAGCTCATCTCCTTGACGGAGCTGCAGTCCTGGGTCAGAAAAAGACCGAGGGATAGCGCTTGGAAACTGGAATGTCTCCAGCCGCTCACTGCCCTCTGCCAGCTGGGCACCAGTATCGGTGGAACATTCACCTCAGCATTCTATAGAGAACTAGTGGAAGGGAAGAGCGACGACATTCTCGGAGAGATCCTGGGCGTCGAAGAAGATCAGCTGTTTGCTCTCTTCCGGAGAACTTTCAGCCCAGGGCCTATGGATAACTTCCAAAAATCCCTGGCCTGGCAGTGCTACCAGGGAGCGCTGCCGGTTCGAGATAAGCTCTACAGGCATGGAAGTGCCGTCAACCGAGCCTGTCCGAGATGCGTGCAGAGTGACGAAACTGTCGTGCACGCACTCGTTCAGTGCCCGAGCATTGCTGACTTGTGGAGCTATGTCGAACAGTTGCTGTTGCGTGTAGGACTGATCCGGTTATCGACTGAGTCCATTATGCAGATGGTCTCGTCGTCTTCCTTCGAGGAGGAAGGGCAGGCGGTTTTCATCTGCCTGGTGGCCATGGCGAAAGAGATTGTGTGGTGGACAAGGTTGAAAGAGTTAAAGACAGACACTTTCCTCTTTGACGAATCCCTAATTAACTTTTTCAAGTTTCACTTGAAGAGGAAAATCAGGGTGTAGAGGCAAGTGCTGCCTTCTAGGAAGTTTGTTGAAAGGTGGGTGAATGTAGCGAGAATGGTCCGAGTGAACGGGACCGCTCTGAATATACGTCTGTAGTTTGAGAGATGGAAAAATTGAGAGAGGGCACTTGCCCTGGTGGTCAGGGTGGCTGTGGTCTTTTGTGTGGTTTTCGCCACAAGTAACCCTCGGAGGTTTCCCCCCTATTGGGGAATTTTTCATTGTTTCAATTTTCATTTTTATTGTTTATATATATATATATGTTTCCATGTCCTTTTTTTCTTTTCTTATATAAATAATAAAAATATTTACACGCACAAAACCCACATCGTACCGTCCTGTACTGTCCTGTGCCGTCTGTAATGTTTTTCTTGATGTCAGCCCTTGTGGCCAATAAAGAAATCATTATTATTATTATTATTATTATTATTATTATTATTATTATTATTATTATTATTATCATTTTTATTTTCTTTCATTATTGTTTCTGAGATATATGCTGAGTGTCTTCCTGACACCTAGGGCAAATAAATTCACAGTGTGCATTGGTAAGCCAGTTAATACAGCACATTGATTATAATTTAAAAAAAAACAGTATACATATATACACATGTCTATATGTAAATACCATGAGGGATATCCATCTTACAGATATAGTGCTCTTCTCAATACGTGTGCAGTACCAGTCAAATTATTATTATTATTATTATTATTAATATTATTATTATCATCGTTGTTGGTGTTCATACGGTTATTCGATTCTCTTACTACTAAAAGCTGCCCAATAATGATACCTGAATAAATTCATTATAATTTCTTTTAAAACGAATATAATCATTGTCATCTAATTATAAAGATATGATATAGATAGTTAACAAGTGTTTTAAGGTTATTTTCACTGTTATAGTAGGGGTTAACCTTCTGGACAGCTTTCATACTCTTCATAGGGTCCATTTTGAAAGAATGGTTTATGATTAGTTGGTGCCAACCCGTTTAATCACCCCTTACAAAATGCAAGGTTAGGGTGTACTGATTCTAAATCATCACCATCTAGCATCCGTTTTCCCTGCTAGCAACGACTGGACATGTCATGACAGACTGGTCAGTATTGAAACTGCCAGTTGAGGATTCTTTCAGTTTACATGTCCTCCTTCTCTGGACAGGCTTTTGTCTCTCAATCCATTTAGACCTTACTCTGAGACCACAGACAACTAATCTATGTTAAAAGGTTCATTCTTTCCCAGGGAAGGATTTGGCATATACGACTATTTACCTATTTCATTTCCTGGTGAAAATGAATTCTATTTGGCCTGTATGCTCCCTGATTGGTAGAAATATATAATAATGTTTTGTTTTTTTTTCCGGTGGAGCGGGAGTTAACAATGTAAATATATGATAATGGGTTATTTGGATGCGGTTAATGTATAACACGATTTGTATTACAAAGAAATAGAATATTTGATGTCTTATTTATAAAATTATCAAATTCTTCTAAAATTATATTTAAATTTAAATTTCAGAATGTGACGTTCGGGTTGTAAGTTCAAAGGAATCGAATGGTACTATATCCTCTCCAGGTTACCATAGCAACTTTCCAGCCAATGTGACCTGCCACTATTATATTGATGGTCTGATGGATAAACAAAACTTAGAAAAGGCTCGCATTAAATTTATGGACTTTGACATTCCTGGTTCTATGCCATAGTAAGTATATATACCCTTGTAACTTTAGGCATTGTTCCATCATAGATTATCATACTTTCTGTCATATTTACAATACTCTATACTAGCCATGCTACATTGACATACTTTCTGTCATATTTACAACACTCTATACTGACCCATGATACATTGACATACTTTATGTCATATTTACAACACACTATACTAGCCATGATACATTGACATACTTCCTGTCATATTTACAACACTCTATACTAGCCATGATACATTGACATACTTCCTGTCATATTTACAACACTCTATACTAGCCATGCTACATTGACATACTTTCTGTCATATTTACAACACTCTATACTGGTCCATGCTACATTGACATACTTCCTGTCATATTTACAACATTCAATACTGACCCATGCTACATTGACATTCGTCCTGTCATATTTACAACATTCAGTACTGACCCATGATACATTGACATACTTCCTGTCATATTTATAACATTCAATACTGACCCATGATACATTGACATACTTTGTCATATTTACAACACTCTATACTAGCCATGATACATTGACATACTTCCTGTCATATTTACAACACTCTATACTGGTCCATGATACATTGACATACTTCCTGTCATATTTACAACACTCTATACTGGTCCATGGTACATTGACATACTTCCTGTCATATTTACTGTAGTATCACTGTAGTGATGGTGCATGTATCATTGACACAATTCCTATCATATTTACAACTATCATATTTACATATTGGTGCATGTGACAGTTAATTGTATTACAAAGGGCCTTTAAATTCTTAAATATCTTCAAAATTGTTTGAAAAACATAGGCTTAGTCTTTTGTTAAAAACATGAGAACAGAAAGGTTAATGTTTAACAAGCAAATTATTCATAATAGATTTAAATTAATAGGATTTATAGAAAAATTAAATGAAAAGAAATTTGATAAAAATTCCAAACCCAAAAGAGAATTACAGAAAAGTATAAGAGAATAGTCACTTCATTTCTGTAATTAATAAACCTTTTGATATGAATATCACACCTTGTTGTACTGGTCTTGTTTGGAAATTAATGATCTTTAACAAAAGATTAAATAATATCAGCTGATTCATCTACTTTCTAAATTTAGTAGTTTTGTGTGCTTAAATTTAAAAAAAACATTAATCAACCGTTATTTGAATGGGGCTAAAAACAAAATTATCAAGTACTGGAAATATCTGATTGGATGTCATGCGATAAAACTAAAAATAGAAAATGAATAAAAACATTAAAATAAAGAAAAACAATAAATTTCTTTTGGGGATCATAAATCCTATAAGCATTTGTTTATTTTTTGTATATAAGATGTTTTTTTTTTTTTAACAAGCTATATTTGTATCCATGGTTTGGGACTTGAAATAAACAGTTTGAGATCTGGGGATTAAATAATTTAATACTCCTCTCGACAATCATTAGCAGCAACTTGGTGCAGTCTGTGACTAACCCAGGCTCTGCTGCCATTCGGGCTGAGGATGGTAAACAACTCCAAATATCGGTCACTCTCCAACAGGTTTGTAATCAAGCCAGTAGCAGTAGAAATTTCTGATGTCCTTGACCCTAAGGCTACCTCCCTATATACCACCATTGGCACAGAGCTGGCTAGCAGCAGGTGTGACCCTCACGAGCTGGGATGGCTCTTCCAGCACATCTCCCTCACCATCTTCTTGGGAAACACCTTCGCTATTCTGTTTGCCAGGGCCATGGAGTGGCCAGTGCATAGGACCCCATTTTCTCATAATAGTGAGAGATAGGGAGAGCAGGAGGCAGAGGTGATGACAGTGGGAGTTTGGTTCCTCTGTGTTTGGACCAGGTGTACATGTGTGAGTATTTCTACACTTATTAGCAATTATTATTGATACTTTATATCAATTCATATTAGATTGATAAGGTTGGGAACTAAACATTATTCTATTGGAATTTATTGTCTAAATTTGAGCTGCAATATCATCAATGATAAAATTATTATGAAAGGTGAAAGTAATAAATTAGCAATACTAATATGTTAATCTCAATCAATAGTTTTGTTGTCATTTGTTATTGATTTCATCTGTTATCTTGTTTTCAGTTTCTTTGCTATCTCCTGCAACACTGCAGTGAGTGTATTGTCTTGCCTCAAATATTATTAGATGGAGGTTCTAATGCCCCTTTTTTATTTAATGGTAGGGTACAGTCTGGCCAAGTATTCTGTACACACACACACACATTTATTTACTTCTTCCCAATCATCAAACTAAAACGACTGTGTTTTTGCATCTCTGTGTTTGTCTTGTTTATTCTTGAACTCTTTCTATATAGCGAGAGAAAGAGGTGTTGAGTACTCACACGGTTATTGATCTCCTTGGTCTCAGCCCCACAGACTCTCTCACTCTCTCTCTCTCTCTCTCTCTCTCTCTCTCTATATATATATATATATATATATATATATATATATATATATATATATATATATATATATATATATATATATATATCAGAAGAAAACTACTTGATTGACACATCAAGACATTACTGAACTTGTTACAGTACCATACTTATATTAGTATTATTGCATCTTTACATGTTTCTGCATATATTGAGTAAGTCTTTGTTTATATTTTTATTTTGAAGAATTTTTAAAAGAAATATTTTTACCATTTGCCAAGGAGTGAACTTTGTTAATTCAAGTATGTTATACTCACAGTTTAATATTCTTAGATTTGATGTTGTTAAGAGTGGGGAATCATGGAATAAAATGTCAGAGCTGACAAGATCCCTGACCTTATTAGCTTACTGAGTGTCGAGGAACTCATCAAACAATGTTTCCTTTCTTCTTTCCATTGCTGATACTATCTACCGATCGATGAAACTGAAATTTTAAAAGTTATTAATTAAAAATATAAAGAAACTAATCAGAATTCAAGAAAATTTGTGTAAAAAAAACTGATTAAATTCTTGAAACAAGATGTTTGTGTGCTACTTTGCAAAGGGTCGTTCTTCCCTTTACTATGTTAGCATCTTATCCCAATAAATAGTATTTTACATTCACTCCACATTACAGAAAAGGGATCAGCAAAATAAAGCACCAGTAAGGCACTAGTGTTACTTTCCTCACCCATCCCCCCAAAAAAAAAAAAATGTTGACCTTGTGCCTAAATCATCATCATCATTATTATTATTGTTATTATTAGAAATGCCAAGAAATGAATAGAATTATAATTATTAGTTGTATTCACTTTGTATTTAATTCTTTTACAGTTGCATGCTTGGTTACTTGGCTGTGAACCTCAAGGGACAAATAAGCTCCAAGAAATATCATGATAAGTTCTGTGGAGAGCTGTTACCTCCAGAGCTAACCAGCGAAAACCCACGCTTAGTACTCATTCTGAACACTCATGGGGCTGTTCGAGGTAGAGGATTTCTGGCACGCTATGAATTCATCACTGGTATGTAAAAGTTCTCAAATATATCTCTTGAAAATCTTTTCCTCTTTTCAATAGACAGAAACTCTGCAGAAACCAGTCATGTATATATGTGTGTGTGTATGCGTGTGTGTATGTATATACTCTTTTACCTGTTTCAGCCATCCGGCTGAGGCCATGCTGGGGCACCGCCCTTGATATATATATATATATATATATCATCATCATCATCATCCCTTCTGAGGTTTGTATTTTCTGAGAGTTGATTGATGAAGGTTTGAGCAGGTCTTCTGCTTCTGTGAGTTGGTTCCCACAATAGTAGCTTGTGTATGACTACCTGCTTACTTTTACAGCAATGTCCTGCAAATCATAACCATATTTTAGCAATTGTAGTTGTATTTTGGGCAAGTTTCTATATAAACGTTCATTTTTAATATGTTGATGCCAGTTTATGTTTGTAGAGACCTAAGCATTTTAGTGCATGCATCATCTAGTTTCTTCTCAAGTACTTGGTGTCAGGGTCCATATACCTGATCCATACAACAACACTGGCTCAATATTTATACTTGTGATATCAAAAGAAAAGAAAACTGAATAGAATAAACATACTTGTATGTATGCATTAAATCAATCAAATTCCAGGCTATTTTCTACATTCTAAATTATGCTAAGCTGATAAATCTTGATTCAATAAACCAAAATAAATAATGCAGTTTGTACAATATATAACCATATGTGTTAATAATTATTGTATTTGGATTATTTACAAAACTTGTTATTCTAGAATGTTTAACCACTCACAAATTATATATACTTTAGGATTAAGAGTTAAGAGTAATTTTGGTTTTGGTTGTATTTAATGTGATCTATTTAAGAAGACATATAACAGAATAGCTTTGAAGAACAGTAGAAGCACTCTTGTATACCTGTATGAGGAATAATTTTTATGCATTGATTTTAAATAACTGCACAAAATCCTTGAATTTGAATCGTGATCACCATGGTAACGAATCAGTGCTGAGAATACTATTTCGGTGATGCCTAGAGACAACAATATAATTATAAAAAGCAATGTTCTTGTGCAAATCAAATTAAGACAAAACTTACTGATCAATACTGATGGTAAATTACTAAACTGAATTCTAGAACTGACAAAATTGTCATGATAAGAATCTATTTTTGTTAGGAACCTTTACACAAACATTGCCTATCTAGTTTTCTTGGTGAAATTTATTTTGTTACTTGTCTCCTGGTAAATATTGATAATAGGTAGATTGAAGAAGATTTTTTCCCAGACTTTGTTCATTTTCATATTTGTGCAAAATGAGAGATGATCAAAAGTCTTATTCAACCAATATATTTATTATATATTTTAAAATTAGGCTGTCATGTCACAATTTTTATATTTAACCCCCTTAAAACTAAGTCGATATAGAGTCTAAAACAAGCAAACAAGCAAAAAATATTGAACTACTTCAGTTCTGGTTTACAAATTATCACTGAAAAGAATAGATAATGTAAGTCTTGAGTACTGTATAGAATTAAAACTACTTTCCCCTGCTGCAAAATTGAATGCTTTAACCTATAATTACGTTACTGTACAATACTATGTTCTAAATCTGGCTTCCATTAGTCACAATAAAATTAATATCAGAGATAGGTTATTTCAAAGGATTTCAGTACTTAATACTTACAATGGTCTATTTTTAATTGGCTATAGTCATTGAGTTGTGTTTTTAAGTAGTCTTATGTTATTTGTCTTCATCTTCTATCTCAAAGAGAAAAAGAAAGGGAGAAAGATTCAGCTAAATTAATAGTATCCCAGTCTACATGAGAAGTGTAGACTGGTATGCTGTTAAATTAGCTGACAAGAAGTGAGCAAATAAAAGAGTCTTTACATACTCATTTGACGTGCTAGAAACTGCAACCAAATTTCCCCCAGATTATACACTATCGTATTGTTCTCTCTGTCAGGAGTATCAGAATTTCAAAACATATTTATAACAGACACACATACATACATATATATATATATATATATATATATAAGAGACGTAAAATAAGAAAATTATAAAATTAACTTACTTACTAAAATATCACTTCCAACTAATTAGTTTCTGGAATGGAGTAGATACATCTTCCAAAGAAGGTGTAGAGAAACATCCCGTCATCAGGAAAGTCAATTCTCATATAAGTTTCCAGGCAAAGCGAGGACACTGGAAGCTTATTAAAAAATAAATCAGTGAATAGGAAATAGCAAAGCGTGGACTTAATTCCTAGCCATTGAGAAAATCACTGCCTCTGTGTCCGTGGCAAATTCAAAAAGAATTGAACACGTGACATCGAGGTCAATCGGTGGAAAGTGGGTTGTTAATAAGACAGCGGCCAGCCTACTACTGAAGCAGCAGTCATGGCCAGTATTGCTCGACAAAAGATTTGGAGATAATAATAAAGAATTCATATCTAGTAACATATATATACATACAAATGCATATCGATGCTCGCAAATATATAGGTTTTGTCTTAATAACATTGTGGTTCAATGCATGGGGTTGCAGAACAATAATATAAGAGACGTAAGATAAGAAAATTATAAAATTAACTTACTTACTAAAATATCACTTCCAACTAATTAGTTTCTGGAATGGAGTAGATACATCTTCCGAAGAAGGTGTAGAGAAACATCCCGTCATCGATATGCATTTGTATGTATATATATGTTACTAGATATGAATTCTTTATTATTATCTCCAAATCTTTTGTCGAGCAATACTGGCCATGACTGCTGCTACAGTAGTAGGCTGGCCGCTGTCTTATTAACAACCCACTTTCCACCGATTGACCTTGATGTCACTTGTTCAATTCTTTTTGAATTTGCCACGGATACAGAGGCAGTGATTTTCTCAATGGCTAGGAATTAAGTCCACGCTTTGCTATTTCCTATTCACTGATTTATTTTTTAATAAGCTTCCAGTGTCCTCGCTTTGCCTGGAAACTTATATGAGAATTGACTTTCCTGATGACGGGATGTTTCTCTACACCTTCTTCGGAAGATGTATCTACTCCATTCCAGAAACTAATTAGTTGGAAGTGATATCTTAGTAAGTAAGTTAATTTTATAATTTTCTTATTTTACGTCTCTTATATTATTGTTCTGCAACCCCATGCATTGAACCACAATGTTATTAAGACAAAACCTATATATTTGCGAGCATCGATATGCATTTGTATGTATATATATGTTACTAGATATGAATTCTTTATTATATATATATATAGATATATACATAAAAAAAAAAGTGAACAAATGAACAAAAGGATCTCAACTCCTCATCAGCCACCACCTAGGCGATGCAGTTTCATGTATAACATCTCTCAATCTCATTCTGTGGCTTTCTACTACCTTAATCTCCATTCTATGCATAACTTTGTCCATTTGTTGTCATTTATATATATATATATATGTATATGTGCGTGTGTGTACATAAAAGGTAAACAGAAATAACAACACAATCGGTACAGTATATGGAAGGAATATATTAGGTTAAAGACATTAAGAAGTACAACTTAAAATGATATCATAATATTAATATGATATTGTATATTATGTTATATTAATGTATATATAATAATTTATCTGTATATATAATATATAAGTGTATATTATATCATATATCTGTGAACGTGACATGGTTGATGACTAAGAACATGGAATACAAGCTGAGAAAAATGCAAAGAAATATCGAATGATGTATGTTAGGAATAATTAAAAAGAACAGAAAGACTTGTCAGTGGATAAGAGAGCATAGAAATGTGTGACATCATAAGCCATATTAGGAAAAGAAAATGGAAATGGACAGGGCATATGGTTTGAATAAATGACAACAAATGGACAAAGTTATGCATAGAATGGAGACTAAGGTGGTAGAAAGACACAAGATGCGATTGAGAGATGATATTGCTTACATTTCTGAATATTACGAGCTGAGAGTGTCAAAGAATAGAAACAATTGAACAATTGGCACCAGTTTGGGCATATAATGTTTGAGAATGATGATAATATATAAATATGTAAAAAAGACCTTCTGAAATTCAACAGGTCACTATCGAAATACTCTTGAAACATAAAATTATTGTATTACTTTCAAATATACACACACAATCAATACCGTTATTTTATAGCTTACCTCCTGCTTTGGAATAAAATGGAATATCCATGTTCTTTGTTTAAAATAGTGTAGCAAAAGAAATTATTTACATAGTTTTTTTATCTTGAGGCCACCTGTAAAGAACAGTGTTAATGTTTGCTTTTCTTTTAAGTGCATTTGTTATGAAAGTGATATAGTTTAAATATTTAATGTTATTTGTTTTATTACATGCTTCCATTTAGGAAGTGCAAAATGTATAAATTGTTTCCCAAATGTATTGTTTCCATGCGACTATGTTTGTATTTAACAATTAAAGGCATGTTTACACTTGTGTTTAAATGTATATTTTGTCATCTTAAATGCATCTGTGTCATAGAAATTATGAAACTTTTACATCACTAATAATTTCATTGTTGTATTCAAACTGGGAATACAAAATAATAGAAAATATTGGAACAGCTTAAAATTCCCCAGCTATAACTTTCAGTATAGTTTATTACATATTCCCATTGGTTGCCACAAAATTCTTACAAGTTTTTCAAACAGTTCATATAGCAATTTTGGTTGAATATGAATAATTAGTTTTAGGTTTTATTGTGTGTGCACACTGTAATATAAACCTCCTATGTTGTAAAATTATGTGTAATTACAAATTCTTATACAGAAATATCTCTATTATTCACATATTCCTGTAATCTTTTTTTTTTTTTTACATAGATTATAACATCCCAGGCGAAGCAATCAAAGATGGTGTGTGCAGTTTTTTGTATGATAGTAAGAAAACCAAAGAGGGTTCATTCAATTCCCCTCGACATCCTGGCCTTTATTTTATCAACCTTGATTGCATTTATATTTTCCGAGGAAAACCAGATGAAAAGATTGCCATTTCCTTTGAAGTATTCAACCTACCTAACAATGATCCTTTGACGTAAGTTAATGTTTTACAACACAAATGAATTTATCTTTTAAACATAAACTCAAATAAATTTATCATTTAAACATAAATACACAAGACCCCTGTGTGATATCATCCCCATCATCATTCAGTGTCCATTTTCTCATGGTAGCATGGGTTAGATGAGTTGTCATGTTGTGAAACAAGTCAAATCAGATGATCAGCTCTGGCTCATTCAGAACAGTTCCTGGCTTGGTTTCTACAGCTTGATGCCCTTCCTAATGCCAACATTATTGACAGTGTGGATTGGCCACTTTTTGTTGCATCATCAACATGACCACTTTACAGTGTGGACTGGGTGCTTTTTGTTGCATCACCAACATAACCACTTTACAGTGTGGACTGGGTGCCTTTTGTTGTGACACCAACACAACCATTTTACAGTGTGGGTTGGATTCTTTATGTTGTGTCATCAATATGACCACTTTACAGTGTGATTTTTATTGTGATAATGTAGGTAATGATGATTTTCAATTGAGGCTCAAGACTAGCAATCTGTGGTGAAGGAAAAATCAATCATATTGATCCGAGTTCTTTATAAGTACTTCCGTTTATTGAACCTGGAATGATGAAATGTAAATTTCACCACAACAGGATTTGAAACCAAAACATAGTCATAAAAAATGCTGCAACACATTTCATCCAACCTTTCTACTTGATATTTAGAAAATAAATTATTTTCTTATATGATAGGGAAACCTCATTGTAGGCTGAATTAGTTTTAACATTTTTATCAAACAATCTTAACCTTTTCATGACTGCATTTCTAATGAAATATACTCTATTTTAATTGATTAAAGAAGAATTTTGAGGGATTTACTAAGATTGTTAATTATTTCACTACTAAGATAGTAACTTAATGTAAGGTTCTTATATAATGTTAGAATATTTTAATTTAAATTGGAAATCTTTTAAACAGGGGATTTTATGTCATAGAACCAGAGGTGGTTCTGGTCAGTCCGTTAACTAAAGAGTTAAGAAAATTATTTATGAACATGGAGTTACATCCCTTCATAATTTAAGATCAAATCTTGCTGAGGTTAGCTTGGCTTTTCATCCTTACAGGGTTGATAAAATAAAGCACTACTAATGCACTGGGGTTGATTTAATGGATTTCCCCTCCCCAAAATGGTTGGCCTTGTGCCTAAACCCAAAACTATTATTTATGAACATAAATTTCTGAAGAGGAAAATCTCTCTCCAGTTGGTTCTAATCATCATCATCATCATCATTTTACGTCCGCTTTTCCCTGCTGCACAGAGTAGATAAATAAACGAAGTTCAAGATTAATCTACTACTACTTTTAAATGAATAGATATGTATTCTCCATGGAATTTGTCCAAATTACCATGTATATAATAACAATATACAGATGGAAAACAAGATGGAATATATGGAACCATGATATCTTTCCCCTCTTATCATCAACCATCCTACAGGGTGCCTCCTCATGGCAGTGGTAATAGAAAGGATGTTAGACATTTACTCAGCTGAAGATTTCTCTCTATTATAGTATGAGGTGGGGGTTAAATGGTAAGATTGGCTGAAGGTAACAGGGATAATGGATGTGGTGTTATGAGTGTATGACAAGTGTAAGGGGATGGGGTATTTCAGTGGGTAAAGAGTAAGAGATGTGATTATCACAGACACTAAGGGGTTAAGACTAATCTCATGATTTAATGTAGGTGTTAGGATTTGAGGGGTGAGGTGGGGATCCTGGAGCTAGAGTAGAGAAGGTTATGTATGGTGGTGCTGATATATTCTGGCATGTTTACACATCTACATATTAAAAATGTGTATATTTAGATATACATACTGCAGTCTCGGTTACTCACTCTGTATTATCATCATCATCATCATCATTTTACGTCCGCTCTTCCCTGCTTGCAAGGGTGGGATGGGTCTTATTCAGCACAGCATCTCTCCACTTGTCACGGTCCTTCGTCATCTCCACCGTGAGCTTCAGCGATCTGAGGTTAATTCTCACCACCTCCACCCATGTTTTTCGTGGTCTACCTCTACCACGTCTTCCTTCAACTGGCCTTTCCTGGCACTTCTTCACCCATCGGTCATCCTCCATGTGCAGCACATGTCCATACCACCTCAGTCTTCTCTCCCGTACACTACATTCTATCCCTCTCAGACACAGTTTCTCTCTCAACACATTCATGTTGGGTCGGTCACGCACATTGACACTGCATATCCAACGGAGCATGCTTGCCTCATTTCTCTCCAGCCGTCGCATATCCTCTGCAGTTGCTGCCCATGTGTCACTACCATGCAGCATCGCGCTCCTCACACAGGCATCATATAACCGGCCTTTCGTACACAGGGAGAAACCCTTCGTCGTCAGAGGAAGCAGCTCCCTAAACTTCTTTCAACCCGTCCTTATTCTAGATACTATGGCCTCGGAACACCCTCCTCCCATGCTAATCTGATCTCCTAGGTACCGGAAGCTATCCACCAATTCTATAGCACCCACCTGCATTTGAAAAATGTGTCTATCAATGCGACTTCTACTGTCTAATTTCCCTGTACATCTACTGCATACATATTTCTCCCTACCTGTTAGTTTGCCTGCTATCCTGCTACATCTCTTGTGTACCCAGGATCTGCATTGAGTGCATTTTATATAATTTATGCCAGTTCCTTTTCTGCATAGCGAACATGGCCATTTCCCTGATGGAATAGGAGTTTTGTCCTCTTTTCTACTCATCAACACTTTTGTCTTAGCTAGGTTCACTCTCAGTCCTCTTGCTTCCAACTGCTGTTTCCATAGCCGGAATTTATTCCCTAGCTCTTCTACTGATTCTGCTATCAGAACCAGATCATCAGCATAGAGAAGTTCCCATGGACAGCCAGTCTTAAACTCCTCTGTTATGGCTTGGAGGACTATAATGAACAAGAGCGGGCTGAGGACCGAACCTTGATGTACTCCTACTTGTATCTGGAATTCCTCACTAAACTCCATTCCTACCCTGACTTTACTGACAGTACCTCTGTACAAAGTTTGCACTGTCCTCACAAAACATTCCTCAACACCTAGTTTCCTTAGGGACGACCAGATGACAGATCGGGGTACCCTATCAAAGGCCTTCTCTAGGTCAACAAAGGCTAAGTATAGTGGCTTATTTTTCTCTAAGAACCTCTCTTGCAATTGTCTCACCAAGAAGAGGGCATCTGTTGTACTTTTCCCAGGCACAAAACCAAACTGCATCTCATCTAGTTTGACCCTTTCTCTAATTAGTTGTGCTAATATCCTTTCTGCCACTTTCATAACCTGATCCATCAGTTTTATACCCCTATAATTGCTCCTCTCCAGAGCATCCCCTTTACCTTTGTAGCAATTTAAGAGAATACTGCTGCACCAGTTTTTGGGTATGACACCACCATATATAGCCTGATTGATGATGCGTGCAACCAGTTTAGTGCCTATGTCCCCTGATGCCTTCAGCATCTCAGCAACTATTCCCGATGGTCCAGCAGCCTTACCATTTTTCATTTCCTTAATCGCCTCTTGGACTCTATAATCATCAATCTCAATAGCTGGTCCCTCTGTCGGATCTATTGAGGGTAATTTCTCTCTCTCCCATTCGTTCTCCACATTCATCAGTCTCTCATAATGACATTTCCAGGCCTCCTTTTTCTGATCATTCTTGACACTAAGTACACCGGCATCATTCCGGACACATTTATCTCCAACAACATCCTGATTTGCATTGACACACTGCCTTGCAATGTGAAACACTGCACGCCTCTGATCTTCCCATCGCAGAACATTAGCAAACCTCCTACTCTCAGCCTCCCTGCGTGCTAAGTACACCTGACGTCTAGCTTCTCTCTTAGCAGCTGTATATTCTTCCCTACTCCCACCCTTTTTCCAAGCCTTCCATGCTAGTCTTTTGTCTCTAATGGCCTTATCTACTGTGCTGTTCCACCACCAGATCACTCTCTGTCTGGTTGGAGCTCTGCTCCAGCCACAAATTTCATCAGTAGCCTGCTGTAAGTTGTCACGTAAGAAATTCCAGTTATTATCTGTCATACGTCTCTAAATCGTCTTCTTTTTCGTCATACACATCTTGAAGGGCTTTCCTAAATTTGTATTTTAGTGAAAGGTTTTTTAGCTTCCAGACCTTTCTTCTCCACACCTTCCTGTATGTCTCTTGCTTACTGAGATATCACTAACGACTATATATAGATATGAATTTCTCGTACTCTTCAGGTGTTAGCACACTTCTTAATATACAAATATAAATGTATTGACAAAATCTCCTCTAAAAAAAAACTCTTCTGTGTTCAAGTACACTAAGGTTAACTTTTCCTTTGATCCTTCCAAGGTTGATATAATGAAGTAACAGTTCTGATGTTGATTCAGTTGACTATCCTTGCGTTCAAAATTGCTGGCCTTGTGCCTAAATTAGCAATAAGCAGTTGCAGCAGCAGTAGTAGTAGTATCATCATCATCATCATCATCAGCAGCAGCAGCAGCAGCAGTAGTAGTAGTAGTAGTAGTAGTAGTAGTAGTAGTAGTAGTTGCAATAAATAACATGGATAAGGTTTTTAAATAGTGTGAGTAGTGCTGTTTTAGTCTGCATTCAGCAAACCTGAATTATTTTAGGGGTAACTGGAAAAACTTACTCTGATGTCCTCTGTTATAGAGTGTAGGAGATCCTCATTTCAATACCCATGTAGAGGCATCTGAAACTGCTAGTAATTGTAGTATCAATAAGTGTAGTAGAGATTTCTCTGATATATACGATAGTCTCTTGGTGTAGATTGTTACATATTTTTGTACTGCTGCAGTTCTCTGTTGTGTGTGATACGTTGCTTCACATTTTTCAGTGGAGATATATTGTACTTTATATATATATATGTATATGTAAATATTTATATGTATGTATATGAATTTATATATGTGTTATGTATATATATGAATATATGTAGATATATATATATGTGTGTGTGTGTATGTATATGTGTGTGTATACAGGGTGCACCATAGGTTGCGCACAAAAGCATTAAAAAAAATTTAGTATGCGTGTACATTGTATTGATTAATAACAAAAATTATATTGAAATAACAAAGGTACCATTTTCATCATCCTATCATCAGTGATTTTAAGGTACTGATTGAGTCCAATGGTTGACATTTTGCACAAATGCTCACACTTGATTGTGTGCAATATAAGGTCCACCCTGTATATATATGCATATCTATATATGTGATGTGTGTATGTGTATGTATACACATACACATACAGGGAGCCCCCCCCCCCCCAAAAAAAAATGTGTACACAGTTTGAAGTGTGTATATATTTTGGTGGAGATACCCTGTATATATATATATATGTGTGTGTGTGTGTGTCGGGTTGAATCAGGGGTAACCACAGTAAGTAAGGTACTCAATACATAGCAGAGTATAAATATTTAATATAGAAATGGCTTCTACAGGACTAGAACTATTTCATTCGAAGGTAATCATCAGGAAAGCTGATGATTTCCTTTGAATGCAACAGTTCTAGTCCTGTAGAAGCTATTTATATATATATATATATATATATAAATTCCAAATATTAATAAATATAGACATTCATGTGATCAAATATATTTTATATATATTTCAGAGGTTTTGTGCTGTTTCCTCAGTACGTCCTCATCAGATAAAATAAATTGATGTCTGTCATACCTCAACTGTGCTGATGGTTCAATTCCAGTCCTACCAAGACTGGAATCGAACCATCAGCACAGTTGAGGTATGACAGACATCAATTTATTTTATCTAATGAGGACGTACTGAGGAAACAGCACAGTACCTCTGAAATATATATAATAAAATATATTTGATCACACGAATGTCTATATTTATTAATATTTGGAATTAATATTAATAACTCCAGAAAACTTATTTGTTGAGTGCTTCTAATCTATTGTAAAACTATATTCATTGATTAATCAATGAACCTTGTTTAACTTTTGGTCATATATATATATATGTGTGTGTGTGTGTGTGTGTGTATAGTGAGAGAGAGATGTAGAGATTTATATTTGTGTATGTGTGTGAAGTCATTTCTGTGTGGTTATGAAGTTTACTTTGCAAGCTTGTGGTCTTGTGATTTACCTCTGTGCCTCTTGGGCAAGTATTTTCTTGTGTAGCCTCTCATCAATCAATGGGTTGTCAATGTATTTTGTTCACAGAAACTGAATTAATACCAAGGTACATGGTTGTCAATGTACCAAACAACCTGTATAAATGATTTCTTTAAAGTGGTCAGTTTTCTCTGCCATACAATACACATGATCGCCATTATAGCATATGTATATATAGCTTTAGGTGAAAGCAGAAATTGTTTGCTTAAAATTTCAATCTGTGCTAATAATATATATCATCATCATCACTGTTTTACGTCCATTCTTCCACGCTAGCATGGGTTAGATGTGTTGTCCTGTTGTGGGCAGTGCCAGGTCGGGTGACCTTGTCTTGCTCATACGGGAACTGATTTTGGCTTGATTTCTACAGCTGGATGCCCTTCCTAACACCAACGTCATTTACAGTGAGAACTGGAGGCTTTTTTATCATGGCGCCTACACAACCACTTTACAGTGTGGGCTGGGTGCTTTTTTGTCCAGACACCTACAGGACCACTTAGCCGTGGGAGAGGATGGGGGCATATTGTCTAAATGCTTCAGCTTTGGCTTGTACCCATGGGAAATTGGGTCTTCTGTATTACTGCATGATGTCAGAGGTCATGGTCCTATGTCATAACCTTTTAGAGATGCAATTGGGCAAGGTCAGCTTTAATCACCTCATCCCAGGTCTTCTTGGGTCTCCCCACTCCAAGACTTCATCGACTCTTAGTGATCTGCACCATTTTATGCAGCTGTCATCCTTCATACGCATCACATGTCCATATGAATGCAACCTCCTCTCCTGCACACAGCATTTGATTCCTCTTATGCTCAATCTCTTACACTCAATTCGTTTATACTTTGCTGTTCGTATGCATACAGTCTGCTTTTCATTTTGAGGGAAAAGCCTTTTGCAGCTAGCAGTGGTAGTAGCTTCCTGAACATCGTCCATCCCATTACTTACCCTGCTTACTGTACTTTCAGAAATTCCTCGCTATAGTCATTGCTAATCCTAACTTTGCTGACTGCTCCTCTATACATGGCTAGTACAGCCTTCACAAGCCATTCATCTACTCCTAGTTTTCTAAGAGCCCACCATATTATAGCACAGGGCACTCTATTGAAGGCTTTTTCCAGATCGACAAATGCCAGGTAGAGTGGCTTACTTTTAGCTAGGTACTTTTCCTGTAACTGCCTCACAAGGAAGAGAACATCAGTGGTGCTTTTGCCTGGCACAAACCCGAATTGCATCTCATCTAGATTTACTCCATCTCTAATCAGCTGTGCTATAACTCTTTCCATTACTTTCATGACCTGGTCATCAACTTTATACCTCTATAGTTTCCTCTATCTAGTGCATCTCCCTTACCTCTGTAGCAGTTGACAATTATGCTGCTGCACCAATCCTTTGGTATGACACCTTCTAGTATTACCTGGTTAACAATACGTGTGGTTATGGTGTGACATACCGACATGTTTTCAGCATCTTGGCAGCTATACCCGATGGACCGGTTGCCTTCCCAGTCTTCATATTTTTTATTGCCTTACTTAATACGCTGCTGCTGACTTGTACTGCTGGCCCCTCTATAGGGTCTACTTGGGATAGGGTCTCTTCTTCCCATGCATTCCCCTCATTTAGTAATCTTTCATAATGGCTCTTCCACGCATCTTTCTTCTCAGCACTTGTGAGGTCAAGCTCACCTTTATCATTCTCGACACACTTCTCTTCAATGACATCACAATGTTCTCTAACACTCTGCCTCACAATCCTGAACACCTGTTTCTGATCCTCACGCTGCAAAACATGCTTGAATTTTCTATCCTCCACTTCCCTTCTAGTTTAGTATACCTGTCGCCTAGCTTCCCTCCTGGTCTCTATGTAATGTACCCTGCTTCCCCCGTTCTTCCATTCTTTCCATAACTATTCTCTTAGCCTTAATTGCCTCATCTACCTTATTGTTCCACCACCAAGCCACTCTCCTCCTTCCTGTGGTCTTGCTCCAACCACAAATCTCGTCTGTTCCCTTCTACATTGAATCTGTTCTTCTTTACTGTAATAGGCGTTGAGTAAGATATCTTTAAATCTGTTACTGGCTGAGGGGTCTTTCAGCTTCCAGATCTTTCTTCTCCAGGTTGCCTTCTCTTTCCAAGTAACTCTAGTTCTGACAATGAAGTCGCTGACAACTAAGTTATGTTGGGAGGTACATTCCTCACCACGGAAGACTTTTGTGTTTCAACCATCCATCTATCTCGTCCTCTCATAAGGATAAAATCTATCTGACAAGAATGCTCCTCTCATCTATAGGTGATCAGATGGTTGTCGGCTTTTTGAAGTTTGTGTTACATATTGACATGTCATTGGCGTCACAGAATTCTAGAAGCCTTCTTCATTTCTTGTGCCAAACCTGTGGCCTTTATTGACTCTATAAAAGCCATCACAGTGTTTCCCAACATGTCCGTTAAAGTCCCCTGCAATGAGTAGGGAGTCGTTGTTGTTTGTTAGGGCTGTAGTGTGCATTAAGGACTCGTAAAACCTATAATTAAGTTTGTGTGGCAAACCAGATTGGTGTGAAAGCTGATGATTGTGGCAATTGTTTTATTCAGGACTAGTCTGAGTTTAATGACTCTTGCATTCTCCCTGTTTACTGTGATTACCTTATCTACCCATTTGTCAGTTAATAGTATACCTACACCACCCAAACCGTTGTCATTTCCAACCCAGAAAAATTCATTGTGCTGATTTTTGCCTACAAGGACTCTAGCGGACTCTCCTCTCCATCTAGTCTCTTGCACACAGCATGCATCAATTTCCTTTTGCTCTAACATCTGTATGATTTCTCCTGCTCTTCCTTTCATTGTGCTTATATTGATGGTGCCAACTCGGAGTTTGGGGCATTTGCCATCACTCATGGGAATGGGGAGGGGAGGTTCGAAATGTTATATTCTGATTCCACATATTGCTTGGTGTTCCGTTTGGTGTAAGAAATAAATTAAAAAATTTTAAAAAGTATGCGATCACCCCTACACCGCGCATAGCCCTGCCCCCAATTCTGCGTTTTGAACACTGAAAATTTAAGGAACTGTAAACTTGTTTTAATGCTATTAACTTTGTATTTGTTAAATATTAGCTATATAACTTTTTATAAATCATATGCAACCCCACACACCTGAAAAAACAGTTATTGGAATCTATTTATTTATATAGTTTGTATTAATTTTTTTTTTATAAAAAAAACCTATATTAAGAAAAGCACTTTCAACATATAAATAATGTAAATTCTTAATGACTATTATGATATGCAATAAAAAAAACTATGCACGAACCTGAAACAAAATACATTAACAGTAAACACCATAAAATAAGCATTAATAGTATTTACTATTTAATAAAATGACCAATGTCTTTTCCAGTCAAAGTGAGGTAAACTTTGGTTTGATTTCTGTACATTTTAATATGAATCTGTGCCTATTTTCATAGCCTATTCTGACTTCAGATGCTTTTGTCACTAAACTGAGAGCATGCTCGACTCCTTAGCTATGACAGGGAAGAGGTATTGCTATTAATGGTCCTGAATGAACTTTAAGAAGATCAACATTTGTGATGTTTCATAAAACTCGAGGGGTTGTTATAACTTCATTTTCCCAGTTAATCAAATCAATATAATCCTGTGCTTCAAAATTAATTTTGCTTGGTAGTTTGAAATTTCTTAATTCTTCACGAAGCATTTGGGGAAAAGTTCTTGCTTTAATAATTTGCTGAATTATTACTTCCCTAATTTGTCTTCTTCCATCATTCAGCATAGTCAGTAAAATAGTCTCTGGATGGGCAAAATAGAAATTAGTTTTTAACGATTTCTCCATAACTTCTTTATGATCTTGGTTCAGATCTTGCATTATATGTGCCATATACCAGAAATTAGCTGCTCCTTCATGTAACTTTGGGTGAGATTTAATCCAGAACCAGCTTGAGCTTGGAGCATAAACTTGCATTATGATTTTAACAAGCTCCATAATATTATTTTGGTAATTTTTTTCAGAAACATATAAGCAAAGAATTCTGTTTGCACGTGTTAACCACTTTGCATGATGGATTTTACCAGGTGATCTTGCTGCTAACTACTCAGAAACAAATCCTGTCTCAACACTGAGGAGCATTTCATGGAAATATTTTTGATCTGAGTTTAAAGTATCAACAACTTCTAATGGCAATTCCTTCACTTTAGTTTTTACTGGAAAAAATGTTATTATCTTTAAGTTTGTTACATCTTCTTTAATTTTATTGCCAATTAAGCCTTTTGATGTTCGTGGTCCTGTTGTTTTTTCATCTATGGATTCAAATACATCTCAAAACAGAAGCTCATTTGTATGTAGCAGGCATATCAGCCACTGGAGTGGTTTATTTAGATATAATTCAATTACCCCCTCCTACATGACCAGTGTTTACTGGAGTGCCATCACATAATACAGCCTTTAAACTGTCTTCAATGTCAGAATCAATTAAAAATGCAATAATTTCTTCTGCAATGCAATGAGCCGATCCATTATCCCTGGGAGACGTGATCTAAATACTCATCACCGGGCTCTTTCACAATAACATAGTACTCTTCACTTTCCATCCCTCTTGCTGTTTGAGTTTTATCCTTTCTGCCATCAAAACCGATATTGTTTTTTTCCAACTCTTTTTATTTCTCTTTCAACATTTTTCTTATCTAGCATATTTGTATCATTTAAAATTCCTATATCTCTCAAAACTGCATTAACAATGGCAGCAGCAACTCTGCAACTTACTCGATATCTGTCTGCTGCGATGGCTAGATTCTCATAAGTAAATCTGTTTTGTTGGTTTTCTCTCAGTTCACTGTCAGGAACAAAGTCGATGTCATCATCATCATCATTGTCACACGAGTTACAACTGTCTCCATTAATATCACTTAGGCACTGATAACTAGTTGAAGCAATGCCTTATATCTCAATGTTGTTGCTATCTTTACTCATCAGATGTTTTAAACAAGGTTTCTACAGTGAAATATGATCAATGTCTAAGCGCATCTTTGCCTTCCTGTTTTCAAATATTTGTGCTCTTTCTGCAGTTCTTTTTCTACTTGGCATTGTGGATTGGCAGTATCGGTAGAGGGTCGGACGCCATGCTTTCCAGCATAGTTACGTCCCTTTACGATCTGAGTTCAAATCCCGCCGAGGTTGACTTTGCCTTTCATCCTTACGGGGTCGATAAAATAAAGTACCAGTAATGCACTGGATAATTGCTGGCCTTGTGCCTAAAGTAGAAACAATTATTTCTCTATCTACAGGCCCTAACTAATTAAATCTTTTCCTCTGTCCAACAAATGATTCTCATTCCATAATTCGTATGCTTATGTCACACCTACAGTCAGATCTTTTTATTTGTTTGTCATAACACGTGCAGGTGTATATATCAAACATTTCATTGAACTCCTCTAATTTCTTATCAAAATTATCTCCTCTTTGTTTGATAGGTATTTTGTTTAATTTATAAGCGGATTCAATCAATCTCTCAATTTTTAGAGCTATTCCCGCAACCCAAACTAAGGAAAAGAAAATTTGTCCTATATTATTTGCACATTTGCAGCAACAATCTGGTAGCATTCTTTCGGTGTGGGTGAAGTTTTCTTATGTATAAATAATGTCGGAATACATCAACCTTTGACAGGGTCATTGCTGTAAGAAATTCTGCAGGAAATCCAAATGCTGAATTACGGCTTTTACTTCTAGTTGCCATTATATAATTTTGTGGATTGGCAGTATAGGTAGAAAGTCAGATGCCATGCTTTCCAGCATAGTTACGTCCCTTTACGATCTGAGTTCAAATCCCCCCGAGGTTAACTTTGCCTTACAGGGTCGATAAAATAAAGTACCAGTAATGTACTGGGTAATTGCTGGCCTTGTGCCAAAAATAGAAGCAATTATATAATTTTATATACTTAAATTATTACAGTTTAAATTTATGTAGGCATTTTTGTAAAATTATAATACAATTTAGCTCTGAAAAGCAAAACAAAATTCATTTAACACATTGAAAAGTTGTAATTTTACCATGTTGGAGGTATACCTACCTACCTACTAATTTACCATGTTGGAGGTGTACCTACCTACTAATTGTCTTATATCTCAATGTTTTTGCTATCTTTACTCATCAGATGTTTTAAATATGATCAAATGTTTCATATCTATAAGCAATGTAGTATATATGTGTTAGAGATTATGATTAATATAGAAAATTAGGGTATTTAATTGGGGGGAGGGGGGTACGGGGAGGTCACATAACCCTAATTTTCATTTTATTTAAAATACTATTTGAAACTCTGTGCATACCATTGAATTACGATGTGTTTCAACCCCCCCTTAATATATATATATATTTGTATAAACCTGACCCTACCCAATTGCACCTATGAAAGGCAATGACATAGGACTGAGATCACAGCAAAAACCACACAGCCCACACTGTAAAGTGGTCGTGTAGGTGTCACATCAAAAAGCACCCAGTTCACACTGTAAAGTGGTTGTGTAGGCGTCACAACAAAAAGCACCCAGTACTCATTGTAAATGAGGTTGGCACTAGGAAGGGCATCCAGCTGTAGAAACCAAGCCAAACTTGGTTCTGTATAAGCAAGACATGGTTACCTGACCTGGCATTGCTTACAATAAGATAACTCATTAAACCCATGCCAACATTGAAAAATGGACGTTAAACGGTGATGATGATAGGTAACTGAATTCTGCCTCAAAACCTTTTATCCAACCCTTTTCATCATGGAAAAATGAATTTATAACTCTATATGAATATAGCCATATTGTATGTATGTCTGTTTGTGTGCATATATGTGTGATTTTATATATATATATATGTATATATAGTGTATTTTGCAATACACTGTATGCTTAATTAAAAGCATTTCGAAGACCTTACACTATTTTTTTAGAGTAGTGACAGTCTCACTTACTTTAATTTTCAGCAAACAAGGGAGATAAAGCTGACAGAGCTCTGTTTCGCACTTTTTGGTGCTTATCAAAGCTAAGTACTCCGCCTGTTTGCTGAAAATCATGAATGTTTGATTCTTATAGAATTCTAGTAATAATCAGGAACTGATTATACAGAGCGGTTGCCGGTCAAGCAGAAATTGAAAATTAGAATTGCTGCTCTGAAATAGTGATATATATATACGAATGTATATATAGTGTATTTTGCAATACACTGTATGCTTAATTAGCAGTAAGTGAGACTGTCACTACTCTAAAACAATAGCGTAAGGTCTTCGAAATGCTTTTAATTAAGCATACAAATGTCAACACTTCCGGTTAGTGATTGTTTAAATAAATATTCATATATTTCTGTCGCTAATTTTCTCCTAATGCAGTTTATATATAATATGGTCTTTTCTGTTTATATGTTTTATATATAATATGGTCTTTTCTGTTTATATGTTTTATATATAATATGGTCTCCTAATGCAGTTTATATATAATATGGTCTTTTTTTAATGTATCATGGATTACGTTACTGATTACATAAGACAGTGTAACACAGTCAATTTCTGTGTATATTGTCAATTACTATTTTATTTGATCATATCTACATGCATATATACTTGTGTATAATATCAATATACACACTACACATGCTAGCAATTTTTCTGCTATCTGCTAGTATATATAATATATATAAAGAAGAAGAGTAAGTCAACAGGTTAAAATTAACTTTATTCACATTT
>OZ024747.1:30616556-30771556 GCA_964016885.1 Eledone cirrhosa | reverse complement strand
TTCTAATATATATATTGCCTGTACAGATAATCAAAGTGTGTATACATTTTTCGGGGACACCAAATATATATATATATATATATCCCGGGGTCCCTAAAAATGTATACACCATTCTAATATATATATTGCCTGTACAGATAATCAAAGTGTGTATACATTTTTTGGGGACACCATATATATATATATATACCGGGGTCCCTAAAAATGTATACACCATTCTAATATATATATTGCCTGTACAGGTAATCAAAGTGTGTATACATTTTTCGGGGACACTATATATATATATATAATAATACCGGGGTCCCTAAAAATGTATACACCATCCTAACAAATAATGCATGTATAGGCAATCAAAGTGGGTATACATTTTTGTGGGGACAACCTGTATATTCACAAATATGAACATATATATATAGAGAAAGTGTGTGCAAGCAAGCAAGCAAGCAAGCAACCAACCAACCAACCAAGATCAGAATTTTAGTAGTATATAGATATATTAGGCAGTAACATGTACTTACACCATATTTGACTACATAGGATTAGTCTGTTTATTGGGATTTTAAAAAAACCTCTGAATGGATAAAATGATGAGTACATCAATACTCATCCTTTTATCCATTTAGAGGGTTTTTTAAAATCCCAACTAACAGACTAATCCTATGTAGTCAAATACAGCATAAGTACATTTTACTGCCTAATTTTCAAATTCGCTAGCTGTTTGTAAACAGAGCCTGCTTTGTGTTTCCCTACTTATACACATATAAATATATATATGAATGTACATGTGTATATATATATATATATATATATAAAGAAAAAATGTTTAAATAAATTTCAAAAAATTCACTGTACTTACTATATGTGCCTTTACTGCGGTTTCAGATCCCAAAACAAATAGATAATCCAAATGGATTTCCATTGAGAAAGAGATCTTCGAGAAAAGCCTTCTGATGAAGATCTCTTTCTCAATGGAAATCCGCTTGGATTATTTATTTGTTTTGGGATCTGAAACCGCGGTAAAGGCATATATAGTAAGTACAGTGAATTTTTTGAAATTTATTTTAAATTTTTTTCTTCATTTGCTTTCCCTTGATTTCATATGTTCTGGCTTGTTAAATTATTAACTTACCATTGAACTACACAAGCATACGGTCGGACTATACTTGTATCCCTATGTGTATTATTTACATGTAGGAACACATACTTTTATTATTATTCTCCCCAACAGTAGAGAAACATTTGGTCATTTGAACGGCTGCTATTTTTAGTAGCAAGAGATTG
The DNA here is from genome assembly GCA_964016885.1 of Eledone cirrhosa. Lineage (NCBI taxonomy): Eukaryota > Metazoa > Mollusca > Cephalopoda > Octopoda > Eledonidae > Eledone > Eledone cirrhosa. Next base: position 30,770,272 of record OZ024747.1, on the reverse strand, counting down.
ACCTGTCCACCTTGCTTTCAGTCTTTGCACACGGTGCTAGACAAAATTGTTTCATCATTCATTTGCTGGGGCAGTTTTGTATGGCACCAGTTTGTATTTTGAACTCGGGAATTTTATATTCTCCGAGAGAGAAAAGCCTTCTGACGAAGATCTCTTTCTCAATGGAAATTCGCTTGGATTATCTATTTGTTTGGGGATCTGAAACTGCGGTAAAGGCACATATAGTATATACAGTGAATTTTTTTAAATTTATTTTAAAATTTGTCACTTCCTTGAGATGGTTGGAAGATTTATTCCGCTATTTTCTGTTGGCATCTGATTTATGCAGTTTATATTCCCGTTCAGCATTCCAACGTCCTTTTCTGGCAAGTCGGACTGCTGAAGTTTCCCAAATTGCACTTTTGGGGTGGTTTTTTTTTCTGCTTACGTGGCACTTATGCTGCACACACTATCCATATTGAGTCCAGATGCTCTGGAGTATAGTGTTCACATCTCCAGAGTTATAGAACTCATGCCAGTTTGGGTGCTGTAGCTCAGTGCAGTTCAAGTTCCAATCTGCTTTCTTCCAATCAAAGCAAGCAGATTGGAGATGGTTCTGGTTTTTGTTGCTGCCCGCAAGAGCCAGATTGGCAATGATCATAGCATGATCAGAGTCGCCTAGATGTTCCTCAGTAGTACACCTGATAACCACTTCAGGAGTAGTGGGGAAGAGCAGGTTCAAAGTGTTGTCACCTCTTGTTGGAGAGGCGACTATTTGTGACCAGTTTGAGTCCAGCACTTGCTCAAGGCAGTTTGAGTCCAGCACTTGCTCAAGGAAATCGTTTGCACTTTGTGGCCAACGAAAGGTTTCCCAATCAATCTCAGGATGATTAAAGTCACCTGAAATAAACACATAAGTGGCTGTTTTCCTGACAGCAGCTCTGAGGATATCGCAAAGCTGTGTGTCCTGATGGTAGTTTAGTGGCGATAAACAACACCAAGCAGAAGTGTTGACATGGTCATACGTATGTCACAGAAAAAAACGTCTTCTTGTGATTCATTCAAATCAATGCAAGGAATTACCGAGAAATTTGAACGAACGTAGCTCATCACACCACCACCACAGCAATTAATGCGGTCCTTGCAGAACAGGTTGTTCCCAGTAATGCTGAAAACCCCATCACAGAGCAAGGAATGTGCCCATGTTTCCATGACGGTGATGAAGTCAGAGTCGATGCTTCTGACATAGGAGTTAAACAGATGTATCTTGTTGCATAAACTGCGAGCATTTAAGGACAATAATTTGTACTCTGCTTGCAGTTTATGTTAGTGTGTAGAGGATGGCAGGTTGTTCTGGTTTAGTTTCCCAGAGTTGTTGCAGTGTTTTCATTGCCAGTTATTGTGGGTTTTCATCCCTCTCTGCCTTCACCTTCACCTCCTCTTCTTCCCCCACTCATCATACTATTTCCCTCCCTCCTCTGTCGACTCAATCTTCTCTTCCTACACCCTTTTTCTCTTCCCTCTCCTCTTTGTGATATTTAGTTGTATTCTGTGTTCAACTCTTGCCTAGCTCAATGTTGCCATTCATCCTTCTAGGGAGGAAGGGGGTCAGCAGAATAAGTCTCAGTTGAGTACTCATCATCATCATCATCATTATCAGCTATCTGTCTATCTACATATCTATCTAGGCTGTAATGAATCCAGTGCTCTAATGTCCAGTAGTAATCATGAAAATTAGTTTAGAAAAAGCTAAAGGACCAGAGAATCCCAGAATGATCTAGTTTATACAGACCTTAGAAACGTTGTTCAAACTCATGGCACAATTGAAGTATATATTCAATCATAGAAGCTTTTATAGCTGTGTGATTAATGTGATGGATTGCTGGCTACATAGTTGTGCAGAATCTTTACTGGATGTACATTAAATGGAGAAGAAAAAAAAGATGTTAGTTAAAACAAATATAGAAGGTTTTGTAACACTACTGATGGCAGACTAGCTAATGAAAAACCATTCTTTGTGTAAAAAAGACTAATGAAATTCCCAGTGTTGCTTTCATAATTAGATCCAGATAAAGTGTTATGATAATTCTTTTTTCAATCCTTCATTTCTATAATTGTATTACCTAGTGGACAATCATTGCATTTAATTTACTTCATATATCTGTAAATTGCAATGGTGCTCTATTATAGCCACAGATAATAGTATCATTTCAATTAAGGCTTTTTAGTTTTAGTTTTGGTCTTTGGTTTTTGTTTTATTGAGAATTAATAGAAATCATGCTTGTTTTGACAGCTTTCACATGAAATGATAAAATAACAGTAATTTTACATAACTAGAATTATTGAACTGCAAGGAAAATGAATCAACAGCAGTAATGGTAGTAGTAGTAGTAAGGGGGGGAGATAGTACTAGTAGTGGTGCTAGTGGAGGTAGTAGAAGAGGTGGTGGTAGTGGTTGTAGTTGTTGCTTTTGTTAATTTTGTTGTCATTAATTCACTTAAATGTAGAGCCTTTTTTTACAAAGTAGATAAAATTCACTTGTTTCAGGCAATAACATTAAAAGTAAGCTTTTCAGATCATAGCAGATAAGACAGAAAATATATCAGATAAAGAAAGAAATAATAAATTCTATCAAACGGAGAATATTCAGCATAATATTTTATATATTATGCTGAATATGAAGACATGGCATCAGGAAAATGGCTTCATTATGTCTATATGATATTGTCAACATTTATCCTAGATATATTTATCCATATCTTTCATGGTCATCCCCTTACTCTACTTCCTTCCACATTCATTTCCATCAGATTTTGGGGACCTAGGGCACTTCAGGTTTAGGGGATCCAGAGTGGTTCAGGTTTGGTAGGGGCTCATGACTGTTCCTAGAGGGGCCCCTATTTGACAAGGAGTGCCCAGAGCATCCCCCCTCCTCCACCCCACCTATAAATCCAGCCCTGTGTCTGTGTATATGTATGATGGGCTGTCAGAGACATTCCGTCACTCAAATTTTACTCAAAATGTATTGGTCAGTTTAAAGATATAGTAGAAAATATTTACCTAAGCTGGGACTGAACCTGAAACCATATGTTTGTAAACCAAACCTTTTAACTACATCTTCTTGTTTGTACATATCATTAGATGAACTGTCTTCTCTTTTGTAACTGTAATGGCTATTTATATTAGTAGTGTGTGAAATATATTAACAATTTATCAGATATTTCATAGTATAGAGTAGAGAACTACAAAAATATTTCATTAGGTTTCCTGTAGAATAAAAATATTTATTTGTGTGTGTGTATATATATAGTTGTGTATATATATGTTTGTGGGTATATATATATATATATATATAGTAGAATTGGCAACAGATAAAGTTAAAAGGAAGACACAGGCACAGGGGCAGATGGATATTATAAGTATGTATTCGTCTACGATTTCACAGAACTTATGTTCACCGAATTCACAGACTAGATTCCTTCTTCCTCCCGTTAGACCTGCACGGAATTCCTTCCTCGTTCACATTCCAACCAGGTTTGATGGTCTTTATTCTCTCTCGTTCACGATTTCACCGAACTTATATTCATGGAAATTTGGGACTTGACTCTTTCTCCCTCACTTTTCATTGCTTCACCATCTTTATTTGTTTACACTCTCGTGTCCCCTTTATTTACGAGTCCCAACGACTTTTTTTAGCCGTTGCTCGCACCAACCGGAGGTATATGGTCTTTAAAGCGATGAAATACCAATGATGGTTGGAAGATCACTGATGAAGGACTAACTTTATTCATATATATATATATATATATATAATTATATGCAAGTGTGAAAAAATTGACGTTAAACAAATATGATGGTATATATATATGCATATACACACACACATATATATATATATATTAACTTAAAAGAATCGATCATAAAAACTCTACCAAATCTGAGCTTATTCCCAAATGTATTTCAACATTGGTATACTACAATGGATTATATTAATACTGGGTTGAAGTGGCGCAGGAGGTAGGGGAGGTCCATTTTCTTTCTTTCTAAATATCAAATTAATAACAAAAATAAAGGATAGAGAGGGAGCGTAAATTGAATTGTTTCTATTACAGAGAACCCCAAATAGCAAAAGATTGTTGTTGTTGTTGTTCTCCTACCTCTCTAAATGAATCAGAAATCTATAAATTACCAAATATAACAGAGTCTTCATGACATGTATCAGTATATGTCATAGAGAAACTTACATTATATGTAGAGATTATATAGCTGCATTCTCAAATGCATCAATATAGTTTTATGTGAATCTATTTAGAAGCTGAAAGCAGTATGTGTGCACCAGTATGGATATATACAGCCTTAAAATATACTGCAAAACACTTTCTGGAATGAAATATTTATAACAGTGTGCTAATGTATTTTTCTTTGTGCCAGAGTGAGGATATACATGTGTGTGTGTGTGTGTGTGTTTTTATGTGTGCAAATGGTTAGAAATTTTTAAATGTGTATTGTGTTTTATTTTGTGGAGTGAGTAGTTACATATTGAGTAAACGTGATGAAATACAGAATGTGATTAAGAAAGCTGCAGTGTTATCTTTTCGATAACACAGAAACAACATCACTCATCAGTAGTTAGTACATGTAAACATAGTTCATCTCTGTGGAGGGAAATGATTGATGGTTAACATGAGATGGTGATAATCTTAACCAGGAATGATTTAAGTCACCTTGAATGGCCCTTATATTTATCAAGAAGATTCTTAAGATAGAGAAATATGTAAGGCCAGTATGTCTATGAGGGACAACCAAGTGCAAGGATTGCAAAGAGAATCAGCAACACTAGACTCAAGATTAATTTGTAGGTTTTATGAATGGCTTTTCACTCCTTGTTGAATTTATCCACCATTGCAGATAAGTATTATTATTTTTTGTCCTATCAGAGTGTCCAACCACCCTCCACATACCAGTAGCAGGTAATTTGATTTGATCTGCAACATTATAAAAATGTTGTATCCTTATCCATTAGATGACACAGCAAGCACAACTTCATGCCAATAGTCTCTGTTTCCCATCAAGGTTTGTAGGTCTTCCTTGTCAATTCCAGTGTCTCTTGTTATGGTATTTTGATATCTGAACTCATAACATCTGGTCATCTCTTATGGTACTTTATCATCTGGTACACATAGCAACAGAAAACAAAACTCAGTCAACCCTGTTATTGTTGACATTATTTTGACATAGAGGGCAGTGGATTGGCAGAATTGTTAGAGCATCGAACTAATGCTTACCAGTATGTTTCTGGTTCTTAACATTCTAAGTTCAAATCCTGCTGAGGTTAGCTTTGCCTTTCATCCTTACAGGGTTGATAAAATAAAGTACCAGTAGCATACTGCGGTTGATTTAATCGACCCCCCCCCCCCAAAAAAAAAGAATTCTTGGTCTTGTGCCCAAATCAGAAATCATTATTTGGGCATAGTTTCTGTAGCTAGATACCCTCTTTCATCAACTACTTTATCACAGGGACTAGATACAATTTGTTTCGGTGTCACAAGGACAGTTTATTTTTGATTAGACTAAACATTCCTTCATCCCTAGATGATTTTTTACCACTTCTCTCATATCGGCATTGTTTTTACATTTGGATACTTATAGGAAAAGCACAAAAGTGAAATACATTTAATAAAATGTACACTTTTGAAGTATTTAATTATTTATGTTTTTAAATATTCATTGTTTCTGTATGTTTGCTTTTTGGCAGTTATATTCTAGCTTGGAGATTCATGCACAATCACCCACACACATACACACACACATACACACACATGAAGTATCATCGAAACACAGACACACATACACACTATCTTCGAAACACTCATACACTCACACATACACCCACATAGAGTATCATCGAAACACTTACACATATGCAGTATCATTGAAACACAAAGCATACAATAATTGCATGTGTAAAGTCATTGAAATATATGGTGTGTCATTGCAATTAATGTGTTTTATCACAGCAAACATTGATATAGTATAGGTTAACAGTAGTTCATAATGCAACAAATAGATCAATAGAAAATATATTGGAATACACACATATATATTTACTATATATTCATTACATATATATATATATATATAAATATACATATATATATATATATAAAATTTCCACCACACAATATTGAATACAACCATCTGATATATATAATGATTTCCTTCGAATGAAACAGTTCTAGTCCTGTAGAAGCTATTCCTATATTAAACATTTATACTCCGCTATGTATCGAGTACCTTACTTACTGTGGTTACCCTGATTGAACCCAGGATACACATCTCTCTCTCTCTCTCTCTCTCTCTCTCTCTCTCTATATATATATATATATATATATATATATATATATATATATATATATATATATATATATATATATATTTATATATTTATATATAAAATTAGACAATTATCAAAGTTGTGTTCAGATCATTAAATGACAATCGTTTCTTCCAAATTTTCGTTTGGAGTCATAATTTTATTTACCTGCTCTGTAAAACAACTGATGTTCTTACATTGAGCTATTTCTCTTACTGGTAGTAGAAATTACTGACCTTTCCTGTTTATAGTTGTTTATAGTATATACATAACTATAAATAATATTATTATTATTTATATATATATATTTTATTAAGGTAAAATAGTGAGTCTTGTTACTCTGGAGTTTTGCCTGTTTATGACAGAGTCATCGAAGACGAAGTGATAGACCAGTGAAACTTTAGATTAACAACACCCACTATTCAGCTATAATAAAACTAATATTAAAACTCTACTTTAGTATTGACGGGGTCTGAGGACGCCTGAGGTTTCAACAATGACTGGTGCAAAGAGTACGCACTCGGGCAAGTCTCAGTATTTGCTTGGCAGGATTTGAACTCAACATAAAGGGATATAACTATATGCTGTAAAACATGTCAGACATCCTACCAATGATGATAACGATGATAATAATAATAATAATAATAATAATAATAATAATAATAATGGTTTCTAACAATTTGGGGGGGGGGGGAGTCAATTAAATCGATCCCAGTGCATTACTGGTACTTTATTTTATCGACCCCGTAAGGATGAAAGGCAAAGCTAACTTCAGCAGGATTTGAACTCAGAACATAAAAAGCCATAACTCTATGTCGTAAAGCATGGTGTCCGCCACTCTACCAATACTGCCAATCCTCCACCCTAATAATTGTTTCTACTTTTGGCACAAGGCCAGCAATTATCCCAGTGCATTACTGGTACTTTATTTTATCGACCCCGTAAGGATGAAAGGCAAAGTTAACCTGGGCGGGATTTGAACTCAGATCATAAAGGGACGTAACTCTATGCGTCAAAGCATAGTGTCCGACCCTCTACCGATTCTGCCAATCCACCCTAATAATAATAACTTGTGAGGAACATTTATTGTAGCTACCAAAGAATTTGTATTGAATTTAGAATGACTATAAATGTAGAATGAATAACAAAAGTAAATATTCAGTTGTGTATTCAACATTTGGAGAATTGTGTCTTGGAGATATATGCTCCCTTGTGAATATGCTTATGGCCATTTTCTTATGTAGCTCAGTTTGTTGTCTCTCAAATGATTTGAACATTTCACTTAAACAGATTTATCAAATGAACAAGGCAATTTTGTATTGTTGTTGCTACCAACTGCTAATGCATATATGAATTAAGATCTGGAATACATTTTACATGAAGCATTCTGCTAAGTAGCTTTCAGGGTTTTTTTCTTTTGCTTTTAGTTTTTAGTTTTTTGTATTTAGTTTTGGTTTATTAATGGAAATTCTCTTGACTAATTAATTGTCTTAATGAACATATTCATGTAAGACTGCTGAACTTAGTTTAGAATGGAAGTGTGACAGCCAAATAATTTACTTCCTGAACATGTCATGTGTTTATAGGATTTTTATTGATTTGTTTTCTCTTATTTGGTACTTCAACATTTTGCGAGGTTTCCTCTCTACAATGAGAATAAAAATAGTTTGTTTGTTTTGTTCTTTTTTTGTATACTTGAACAGTAATTGACAAAATTCCTGTTAATTCTGGAGCATTACCAGCATCATCATCATTTTATGTCCATTTTTTTCTCTTTGCATATGTTGGGTGGATTTTTTCTTTTTCCTATTTATAACAATCTATCACTAGACTTTCAGGAACTTGAGCCTTCTGAGCTCAGTCTTCACAACTTCTTCCACTGTCTTCATCTTCCACTGTCTTCATCTTCCATTGTCTTCCTCGTCCACTGTCTTCCTCTTCCAGTGTCTACCTCTTTCACTGTCTTCCTCTTCCATAGCTTCCTTCTATTTTGATCATTTGCTACATTATCCAACTGCCATCCATCATATGTACCACATGTCCATATTTGTGCAGTTTCCTCTCTTTGCACAATATAGGTTTCTACCAAGACCTCTTGATTTTAGGCTCTGCTTTCAAATTAGAACTTTCCCTCTAATGTTTTCAGCCAGGAAAGGAAAACTACTGGTGTGACTTACATATAAGTGAATAAGACATTAAAGAGAGTAATTGAGGAAGATACAGAACTATCTGGTTAAGAACTGTAACAATTAATGCTTGATCATGGGAGATGGAAAGCTTTTATCATGTCACCACAAAGAAGTGGATGAATTTAGTTATAGTAGTAGTACAGTAGTTTCCCAATCCAGCATATAATATAAATAGCAGAATGCTAAGTACGGGGGTAATGTTCTTCGTGAGTCATTCCTCCATAGAAGGTGAAGCATGCACAAAGTTCTTGTTCCAGACTTCCCAATCTCTCATCACAGCAAGACGATTCATTCAATGAGGCCAGTGTCTCTCACCAACAGAGTCCTGATGGTTATGTTTGGATGTCCTACTCGGTACTCTGCATCTGGCGACCAGAGAAACAGTTTCCCTGAAGGTTCATCATGGCAAGAAACATAACCAGCATGAGCCAAGTGACTGGATCAAACTTTTGATGAAACATGTGGCAGATCACCATAAAGAACTTTGTTGGTCAAGTGACTTTTCCAGAAAATGTTGAACACCAACTCAGCCTTGGATTTATATTCTCTTGTACTATGAAGATTCAATTTTTGTTGAGTATCTCTAATTTTCTTAAGTAATCTTTAATTTTCAAGCACAATTTCCACTGGATAAATTAATTACTGGCTTCAGAAAAAATCTACTTGAATGCAGAGCAGATTTCCATTTATGATTACAAACTGTGATAGATAAAAAACTGCAATAGATAAAAAAGTTACCATTATGTTTATCTTTAGAAATAAACCCATTCTAGCGTGGAAGATAGACGTTAAATGACAATGATGATGATAAGTAGTTTTAAGTATAAATAAAAATGTTCAAGCAATATGTTTTCCTGAATACATTCATTGGCCTATCTTATTTTCCTTGTTTGAGGAGATTATAGCAAGCTTTCATTCAGATTTCTGTTAGAGTGAATTAGATTAACATATAACATGCTTGTTTGAGGCCCAATAATAATTTTAAATGGTTTCAAGAATATATTATTTTAACAGTAGCAACACTAAAATTTCGATTCATGTAATTTTTCAGTTGTGGTTGAAAATGTATTTAGTTAGAGTTGATCATAGTGGCAAATGTCTGATAGAAACTATCAGACATTTGTTTTCATCTTGTTATCTTATATATTCATGCATGTTAGAAATATTACATATGTACACACTCACACAAACACGTGTGTGTGTTGGACATCTGTTGGCTCTGGCGATGAGTGTTCCAGTTGTACGAACAACAGAACAGCCTGCTTGTGAAATTAATATGACACAGTGTGTGACAGAGCTTATCCTTTGAATTATAGGTAAAACTCATTTTTGCCAGCTGAGTTGACTGAGTTGAGTGAAATAAAGTGACTTGCTGAAGGACACAATCTGCTGTGGAAATCAATCTCATGATCTTATAATCATGAGTCACACACTCTAACCACTAAGCCACATGCCTACACACACACACACACATATGCAAATAAATGGATGGAATCGAAGTTCCAAACTTGTTTATTGTTTTACAATTGTTTCATCATTACACAGTTAGTTAAAATATAATTTTATAATTAACTTTCACAAGTAAAAAAAATAAAGAAAAAACATAAAAAGAGAAAAAGAAAGTTATAATCTTTGGAAGCAGTAAAAAATAAAACAATAAATATTACATAATACACTAAATCAATCCTTAGACGGCAGACTCTCGAATTGATTATAAGACTCCTACCTCTTCTCACTCTCTATATTTCTATTTCATCTTTTATTTCTCATTCTATCTTCTGATGAAGGACTAGTGTCCGAAACGTTAAGACTACTATATCAAGCATTAAACTAATATATTTCTTCATTTTTCTCTGTTGTTTGCTTTGTTATTTCAGTTTAATTTTGGCATACACGCAGACACACACACACATATATACATACACACACATACACACACATATATATATATATATATATTCTTGGTATAATATGTGTTAGTTAAACACCAACACTTTTGTATGCAGGATAGAGCACTCGACGAAGTATACATGTAAGTCGGCATACTCTGGAGTATAGGTATAATGATGAAGTAGAAGTCAACAGGTTAGAATTTACCTCATTTATTTGTTACACTCTTGCTGATACAAAATGTGTAACGAATAAATGAAGTAAATTCTAGCCTGTTGACTTCTACTTTATTATATCATTATCATCACCATTTAACGTCCATTTTCGATATATGATGGATGGATGGATGGACGGACGGACTGTGGAATCCCGGAGAGTGGAAGGGAGAGAAAAATCTGGACGCTCAGAGCGAAAATGCCAAAGTTAAAGTCAAATTCACCTCGTGGACGAGAATGCGAGCACTCCTCTTTGTTTCGTCCGCGGATGGCTAACATAACCCTATCTCCTCCCGCCCCCCACCACCCCCACCCTCCAAACGCAACCCAAAACTTCAGAGTTGGTACCATAAACGTAGGCACCCTAAAGGGTCGCGCTAACGAGGTTGTAGAAATGCTTGAACGTAAGGAGGTCGATGTTTGTTGTATTCAAGAGACCAGGTGGAGGGGTGGGTCTGCTAGATTCATTGAGGGTAAAAAACGATGTTATAAGCTTTTCTGGGTGGGAAACGACGATGGGCTGGGTGGAGTAGGAATCATGGTAGCAGAAAAGTGGGCAGATAAGATAATAGACGTAAATAGAGTGAACGACAGAATAATTAAAATAAGACTTGTCCTCAATAGAACTACGGTGACAGTAATATCTGCGTACGCACCCCAATCCGGACTGCCCGGCACTATAAAAGACAGATTCTATGAGACACTGTTGCTAACTACCTCCCAAATATCTGACAGTGACTATATAATTATTGCAGGCGACCTAAATGGTCACGTTGGACAACATTGTGACGGCTACGACGAAATCCATGGAGGCTATGGGTTTGGTACTAGAAATGAGGAAGGCTCCAGAATCCTGGAATACTGTGATGCAAATAACCTAACTATCTGTAACACTAACTTCAAAAAACGTGACAATCACCTGATCACCTATAGATCCGGGGAACACACAAGCCAGGTAGATTATATCCTTACCAGAAGACGTGACAGAGTGTCTGTTGTAAACACTAAATCCCTCCCCCATGAAGAATGCACCTCCCAACATAGACTGATAATTAGCGACCTCATAGTCAGGACGAGACGTACCCGACAGCAGAAGAGGACTATCCTCAGGAGGAAAATATGGAAACTAAAGGACCCCACAGCCAGAAATAAATTTCAAAGCATATTACTTGATGCTTTCGACAGTAAGGAAGAGCATCTAGAATCGGACAATATAGAGGGACAGTGGAAATTTCTGAAAGCAAACCTGCTGTTGGCGACAGACGAAGTCTGTGGCTGGAGCAGGCCTGTAGGCAGGAGGAGAGTAACATGGTGGTGGAACAGTAGGGTGGAGGGGTCAATTAAGGCCAAAAAGCAGGCTTGGAAAGTATGGCGGGATGGGGGAAGTAGAGTAGACTATCAAGTGGCCAGGAGGGAAGCTAGGAGAGAAGTGTACTTAGCAAGAAGGGAAGCTGAGGAAAGAAAGTTCAAGCATGTTCTACAACGCGATGACCAAAAACGTGAGGTGTTCAGGATTGCCAGGCAATGCGTCAAGGAAAACCGTGATATTGTCGGGGAGAAGTGTGTACTTAACGATGATGGCATACTTGCCATCACCGACACTGATAAGAAGGTAGCTTGGAAGTGTCACTATGAAAGGCTACTAAATGAGGAGAATAAATGGGAGAAAGACAGTCTCCCCCATATCGACCCGATAGAGGGACCAGCAGTGTTAGTCGAGGGGAGTATAATAAGTAAGGCAATCAAGGATATGAAGACTGGTAAGGCGGCTGGGCCTTCGGAAATAGTTGCTGAGATGCTGAAGGCATCTGGCACGGTGGGACACACCATGGTCACCCGCATAGTTAATCAAGTCGTACAGAATGGGGTTGTTCCGAAGGACTGGCATAGCAGCATCATCGTTAACTGTTATAAGGGTAAAGGAGACGCCCTAGATAGGAGTAACTATAGAGGCATTAAATTAATCGACCAGGTCATGAAGGTCACGGAAAAAGTAATAGCGCAACTAATCAGAGAGAGAATTGATCTAGATGAAATGCAGTTCGGGTTTGTGTCAGGCAAAAGCACCACAGACGCTCTTTTCATAGTACGACAACTACAGGAGAAGTACCTAGCTAAAGGTAAACCCCTCTACTTAGCTTTTGTCGACCTGGAGAAAGCCTTCGACAGAGTCCCCCGCTCCATTATCTGGTGGGCTCTTAGAAAACTAGGCGTTGACGAATGGCTTGTGAGGGCTATACAAGCCATGTATAAAGAAACAGTCAGCAAGGTTAGAATTAACAACGAATATAGTGAAGAGTTTAGCGTAAAAGTTGGCGTCCATCAGGGCTCTGTTCTCAGCCCCCTACTATTTATTATTGCCCTTCAGGCTATAACAGAGGAGTTCAAGACAGGCTGCCCATGGGAACTCCTATACGCAGACGACCTGACACTCATAGCGGAATCAATGGCCGAGCTAGAGAAGAAATTCCAAACATGGAAGCACGGCCTAGAGTCAAAAGGACTTAAAATTAACCTGGCTAAGACCAAAGTTCTAGTTTGTAGGAAAGAAAACAAGGCGGCGGTCCCTTCTGGGAAATGGTCGTGCTCGGTATGTAGGAAAGGCGTAGGTAGAAACTCCATCTTATGTCCTAAATGCAAAGTATGGGTGCATAAAAGATGTAGTGGGATCACAGGTAAGCTAACTAAGAACATAGACTTTACATGTGGCCGGTGTTCTGGTGCAATAAGTAGCAGCAAGTGCCCACAAAATACTAGCTCTTTCAATTGCGCAGAAGGTTCTATAGAAATAGTGGACAGCTTCCGTTACCTGGGCGATAAAATCAGCAGTGGGGGAGGGTGCTCTGAAAGTACTGTAGCTAGAGTCAGAACTGGATGGAAAAAGTTCAGAGAGCTTATACCACTATTAGCTGCTAAAGGGTTCTCCCTAAAAATGAAAGGCAGGTTGTACGATGCCTGCATACGAACAGCAATGTTGCATGGTAGTGAGACCTGGGCATTGTGTGCAGAGGATATACGCAGACTAGAGAGGAACGAAGCTTGCATGCTCCGCTGGATGTGTAACAGTAATATACGTGAACGGCAAAGCATAAACGAACTGAGGAAAAAATTAGAGATAAGAGGGATCAGATGTTGTTTACTCGAGAGAAGGCTGCGTTGGTATGGACACGTGATGCGCATGAAAGTCGATAGCTGTATTACAAAGTGCAGGGCAATAAAGATAGACGGTAGCCACGGAATAGGCAGACCTAGAAAAACATGGGATGAGCTGATAAACTCCGACCTCACACACTTACACCTCTCCAAGACAATGTCACTGGACCGTGACCTTTGGCAGTACTCAGTAACAGAGAAGACCCGCCTTGCCAGTAGGCATCTCTAACAAAATACACCCCGTCCCGCCACCACCCCCACCCCATCCACACCACCCCGTTCTATGTAAAGTTATGTTGGTGCCGCGCCATCCAGGCCGAAACAAATGAGATCGTGTAGGTGTCACGACAAAAAAACACACAGTCCACGCTGTAATGTGGCCGTGAAGGCAACACGGTAAAAACCTCCCAGACCCACACTGTAAATGTGGTTGGTGTTAGGAAGGGCATCCAACTGTAGAAAACCTGCCAGACAGTCCTATGCGAGCAAGACAATCACTCTTGCCTCAAGTGGGACTACCCCCGTCCAAACCCATGCAAGCGTGGAACACGGACGTTAAACGTTGATGATGATGATGATGATGATACTTACATATATATATATATGTAAATGAAAATACTCGGCGTAGCTTAATTCGCCATGGGGCCCGGGGCGCGGCCGGTGTTTTAACTGCCACATAGTACCTTTAAATTACAGAACAAATCGGAACTATTAGATATATGAACCTGAAAATGTTAAACTGTTGAACTTTAAATTTTCTAACCTCTTTAATATTGAATATTGATTATTAATTTTTTAACTTCATCCTAAAAGTCTAAACATTGTAACACACTGACTCCCAATATATTCACCTCTGCTAAGATGCGGGTCCCTGTGACAATTTTCTCGCGCCACTCCTGGCCTGACTGTGGTCTGACATTAATATCGACCTTTCTTCCTCTTTCTTTCTATCTTCCTTCTTGTAGCCATCAACCCTTACTTTTCTACTTCTCTCTTCTCTTCCTTCTCTTCTCGCCTCTTCCTGTCTTCCTCCTGCAGACTTATCTTCCTTCCCCCTCTTGCTTGCCTATATCTGACGGTAGTAGTTGCCTTTCTTCTTTTAGCTGACATTAACCCTGGCTTCTCTTCTTCTTTCTTCCTCCTTCTTCTCTCTCCTTCCTTTCTTTCTTTCTTTTACCTTGTGTCATGAGATTGACGCTAACGTATGTTCCCATCCCTTTCTGTTTTCGTTTATCTGACCGGTAGTAGCATACTATAAACTTTAGCCATGTCACTCGAGGGCGACCGGCTGAGGTTGAAGGAACAGAATAGCGGTCGCCCTCGGGTCCTCGATTTTCAGCCCCATGGATTTTATCTATTACATTCACGTATTATATTTCGAATACCTGATGATATCACCGGATTCATACAGAACCCAGTCATTGAAATGATCATAGTATAATAAACCTTTCAAGGATTTACACAAATCCAGCCTCCTGTCATTTCATTATAATATTTAACTCCGTAATAGCACCACCAACTACAAAAACAAAGACGGTTGAACTGCCTTACGTTGAGTACTCTCTATATTATTACATTACGATTGACCATACAGAATAGACCAGCTCTATATAGTGGTGAACCTCAAACCTGAATATATATATATATATATATATATATATATATATGTATATGTAGAAGTTATATTTAATTTGTTGGGGTACAACAAGCAAATATTTTTATAACTGATATAAAGCACTCAACAAATTTTTGGAGTAAAAATACAATATATTAACAAATGGAAACTATATTTATAAAACCATATTTATTTCATTATACATATTTCAAGGACACCAAAGCAAATTATTGTGCGCTTTCATCAGATAAAATATAATATAGCTCAGTTTTATACCGGGAGCTTCCAACCGACATGGTCGCATTATTTAAGGGTATGTCAATATTTGTTTATAAAACTGATCTATATTATATTTTATCTGATGAAAGCGCATTATAATTTGCTTTGGTGTCCTTGAAATATGTATAATGAAATAAATAAATATGGTTTTATAAATATAGTTTCCATTTGTTAATATATTGTGTGTGTGTATATATATATATATATATATATATATATCATCATCATCATCATCGTTTAACGTCCATCTTCCATGCTTGTATATATATATATATATATATATATATAAAAGAATAGAGGTGTAACACACAAGTTATGATATATTGGTAAATGGAAAAGAAAATGCTGACAAATTGTTCACAGTGAAAAATAGTTTAATTAGGAATAAGTGAGAATTAGTAATAGTATTGGTTAGTATTCAGTTTTGGTTTTAAGTTTTACCGGTTGCGCATTTCTAATGCTTTTCAAAAATAATTTTGAGATAGAGCATCCGTGATGTTTGCTCATCATATGTATGCTCATATATATATATGTGTATATATATATATATATATATATATATATATATATATATATATATATATATATATATATATATATATATATATATATATATATATATATATATATATATATATATATATATATATATATATATATATATATATATATATATATATATATATATATATATATATATATATATATATATATGCATATATATATATATGTATATATATATATATATATATATATATATACATATATATATATATGTATATATATATATATATGGAGGCACATGGCTTAGCGGTTAGAGCATTGGCCTTGCAATCGAAAGGTTGTGAGTTCAATTCTCAGACTGGGTGATGTGTTATTTCCTAGAACAAGACACTTTATTTCACATTGCTCCAGTTTACTCAGCTGTAGAAATGAGATGATAGGACTAGGGTCCATATCATTCCACTGTAAAGTGGACGTGTAGGCGCCACAGAAAAAAAGCACCCAGCACTCACTGTAAATGAGGTTGGTGTTAGGAAGGGCATCCAGCTGTAGAAATCAAGCCAGAATCAGTTCCCGTCCCACCCTTGCAAGCAGGGAAAAGTGGATGTAAAAATGATGATGATGATGATAGGTGGGGGAGACTTTGAAATTCGGAGCTGATATCCAGCACCCAGAAGACTAGGAGTGAAGTTAAAAGCAAATGTTGGTACTGTTTTTTCTATACTCCCGTATACACAGAGTCCACCAATAAAATGTATACACAGTTCAGGAAAAGAAAAGTGTGTATAGATATTTTAATACTAATTTACTACAGTACACAGTGTTATCGTAACTTGATCAAACTTTCGAAAGAGGTATTTATATTTATAGAGGTATTTGAACAAGTTAAATATTTATACAAGTTTTTTTCTTTTCCTGAAATATGTATATGTTATTTTGGTAGACTCTCTCTCTCTATACATACTGTTTTCTTTTACTTGTTTCAGTTGTAAAGCTACAGACTATATAGAAATTTACCAGCAACTAGAAGGTCTTAATAACTATTCAGTGATCCGACGTTACTGTGGAAAAAATAACCCAGGCCCAATACTAACTGAGAAAGGGGTGAAGATTTTGTTTCATTCTGATGATGATGGAACAGATATGGGTTTCCGTGCCCGGTACAAATTTATTCGAAAAGACGATGTCAACAAAGATACGGGTAAGTAACTTATACTATTACAAATTAATTCTCAAAACATTTTTGAAAATTACTTTTTTAGCCTTTCTGCATTCCACTGCCTTTTGGGGATTTATACGAAGACATGGTATGTTAATGCTTCTGCCTATGGAGAAAGTATGTAGTTGTCACTATTTATGTCAAATTAGAACTTGACTGAAATGGCGAGTTTAATTTGTGAGCTATATTAGTGTTGGTAAAACAACATAACAAGAAAACTGAGATTATAATTGAGAAGAATGTATCTTTAATACCAGTTGAATGTAATATCACTGATCATTCGCAGGCCCACTTCAATCATGAATGACCATGGTTTTACACCTAGAAAGTTTCCCTCTGTGTTTGTGGAAGACCACTAGTCACCCATACATGCCTGTCTTCACTTTCCATGCCACCGATGTTGTCCAAGGGAAAAGTAATGGCTAATACAGATTGGCACCAGTAACATCACAACTTATTTCTACAGCTGAGTAAACTGGAGCATCATCATCATCATCATCATCAGGTTTAGCGTCCGTGTTCCATGCTTGCATGGGTTTGGATGGGGGTTTTCCCACTTGAGGCAAGAGTGGTTGTCTTGCTCGCATAGGACTGTCTGGCGGGTTTTCTACAGTTGGATGCCCTTCCTAACACCAACCACATTTACAATGTAAAATAAAGTGTTTTGTTCAAGAACACAGCACACCACCCAGTCCTGAATCCACAGCTTTATAATTGTGAGCTCAATAAACTAACCACTAAGCCATACACCTTCGCAATCATTCAATATTTCTAAAACTATTGGGGATATTATGAAGAGTGACTCTCTCAACATTGTATATAAATAATGAAATAAAAGTATTCTTCACTCAGATAAATGACAAGAAAGCCCCTTCATAGGTACAGGTAGCCTGCTACTGAACTAACCAGTTAAACAATAAACAAATGGAAATAGGTGAGGCTTTACTTTTAGGGTACATTACAAGAACATGAAATGTGTTGTTATTGGTTGAGATTTTATTTAGTCAATTAATTTGATTCTGTGGAAAGATGTATATCCTTAACAATAATTAGCTTGTCAGCTTCATTATAAAATAAAGCAATGATGGCAGTTGCAATGATACAGTTACTTAATTAACTACATTATGAAGATAGTTGAGAATAGAATAAGACATTTAATATTATCTCAGAGTCTGGCATTACAGTTGGATGTTGTTTACCCTTTAATATCTTATTTATTTGTTTAT
This sequence comes from Eledone cirrhosa, assembly GCA_964016885.1. Taxonomy (NCBI): domain Eukaryota; kingdom Metazoa; phylum Mollusca; class Cephalopoda; order Octopoda; family Eledonidae; genus Eledone; species Eledone cirrhosa. Next base: position 30,751,630 of record OZ024747.1, on the reverse strand, counting down.
TTATTTTATATTTCAATTTTTTTAACAATAGTGTTGTTGATTCCTGAAATCTCTTAGGTTTTAATCACTGATTTAATGTATTTCAAGTGGTGGAAGTGCAGAACAAATATATACAAGAGACTTTGTTCGAAGACACTGATATTTTCTGATTTTCTCATTGATGTTTGCATCCTTCACCAATGTATTATTAAAAAAAGACGGTGGATTGGCAGTATCGGTAGAGGGTCGGACGCATGCTTTGACACATAGAGTTACGGCCCTTGCCATTCTGAGTTCAAATTCTGCCGAGGTTAACTTTGCCTTTCATCATTACGGGGTCGATAAAATAAAGTACCACTAATACACTGGGATACTTACTGGTCTTGTGCCAAACGTAGAAACAATTATTAAAAAAGACATACCTACATTGACAGATGTACACATGCACACTCACACACATATACATACATATATACACACACAAACACACACACACACACAAACGCGCGCACACACACATACACAGAGCTGGATTAAACTATTTAGCAAAATAAGCACATGCTTAGTTCATCAAGGGAAGAGGGGTACCATTGTATTTAAGTTAAATGTATTTGTCATTCCAAAAAGTATTTCTTTTGCAAACTTTATATATTAGGAGCACTATAAGTTGTAAGTTATGACTATATAATTTAAATCTGGGTCTCCTTGGAAATATCTTTGCTCAACTGATTATTTGGTTCTTATTGCTGTATCAATGTAGATAGGATTAATAGAAAAGTGGGTTTGAATAAAATATTTCTATTTATAATGAATGATGTGCTCATGCACAGAAAGGCTATAACATAGCTTATAAAATAAAGAGTAGACCTTTAAAAGATGAAAAAAGAAGTTGCCATGAGCTGCTATGAGCAATTGAACCCCCATATCTCCCAGATAACCGAGAGATTGGCTGTGTATACACAATGCTTCTTCATTTTGATTAATGCATTTATCTTTTAACCACATCCATTCTTATGCTTGTGCTAAAAAGCATTCCAAGTGTCACCATCCCATCTTCTTTCACAGAAAATGTTCTTGATACCCTGTTATAAATTGTGATGTATTTCTTTTCATAAGACAGCAGAGTGATGTTTGAGGGAGCTTAACTGCAATATCTAGCAAGTCAAACAACTGTATAGGGACTTATTAGTTGCCTCAATAGGTCTCATATTCTATAATATATTAAAACTAGAATGCTGTGTTGAAAAGTAATACATATTAGCTGCTGAGGTTAAACATATGAGTAGATGAATGGTAGAGTTAAGATCAACAACTTATTCTTCTCTTTCTGTTGTAAGCTCTGATTATGCAATTTAAATCTGGGTCTCCACAGCAACATTTCTCTGCATATTACCTGGTTCTTATTGCTGAATCAATATTGGATTAGTGGAATAATAGGCTTGAGTAAAATAGCTTTATCTGTTTATTTCTTAATGGTTTTGTCTGGAGTAAAATATTGTATGTATGACCTCCTCCAGTTCTGAGAAATTAGGAAGATTGATTCGGGTTAATGGTTTTCATGAACACTTGACAGTTATAGGTAAAAGATTGGCAAACAGGAAATTCCAGAAGTTTGATGTTCTTGGAAAGAAGAAATAAAATTTGTGTTAATTACAGCACTTGTGTTGGGGTGGAGCTGAAGATGAATGACAAAAGGAGAGGTGAATGAACCTGAGTTAAGGTGGCACAATGCTATCTAAATAGCAAGGATTAATGATCACCTCATAGTGGTAGATGATGAGTGTGGAGATATGACATCTAATGGGAGGAGTGTAAAGTGATGTGATTCCTTTCAGTCAGGTAAAACTTTTGGTTCTCTATCTGTAGCAACAGCAGCACATTTCCTGATGTGGGAAGTGGCTCTTATTTTATGTTCCCTTTCCATACTAGCATGGGTAAGACAGAATGTCATAGTCCAAGGCAAGATAGATCAGAGTGATCAATCTTGCTCATTATGCTCTGTATTTGGCATAGTTTCTATGGCTGGATGTCTTTCATAATACTTACCATCTTACAAGAAGCAAAGTGTGAGTCGCTATGAAGTTATTAGAATTAGTAGTCAAATTTCTTTCATATCACATTCTACTGGATACATAGGATAATAGTCTTAAATATACTATACTTGGAAAATAAAAGATGCTTTGCCCATAAGTAGAATGTCTTGAACTAAGGTCTTCTCCATCAAGGCTGCTTTGTGTATAAACATCAATGGCAACATTATCATCATCACTGAATGTCCATCTTTCCTGCTAGCAAGAGTTGGATGAGTCTTCACTGACTAAGTACATATGTTCCTGCACTCTATAAAGTACATTATATTATGGGACCTCTACTAAGGATGTAGTCATGTCATTGACACAGTTGAAGAGTCTTCCTGCTCCTTTGTTTGGAAGGTTTTCTATGACCTGTGGCCCTCTCTATCGGCAACTACTTTGCCGTGTGTACTGAGTATGTTTATGTTTATATTTGGAAAGTTTTCTATAGCTTTAAGCCTTTCCAACCACTTTACTGTGTGTACTGGGTGTGTTTATCATGTAGATTAATAATATTAGAGAGGTTGTCATGCCTTTGACACAGCTGAAGAGTCCTCCTGGCCTATTGTTTGGCAGGTTTTCTTCAACTGGATGCCCTTTATATCACCAACCACTTTATAGATTGTACTTGGTGCATTTATTGTGTAGATCACTAGGGAGATGGTCATGTCTTTGACACAGCTGATGAGTCTTCCTGCCTCTTTGTTTGGAAGGTTTTCTATGGCTTGAGGCCCTTAATATCCCCAACCACTTTACCATATGTACTGGGTGTATTTATCATGTAGATTACCAACACTTGAGAGGTTGTAATGCTTTTGACACAAATGTAGTGTCCTTTTTCAGATGTTGAGCAACTTTTGTGTATTTTTTCCAAGATGGTTAAATCATTGATTGTACAAAAATAATTGTATTAGAATTTCAGATGGTGTGATAATAAATTATTTTAAATGCACCTGCAATGCTGTGTGTCGTTGAATATTGTAATACATATAGATTTACTTTAGATAAATGTAAGATTCGTGAATTTTCATAAATTACTAACTATAAACTAAAGGTCTGCCATTATCCATTTCCTTTTATTAATATTTAAAATTTGATATCAATTTTAGTAGTTGTAAATTAAGAACTAACAATAGAACGAAAGTTTGTATAGAAATAACCTTTCCAAAGTATAAATATTGTATGCAATTGTGTCTAAATAGATGATGCCATATGAGATCATAAAAGAATAGTACATTTTAAATGAAATAAATCAACGGCTCACAACACAAGGATTGCATTTGATTAATATTTATAAAATCTTAATTTGTATCTATATCACTGAGTATCTCTTTTATTTCCCAAAATGGTCATCTAATACCTACTTTGAGAAACATTAATGTCATATCTAATATGATTTGAAATCACTTCTGCTTTTTTGGGGGGGGGGTCTGGGAGGGAGGGGTTATATTTATTTCTCTTGTTTTTGCTTTGTTTTTTTTTTTGTTTTTTTTTCCCATTCTTTTCTGGTTTTTTTTTCAAATTGCTTTCTGCTCTGTTAAACCTATTATATCCAGTGACATGCTTTTCCTGATTTATGTAAATCTGACATAACTACATCATAGATTTTCAAGATCAAAAGAAATGCCAAAAATGAAAGCTGCTTGTCAATATAATTAGAAATATTAAATTTCTTTCCTTCTTTCTATTATTTTTTCCTCAATATTATATAAATACATTAAAGATGTGCATAACGTTATATTGTGCATAAGACTAAGATTTTAATTTCTTTAATATGAAGTTTAATTTCATTCTATTATTAGGTTACCTGGGTTTTTTCTCCTCTCTCTTCTCTCTCTAAAACTATTAACAAATTCTATGTTCTTCTGACAACAAATAGAATAAAAATTTATTTGATAATGAGTTGGGCAAGTGCATCTGCTATTGTTAAGGAAAAAGTGCAGAATAATTGCTAGCAATTTAACCATTGTTCTCAAGTCAGAGCCATTAGATAATATTACTTTACTATAGTCACCAATTCTTCTCACTAATTTCTTCATCTGTTAGAAATAGTAGCCAAATTACATTTCACCCAAGCCGGATCTTCATCACATCCAAAAGTGTTCAGCCTAGCCTGCTCATGAAATTAATGGACAAGTAGCTGAGCATTCCACCACAGACAGATGCACTCTTAGCATAATTCTCAGGGAGATTCAGTGTGGAAAATCATGTAACAAGGCTGGCTGTCTATTTGAATTATAGGTGCAACTCATTTTTGCCAGCTGTGTGGACTGGAGCAATGAGAAATGGTGCATCTTGCTCAAGGATACAATGAACTGCTAGGAATAGAACTGATGACCTTAAGAGTTGGGCCTGATTTAAAATTAATGTTTTTTTTATTGTTGTGTGTGTGTTTGTGGGAAAGAGCTGTGTGTATGTGTGTGTGTGGGGGAAAGTGCTGCATGTAGGTGTGTGGGGAAGTGGTGTGTGTAGGTGTGTGTGTGTGGGAAAGTGGTGTGTGTGTGGGGGGGGGTATATGTGTGTGGGAAAGAGCTGTGTGTAGGTGTGTGTGTGGGAAAGTGCTGTGTGTAGGTGTATGTCTGGGAAAGTGCTGTGTGTAGGTGTGTGTGTGTGGGAAAGTGGTGTGTGTAGGTGTGTGTGTGGGAAAGTGGTGTGTAGGTGTGTGTTGGAAAGTGCTGTGTGTAGGTGTGTGTGTGGGAAAGTGGTGTATGTAGGTGTGTCTGTGTGGGAAAGTGATGTGTGTAGGTATGTGTGTGGGAAAGTGCTGTGTGTAGGTGTGTGTGTGGGAAAGTGCTGTGTGTAAATGTATGTGTGGGAAAGTGCTGTGTGTAGGTGTGTGTGTGGGGAAAAGTGCTGTGTGTAGATGTATGTGTGGGAAAGTCCTGTGTGTAGGTGTGTGTGGGAAAGAGCTGTGTGTAGATGTGTGTGTGGGAAAGTGCTGTGTGTAGGTGTGTGGGGGGAAGTGGTGTGTGTAGGTATGTGTGTGTGGGAAAGTGCTGTGTGTTGGTGTGTGTGTGTGGAAAGTGGTGTGTGTAGGTGTGTGCGTGGGAAAGGGGTGGGTGTAGGTGTGTGTATGTGGGAAAGTGATGTGTGTATGTATGTGTGTGGGAAAGTGCTGTGAGTAGGTGTATGTGTGGGAAAGTACTGTCTGTAGGTGTGTGTGTGGGAAAGTGCTGTGTGTAGGTGTGTGTGGGGGGGAAAGTGGTGTGTGTAGGTGTGTGTGTGGGAAAGTGGTGTGTGTTGGTGTGTGTGTGTGGGAAAGTGCTGTGTGTAGGTGTGTGTTTGTGGGAAAGTGCTGTGTGTATGTGTGTATGTGTGTGTAGGTGTGTGTGTGTGGGAAAGTGGTATGTGTAGGTGTGTGTGGGGGAAAGTGGTGTGTAGGTGTGTGTGGGAAAGTGCTGTGTGTAGGTGTGTGTGTGGGAAAGTGGTATATGTAGGTGTGTGTCTGTGTGGGAAAGTGATGTGTGTAGGTATGTGTGTGGGAAAGTGCTATGTGTAGGTGTGTGTTTGTGGGAAAGTGATGTATGTAAGTGTGTGTGTGGGAAAGTGCTGTGTATAGGTGTGTGTGTGGGAAAGTGCTGCGTGTAGGTGTGTGTGTGTAAGTGTGTGTGTGGGAATGTGCTGTGTGTAGGTGTGTGTGGGAAAGTGCTGTGTGTGAGGGTGTGTATGAGGGAAAGTGCTGTGTGTAGGTGTGTGTGTAGGTTTGTGTGTGGGAAACTGCTGTGTGTAGGTGTGTGTTTGGGAAAGTGCTGTGTGTAGATGTGTGTGTTGGAAAGTCCTCTGTGTAGGTGTGTGTGGGAAAGTGCTGTGTGTGAAGGTGTGTGTGTGGGAAAAGCTGTGTGTAGTGTGTGTAGGAAAGTGCTGTGTGTAGGTGTGTGTTTGTGGGAAAGTGTTGTGTGTGGGAAAGTGGTGTGTGTGTGGGAAAGTGCTGTGTGTGAAGGTGTGTGTGGGGGAAAGTGGTGTGTGGGAAAGTGCTGTGTGTAGGTGTGTGTGTGGGAAAGTGGTGTATGTAGGTGTGTGTGTGTGTGTGGGAAAGTGATGTGTGTAGGTATGTGTGTGGGAAAGTGCTGTGTGTAGGTGTGTGTGTGTGTGTAGGTGTGTGTGTGTGTGTGTAGGTGTGTGTGGGAAAGTGCTGTGAGTGAGGGTTTGTATCATGGAAAGTGCTGTGTAGGTGTGTGTGGGGGAAAGTGGTGTGTGTAGGTGTGTGTGGGAAAGTGCTGTGTGTGAAGGTGTGTGTGTGGGAAAGTGGTGTGTGTAGGTGTGTGTTTGGGAAAGTGCTGTGTGTAGGTGTGTGTGGGAATGTGTGGGGGTAAGTGCTGTGTGTAGGTGTATGTGTGGGAAAGTGCTGTGTGTAGGTGTGTGTGGGGGAAAGTGATGTGTGTAGGTGTGTGTGGGGGAAAGTGCTGTTTGTAAGTGTGTGTGTGGGAAACTGCTGTGTGTAGGTGTGTGTTTGGGAAAGTGCTGTGTGTAGATGTGTGTGTGGGGGAAATCCTGTGTGTAGGTGTGTGTGGGAAAGTGCTGTGTGTAGGTGTGTGTGGGGGAAAGTGCTGTGTGTAGGTGTGTGTGTGGGAAAGTGCTGTGTGTAAGTGTGTGTGTAGTAGGTGTGTGTGGGGGAAAGTGCTGTATGTAAGTGTGCGTGTGGGAAAGAGCTGTGTATAGGTGTGTGTGTGGGAAGTGCTGTGTGTAAGTGTGTGTGTGTTTGGGAAAGTGCTGTGTGTGAAGGTGTATGTGGGGGAAAGTGGTGTGTGGGAAAGTGCTGTGTGTAGGTGTGTGTGTGGGAAAGTGGTGTATGTAGGTGTGTGTGTGTGTGGGAAAGTGATGTGTGTAGGTATGTGTGTGTGAAAGTGCTGTGTAGGTGTGTGTGTGTGGGAAAGTGCTGTGTGTAAGTGTGTGTGTGGGAACGTGTTGTGTGTAGGTGTGTGTGGGAAAGTGCTGTGTGTGATGAGGGTGTGTATCATGGAAAGTGCTGTGTGTAGGTGTGTGTGTGGGAAAGTGGTGTGTGTAGGTGTGTGTAGGAAAGTGCTGTGTGCGAGGGTGTGTATCATGGAAAGTGCTGTGTGTAGGTGTGTGTGTGGGAAAGTGGTGTGTGTAGGTGTGTGTGGGAAAGTGCTGTGTGTGAAGGTGTGTGTGTGGAAAGTGGTGTGTGTAGGTGTGTGTTTGGGAAAGTGCTGTGTGTAGGTGTGTGTTTGGGAAAGTGATGTGTGTAGGTGTGTGTTTGGGAAAGTGCTGTGTGTAGATGTGTGTAGGTGTGTGTGAAGGTGTGTGTTTGGGAAAGTGCTGTGTGTAGGTGTGTGTTTGGGAAAGTGATGTGTGTAGGTGTGTGTTTGGGAAAGTGCTGTGTGTAGATGTGTGTAGGTGTGTGTGAAGGTGTGTGTGTGGGAAAGTGCTGTGTGTAGGTGTGTGTGGGGGAAAGTGCTGTGTGTAGGTGTGTGTGGGGGAAAGTGCTGTTTGTAAGTGTGTGTGTGGGAAACTGCTGTGTGTAGGTGTGTGTTTGGGAAAGTGCTGTGTTTAGATGTGTGTGTGGGAAAGTCCTGTGTGTAGGTGTGTGTGGGAAAGTGCTGTGTGTAGGTGTGTGTGGGGGAAAGTGCTGTGTGTAGTAGGTCTGTGTGGGGGAAAGTGCTGTGTGTAGGTGTGTGTGTGGGAAAGTGCTGTGTGTAAGTGTGTGTGTAGTAGGTGTGTGTGGGGGGAAAGTGCTGTGTGTAGGTGTGTGTGGCGAATAGTGCTGTGTGTAGTAGGTCTGTGTGGGGGAAAGTGCTGTGTGTAGGTGTGTGTGTGGGAAAGTGCTATGTGTAGGTGTGTGTTTGAGGGGAAAAAGCTGACACTGACTTTTCTGAGGCATTCATTAGTTAGTTAATATATTCCAGCTTCATTACATTTAATGGGAAACCTTTTGAACATTTTTCCCATCTTTCAGCAATCACTGATATGGATCCCGAAAAATCATATTAAGTGGTTTAACTATTCTTAAAGTTTGTCTTATTGTGGTTCTTTGTTGCAGAAGACTTTAATTATTTTAATAGGAATACAAGACAAGTAGAAAATATTTAACTTGTTTTTAGATATTGATTTTCTAATTAAGTCTTTCCACTCTCAAATTTGAACTACAGTATTTTATTAAGTAATTATCTCTACTACTACCTTCTCTTTCAACTACAGCATCTTTAGAGGTTATCATTGGAATAGTTATACCAGGAAAATAATAGCTAATTGAAACTTATTGTTGACATATTTACATTTATATATCTATTTCTCCACCCCCGCTCTCTCTCTCTCTCTCTCTCTCTCTCTCTCTCTCTCTCTCTCTCTCTCTCTCTCTCTCTCTCTCTTTATATATATATATATATATATATATATATATATATAGCGAAGCAGGTGTGGTAAGGAACCAGATGGACCATAATGCACCAGAGTACTCAAAACTTAGGGTAGTAGAGTGGGTAATAGGAAAATGTTTAACCCGATGGCAGAGCTCAAGCCGTTTCGACGGCTATTTCTGGACTAAGGGAAAAAGAAAAGAAAAAGAAAACGTGAGGACAGAAACCTCCAACAAAGTCTATATAGGATTAACAGCTTGTGACTCTAAGACTCTACCAACACCAACATACATTCCGAAACCCGGCCCGGTGACATGCCACTACACTTTCGGGCCACATCTGGGACCTCCAAAATAATAACATAACATACAATCTTATTTGGAGCTTACTGTCCAGGGCTAACTCCTACATGGGAGGATGCCGTCCGTGTAATTTATGCTTGGAGGAAACATTACAAATGCTGTTTACGAAGGACCAACTCCTAAACAAAACAAAAAAACTTGTAACTGCATGTAAACACCGATTACGTAGGACTTACCTTGCCCTCAAACCCCCTCATGACCCGGGTGGGTAGAAAATGGCTGCAACATCCTTCTTTTCCCCACTTGCTGAACAAGATAGGGGAAACCCCAGCATACATAGGTAGATGTACTTCTTTTCTTCTTCCCTTTATCTCTTTTTATCACTTCCTTCCATTCCCTCTCCTCTTCCTTTTCCTTTTTCCTCTTTCGCCTACCCTGAGGCAGCCCATCAGGCTTTTGTAGCCTCAATACCAGCTAAAAATATAGCAGCTGCTTTAGACTCTAGAGATTTTTTATTACTTTTTACTATTTAATTTTATTATTTTTATATTTTTTTAATTTATTATCTTTTAATTCTATAATGTCCCACTCTCAAATTCCTCCAGAAATCCTTTCTCTCCTGCTTTCTAACTAGCCTAATGTCATACACACCCCTAAGAATGTGCTGTATAGAATTCACTTTCAATGCTTGACAGGCTCCACCCACGCCCTCATTATTCTACAGGCAAGTTCAGCCACCCCCACCACCCACCCACCACCATGAAAGATTTAATTGTGTTTACAAGAAATTTTGACCAATCCTTTTGACAACTACAATCTTCCCATATAAGGAATTACCCCTTGAAAAGTTCAGCTATTTATTACCAAGCTAAAAATTCTAATTTAGTCCAGAAATAGCCATCGAAATGGCTTGAGCTCTGCTGTCAGGGTTAAACATTTTCCTATGTATATATATATATAGAGAGAGAGAGAGAGGGGGAGGGAGAGAGATTATGCTTAAGAAGACCATAATACAGCAGAGTACTCCTTACTTGGGATAGTAGAGTGTAAATATCAGGTTCCAGCAGCAAAGCTCAGCCATCGGACCCTGACTCTTTCTCCCATGTATATATATATATATGGAGGCACATGGCTTAGTGGTTAGAGCATTGGCCTTGCAATCGAAAGGTTGTGAGTTCAATTCTCAGACTGGGTGATGTGTTGTTTCCTTGAGCAAGACACTTTATTTCACATTGCTCCAGTTTACTCAGCTGTAGAAATGAGATGATAGGACTGGGGTCCCTATCATTCCACTGCAAAGTGGTCGTGGAGGTGCCACGGCAAAAAAGCACCCACCACTCACTGTAAATGAGGTTGGTGTTAGGAAGGGCATCCAGCTGTAGAAATCAAGCCTAAATCAGTTTCCGTCCTACCCTTGCAAGCAAGGAAAAAGCAGACGTCAAATGATGATGATGATGATGTTGATGATGATGATGATGATGGTGATATATATATAAATGTCATTGGATTTACATGTGTACATGTGCACAGACACACACACACTCACATATAGTAAATATACATTCTAAGGATGAAGTGTATAATTCAGCAAGTTATAATCATAGCTAAGGTTTCAGACATTTACACAATTAATTTCTTTGCCCTTCAAATCCCAAATAATACTCACTGAAATCTCTACCGGCTGTTAACTGATCTTTATATACATTGTAAACAAATAAGAAATTCCAATTCATTTTGTAATGGGGATAAAACTCAACAAACAGGAGATTTCTGGCATTCTTGACCGCTAGACTACATCCCTGCTGACTGCTATTGGAACGGAGTTGGGTGCCTGTGGGTGTGAGCCTTGTGAGCAATGTCTTCTCCATCCTGTCAACTAGAACCATGAGATGAATGACATATTAGGGTAGGAGTAGTATGGCAGCCTTCTGATAAAAGGGTTAATAATGCTGACAGACAGATATACACACACATACACACATACACAAAGTTAAATAGTCTACAACTATTAGTCCAAACCATCAGACATTTCATAGAAATTTGCAGCTAAAGATTTCACATCCTTTAGTCATTATATTTTTAATAAATGTAAAAGATATCTTCTGGAAATCTCACATTTTATATATCATAGAATAACTTTGTGGGATCAATTGAATGACCTTCCCTTCAGAGAATTAACATAGCTAAAACCTCACAAATGTACCACATTATAGAATAAATTTCATCATATCTAAAATGCTATCTTTCTAACACAATATGCTATTAGTACAATGTCTCTTTTTCTTTTTTTTATGTTTGCAATTCAATCACATCATCAAAATTTGCTTTAGTTACCAACCCAACCAAAACAGGCTCTGGTTTTATGAAATAAAGCCACCCATTGTATAGGTTTGCAGTTTAAATTGAAATCTTTCAACATAATTTTATATAAGAACCTTTCTGTCTCTCTCTCTATCCTTCTCTGGAAGAAATCTGCTACCTTCAGACCTGGATAGGAGATGGGATTTGAACTCAGAATGCAAAGGGCCATAACTATATGTTGCAAAGCATATTGTCTGACGCACAACAATCATCAACTATATTATATATTACAACACAATCTTACTCTTTGAGAGTGAGAATATCACTACATTGCCAGTTCTGTTTCTATTTCTCGTGATAAAAGAAATTAAATTATTTTCCTAGTTTTTTTATAAAAATATTTCCTCCTCTTTTATTTTCAAGCTCTGGGCATATTGTTTCCATTTTTCATGATTGCTATTTTTGTTTCAATATTTCAAAGGATTGAGTGATTTAGACTGAAAAAGTTTATTTAGAAATTAAGTTTGTCGATTTTTGTTTTAATATTTCTAAGACTTCATCAGTTACAAATATGAAGTGAGTGAAACGTGGTTAAGCATGAATAATTAGGGATATCCAGACTAATTTCTCTTAATTATTAATCTGACTTTAAAAATGATTAGAAAATAACTAGCAATCTAACTGCAATTGTGACAAGATCTCATTCCCTTATTTGTAATCCCTCCCCTAATTCACTACCATATTTTAATATAATTTATGGGTTTTATCAAATCTTCAAACATTGTTTTCGAAATTTAGACACAATTTCTTGGAATTTTAAATCATTGATTATTATTTGTGTTGTTATTTTCTACTTAAACACTTTACTCACTTTAATTAAAGTTGTGAGTGCTCACTACTTTCTGAAAAGTGATTGCAAAGCTATTTATCAAACTTGTTTTTCTTCATTCTTATCTGAAATACTTTTACTTAAATGAAAACAATTCAGATGAGGATCAGAGAAGTTTGATAAATTGTTCAAAAATGATTGTATTTGAAAAATAAAAATAAAAATGTAATGTAATGTAAAAGAAAACAAAACGTTATCACAATATATTCCTTGATGCTAATCTTGTTTGTTGTTTTTATCTCTTTTGTAGATTGCAGTAACACTGAATTAATCAATGATCGATGGGGAGGTTTAATCCAAAGTCCAGAATATCCTTTAAAATATAAACCAGTTACACATTGTGAATGGCATATCCAAGCATCTTCTAACAGCAGTAAAATTTTACTTCAGTTTACAGTTTTTAAATTAGAAGGCCCAAGTAGCCCAGACCAAAAGGAAAACAGTAAGTAGTTTTTCATGATGCCATTATTATTGTTATTGTTGCACATCATCACTGTATTACCAAGCACAGATCTGTGCACCTCGAGTACATGCAGTAAAGTTTTTGGTGTTTAATATTATCATTATTATTATTTTCATCATCCCTAGGGTGGTGGATTGGCAGTATCGGTAGAGGGTCGGACACCATGCTTTGCAGCATAGAGTTACGCCCCTTTATGATCTGAGTTAAAATCCCGCCGAGGTTAACTTTGCCTTTCATCCTTACGGGGTCGATAAAATAAAGTACCAGTAACGCACTGGCGTTGATTTAAACAACTTTCCCCACCCCCAGCATTGCTGGCCTTGTGCCTATATAAGAAATTCTTATTTTCATCATCCTTTATTTTCACAGTGATGATCTTATTAATACCGAATCATTTAATTGACTCTCTATCAAGTTATGTAACCTCAGATATACAGTACTTTCCACGGGATATTTGCTGTTCCCAAATGTCATGTTTTACAATGTCCTAATTCTATTTCCATCAAGGTTTTGGGAAGATTTCTGTCACTAACCCAAGTGCTCCAATCAGAATTGGTACCACTCTTGCTTTCATATTCCACATACTCTTGTCATCTATTCTCAACTTTGCATACTTTATGATTTGCTTGTTTTCTTTACCACTGACGTAATGGTCTCCTTGGAAAGCTACATCAATCAACGTACCCTTCTCCATCAAAGTTATGTCTGACCTTGTATTTTCAAGAATTCTATCTACAAAATAATGATTTCGTAATATGAGCAGAGATTGTGTTTCTTTACTGTTGAAGACAGGATTAATATGATCAATTTAGGGGATGTTTTTGATGTCTCTAAATATAGCACTAGTACATATTTAGTATGAGGTATCTACATGTAGATGACACTTGGGTGCAGCTTGTGGAAAGGTTGTGTTGGATGAAGGATGCTACCAGCTGGATGAGAAAGAGTGACAGAAAATAGATCATTGATATAATAGTTTCTGATTTAGGCACAAGACCAACAATTTTTTGGAGAGTGGAAGTCAATTAAATCGACAACAGTGCATTATTGGTACTTTATTTTATTGGCCATGTAAGGATGAAATCATCAGCAGAATTTGAACTCAGATCATTAAGGGATGTAACTCTATACCACAAAGCATGCTCTACTGATACTGCCAATTCACCGCCCTTGATATAATGAAAGAAGTATATGGTGGCTTAAACCAAGTCCTTCGGCAGGCCAGAGATGTTAGTGTGGATCAGAGAGAGCCTCCATCTACAGAATCCATAACAGTGATAAATGGTTGATGGTGACCATTGGCAATAGCCTTGGCTGTGAATTCATATGTTAGATACACTTGCAAGATTTTCTGATATCAAATGCAATGATACTGTATTCATTAAATTCCTCTTAGGCAAAATTCCACAGGAGAATGATATAGGAGAAGTATAGGTCTTCAGTAGATCTAGCTCAAATCCCACCGATGTTAACTTTGCCTTTCATCCTTACGGGGTCGATTAAATAAAGTACCAGTAATGCACTGAGTAATTGCTGGCCTTGTGCCATAAGTAGAAACAATTATTACGTTTTCAGTTCAAATCCTGTTGAGGTTAGCTTTGCCTTTCATCCTTACGAGGTCGATAAAATAAAGTACCTGTCATGTACTGGGGTTGATTTAATTCACTTTCTCCTAGCCCCGAATTGCTGGCCTTGTGCCTAAATCAGAACCCATTATTATTATTATTATTGTTCTTTGAGTCTCAGTCATTCATGTTATTTAACTGGAAATTTTGTTGAAAAGAATATGAAGCCGCTACCTGCAGCCTCAGATATTCGGGGCTGGACTAATCTTCTTTAACCATCCTTGGAAACTCTTTGAGATAGTCCCTAGTGCACCTATGACAATCGGGATGACCTTGATTTCATGGCAGTTCCAAATCCTTTTTAACTCCCAATTTAAATCCTGGTATCGGTTAATTTTCTCCCTCTCCTTTTCTTGTACTCTCGTGTGAAATGGGCAGGCTACATCTACAATCAGGCACAATCTTTTTTCCTTGTCCAAAACCACCAGGTCAGGCCTATTTTGTTCTAATTTCTTGTCCGTCAGTATCCTAAAATCCTGTAGTACCTTCACCTGATCGTTTTCCATCACCGACTCTGGCTTATGCTCATACCACTTCTCAGAATATGGTAAATTGTTTACTTTGCATAGATGCCAGTGGATCACCCTGCCTATCACATCATGTCTCCAGCCTTTATAGTGAGTCTGGGCTAGGTGTCTACACTCGGATACAATGTGAGCCACAGTCTCCTCTCTCTCTCCACAGATCCTACACAGTGGGCTAGCCTCCTCCTTGTAAATATGGTGTTTCAGCCACTTCATTTTGAGGGCCTGCTCTTGCACAGCCATTAGCATTCCTTCTGTAGCCTTTTTAAGGTCTCCTCTTCAACCAGTTCCATGTCTGTGGATCTCTAAATTCAGTTTTCTCAAAGAAGGCACTATGAAGGGATTTTTCATGAAGGTTGCTCTTTCTCCTTGTTGTTATTTCCTCCTTGGACTGCCACTGGTCTATTGTCCTCTCCTTCAGTACAATTCTGAGCATTGGCTCCTTACTATCAGTCACGTATTTGTGTAGGTTGTTTTTCTCCATCTGAACACAGTCCTCTATGCTGATAAGACCTCTTCCACCTTCAAATCTCCTTAAGTAGAGTCTATCGACATCACTCCTTTTGTGGAACATGTAGATAGTCAATAGCTTCCTAGTCTTCCTATCCATTTCTTTTTGTTCAGCAACATTCCATTTCAGAATTCCTGCACTGTACCTAATAATAGACACAGCTCGGGAATTTACTGCACTTGTGGCATTCCTACTGTTCAGATGTGACTTTAATACGCTCCTTATTCTCCGAATGTATTCAGATCTTATCAGTTCCTTCATTTTTTTTGTTCTTGATGTCATCAGCCTCCAGAACACCTAAATATTTGTATCCCTCTTCAGCATCAACTTCCTTTATCATCTCACCTGTTGGTACCTGGATTCCGTTGCTTCTGTTCAATTTACCCCTCTTCATCACAAGAACTCAACACTTACTAATACCAAATTGCATACATATATCATTGCTGAAAATACGGACAGTGTCAACAAGCACATCCAACTCCTTCTCACTCTACCCGAAGAGGTTAAAATCGTTCATGAAGAGGTGATTGATGGTAAGCTCTCCCTTTCCCAACTTGTATCCTGCTCTCACTTTTCGCAGTATAATGGTCAGGGGTATCAGGGCAAGGACAAACAACAGAGGGGACAAACTATCTCCCCGGAAGATACCTCTCTTGATCCTCACACCTCCCAAGGATTCTCCACCCGATGTTAACTCTGTTTTCCAGGACTTCATACTTTTGCTCAACAACTGTCTGATGTTATCTGCCACCTTGAAGATCTCTAGGCTTTTGGTTATCCAAGAATGAGGTACCATGTTGAATGCCTTTTTGTAGTTTATCCATCCCATAGCAAGACCAGTGTGTCTCCTCCTGCAATTCCTCATTACCATCTTATCAATAAGTAATTGGTCCTTTGTACCACAGGACTTCTTTCGGCATCCTTTCTGTTCGTCCGGTAACAAGTTGTTTATGTGGAGGTTAACAGTTTCCACATTACGGACAGACATGTGATAGGTCTATAGTTGGTAACATCATTACCCTTGGTTCGGTCTTTCATTACCAGAACTGTGGTACCTTTTGTCAACCACTCTGGTACCTCACCTGACATCAAGCAGTCATTGAACATGGTTGTCAGTTTCGGGTGGAGGGATGTTATATTTTTAATCCAATACCCCTGCACACCATCTGGGCCTGGTGATTTCCAGTTGGTTAGTTTTCTGGCCTGCCCCTTAAGAGTTTCAACTGTGATACTCAAATCAGTTTGTTGGTGTGCCTGTTCACTGATCTCCTTCTGTACTGTCTCAATCCACACTGCCTGATCATTATGCTCAACATCCTGCTCCCATATTCCTCTCCAGAATGTCTTAGTTTGTTCCGCCTCAGGGATCAAGTGGTTGCCTCTTTCTTTCCCTTCAAGCTGTCCAAACAACATCTTCTGGTTGTTGTCAAACATGCGGTTCTGTCTATACTGACTGACTCTACTCTTGTATCGCTCTTTGCTACAATGCGCTGCTTCAGTTCCTCTATGATAATATTTAGCTTTTTCCTCCTAGTTTTGCACTTTCCAGTCTATTTTTAGTGTGTATGTTTTGTAGTGTCCCATTCAGTAGGGACTCAAGCTTTCCAATGTCATTTCTCATTTCCCTGATTTGACCATTCAGTCATTTCTTCCACCAAGGTTCTGATCTTTCTTGTTTGTTGTTTCCTCTCGCTTTTATTCCAAGTAATTTCCTCACCGCATTTGCTGTTGCTTTGAGGATATTGTTGCACTGGTGAAGGCTCCTCGCCTCAAGGTATGGGATGACTTTTTCCTGTCTACAAATCTTAGGTTCATAGATTTCCCACTATCATTGTTCATTTCATCTACCACTAAGTTTAGGATATCAACCAAATCTTATCCTATCCCGTCAGCATTCATTTCCTCAATGGCCGTATCTTTGTTCCAGGTATTATTTATTTCAGCATTCAGATCATTGTCTGCTTCGGATGCTTCCTCCGTTCTCTCAACCTCTCCACCTTCATCTCTCACTGGCTCGTTTGCCTGGCATACTCCACTCTCCATTTCCAATCTAATCTCTATACTGAGTTCCTCCAGTTCCAGCTCGCTTATCCAACCATTAGTTCTTATTACCCGAGCCTGCCTGGCCAATTTTTGTTCTTTATTATTATTATTATTATTATAGTTGCATTTATCTTGCTTTATGTTCATACGAGTTATCACTAAGTCACAACCAGTGACCTCAAGAGACAACAAGGTCCGCCATGTTCAAGAAAGAACATACATACACACACATGCATCTTTAGGTATTTAGACTTGTGATGTACTTATATTGACAGAATCTTCCTTAGTATATGGGCAGTTCCCATTAGTACTATCTTTTGTATTTCTCCTATACGCGGGTTTCCTGGGATTTGCGATAAGTAATCATTAGACCCCTTAGGTATCATTCCTAGAGTGCCTACAACCACTGGTATTGTTTTAGTTTATTATTATTATTACTACTATTATTATTATTATTATTATTATTATTATTATTATTATTATTATTATCCAACTGCAATTGAGGTTCCTTCAATGTATTGTGGTCTTGTATCACCTTCATCAAGACACTGCCATCAAATACTTTAGCTCCTAACATGTTCTCACTATACTAATACACCAAGAGAATATTTTGTCTTGAAAAGGGACTTTTATCATAAAGACAAGCGGTATTATCAATGGAGTCAGTTATAGATATATTATTGATGTCTTTCTTGTCAACTTCAGAATAGAATGCAAAATTTGAAAATGAAACCCAGGGGATTTTAATCCAAATTACTGAAATGTAAAATTTCCAACCCATCACTTCATGGTCAGTATTGTTTTCACTAACATTATAAAACTACAAGAATAATTTCCTTTGAACAGGCACAAGGCCAGTTTTTGGTTTAGCACAAGAAGGGTTGTAGTTCTTTAAATTTAGATACTATGTCTGAAGAGATGAAAGATAAAAATCGACTGACCTCCACATGGGAATTAAAATCTAACCAATAAGGTACCTCATGAAATGCTATAAAATATAGCCTGGCTCACTATTGTCTCCATTATCTCTACCGCCCTTATAACAATGTTTATTAGTGATAGCAACAATGTCATAGTACTCAAAAGTAGCCACAAAGTCTAATGACTCTCTTTTGGTAAAAATCAATGAAGACAGCTATAAAATCTGCAGCAATTACTTACTTAGTGAAAAAGAAGTTCAATATATTAATAATTTCGCTCACTGATTAGAGATTTATTTAGATAAGTCTATTTGTTTGTTATTTCCTGTTATTTCATATAAATTACCAATCTTTGAAATAGTTGAAGGATTTTTTTTCTTTTTTTTCTTTTTTTTCTTTTTTTTCTTTTTTTTCTTTTTTTTTCTTTTTTTTCTTTTTTTTTCTTTTTTTCTTTTTTTTCTTTTTTTTCTTTTTTTTCTTTTTTTACCAAACATAAAATGTCTATTCGAGGAATTGACGTTTACATCAGCAATTTACATCTCCTTTTCTTCTTCTGCATCAGGTATACGTGTAACAGTGCTATAAATACCATAAACAGTATTTTGTTTTTAGATATAACATACATCTATGACCCTTCCCTGCAATAGGTTCAAGTTTGGAAGTCTCTATCAGTAATCTGAATAAAGATCAATGACTTTCCTTCTCACTTTATCTTTTACTAATTTCTTCTCAGATTTACTTGTTCAGCTATCATCTATCTATCTATCTATCTATCTATCTATCTATCTATCTATTTATCTAACTATAGCAACAAAGAAAAACAAACCTGCCCCTCCCCTCTTCGAAACACTCACACCATCCGAAAAAAAGACATTACACTATACTTACATCAACAGAAACAATAATAAATTAAATGAACTCATATACAATAATCCTTCGGTACAAACCGAAGGTGTAAACTTTGTTTCCTCAGAAAACTACCCACATTTAAAATTAATAAAGATCCCAATGAACCTCTACCAAAAACTAAAAAAGGATTTTAAGGAGGACGTAGGACCACCCTCTGTCAAACCCATAAACCGCGTCCTACTAAAAAGCTTTCCCCCTCCCCTTCCCCTCCCCAACACAACTCCAAACACCCCAACCCCACCACACACTGACAACCCCACACCACCACAAGACACCCCTTCACCCAACACCCCCGACCCCATGGAAGTTGTGCAACCCGAACCCCGGGAAGCGGAAAGGTAGGTCTCTACACTCTCCTTTGGCTCTGCCGCCCACATGGATGTGTTAAGAGTAGGATGTTTGAATGCACATGGCCTGGGCTCAACTTGGAAGCAAGCAAAGCTTCTAAATGACCTCAGGTCATGTAGTATAAATGTAATGGTTATCTGTGAGACTCGAATCAGCGTCGTGCGGCAGCTGGCCCCGACCTTCGATGACTTTGAGGTGCATGCATCTCTCTGTCAACCTGGAGGTGGGGGTGGGGTTGTCGTACTGCTGCAAAAACACCTGGGTCTTGCCGTACAGGTTGTGCACTCGGACCCGGAGGGTCGTTTGTTGGTGCTAGACGTTGGCAGTAGTGAAAGTGCGGCCTTGAGACTGGTCGCCGTCTACTCCCCTTTCGGAGCTGAACGGCCCGACTTCTTCCAGCGTTTGGAGACTTTTCTGGGAACGTCGCGTTCCCTGCTTCTAGCGGGGGATTGGAATGACATCCTAGATGCACATTGGGACTATGCAGGAGCATGTCCTAATAGAGGGGGGTGTAACAGCCTCAAGGGGTTACTCGACCGTTTTAACTTGGTCGATAGATATCGACTAGATTTTCCAACTGTGCCTACCTGGACTTGGAGAAACCACAGTGGTCAATCTAGATCGTACTTAGATAGATTCTTAGTTAGAAGTAAGGATAGGGACATATTAAGCTGTCCAGAAATGCGCACGGTTGGCTACACGGATCACAAATTAGTGACCTGCGTAGTCAATCTCGAGAAAACACATAAACAGGGTCCCGGTTACTGGAAACTTAATTTGTCTTTACCGGCAAAAGAGACTTACAGAAACCGGATTAGCAGATTAGTTAAGGAGAGGTTGACGGGTGCAATCGTCAACAACCGATGGTGGGCATCTCTCAAAAGAGAGATTAGAACAGAATCAATAAGTTATAGCAAGATGTTAGCTGCTGATAGGAATAGAAACGAGAAAGAATTAACAGGTAAATTAGAAGAGGCAATCAAGAGCGAAGATGTGGCCAGAGTGCTGGCATCGAGGACGGCCTTGAACCAGTTTTTCGATGCAAAGCACGAAGGCTGCGTCATTCGAAGTAAAATACGTGCTCTAGGTAATGAGGGGGCCAAAGCCGTTGGCTGGGCCCGCGTGACAGAAGCTAAGAGTGGAAATCGATCCACCATCCGGTCGTTGCAAGACGAAGATGAACGGGTGATCCGGCAGCCTAAGCAGATGTGCGAGGCCTTTCAAAGACACTTTGCCCGATTGTTCGGGGGAGGCGAGGGTCCGGGCGGGGGCGGGGATTTTGGTCCATACCTCGATGGCCTACCGCGTCTCTCGAGCGAAGAGGCAGAGTCCTGCGAGGGACCAATCTCGGCTGATGAGATCGGAGATGCGCTGAGCCAATGCAGCAGACGCAAATCTCCAGGTCTCGATGGTATACCTTACGAACTTTATTTAGCAATGCCGGTCTTCTTCTCCGAACTCCTCGAAGCGGTCTACCGCAATTGGCAGCAGAATGGGAGAATTCCTTGTTCTGTAGCCAAGAGCGTGGTCACGCTCGTGAGGAAGGACGAGAACAAGGGAGATAGTATAAATAATTTTCGGCCCATAACCCTGCTAAACACAGAGTTAAAGATTTTGGCCAAGGTGTTAGCAAAGAGGTTGGCGCTTGTCGTGGGTGGCCTGGTGGGAGATGCGCAGACATGTGCTATCCCATCCAGGTCCATTCACGATAACCTCCACCTCATGCGATACATCATAGAGAGGGTTGGCAACAAACCCGGCTTCGGTTGGGCCCTGATCAACTTGGATCAGTCTAAGGCCTTCGATAGGGTCGACCATGGTTACCTGGATGCGGTGCTAGCGGCGGCTGGGTTCGGTCCTGTTTTCAGAGGCTGGATCACTGCCTTACATAGCAACCACATCTGTTCTAGGATCAAGGTGAACGGCTACATTTTGAAGCCGTTCAAAATCACACGATCCATTCGACAGGGGTGCCCTCTCTCCTCCCTTCTGTATGTATTGACTCTCGAGCCTTTACTGAGGAAGTTGGAGTTGTTGCAGGGTATCCCCCTGGAACCAGGATTGAGCAAAGTGGTGTCGGCCTACGCCGATGACGTAACAGTAATGGTATCGACCGACTCGGAGATCGAGGCGATCGGTACCTTACTGGAGGAGTACGAAAGGTTGTCAGGAGCGAAACTGAACCGGGAAAAATCCATCGGGCTGCAACTCGGAACGTGGAGAGGCAGACCGATGCCTCCTGACGGCGTCGTCGGACACTGGACGGAGGGCCCGGTAAAGTTGCTTGGGGTCTGGTTTGGACCGGACCTCCAGGTGGAAAAGAACTGGAACGAGGTTACGAACAAGGTGTTTGCACTAACCCAGAAATGGGCCAAGTGTAAGCTGTCCCTAAAAGGCCGGGCGGAGGTGGCGAACATTTACATAGCGTCCGTCACTTACTACCGCCTGACTGTCATGCCTTGCCCTAAGGAAACACTCACCACCATGGAACACATGCTCTTCCAATTTCTTTGGAAGAAGCGCCCTCCTATGGTGTGAAGATCCATCTGCTGCCAACAACCTTCGAAACGAGGGCTGGGGATGCCGTGGTTGATGATGCGTAGGCACGCATTAAGGCTACAGCACCTACAGGTATTCCTCACTGGTCAACCGGTGTGGGCTCCGTTTGTGAAACGAGCCTTTCCGAGACTCGTCTCGCTCACCGAGCTACAGTCCTGGGTCAAGCAAAGATCCGGAAAACTGGGAGACTGGCACACTGAGTGTGCTCAGGCGCTCAGGGCTCTCTGGCAAGCGGGCCAGGCCATCGGTGGAGAATCCACCTCATCATTCTATAGAGGGCTGGTGGCTAGCAGGGGCGATAACACCCTTGGAGAGTCGCTGGACATGGAAGAAGACGAACTGGCCAGCCTGTTCGGTAGGACTTTCGGCCCAGGACCAATGGACAACTTCCAGAAGTCACTGGCCTGGCAGTGCTACCGGGGGGCTCTACCTGTTCGAGAGAGGCTCTACAGACACGGGCGCCCGGGCAGGGATCCCTCAAAAAAGATTTGCCCTAGATGCGTGCGTCACGAAGAAACCGTTGCGCACACATTGGTGCAATGTCCGGGCTTGGCTGATCTGTGGGGCTACGCCGAACGACTGCTGTCGCGGGTGGCGCTGATTAAATTGACCGCCGAGTCCGTGATGACAATCAAACCGCCTCCCCTCTTCACAAAGGAAGCAAAGGCGGTTTTTCTGTGCGTAATAGCCATGTTGAAAGAGGTTGTTTGGTGGACACGATTGAAAGGTCTGAGGTCAGGCAACTTCCTCTCTGGCCATAGTCTGGTCTACTTCTTCCGATATCACTTCGGAAGAAGGATAAGAATGGAGAGAGAGGTGCTTGGCCACAGGCAGTTTTATGAAAGGTGGGTGATAGTGGCGAGAATGGCTCGTGTAAATGGGCCTTCTCTGTATACCATCCTGTAGGTAAAGAAGTAAAGGAGAGGGGAGCACCTTCTCCATGTGCTCCCCGGGCAAAGGATTGCACACTTTTTCGGGGGTGTGTGCAACCCCCATCACGTCCCCTCCCTTTTGAGGTTATTTTCGATTATTTTCATGTTACACCCTTTTTACTCGATTATATGTAAACTCCCCCTTTGTATTTGTCCCTTCTTTTTATGCCTTTATGGTAAATAAAGAAATATATCTATTTATCTAACTATTCATTCATTTATTCACCTGCACTAAACTTTTATTCATCTAGTAACTGACGTTTTTGGTCATCTAATCTTTCAGGCATTCATTCTTTCACCAAATTACTCAACTCTTCATCTGGTAAATTATTAAACTTCTTCATTCACCCATGATCATCATCATCATCATCATCATCATCATCATCATTTAACATCTGCTTTCCTTGATAGCAAGAGCTGTATGGGTCTACATAGACCATGTCAGTACTGAAGCAGGGCTACTGACCTCCCAGACAGGCCAAGTGGTCTGCATTTCACTTACATATGGTCATACATTCTATCAAATGCAGAGAATTTGTTGTCTTTTGACACAAACTGAAGGGTCCTCCTAACCCCTAATTTGGCAAGGTTTATACACTTGGATGCCCTTCCTAACACCAACCACTGTACAGCATGTACTGAGCGCTTTTATTGTGTAGATCACCGACACTAAGGAGACTGACATGTCTTTGACACAACTAAAGTGTCCTCTCAGTCATTTTCAAAATAATATATCATCAGATAATTTCTTCTCTAAACTCCTTCACATATACACTTACTTAGCCAGGTTCCCTATTTCTCAATGCACTTCTTTCAGAGATTTTGTGTGTGTGTTGTTTTGTTTGTTTTTCTGTTGTTTCCACCCCGGTGGATTGGCAGAATTGGCAGAGAGTCTGATGCCCTGCTTTTCAGCAAAGAGTTACGACCCTTTATGGTCTGAGTTCAAATCCCACTGAGGTTAACTTGGCCTTTTATCCTTATGGGGTCGATAAAATATGGTACCAGTAATACACTGGGATAATTGCTGGCCTTGTGCCAAAAGTAGAAACAATTATTTACCCTCTATCAGAGTCTTAGAGCCACTCAATCTCCTTGAGATTAATTGATTTCTTAAATGTTTTATTTTAAAATCCAGTGTTTCATAGATTTGCTCATAAATGCAGTAAATTGTTATTAATTCATTTAATTTCTCTGATTTAAAACAATTCTTAAAACAGCAATTACAAACAAGAATTAGTAAGATATTTGTTCAGCAATCCATAGTTAATTAGATGCTGTTAAGCAGATAATATTTTGAAATCTATTTTAAATATTTTTCTAATAATATAACTAAATAATAGTTAAAGATAAATTTAGATATATTTTAATGTATTGCTTAAATACTATTAAGTTTAGAAAAACAAAACAATTTTTAATTTAAAAAATTTTCTTAGAAACTATACAAAACAGCAAATAACACTTTTGAAAATGCATAGCATATAGCATATATTCTGCTACATTTTATATTTCAAAGTTTGATTTATGCCATAAAGCAGTCATTAAAAGTAAATGAATATCTAATAAATACAATAATAAGTTGTGTGTATGTGTGTGCGTTTAAATTAACACAGGATGAACAAAATTCAGTATGCTGTTATTTTTCCTTATGCCATCATCTACTCTGCAATTTATATGTTAGGATCATAATGAAATAAGTGCCAGACAAATTAGCTGGCTTCCTCCGACAACATAAAATTCGATGAAGCAACAACATTCTTTACTAAACCAAGCAAGGTTCAAAGGAAACTTTGAATACATAAACTAAATAAAACCTGGAGACAGTTTCAAATAAAAATAGGAGAGTTACTTCCTGTCAGAAGCAACTGTTTCCAATTGATCTGGCTGGATCCCCTAGTGAGATCAGCTGAGTTCATAGATGTTATTCGACCATCTTGCTTGGGGTCCACCCCTTGGTCTCTTGTAAGCTGGTATTGTCCGTAAAATATGTCCATTGAATCTTTCCTGTGATATTCTAACCCCATATCTGTAATATCGGAGCTGTAATCTCTCAATTCAGAGAAGTAGCTGCTCTACCTGGAGTGACTCTCTGATCCCTGAGCTACACACTCTATCAAGTGACAATACTCCAAAGAAACCTCATTTTGGCTGCTTGTATTAGTGAAATACTTATATTAAAATGTAGCTCAGTGTTCCCGAGACAGGTGTATCCTTAACACGAATCTTATAAACTAGTCATTTTGATAAGGTTGGATCTTTGAATTACTGATACAACCCATCCAATGAATTTCCATAGAGTTTCTGATTACCTAATTTGACTCATAAAGCTTGGTTTAAACCAAACTATAGTAACAAACTCTTGGCCCAACATGTCACAAAGTGGGGTCGTTCCTGTTGCCTCATGATTATGAAACAAACTTCTCAGCCACTATGCCATGTCTGTGTAATTACAGTTACTAGCACATTCCTAAGGTTGTTTGATTTGTGAAAGAAACATGTTTTAAGTTTGAACCCATAAGGAAAACTAACTTTGGTGGGATTTAAAATCAGAACATTAGAGGCCATGCTGCAAATGATGCTCTCTCAATTCTGCCAATCCATCACCCTAAGTAGGTCTAATTATAATACATCCAGGTTTGTCACATATAGTTACCAAAGATCAGGCTGATTTGCCCAATGCTTATCATTATCTGATGAACTTTCATTAACACTAACAACTTTTCTTCTCCTCATGGGTGAAATTTCAGTTGACTTAAAATTATTTTCAGCTTATTATATTAAGTTAACTCCAAACTTAAATACATGTTTATCTAAATTCTTGCTATGTTTATTATTATTGGCAGAATTATTAGAGCATTGGACAAATACTTTGTAGTATTTAGTTATGGTTATATACATTATGAGTTCAAATCATGCAATGGGCATCTTTGCCTTTCACTTTTTTGGGGATAGATATAAAAAATCTACTAGTCAAATACTGGAGTCAGTATAATTCACTTTGGTATTAAAATTAAAAAAATTAAAAACTGCTAGCCTAGTGCCAAAATTAGAAACCATTATTGTGGATTGGTGAAATCAGTAGAATGTTGTCCAAACTTCTTTATGGTATTTTGTTACGGCATTCTAACATTCTGAGTTCAAATGCTGCCGAGGTCAACTTTGCCCTTCATCCTTATGGGGGGGATAAAATAAAATATGAATAACGCACTGGGGGTCGATTTAATTGACTTTCTGCTTCTCTTCAAATTGCTGGCATTGTACTAAATGCAGAAAAAAACTGTATATACTATTATTAATGTTGAAAGAGATAGAAGGATAAACAATGCAAAATGGACTGTAAGGTGTGGTAACAAAAAGTAAGTCACCTGGTAATCTTTGTTTTGTTTTTTGTTGTTCTTTTTTCTGTCCAATATTTCGGGACATAAAAGTCCCTTCTTCAGAGTTTAAGGAACTTTCAGTGGATAATGTTCCGATTTCCTCTCTTTGGGATTAAATTGTGATTTTGATTAAAATTTTTTGTAAGTCGTTTTCAAACGTTTTTTTCTGGTTATTTCGCTCTTCACGACTAAGACGTCTATTGCCAATATAGTATTTCACAAAATCAATTTTCTTTTTTGTATGAGATGTTTAGCTTGTATGCCAGTGGGTGGGTCTTTTTATGTCAGGTACTGAGTGCTGAGTTCTAATCTATTATTTATTTGTTGGTTGAATCTACGTATGAGCAAGGCTTTCTTAATTCTTAAGTTGCCCACATTTCTATCACTGGCTTTAATGGTAATGGTAATATGTTGGGTGATGTTTCTACATTTGTCGATGTGTTTTTTGAATGAGGATGCGTGTGTGTTGAGGTGTTCTTTAATGCGAGTGTAGAGTGCTCAAGTCATGCTACCAATGTAGAACTCCTTGCATTTGTTGCATTCCTGTATACCACATGTGTCCGCTGGGACATACCTGTATCACGGTTAGGACAGTTAATCAGTGAGCATTGATTGTTGTTGTCTCTGGATTGCTTTTTCGACAGGTATCCACGCAGTGAAGGTCCGGAGTGTGCTAACTGTATGCCCAGTCCTTCTTTGCAGTCGATTCACTGTGGATGTTGGGTATCAACTATGAAGTGTGCAGTGTGAGTGATCTGGTCCTCTGTCTTGCTACATTTATTCCAGATACGCATAAGTTCATTTCTTATGTATCCGATTTTAGCACCAAGGGGAAGGGCCGATCTATAACACACAAACAGATCTCTACTTGTAGCTTTTGTATAGACGTTGGTGTATATATTACCTTCTTTTGTTACTCTAAGTTGGAAGTCCAGCAGAGACAAGGAACCATTTTTATCAGGGTGTTCTTTGGTAAATCGTATGTTGTCATCTGTGATTGAAAATGCCATAGATATTATGTCGGCCTCTTCATGGGGTGATGTGAGGATGAGTATATCATCTACTCATGGGTAGGCCTGATTTTTGTTTGTATATGTGGTGGTGGAAAGTGAAATATGTATTTTCTATGATGACAGATAGAAGCTGATGTATGTCTTGTGAAGTGAAGTCAAAGCAGTATATGTTGTATGAAATGATGCAGTCAGTTACTAGGTTGACCGCTGGATGAGCGGGTACTTCCGTGCAGAAGGATACAATGTCGAGGCTAAAGGCATATCTGTTGAGTTTAAGTTGGTTAGCTTGTAGTTGATGTAGTCTTTGTATGACTTTGTTGGAACTGCTGACATGTCCAGGAAAAGTAGCAAGCATAGGCTTGAGGATCTGGGAGAGGAACCAGGAGATTTTATAGAGGGGTCCTTCTCTATCCAAAATATTGGACAGAAAAAAGAACAATAAAAAACAAAGAATACCAGATAACTTACTTTTCATTACCTCATCTTACAGTCCATTTTGCATTGTTTAGCCTTCTATCTCTTTCAACATTATATATTACACACTATGGTTCTATATTATAGTTATAGTTATATATTACACACTATGGTTCTATATTATAGTTATAGTTATATATTATACACTATGGTTCAAGCAAACTACAACATTTTATTATTATATTATTATTTTGTATCCCTGTTTAATAGAAAAATCATTTAAAATATAAATATTCTTTAACTCTCCAGATGAAGGATGCCCTCATGCAGTGGTGAGAATATACTCCAATTCTAATGGAATTAAACCAGACCAGGAGTTGTGTGGTACATGGAAACAAGGATATTCCTATGTAGTAAAATCACCTACTATAAAATTGAGGTAAGGATCAATTAAATATTAAATGTTGTTTAATCTCCCTTTGTCTTTTTGTCTGTCTCTTTTACTGTCTCTCCTCATTGGGTATCATATTGTTTGGGCATTTAAAGTTGAGAGATGATGGGAGAAGGTTGACCATGACCTATTACATGATGGGGGTCATTGTTGCTGCAGATAAAATTTGCTTTATTATATAGAAACTAAGTAATATCACAGCTGCATTTGGGGGCTGTTGTGGCCCTGTATGCTGAGTTTGGAAAGGCCAGGGTGTCTCTGACAACAGTATTTGACCTGAATTTAAATAACAATAAGAACAAATAACATTTCAACCTGCTAGAAATAGCATTTGAATTCTCCCACAAACCACAACCTACAGCTTTAAGTAAAGAAGTATACATTAAAGAATGTATGATGGTCAATTGAAAAGTTCATAGGCTGACCAAGATACTCTCATGGAATGACCAAATGGGTTTATTTTTCAACATAGTCCCTGGAAAGAAACAATGCAGTTATTAATAAGAAGATTTGACATCAATGTATGCAAGATTTCATAGCTTTATTGTTTGCCTATGAACTTTTCAGCCTACCCTATTAATTTGTGGCCTCATACTTATGTTAGAAATCAATATATGGATGATATAGAACAAAATATATTATGTTGGCAATAATTCTAAATGGTTTTAAGGCAAAGGAATATTTTTATTTACGATGTAGATAATGATACGATCATAGTCAGCCTATGAACTTTTCAGCCTATCCTCGTACTCTCTGATCTCACATTTCACCGAAAGTAAAAACAAAAAATAAAAATAAATAGTATGCTCAAAGCTAGAAGACCTTTAATCATAGGTCAAGGCTGACCTGGAGCTAAATATCAACAAGTTCGATTTTCCTTTGATATCTTCAAGTAGTCCTAATGACCTAACTCATTAGTTGCCATTTTGTTAATATGAAATCACTATCAACACATTTAACTATACTCTAATATGAGTGAAGGTTGTGATAACCTAATCTATCAAGTTTATATACTTCATATTTTCTTCTGTCAATATACAAGGATGAATATTCAGTTAGGCCAAATGATAATGTGATGAATAGAAAATTAATTGACTCTTTAGGATAAAAGGAATGAATCAGGGGAAGATTAGCCTTATTGACTGGAGAAATTAGAGTTGTGACTGTCATGTCTTTCATAAGGGCATTAGCAGAGTTAAGTGAAATAAATATGACTGTGATTCAGGTCACAGGGCATTTACCACATTATATGGTGCTTGATATATCTTTCATATTTAGTATATGACAACCTATATTGATATCTTTATTGAGGTGATATTAGTCTGTAGTATAATAAGGATGATGATGATGATGATCTTTAGTTTATCATCATCATCATTTTCATATCAGCTTTTCTATACCCATCCACTGGCATGGATTGCACAAGATTATGTTGAAATAATATTCTACAGCCAGACACCCATACTGGCATCATCCTTTACAGTACTTAATTCCACTGATATTTATCTATTGAATTACAAGACTCCATATCATTATTTATGCAGAAACAGCACCTGCTGCCCAAATGCTGTCAAAGGGAAGACACACAGAAACACACTCACACACATATGCACACACACACATGAAGAAGCCAGTTTACCCTATAAAGGATACTGGTGCCACAACAAAAAGCACCTAGTTCACTTTGTAAGGTGGTCATGCTGGAGCAATGAGAAAAAGCACCTAAACCACAATGTAAGATGGTCATACTGAAGCAATGACAAAAAGCACCTAGTTCACACTGTAAGTTAGTTCATATTAGGACAGGCATCCAACCTTTGAAAGCGAGGTCAAAGATGGAGTGTATGAGCACTACAAGGTCACCTACCCTGTATGGTCTCATAACATGACAGTCCATCTAACCATTGCAAGCTTGGAAAATAGACATTAGATGGTGTTGTTGTTGATGATGATGATAATAATATATGATGGAATTCCACAGAGTTTCTGTCTACCAAACATCTGTTACAATATATTGGTTTGCTCAGAGTTCCATATAGTGTGATTGAACATAAAACCATGTATTTGTGAAACAAATCTAACCACTATAAGCATGGAAATTAGACATTAAATGGTGATGATGATGATGATGATATATGACAGACTTCCACATAATTTCTGTCTACCAAACATCTGTCTCAATAAATTGGTTATCCCAATGCTTCATGCAGAGGGGTTGAACCTAGAACCATGTATTTGTGAATAAACTTTTTAGCCACACATCCATATCTCTACCTAGTTAAGTGTGGTGTATAACACTTTCAAAATGAGCCAATGAAAATCTCTTCCTATGTAGTTGGTCAACTTGCTATTTCATGAAGATTTTACTGTATCGCCATCTTTAAAAAAAAGGACACATTAGAAACTATGTTATTCATAGTCATATAGAATCATGATTGAAACAGTATGGTTACGCACGAACAGCTTTGACCATAGGTATGTTCAGTCAAGGCTGGCCTATGGTTAAATAATAACAAGTACTTTCAGTATATGAGTCAATGATGGAGCTTCTATACCAGGAGTTACCAATTTATTTTTACATCATCACCCAATTTCACATGGAAACATTTTCCACGACCCTCCTGCATGGTAAATATTCGAAATCATACAAAAATTGTTAGGTAAAAGTTTGTTACTGGTTCGTTATTCCCATTTAGCCTCCTGTTTTTATTATATATATACAGGTTCTTTGCATATTTTAAAATATTTTTTCTTGTGGCATATGTTTAAATACCTTCTTAATATTCAAAATCCTATATTTTCCACCAAAATGTTCAATCACCCACCATTTTCAGTTACTCATCAAGCACCCAACAGTTAAAATCGCTCACCGAAGCGTGATACTGCCCTGGTTAGGAAGTCCTGCTTTCTATGAACACTCAACCTGCTTGAAATGCTTTGCTTTAAAAAAATACCTGAAGTCTAAGAGAAAGAATAAAAATAAATAAATAAAACAATTAAACAAAGCATTTGATCAACTAATTCCCAGGGGAATTAATAGAATCCAAAATACATGATAGTGCAAAAAGCTGGAATCAGTGGTTGTACTTTCTACTAAAAAGCTTAGTGTATTCATTCATGCATGCAAACATACATATATATATAGACACACGCAAGCATATATATATCATCATCATCATTTTACGTCCGCTTTTCCCTGCTTGCAAGGGTGGGATGGGTCTTATTCAGCACAGCATCTCACCACTTGTCACGGCCCTTCGTCATCTCCACCGTGAGCTTCAACAATCTGAGGTCTGTTCTCACCACCTCCACCCATGTTTTTTTTGGTCTACCTCTACCACGTCTTCCTTCAACTGGCCTTTCCTGGCACTTTTTCACCCCTTGGTCATCCTCCAAGCGCATCACATGTCCATACCACCGCAGTCTCCTCTCTCACACACTACATTCTATCCCTCTTAGACAGTTTCTCTCTTAACACATCCATGCTGGGTCATTCACCCACATTCACATTGCACATCCAATGGAGCATGCTTGCCTCATTTCTCTCCAGCCGTCGCATATCCTGTGCAGTTGCTGCCCATGTCTCACTACCATGCAGCATCGTGCCCCTCACACAGGCATCATATAACCGGCCTTTTGTACGCAGAGAGAAACCCTTATTCGTCAGCAGAGGAAGCAGCTCCCTAAACTTCTTCCAACCTGTCCTTATTCTAGATACTATGGCCTCGGAACACCCCCCTCCCATGCTAATCTGATCTCCTAGGTACCGGAAGCTATCAACCACTTCTATAGCACCCGCCTGCATCACTCTCAAGCGTGAAACTAATATTAACATTTTGTACTGCCTCTTCACTTCCTCGTTGTTGTTTTTTTGTTTTCTGTTTCAACTATAATATATATATACAAAGTCACTTAGATCCCTAGGGATATTTGTAGTTGTTGAAAACATGTTATGTATACATATATATAAATCTATGTATACACATGTACATGCACACGTATACACGCACTCCCATATATAGAGAGAAAGAGAAAGAGTAAGTGTGAAAGACCAAAGACTCTGGATTTCACAAAATACCTTAATATTTTTTATTGGAGGAGGTAAGGTTTTTTTTCTGCAAAAATTTGATTGCCCTGTTTAGTTTCCACTTATGTATTTTTTGAAAATGTTATTTATTCATTATAAAAATTAAATGATAGCATTCTATATATAGGTGGGCCCCCTTCATCTCCTGGCAACCAATATTTTTAGACCCAGTCCCCTATTGTATACATACACACATAAATATATATATACACACAAATACATACATACATATATATGCACACACGCTCATACACATACATATACACATATAAATACATATATACACGTTCTTATATAGAATATGCATTTGGTGTATATACACAATAAACTGATATATGACTGCTCCCCCTCAATATAAACACATTGATGTAAACAAATGTATACATACGTACATATACAAACAAACAGATACACACAGCCATACATAAACCCATACACACTCACACATATATATATATAACTGGGAACAACGCGAGTCCTTTACTCCATTGCTTCATTTGATATATATATATATATATATACATATATATATGTATATATACACACATATACATATATACACACATACATATATATCCACATATACATATATATATATACATTCATATATATATATATATATATATATATATACATATATATATATATATACATATATATATATGTATATATATATATATAAATACATATACATGATGGCTTCCCCCTCACCTCATTATCAAGTATGGCCATTGCACGAAAAATAAAATTAAATAATAATAATTGTTTCTACTTTAGGCACAAGGCCAGCAATTACCCAGTGTATTACTGGTACTTTATTTTATCGACCCCGTAAGGATGAAAGGCAAAGTCAACCTCAGCGGGATTTGAACTCAGATCGTAAAGGGACGTAACTATGCTGGAAAGCATGGCGTCCGACCCTCTACCGATACTGCCAATCCACCGCAATAATAATATATATATATATAGACACACATATATATATATACATATATATATATACATACATATACATGTATACACATACACATATATACATATACAGATACATACACACACACATACACACACACATGCATACACATGCACACTCATCCAATATACACACATATCTATTAACAATTAATGTTGCTGCAATCGAATGTGGCTTTTTAGCCCAGCCAATGATCTAAAATATCTTGCATAGAGTTGGCAAACAAAACATACACTGGCAACAGCCGGCTGTGGTTAGATTTCATGTCGTCTGAGCCCTCCTGCTGATCTACAATCTCTTTCACATTCTTGACAGGTATGATGAGCAGCATCTTCGAGAGCAGCCTGGTAGTCAACCACTGGTCTCACTTTATGACTGCGAAGATGACTTTCGAGTCCAGCTTTGCTGAGGCAGAGACTCGCACAGACGCTGCATGTCAGCGCTATAGGAGGACCTTCGTTGTCTGGAAATGCAACAGTAATGCCTTTTCTCACATCCCTTTTACTTTCTCGTATGCGATTCGAGATGTTTCAAAAGTAACTTTCCCCTCGTGTACAGTCTTTCTCCATTTATTATGATCAGCAGCTACGCTTTCCCATGTATCAGCAGAGATGTTAGCATCTTTCAAGGAGTCTTTCTACATATCCTTATACCTCTTTTTTGGTTTATGTGGAGGTCATTTTCCTTTAACTAACTCTCCATAAAAGAGTTGATTCGCTATTCTTGAATCCTTCATCCTGGCAAGGTGACCACTCCATTAGAGTCTTTGCTTACACACAAGAGCTTCTATACTTTCACACAGCGAGCTTTCCAAAATCTCGACATCACTGATGTGGTCCCTCCACGAATGCCATGGATCCGTCTGAGACACATCTGATGGAAATGCTCCAATTGTTTAAGGTGCTCTTGATATGTGACCTAGGTCTCGCAGGCACAAAGAAGAGAAGAGAGCACACATGCCTTGTTCACCTTTACCTTTGTCTTCTTGCATATGTCTCACCAACCCCAGAGGCGCCTTTCCAAAAGCATCACTTGCTTTCCTAATCCTGAATTAATATTTCATTATCAAAGTTACTGTATCGATTGACAGTGCTTCCCAATAGCCAGAATTTATTCTCTAGCTCCTCTACTGATTCTGCTATAAGAATGGACAGCCAGTCTTAAACTCCTCTGCTATGGCTTGGAGGACTATAATGAACAAGAGCGGGCTGAGGACCGAACCTTGATGTACTCCTAAACTCCATTCCTACCCTGACTTTACTGACAGTACCTCTGTACAAAGTTTGCACTGTCCTCACAAGCCATTCCTCAACACCTAGTTTCCTTAGGGACCACCAGATGACAGATCGGGGTACCCTATCAAAGGCCTTCTCTAGGTCAACAAAGGCTAAGTATAGTGGCTTATTTTTCTCTAAGAACCTCTCTTGCAATTGTCTTACCAAGAAGAGGGCATCTGTTGTACTCTTCCCAGGCACAAAACCAAACTGCATCTCATCTAGTTTGACCCTTTCTCTAATTAGTTGTGCTAATATCCTTTCTGCCACTTTCATAACTTGATCTATCAGTTTTATACCCCTATAATTGCTCCTCTCCAGAGCATCCCCTTTACCTTTGCAGCAATTTATGAGAATATCGCTGCACCAGTCTTTGGGTATGACACCACCATATATAGCCTGATTGATGATGCGTGCAACCAGTTTAGTGCCTACGTCCCCTGATGCCTTCAGCATCTCAGCAACTATTCCCGATGGTCCAGCAGCCTTACCCTTTTTCATTTCCTTAATCGCCTCTTGGACCCTATATTTGTCAATCTCAATAGCTGGTCCCTCTGTCAGATCTACTGATGGTAATTTCTCTCTCTCCCATTCGTTCTCCACATTCATCAGTCTCTCATAATGACATTTCCAGGCCTCCTTTTTCTGATCATTCATGACACTAAGTACACCGGCATCTCCAACAACATCCTGATTTGCGTTGATGCACTGCCTTGCAATGTGGAACACCGCACGCCTCTGATCTTCCCGTTGCAGAACATTGGCAAACCTCCTACTCTCAGCCTCCCTGCATGCTAAGTACACCTGACGTCTAGCTTCTCTCTTAGCGGCTGTATATTCTTCCCTACTCCCTCCCTTTTTCCAAGCCTTCCATGCTAGTCTTTTGTCTCTAATGGCCTTATCTACCGTGCTGTTCCACCACCAGGTCACTCTCTGTCTCGTTGGAGCTCTGCTCCGAGCCACAAGTTTCATCAGTAGCGTCCAGTAAGTTGTCACGTACGAAATTCCAGTTATTATCTATGTCCTACATCTCTAAATCGTCTTCTTTTTCGTCATATACATCTTGAAGGGCTTTCCTAAATTTGTATTTTAGTGAAAGGTCTTTTAGCTTCCGGATCTTTCTTCTCCACACCTTCCTGTATGTCTCATTCCATCTCTTGCTTACTGAGAAATCACTAACGACTAACCTATCCTGTGGGGTACATTCTTCCCCAGGGTATGCCTTGGTATTAGACACTATCTGCCTGTCCCGCTGCCTAACTAGTAAGAAGTCAATCTGGCTTATGTGTTCACCTGATTTATAGGTTATTAGGTGGTTGGCAGGTGACTGGAAGTTTGTGTTGCAAATAGTCAGTGTACTTGCATCACAAAATTCAAGAAGTATATATATATATATATATATATATATATATATATATATATGGTAATAATAATAATATTTATACTTATATATGGTTTATATATAATTATAAATATGGAGGGTAGTACTAAGTACTAGCTAGTTACCAGTAGGAGAATATATGTATATATGTATATATATATGTATATCTATATATGTATATATATATATATATGCATATATATGTATACATATGTATATATATGTATATATATACATCTATATATGTGTATATATATATATATGTATATATATAAATACATATATATATATATATATAAATGAAAGTTAGAGTTAATAACTCTTACTGAAACCCTGTAATCAGTAAGCTCAAAGTATAAATACCGAGCATTATAATAATAATATATATGTAGTAAGAAACACAGTAAATCGGATTATCTGTTACAAACATACTCAGGGCGAAACAGATTAATCTGTCCGAGAGATATAATTGTTATTGAGGCAGTTTGTATAATATAATTTTATTTTATTTTATCATTCTGTTTGCTTCATGGTTAAATATTTCAAACAAATGTGGTCTCTCAACCCTAGTAATATTAGACACATGATTTACTGTGTTTCTTACTACATATATATTATTATATATATATATATATATATATATATATTTACATCTGTATACATTATTATTATTATCATTCGCTTGTTTCCACAATGTATATATTTTGGCCTTGTTTTCGAAATAAACCACGTTCGACATTGTCTCTTTCTTTACGAACTCATCCCAAACCGAACTCATCTATCATTTAGTCGGTGAACACTCACAATTCTCGCACATTCCCCTTGTCGAATATGCCTACTTGTATGTGTTTATTTCCACAGAATCTTGTGTTATGATATACAAATCTCACAATTTCCCATCTGTACTTACTTCCATAGACTATTTGACCAATCAAACCTCAGCAACATGTCCTCACCCATTTCCACTCCCAACAAAATCTGCCATTACTACTACTACTACTACTGTCCTTCTAGCCCTTACCAGCATCGTAGAGATGTTAGAGCGAAAGGAAATTGATATATGCATCGTGCAAGAGACTAGATGGAGAAGAGAGCCCGCTAGAGTGCTTGTAGGCAAAAATCAGTGCTATAAATTTTTCTGGGTGGGAAATAACAATGGGATGGGTGGTGTAGGTATACTATTACCTGACAATTGGGTAGATAAGGTAATCTCAGTGAACAGGGTGAACACAAGAATCATTAAACTCAAGCTAGTCCTGAATAAAACAATTGCTACAATCATATCAGCTTTCACACCTCAATCTGGTTTGCCGGACGAACTTAAGGATAGGATTTTTGAGTCCTTAATGCACACTACTGACCTAACAAACGACAATGACTTCCTAATCATTGCAGAAGACTTTAACGGACATGTTGGGAAACACCGTGATGGCTTCTATAGAGTCCATGGTGGATACAGGTTTGGCACAAGAAATGAAGAAAGCTTCAGGTTTCTAGAATTCTGTGATGCCAATGACATGTCGATATGTAACACAAACTTCAAAAAGCCGACAACCATCTGATCACCTATAGATGAGAGGAGCATTCTAGTCAGATAGATTTTATCCTTATCAGAGGATGAGATAGATGGACGGTTAAAACACAAAAGTCTTCCATGGTGAGGAATGTACCTCCCAACATAACTTAGTTGTCAGCGACCTCATTGTCAGAACTAGACGAACTTGAAAACAAGCCAACCTGGAGAAGAAAAATCTGGAAGCTGAAAGACCCCTCAGCCAGTAACAGATTTAAAGATATTTTACTCAACGTCTATTACAGTAACGAAGAACAGATAGAGATATTCAATGTAGAAGAGCACTGGGAGTTCCTAAAAAATAACTTACTAAAGGCGACGGACAAGATTTGTGGTTGGAGTAAGTCCACAGGGAGGAGGAGAGAGACTTGGTGGTGGAACAATAAGGTAGATGAGGCAATAAAGACTAAGAAACATGCATGGAAAGAATGGAAGAACGGGGGTAGCAGAGTACATTACATAGAGATCAGGAGGGAAGCTAGGCGACAAGTATAATTAGCTAGAAGGGAAGTGAAGGATAGAAAATTCAAGCACGTTTTGCAGCGTGAGGACCAGAAACAGGTGTTCAGGATTGTGAGGCAGAGTGTTAGAGAAAATTGTGATGTCATTGTGCCCAGAATGATAAAGGTGAGCTTGCCCTCACAAGTGCCGAGAAGAACCATTGTGAAAGATTACTAAATGAGAAGAATGCATGAGAGATAGAGACTCTACCCCAAGTGGACCCTATAGAGGAGCCAGCAGTACAAGTCAGCAGCAGCATAGGAAGTAAAGCAATTAAAAATATGAAGACTGGGAAGGCAACAGGTCTATCAGGTATAGCTGCCGCGATGCTGAAGGCATCTGTGTCGGTAGGTCACACCTTAACCACACGTATTGTTAACCAGGTAATACTGGAGGGTGTCTTACCAAAGGATTGGTGCAGCAGCATCATTGTCAACTGCTACAAGGGTAAAGGAGATGCACTAGATAGAGGAAACTATAGAGGTATAAAGCTGATGGACCAGGTCATGAAATAACGGGAAGAGTTATAGCACAGTAGATTAGGGACCGGATAAAACTAGATGAGATGCTGTCTTGGTTTGTGCCAGGAAAAGGCACCACTTATGCTCTCTTCCTTGTGAGGCTGTTACAGGAAAAGTACCTAGCTAAAAGTAAGCTGCTCTACCTGGCATTTATCAGTCTGCAAAAAACCTTCGACAGAGTGCCCAGTGCTATAATCTGGTGGGCTCTTAAAAAACTAGGAGTAGATGAGTGGCTTGTGAAAGCTGTACAAGCCATGTATAGGGGAGCAGTCAGCAAAGTTAGGGTTAACAATGACTATAGCGAGGAATTTAGCATACAGTGTCCTGCTTAATATAGTATTGCAGGCTATAACAGAGGAGTTTAAGACCGGATGCCCATGAGAACTTCTGTATGTGGATGATCCTACACTTATAGCTGAATCTATGGCGGAACTCAAGAAGAAATTCCAAACATGTGAGCAGGGACTAGAAAGAAAGGGTCTCAAAAGTGAACCTGACAAAGACTACAGTTCTCATAAGTAGATGAGAAAACAGAACCCAGATCCCCTCAGGAAAATGGCATTGCTCAGTATGTAGGAAATGTATAGGTTTGAATTCCCTGCCCCTAAAGCAAACTATGGGTGCACAAGAGATGTAGTGGGATCTCAGGATGCTTAGTTAAGATTGTAGGTTTACATGTAGCAGCTGTACAGGGACAGTAAGCAGTCAATAGTCACAGGAAACAAACACTACCAAACTCTGGGAGAGGGTGACCGAATTACCAGCGGAGGTGGGTGTTCTGAAAGTACAATAACCAGGGTAAGAACGGGATGGAAGAAGTTTAGGGAACTACTGCCACTGCTATCTGCAAAAGGCTTTTCCTTCAAAATAAAAGGCAGACTGTACGATGCGTGTATACGAACAGCAATGTTACATGGTAGTGAGACGTGGGCGCTGTCTTTAGAAGACTTGTGTAGATTAGAATGAAACGAAGCTTGCATGCTCCAATGGATGTGTAATAGTAATATACGCGAACGCCAAAGCATAAACGAATTGAGAGAGAGACTGATCATAAGATGAATCACATGCTGTGTGCGGGAGAGGAGGTAACGTTGGTATGGACATGTGATGTGTATGAAGGATGACAGCTGCATTAAAAAGTGCAGAGAAGTAGAAGCCGATGGAAGCCGCAGAGTAGGGAGACCCAAGCAGACCTGGGATGAGGTGATAAAAGCCGACCTTACCCAATTACACATCTCAAAGGCAATGACACACGACCGTGACCTCTGGCGTCATGCAGTAATACAGAAGACCCAACTTCCCACGGGTTCAAGCTGAAGCATATAGACAATATGACCCCACGCCCTCCCACTGCAAAGTGGTCGTGGAGGTGCCACGGCAAAAAAGCACCCAGCCCACACTGTAAAGTGGATGTGTAGGCGCCACGGGAAAAAAGCCCCCAGCACTCACTGTAAATGAGGTTGGTGTTAGGAAGGGCATCCAGCTGTAGAAATAAAGCCAGAATCAGTTCCCGTCCCACCCTTGCAAGCAGGGAAAAGCGGGCGTAAAATGAAATGATGATGATGATGAAATGATATATATATTAATATATTATATATATATATATATATATATATATATAGTAATAATAATAAATTTGAAGACTAAAATCCAAAGACGGCTCTCGATAAGGATAAATATATATCAAATTAAGGGTGAAAGCAGCGATTCTTTGCTTAAACTTTAATCTGTTATTTTAATATATATATATATATATATATATATATATATTATATATAATACTAGCAGTAAAGCCCGGCGTTGCTTGGGGTCGCTCAGTAGCTGTGTTAAAGTTACAATGTTAAGTTTCTTTTTTGGCTTAAAAACTGTAGTGTCTACTGTGCAGACTTGCATGTGGTGTTTTTGATTAATATTCCCTCAACCAACAATATGCCTTATGAAGTTAAGAAAACATAACGATAACCCGAATTAAAGTAAATTCAGCCTTATAAGACCGTAAAATTAATTTAAACGTTTAATAGGGAAAGTTTGCTAACCGTCGTAATAAAAAAAAAAATATCAATAACTTACGAAGTAATGAACTCGCCGAACTTTTAAAGCGTTGTAGCATACAAAGGCAGTACAGTGCAAATGAAGCTATTAAACAAACTGGAGATTCCAATTCACTCTACTAAAGATTTACTTAATCGTCTGCACATTCGCTAATCGTCTGCTCATTCCATAAAAGGGAAATAATCGCCTATATCACCTCTCTGCATGACTGTCTGTCTGCACGCCTATATCACCTCTCTGCACGCCTATATCACCTCTCTGCACGACTGTCTGTCTGCACGCGTATATCACCTCTCTGCACGACTATCTGTCTGCACGACTGTCTGTCTGCACGCCTAACGAAATTTACAGATACATATATTTTAAATAAACTTATATAATTTTTGCTTTTTTTTACGAAATATTTGCTTGTTTTACGTAGTCTTTAAATAGACTTGTTTTCAAGTAAAAATATTGTTTTAAAAGGCTTTTAAATGGAAATGAAGCAAAACGGAAGCTTAGTGTTCGAACTGATGAATTTTGCAGGTCAAAATTTTGCTGGCTCGACAACTGTTCGTGTATTGTGTTAATGTCATTTTAAACGCTGAGAAAGCCAGCGTAATTTTTTTAATTTTTGCCAGCGTAATTTTTTTAATTTTTGCATGCAGAAAATGTAAACAGAACGTAAGACGCTACGCTGAATGTAAACAGAACAAAGGGAAATCATTTTTTTAATTTTTGCACGCAGAAAATGTAAATAGAACGTAAGACGCTATGCTGAATGTAAACAGAACAAAGGGAAATAACTGATAACTTACGCTCAAAAATCGATACATTATATTCGATTTCGTCACATAGGGTGGGTCAATTTGAAATATCTTTTTTCCGATGTCTTCACTAGGGCTCAATGTACAAGTATAGCAATTTCGGTGCAATTCCGTGAGAGATTCTAAGATGAGATGTGTGCCAAACATCGATAGACAGACAGACAACCACAGTTTTATATATATAGATATTTCGGAGATACTGTGCTGTTTTTTCAGTACGTCCTCATCAGATAAAATACATAAATTGATATATGACATACCTCAACTGTGCTGATGGTTCAATTCCAATCTTGCCAAGACTGTAATTGAACCATCAATTTTTGTATTTTATCTGATGAGGACGTACTGAAAAACCAGCACAGTATCTCCGAAATATATACAATAAAATATATTTTGATTACGTAAATGTCTACATTTATTAATATTTTGAATTAATATTAATAACTCCAGAAATTTTTCCTTTTGAGTACTTCTAATCTATTTTAAAACTATATTCATTGATTAATCAATGAACCTTGTTTAACTTTTGGTTATGCATTATATATATATATATATATATATATATATATATATATATATATATATATATATATATATATGTGTGTGTGTGTGTGTAAGTATGTATGTATATATAATCACGATGAATCTTAAATTATTTTCAACTGATATTCACTCAGAGAATATCTACAAATTTGTTTCCATTCTGACAATGTATCTGGAGCCTATATTATCTTTGTGTGTCTGTGTAATTCTTGGTCTACCTGAGTGTCTCTGGCTATGCCTGTGTGTCTGTGTTTGTAATATATATGGAAATATAACATTTTGAATATCTTTCCATAATTTCTTGTGCAAAACTTCAATGAAGCAGAAATAGAAGTTTTTCAACTC
Organism: Eledone cirrhosa; assembly: GCA_964016885.1. NCBI lineage: Eukaryota > Metazoa > Mollusca > Cephalopoda > Octopoda > Eledonidae > Eledone > Eledone cirrhosa. The sequence continues at coordinate 30,709,631 of OZ024747.1, read as the reverse complement.
CATTTTGATTGATACCCCAGGTAACAAAATTCTAGAGGGAATAGAAAATACAAAGACGTTTTTGGAATCTGCTGTCTGACAATATAACATCAAGAACTATCAGCAGAATGGTTAATGTGCTAAAAGTTTCACTGTAATAGATAGTGAGAGTACCAGGGGCAATTCTGTAAAAAGCATATAATTATCAAAAGAAAATTGCAAAGGAAAGAAAAAAAGGAAAGTGTGTGTGAAAGAATGGATATGAAAAAATGTGTAAAGAAATCAAATAAAGTGCTATGTATAAAAACGTAAGACAAAATTGAAAAATATCATTGAAAGAATAAGTGAAAAATTGTGGTAGTTAGAATAAATTGTATGAACATTAATAAATACCTTCAGGGATTCATATTTTGTAGGCAGGGATTAGTTTATTTTAATCCTGGTAGAGGATCCATGAGAACAAATGGCAATCATTTTAGAAAAGACCAGGGTTTTATGATAAATTTTGTATTAATGATGTTTCTGATACTGAAATATAGTAGGAGAAATCAGATATAGTCTAAAGTAATTTTTGATAAGCATGTATAGTTTTATTTACCAAGTAGTTTACCTATAAGAACGACACCTTGCTAGAAAACTGATATGCAGCTCTCCAAGTTTGAAAACCTATTACAGCCACACCACCATATAAAAGTTAGTATTAAAGAAAATTATATCCTATAGGGAAATTCTATCGAGTCAGTGAAAAATGTACACTAGCCATAGAATGAAGAATCAGTGTGACAGACTGTTTAGATAGAAACAGACTTGCATTGTTAGTTTGCATCAAAATAAATAGAATAAGAAATATATGTATATATGATAGAGATGTGAATGGATGTACTTTGAGAAGCAGGATAACAGACATTTGACTAAAATGTTAGACACTGTGTGTATTTTCTCATGGCACACCAACAAACAACTCATTTATTTGTATTTCTATCTAAATTATATAATTTAAAGCAAAGTTCTGAAATTTCAATTCCATACATATTGACATTGTCTCAATAACACAGACAATGGTAATGAAAAGTGAGAGATGGGTCTTTTGTTTGCCACCAGTTGCAGACACCTTTGACTGATAGACTGAAAAATTAGCTTCTACCTTACCTTTTGTAACCTGTGGGTTACTGTGTTTCTAACGAAAGACATTGCTAGTGTATGTCAATTAATTTTGAAAATAACAATTTGGAAGAGTTTAATAAAACAACTGTTTTCTTTAGTAAGCTTATATTTGAAACATGATTTAACAAAAATTTCATAATCATAATTATAGTGGAATTTTCTAATATAAGTATGAACATTTTAAACTGGTCGTATTTGATCACAAAACCAATGCAGTTTTAGGCAGTTTGGTGTCACAATCAAAAGGTTTATTCCAGTAGGATAATCAGTCTACAACGTTATAGAAATGAATTCAATTTAGATATTTGTTCTTCAAATTGATTTATTTTGATCACTCACGATGTGAAAAGCAGAGAAAAAATATCTATAGTAAAAAGCACACAACATGTGCCAAAATTGGCAGTAATGTGTCAAAGCCTATGGTGGTTGTAACTGGAACAACAAAACAACAGCAACAACAGCAAAAAGTGACTACAAAATAATCAATAAAAACAGTTTAAAAAAACACTGATTTACAAAATAAGGTTTTACATCAGGGTTAGCTTTGTCTTTCATTCATATGGGGTCGATAAAATAAAGTGGTCGTAATTACACTGGGGCCGATTTAATTGACTTTCTCCTCCCCCAAAATTGTTGGCCATATGCCTAAATTAGAAATCATTACTATTGTTGTTGATGACAGTGATGCAGTAGTAACTATATTGCACCTATTTTGTTGCTAATGTTTACCAGTCTAAGAGTGCATTCAGTACAATGTACCATTGTGCAACATATTAAGAATATATACATCTTAGCTTGGAAAATAATATTCCAAAAAAGTTTTTTAAAAAACAGGAAGATTTTACTTTATTCTTGAAATCCGGAATTTTTGAGATTTTCATAGCTAGTGGCAATGTATCTAAATATTATTTAATTCTATATGTATGTCTTCTACTTAGCACAAAAATGATGCTATTGTAATTGATTTTGGAGACAAATATATATGCTTCTCAGATCTAGCTTTTCCTGGCATCATTCTCTCAAAGAGCAAAAGGAAAAACAATTTTATTTAGGAAAGGATTTTTCTAAATGGTTTTCTTTTTGATTTTTTAGTTATAGAGTTGACACTATTTTAGTTTGTAGTATTTGATTCAGTAATTATATTATGAAAGGTGGTGAATTGGCAGAGTCATTAGAATGTCAGATAGAGTGCTTTGTAGTATTCATTCTGGCTCTCTGCTCTCTGAGTTTAAATCCCACTGAGGTCAACTTTGTCTTTCATCCTTTCGAGGTCAATAGAAAACTACCAATCAAGTACTCGTATCAATTCTTCTTCTATATTGCTTTCTTTCACACTTCCATTCTTTCTCTCTCTATCCTTCTCTGGAAGAAATCTGCTGCACTCATGCCTGGAAAAGGTTGGCCCCCACCAATCTTAAAATGCACAAGAAATGCCATGTGTCAATATGGCTCCCCTACAACTCCATCAGAAGTTAATGGAAAGAAAAGAATTTTGTTATGATATAAACAGAACTTCTTGAAAAATTACAGTATAGAAATAATGTTTTCTTTATTATATTTATTTATTACAGTATAGAAATAATATCAATACATCTACAAGAAAGTCATGATTATCTCATAATCTCATTCACATGATTCTGTATTATATTTGCACTTGTGCCTGAGTAAGAAATCATCATTTTTCATACCCTTTTCTTTCTGGCATTGATTTCATGGTTGTTCCAATCCAAGCCAGATAGGTCAGAGCAAGCAATGTTGCTCGTTACATTCCATATTAAACATAGTTCCCATGGCCGGATGCTCCTTTTGAAACCAATCAACTTACTCAATTTGCAGGGTCTAATTATCATGACACAGGCACTACCACTTTGCAGACTTGACTGGGTATATTTTCTCATGGTACAAACACAAATGTTTCACATGGTGTACTGGATGTTTTTCATCATAGTACCAGCACTAACATTTTACAAGGAATCATAGCTCTTTGGCTTAGGTGTATGATTCTTGCTTAGAGTGCAAGAAATCTCCGGTTGAAATCCTAGACAAGCCCTCTATAATTCATATAGGACTCCACCACCACCACCCTCAACTAACAACTGAGATACTTATAAATAACCAGAACTGACCAACTTTATCTGACATTCGTCATGATTTCATACAAATGAAACAGTTCTAGTCATGTAGAACTCATTTCTATATATATATAATAAAGATGCCTATACTCTACCAATGTATTGAGTCCCTATTTTAACTGTAATTACCCCTGACACAACTCTGGAATCTACATATATATATATATATATATATATATATGTGTGTGTACATTCCAGAGTTGTGTCAGGGCTAACTACAGTTTAAAAATATATATATATATATATATAGTGTAAGATGTATAGTCAATGGAATCAATGTTGGTATATTATTATAATAGAAATCATTATTATAATTCCTCTCTGGAATGGATGGTAAACAATGTAAGTCCCAACTGTATTTGAACTAAGAATGCAGAAGAATGAAAATTAACACCAAAAGACATTTTGTCTAGCATTGAACTCTTTCTATGACTCCATTCTGATATTGACAATAATGTAATCATATTGAAATTAATTCATTGTTGAGTTACTATTGTTAAAAATATGTAAACATGGACATTGGAAAGATAGCAGCATAATACAGACAGAAATTACCCCATCGCCATATAAGTACCAACATTTAGTTCTTATTTATCAATGTTTTGTTTGAATTTTTATCTTTTTTAAATCTTTTGTCTTTTATATAATGCTAGCATTTACATTCAGTATATCAAAATATTTTAAATATTCTTCATCCAGGTTGGCTTTTGGCTGAACTTGAGTGTTTTATTATATTAGGATTTTAATGTTTCTAATTCACTTATCTCTTTGTGAACTGAAAATGTATATCACATATGCAATGATATGAATAAGCATTAACTAATCAATACCACATAGCAACTAGTGCCTAATATCATTAAATAGATATTTTAAATGAATAAACGAGTTAGTGAATTAATGTCTTCAAACATGTCTGCACTAAACAAAAGTATTTTTTCATGAATTGGTGTATCAAAAATATATTATCGCATTCGATATTCTTCATCTGAATACAAATCTCTGTCCTCACACACATTCCTCTGATCAGAATATTTAAAATTCTTCAATATAATATTAAACTATTAATATTGTAAAGACATATAAACAAGTGAACTTTTACATAGAAGAATATAAACATTTATACTAAACATTTATTCGCAAATCATTGTGATTGTCGTTGTATGTATCTTAATGTGTGTGTATATATGTGTGTGTTGTGTGTGTATGCTCATCCATGTACATGTTTACATATAAAGAATTATGCATATATCATGTGTATGCATGTGTATACATGCATATATGTATATATGCATGTGTATACATGTGTTTATGTATATTTGCATGTATACACATGCATATATACATATATCATCACTCTGCAAATGAATAATAATAATATCTACCAAGGAAATGGAGAAACTATCCAAATATAAAGATCTAGAGATAAAAATAACGAGGATGATGATGCCAGAAACATGACCTATAATAATACGTGCTTTGATAAAAATCACACATACAGATACATAAACAAAACTCCAACACTGACAAATATATACATCATACAAAAAATAACACTATTAGGCACTGCACGCATATGAAAAGTACAATAGAGACAACACCACCAAAAATCTCACTGCACATACCCAAGGCACACTTAGATGCGTTTGGTAACGCAGTGATAATGTGTCAAATAATAATGATGGTGATGATAATAATAATGGTTTCTGATTTAGGCAAAAGGCCAACAATTTTTTGGGGGAAAAAGTTGATTAAATCGACACCAGTACATTCCTGGTACTTTATTTTATCCACCCCGTAAGGATGAAAAAACGAAACTAATCTCAGCGAGATTTGTGAATGGAATGAAACACCCAGGTTCATCAGCATGTGGTAAGTGGATACATTCCAGACAACTCTAAGAAAAACTTAAGATAGCCGCCTTGCAACACGGGGTGAATGTGTGCAATATATATATCTTACTCAGGATGTAGGAAAGGTGTAGGTAGGATCTCCATTCTCTGCCCAAAATGCAAACTATGGGTACACAAGAGATGTAGTGGGATCTCAGGAAGTTTAGGTAGGAATGTAGGCTTCACATGTAGCAGCTGTGCTGGGACAGCAAGCAGCAAACAGCCACAGGAAACAAGTTCCACCAAACTCTGGGAGGGCTCTGTACAAACAGTAGACAGCTTCTGCTACCTAGGTGACTGAATTAGCAGCGGAGGTGGCTTTTCTGAAAGTACAATAACTAGGGTAAGAACGGGATGGACGAAGTTCAGGGAGCTACTGCCACTGCTAGCTGCAAAAGGCTTTTCCCTCAAAATTTAAGGTAGGCTGTATGATGCGTGTATACGAACAGTAATGTTACATGGCAGAGAGACCTGGGTACTGTCTGTAGAAGACTTGCGTTGATTAGAAAGAAACGAAGCCTGCATGCTCCGATGGAGGTGTAATAGTAATATACATGAACGGCAAAGCATAAAAGAATTGAGAGAGAGACTGAGCATAAGAGGAATCAAATGCTGTGTGCAGGAGAGGTGGTTGCATTGGTATGGACATGTGATGCGTATGAAGTATGACAGCTGCTTAAAAAGGTGCAGAGAAGTAGAAGTCGATGGAAACCACGGAGTGGGGAGACCCAAGAAGACCGGGGTTGAGGTGATTAAAGCTGACCTTACCCAATTACACCTCTCAAGGGTGATGACACAGGACCATGACCTCTGGCATCATGCAGTAATACAGAAGACCCGACTTCCCACAGGAATAAACAGTCTAACCTGCACTAGCGTATTAGTATGGACGTAAAACGGTGATGATGGTGATGATGACAATATATATATATAGAAGTGGTTGATAGCTTCCGGTACCTAGGTGATCAGATTAGCATGGGAGGCAGGGGGTGTTCCAAGGCCATAGTATCTAGAATAAGAACGGGTTGGAAGAAGTTTAGGGAGCTGCTTCCTCTGTTGACAAAGAAGGGTTTCTCCCTGCATACGAAAGGGCGGTTATATGATGTCTGTGTTAGATGCACAATGCTGCATGGTAGTGAGACATGGGCAGCAACTGCAGAAGATATGTGACGGCTGGAGAGAAATGAAGCAAGTATGCTCCATTGGATGTGCAATGTCAATGTGCGTGAACAACCAAGCACGAGAAAGAAACTGGGTATAAGAGGGATAAGTTATGGTGTGCAGGCGAGAAGGCCGAGATGGTATGGACATGTGATGCGCATGGAGGATGACTGCTGGGTGAAGAAGTGCCAGGAAGTCCCAGTGGCGGGAAGACGCAGTAGAGGTCGACCCCGAAAAACATGGGCGGAGGTGGTGGGAGCAGACCTCAGATTGCTGAAACTTGTCACGGTCCTTTGTCATCGAGGAGATGACAAAGGACCGTGACAAGTGGAGAGATGCTGTGTTGAATAGGACCTGTCCCACCCTGGCAAGCAGGGTAAAGCGGACGTAAAATGATGATGATGATGATATATATATATATATATATATATATATATATATATATATATATATATAGTAATAATAATAAATTTGAAGACTAATATATATACACATATATGTATATGTATATATATATATATATGTATATATGTATATATATTATAATAGAAATTAAAAGAAAAGCGAACAGAAAATCGCAAGGGACCTGATTCGCTAAGGTGAAAAGAATACTAACTATAGACAATTGGGTTCAATTGTCTCAATTTAAGAAAAAATTAAGAAAATAATTACAAACCGGAATTGTGGTAACTACCAATCACCCAGACAACTTGTTGTTTCGCAAAGTCAATTGTGAATAGAAATACTAATCCAAGCTCATCAGTGGGTGATGAATTATTATCCTAGACACATCTATGTATGCTTTATATAATATATAAAACAGCACACATGGCATCCTAGTGAGTCTCACAAACCCACACCACTAAAAATAGCAGCCAGGTTTACTCGACATTTGAAATAGCTCAACAAATTAACGGAGCTGAATATATTAAATGTATAAATTGAGTTAGTTCCTAACTCAATTTATACATTTAATATGTATCATCATCATCATCATAATCATTATCATTTAACGTCCATCTTCCACGCTTGCATGGGTTTGGACGGGAGTTTTCCCACTTGAGGCAAGAGTGGTTGTCTTGCTCGCATAGGACTGTCTGGCGGGTTTTCTACGGCTGGATGCCCTTCCTAACACCAACCACGTTTAAAGTGTGGACTGGGAGGTTTTTACCGTGTTACCTACACGGCCACATTACAGCGTGGACTGTGTGTTTTTTTTTGTCGTGACACCTACACGACCTCATTTGTTTCGGACTGGATGTTGTGGTACCAACATAACTTTACATTGAAAGGGGTGGTGTGGATGGGGTGGGGGTAGTGGGACGGGGTGTATTTTTGTTAGAGGTGCCTACTGACTGTAGTAGGTTTCACTTTGTACTTAGGTAAGGCGGGTCTTCTGTATTACTGTGTAGCGCCAAAGATCTCAGTCCAGTGAGATCAAGTGTGTGAGGTCGGAATTTATCAGGTCGTCTCAGGTTTTTCTGGGTCTGCCTACTCCATGGCTACCATCTATTTTTATTGCCCTGCACTTTTTTATACAGCTGTCGTCTTTCATGCGCATCACGTGACCGTACCAACGTAGTCTTCTCTCGAGTAAACAACATCTGATCTCTCTTATTTCTAATTTTTTCCTTAGTTCGTTTATGCTTTGCCGTTCACGTATATTACTATTACACATCCAGCGGAGCATGCAAGCTTTGTTCCTCTCCAGTCTGCATATATCCTCTGCACACAATGTCCAGGTCTCACTGCCATGTAACATTGTTGTTCGTATGCAGGCATCATACAACCTGCCTTTCATTTTTAGAGAGAACCCTTTAGCGGCTAATAGTGGTATAAGCTCTCTGAACTTTTTCCATCCAGTTCTGACTCTAGCTACTGTACTTTCAGAGCACCCTCCACCACTGCTGATGTTGTCACCCAAGTAAAGGAAGGTGTCCACTATTTCTATAGAACCATCTGTGCAATGTAATGAGCTAGTATTCAGTGGGCACTTGCTGCTACTTATTGCATCAGAGCACCGGCCACATATAAAATCTATATTGTTAGTTAGCTTACCTGTGATCCCACTACATCTTTTATGCACCCATACTTTGCATTTGGAACATAAAATGGAGTTTCTGCCTACTCCTTTCCTACACACTGAGCATGGCCATTTCCCGGATGGGACCGGTGCCCTATTTTCCTTCCTACAAATTTTAGTCTTAGACAGGTTAATTTTAAGGCCTTTTGATTCTAGGCCATGCTTCCATGTTTGGAATTTCTTCTCTAGTTCAGTCATTGATTCAGTTATGAGCATTAGATCATCTGCGTATAGGAGTTCCCATGGGCAGCCGGTCTTGAACTCCTCTGTTATAGCCTGAAGGGCAATAATAAATAGTAGGGGGCTAAGAACGGAGCCCTGATGAACACCAACTTTTACGCTAAACTCTTCACTATATTTGTTGTTAATTCTAACTTTGCTGACTGTTTCTTTATACATGGCTTGTATAGCTCTCACAAGCCATTCATCAACACCTAGTTTTCTAAGAGCCCACCAGATAATGGAACGGGGGACTCTGTCAAAGGCTTTCTCCAAGTCGACAAAAGCTAAGTATAGGGGTTTACCTTTAGCTAGGTACTTCTCCTGTAGTTGTCGTACAATGAAAAGAGCGTCTGTGTTACTTTTACCTGACACAAACCTTAACTGCATTTCATCTAGATCAATTCGCTCTCTGATTAGTTGCTCTCTTACTTTTTCTGTGACCTTCATGACCTGGTCAATTAATTTAATGCCTCGATAGTTACTCCTATCTAGGGCATCTCCTTTACCCTTGTAGCAGTTAATGATGATGCTGCTACGCCAGTCCTTCGGAACAACCCCATTCTGTATGACTTGGTTTACTATCCGGGTGACCATAGTGTGTCCCACCGTTCCAGAAGCTTTCAGCATTTCAGCAACTATTTCCGAAGGCCCAGCTGCCTTACCCGTCTTCATATCTTTGATTGCCTTACTTATTATACTACCTTCACCTAACACTGCTAGTCCCTCTATTGGATCGATGTGGGGGGAGACTGTCTTTCTCCCATTTATTCTCCTCATTTAGTAGCCTTTCATAGTGACACTTCCAAGCTACCTTCTTATCAGCATCAGTGATGGCAAGTACACCATCATCATTTAGGACACACTTCTCCCTGACAATATCACTGTTTTCCTTGACACATTGCCTAGCAATCCTGAACACCTCACGTTTTTGGTCCTCGCATTGTAGAACATGCTTGAACTTTCTTTCCTCTGCTTCCCTTGCGAAGTACACTTGTCTCCTAGCTTCTCTCCTGGCCACTTGATAGTCTTCTCTACTTCCCCCATCCTGCCATACTTTCCAAGCCTGCTTTTTGGCCTTAATTGACTCCTCCACCTTACTGTTCCACCACCACGTTACTCTCCTCCTGCCTATAGGCCTGCTCCAGCCACAGACTTCATCTGCCACCATCAGCAGGTTTGCTTTCAGGAATGCCCACTGTTCCTCTATATTGTACGACTCTAATTGCTCTTCCTTACTGTCGAAAGCATCAAGTAATATGCTTTTAAATTTATTACTGGTTGTGGGGTCCTTTAGCTTCCATATTTGTCTCCTGAGGATAATCCTCTTCTGTTGTTGAGTACGCCTCGTTCTGACTATGAGGTCGCTAATTATGAGTCTATGTTGAGAGGTGTATTCTTCATGGGGGAGGGATTTAGTGTTTACAACAGACACTCTGTCACGTCTTCTGGTAAGGATATAATCTACCTGGCTGGTATGTTCTCCTGATCTGTAGGTGATCAAGTGATTGTCTCATTTTTTGAAGTTAGTGTTACAGATAGTTAGGTTATTTGCGTCACAGAAATCCAGGATCCTGGAGCCTTCCTCATTTCTAGTACCAAACCCATAGCCTCCATGGATTCCGTCATAGCCGTCACAATGTTGTCCACATGACCATTTAGGTCACCAGCAATAATTATATAGTCACTGTCGGTTATTTGGGAGGTAGTGAGCATCAGTGTCTCATAGAATCTGTCTTTTATAGCATCAGGCAGTCCGGATTGGGGTGCGTACGCAGATATTACTGTCACAGTAGTTCTATTTAGAACAAGTCTTATTTTAATTATTCTGTCGTTCACTCTATTTACATCTATTATCTTATCCACCCATTTTTCTGCTAACATGATTCCTACCCCACCCAGCCCATTGTCATTTCCCACCCAGAAAAGCTTATAGCATCGTTTTTTACCCGCCCCTCCACCTGGTCTCTTGGATACAGCAAACATCAACCTCCTTACGTTCAAGCATTTCTACAACCTCGTTTGAGTGAGCTTTTAAGGTGCCTACATTCATGGTACCAACTCTGAAGTTTTGGATTGGGTTTGGTGGGTAGGGCGCAGGGAGGGGCGAGGGGGATGGGGTTAGGGTTATGTTGGCCATCCGCGGCTGAAACAAAGAGGAGTGCTTGGCCTTTCGTCCGGCAGCATGAGGTGAATTTGTCGTTATCTTTGGCATTGTCACTGAGTGTCCAGATTCTTCAGACTCTCCAGAATTCCTTAGTCCATCCATCATATCGAAAAGCAACCAGGAGAAGTGATAGCATAGGCCGCTGACTTATGATTGGTCCAAATAATAATGGGGGAAAGAGTGGGCAGGTGGGAGGGGTATGGGGTAGTTAGTGAGAAGAAGGTTTTAAATAAAGCATATAACAGTAATAAGCGATATACTGGGATTTTAAAATACACAAGATTATTTAGAACAGCCAGACAGAATTATATATATATATATATATATATACATATGCATATATATACATATATGTATATGTATATATACATATGTATATATATACACATATGTATATGTATATCATCATCATCATACGTCTGCTTTTCCCTGCTTGCAAGTGTGGGACATGTCTTATTAATCATCTCTTCATTAATCACGGTCCTTTGTCATTTCCTCCATGAGCTTCAGCGATCTCAGGTCTGCTCTCACCACATCTGCCCATGTTTTTCGTGGTCTTCCTCAACTGTGTCTTCCTTCTACTGTGATTTCTTAGCACTTCTTTACCCAGTGGTCATCGTCCATGAGCATCACATCACTACAGCCTATTCCTCTTATACCCAGTTTCTCTTTCAAGTCGTCTATGGTTGGTCATTTGCGCACATTGACATTACATATCCAATGGAGCTTGCTTGCTTCATTTTTCTCCAGCCATCACATATCTTCCACAGTTGCTACCCATGTCTCACACCATGCAGCATCACGCATCTCACACAGGCATCATGTAACCAGCCTTTGTCAACAGAGGAAACAGCTTCCTAAACTGCTTCCAATCCATCCTTATTTTGGATACTCCCTTTCTAATCTCATCACCTAGGAATCAGAATCTATCAACCACTTCTATAGAACCCACCTGCATTTGAAAAATGTGTCTATCACTGCGACTACTACTGTCAAATTTCCCTCTACATCTACTGCATATATAGTTTTCTCTACCTGTTAGCTTGCCTGCTTTCCCACTACATCTCTTGTGTACCCAAGATCTGCATTGTGTACATTTTATAGAATTTATGCCAACTCCTTTCCTACGTATTGAACATGGCCATTTCCCTGATGGAGTTTTGTCCTATTTGCTACTTATCAACACCTTTGTCTTAGCTAGATTTACTCTCAGTCCTCTTGATTCCAGCTGCTGTTTCCATAGAAGAATTTTTTCCCCTAGCTCCCCTACTGATTCTGCTATAAGTACCAGATTGTCAGCATCGAGATGTTTCCATGGGCAGCCAGTCTTAAACTCCTCTGTTATGGCTTGGAGGACTATAATGAACAAGAGTGGACTGAGGACCGAAACTCTGATGTACTCCTACTTGTATCTGGAATTCTTCTCTTGTAGTTGTCTCACTAAGAAGAGGGCATCTGTTGTACTTTTCCCAGGCACAAAACCAAACTGCATCTCATCTAATTTGACCCTTTCTCTAATTAGTTGCACTTGCATTCTTTCTACCACTTTCATAGCCTGATCCATCAGTTTTTATGCCTCTATAATTGATCCTCTCCAGAACACCCCCTTTACCTTTGCAGCAATTGATCACCAGTCTTTGGGTATGACTCTGCCATATATAGCTTGATTGACGATGCATGCAACCAGTTTAGTTCCTACTTCTGATGCCTTCAGCATCTCAGCAACTATCCCTGATGGTCCAGCGGCTTTACCCCTTTTCATTTCCTTAATTGCCTCTTAGACCCTATAGTCATCAATCCCGATAACTGGTCCCACTGTTGGGTGTACCAGGGGTAGTTTCTCTCCCTCCCATTCGTTCTCAACATTCATTAGTCTCTCATAATGACATTTCCTGGCCTCCTTTTTCTGAGCATCAGTGACACAAACTAAAACCGCATCATTTCAGACACTTATCTCCAACAACATCTTGATTTACACTGACACACTGCCTTGCAATGCAGAGCACCACCCGTTTCTGATCTTGTCGTCGCATAACATTGGCAAACCTCATACTCTCAGCTTCCCTGCGTGTTAAGTACACTTGACGTTTAGCAGATGTGTATCAGTCTCTACTCCCACCCTTTTTCCAAGCCTTCCATGCTAGTCTTTTGTCTCTAATGGCTCTATCTACCATGCTGTTCCACCACCAAGTCACCCTCTGTAGGGTCGGAGCTCTGCTCCAGCCACAAATTTCTTCAGTAGCCCGCAGTAAGTTGTCACGTAAGAAATTCCAGTTATCATCTATGTCATATGATTCTAATTCATATTCTTTTTTATCATACACATCTTGAAGGGCTTTCCTAAATTTATATTTTAGTGAAAGGGTCTTTTAGCTTCCAGACCTTCCTTTTCCACACCTTCCAGTATGTTTCATTTTGTCTCTTGCTCATTGAGATGTCACTAACGACTAACCTATGCTAGGGAGTACATTCTTCCCCATGGTATTCCTTGGTATTTGACACTATCTGTCTGTCTCGCTGTCTAACTAGCAAGAAGTCTATCTGGCTTATGTGCTCGCCTGATTGGTAGGTTATTAGGTGGTTGGCAGGTTTCTTCAAGTTAGTGCACTTGCATCACAAAATTCAAGAAGCCTCACTCCTTCTTCATTTCTTGAGCCATAACCATGACCACCATGTACCCCAGTGTATCCATCCTGGAGCTGTCCAACATGACCATTGAAGTCACTAGCTAGTATAACTATGTCTCTGTCCTCTGTCATTGTGATTGTTTCTAGAAGTTGTTCATAAAAGCAGTCCTTCACTTCTTTACCTAGGCCCGCCTGGGGAGCATAGGTAGAGATAATTGTGAACAGTTTTTGCCTACAACTAATCTAATCCTTATTATTCTATTACTGACCCTAACTATCTCTATCGTCTTATTGATCCACCTCTCGGCCAGTAAAATGCCCACCCTGTGACATCATCAGTTGTACTATTATGTTTCCTCCTGATGTATTGTAAAGTTAAACTTTACAATATTTACACTGATGATGTCACAGATGTGTGACGAAAGAACTTTCATAGACACTATATATATATATATATATATATTTATATCTGTATTTTTAACTATTGGTCAATTAATGATAAACATAGATTGCCAAATAAATTAACCATGGAGATATAAAAGATACAGAAGCGAAAAACCAACCCAAACCAAACAGTGTGTGTGTTCTATTATTATTGCTGGTAATATTATAACAATATGACCCTCCCCAAGTTTAACAAAAGTTGTTTCGACACCCGATTTCATATCAAAATCCTTGCAAAACTTATATATATATCATCATCATTTTACGTTCGCTTTTCCCTGCTTGCAAGGGTGGGATGTGTCCTATTCAGCACAGCATTTCTCCACCTGTCACGGTCCTTCGTCATCTCCTCCGTGAACTTTAGCGATCTGAAGTCTGCTCTCACCACCTCCACCCATGTTGTTCGTGGTCTTCCTCTACTGTGTCTTCCTTCTACTGGGATTTCTTGGGACTTCTTTACCCAGCGGTCATCCTCCATGTGCATCACATGTTGATACCATCTCAGTCGTCTCTCCCACACACCACAACTTATCCCTCTTATACACAGTTTCTCTCTCAACTCATCTATGCTTGGTCATTAACGCACATTGACATTGCACATCCAACGGAGCATGCTTGCTTCATTTCTCTCCAGCCGTCACATATCCTCTGCATTGTGTACATTTTATAGAATTTATGCCAGTTCCTTTTCTACATATTGTTCCATTTCCCTGATGGAATCAGAGTTTTGTTCTCTCTTCTACTTATCAACACTTTTGTCTTAGCTAGGTTCACTCTCAGTCCTCTTGATTCTAACTGCTGTTTCCATAGCCAGAATTTATTCTCTAGCTCCTCTACTGATTCTGCTATAAGAACCAGATTGTCAGCATAGAGAAGTTCCCATGGGCAGCCAGTCTTAAACTCCTCTGTTATGGCTTGGAGGACTATGAACAAGAGCGGGCTGAGGACTGAACACTGATGTACTCCTACTTGTATCTGGAATTCCTCACTAAACTCCATATATATATATATATATATGAATGAAAAATGGCGTGCTGCATTGTTGTGAATATGAACATATGAATAAAAATAGACCGAGAAACAAGAATGTCCGTCATCAGTAGCCTACTGATTATCATTGGTATTTCTTCGCATTAAAGACCAGATACCTAAAATCAGGATTTTAGGTATCTAGTCTTTAATGCGAAGAAATAGCAATGATAATCAGCAGGCTACTGATGAAGGACATTCTTGTTTCTCGGTCTATTTTTATTCATATATATATATATATTATATATGTATATGTATATATATGTATATTTATATATGTGTGTATATATATATATATATATATATATATATATATATATATATATATATATATATATGCATATATATATGTATATATATATATATATATATATGTATGCATGTATCATCATCATCGTTTAACATCCATCTTCCATGCTAGCATGTGTTAGACAAAGTTGTCCTGCTGTGGCAGTGTCCGGTTGGCTGACCTTGTCTCATGCGGGAACTTATTTTGGCTTGATTTCTACAGCTGGATGCCCTTCCTAACACCAACCTCATTTACAGTGAGTGCTGGGTGCTTTCTTTCCGTGGCGCCTACACGACCACTTTACAGTGTGGACTGGGTACTTTTTTGTTGTGGCTCCTCCATGACCACTTTGCAGTGAACGATAGGGATCCCTGTCCTATCATCTCATTTCTACAGCAGAGTGAAATAAAGTGTCTTGCTCAAGGAAACAAGACATCACCCGGTCCGTGAATTAAACTCACAACCTTTCGATTGCAAGCCCAATGCTCTAACCACTAAGTCATGCACCTTCATACATAAATGTGTGTGTGTACAACATGTGTGTATGTATACATTTGAAATTATTATTTTCATTGCTCAGTTATATTGTAAAATTCTTGCTACTCTATTCACTAAGTTTAATTTAAATTTTCACTCCACCTTAAGGCATTTCTGCTTTTCTGTGAGAAACTATCACATTTTATATATGAGCAATGCCTGAATATTTTATCATGAAATATTCGAAGGAAAAAAAGAAGCACGACATGGGTTGTCACTCTTTTGATGTTTTCATATTTATTTATTTTACATTGCAATTGGGGGAAAATATTTTTGTTGGTTACAATTTTCCATTCAGCCAGCATTGGTTCATTCCATTTCTGATTAACAAATGTGATGCACTCTTAGTACTGTTTTGTACTTTTGTACTAATGTGAAGAGTCATAGTGCATTTTTGCACTTTTGTACTAATGTGAAGTAGTCATAGTGCTCTTTTGTACTAATATGAAGAGTCATAGTGCATTTTTGCACTTTTGTACTAATGTGATGCAGTCATAGTACTGTTTTGTACTCATGTAGCAGTGTGAAGTAGTCATAGTGCTTTTTGTACTTTAATTTTTATTTGGGGTTTTTGATATGCCTACCATCAAAAGGATATTGTCATTTCAGGTTCCAACAGATCACTTCATATACTCTATTAATAGTTCTAATGCTAAATGTGTTAGAAGCATGTTTGTAAATCTCAGCTATTTGCTTTCTGCTTATAATATTTGGTTTATGTTCAGAATATAAAAAATACTCAAACCATTAAATCATTTTCCTATATACAAATGTAAATATTTTTGTCAAAAAATACTAAACAATGGGTTTGGCATTTATAATTTTGAAATGAAATTGAGTTGATAGACACTTTTATGATTAATGAAGCAATCAATATGTTTGACATTGATGTGATATATTTTGGAACTGTATACTATACAAATTATTTAATTAGATTAAAATACGTTGATATAAAGAAATGATAAATATTTACTTTTATTAGCTTTGTTATATATATTCAAAATTAGTTTCTTTAGACCAACTTGCCGGTGTTGTATTTTAACATCTTCATTATCATATTTTAAATGAAATACAATGTTCAACTTATCCTAGCAGGAAAAGCAGATAGTAACTGTTGTATGGACTGGGAATCGAACTCACAACCTCATTGTTGTATGGACTGTTAAATTTCTATTCAATTTACACATGCTCACACATTTGCATATGAATCACGTGACCTGGGCAGTCAGTCAGCGTTGGTATTAAAAACTCGGTCACAGACTGCTACTGACTTACTTTATGTTATTCTGCTACTGCGTGGAGGGGCGTTTTGGTTGTTTCGCAAATTACACAAATTATTTGATATAACTCGTGTTTTCTCTGCGAGTACCGAGAGGAATACAACAGAGTTTATTGGCGTCGCTGATAGGATTTACCTACATTGCCGATAGGATTTACCTACATTGCCGGGAAATTGTTTATCACAAAAACATGGCGGAACAACAAACAGCGGAGCTAATAAAGTTGTTTAGAGAACAGATGGAACAACAAATGCAACAACACAAGAAAGATATGGACACTCTGATAAAACTGTTTGGTGCTCGAGATTCTGAACAACAGAGTTTATTGGCGTCGCCAGTTGCTTCGACACCAACAGCATTCATCCCACCATTTGCTGCTTTTGATTCAACAACAGAACTATGGCCTGATTACTGGTCAAGATTCTGCACGTTTGTGGCTGCTAACGCTGTACCCGAGCAACGCATGGCACAAGTGTTCCTGACTAATCAGATGGCTGCTATCTACAAACAACTTGCAAATCTGGCTGCTCAACAAAATCCGCCTAAGAATATCAACAAGTTGACAATGGACGAAATTGTTGACTTCATGAAAGAACAGTTCGACCCAAAACTTTTCCTTGTGAGAGAACGTTTCAAGTTCTGGAGTGACATGCAACGGAAGCCAGGCGAAACTCTCCAGGAGCTGGCAGCACGTATACGTCAGGATGCAGCTACCTGTGATTTTCCTTAGATCACAAATCCACAAGATGAAGCTCTAAGACAGAGATTTATATGTTCTGTCAATAATGAAGCTGTGTTGAAGGCTATTTTCAAGATCAAGGATACAGAACTAGATTTTGCCCGTGCTGTCCAAGTTGCCATCAGGACCGAAGACGCAGCAAAGGTTGCCAAGGAAACTGTTTACGGTTCCAAAACCAAGCAAGTCTACAAGGTCCAGCAGAACAAGAACAAGGGTCCTCGAAAGAACTATCAGCAGTCTTATTCCACAGACCAGGAGATGTGCTACCTATGTGGAAAGGCCCACAAAGCGACAGACTGCCCCTTCAAAGAAGCCAAATGTCATTTTTGTGACAAAAAGGGACATTTGCAAGCGGTGTGTAGAAAGAAACAACATCAGCAACGTAATCATCGCTCACAGAATTACGTGAAAAGAATCACGAAAGCTGAGCTAGTCAAGGCGATCCTTGGTGAAGTTCCCCACGATACTCATAGTTTGAATGTGCCAATAACAATCCAGAACAGACTTTTCACAATGGAATTGGACACAGCTACTACAGGCAATTTTGTTTCCTTGTCAGTTTGGAAACAATTAAGAAAACCGAAGCTGCAAGATGTCAAACATCGGTTTGAATCTGCCAGCAAGCACGACCTGGCCGTTCTGGGAACTTTCATGGGCCAAACCAAGGATCCAATGACCGGTAAACGGAATTCAATACCCTACATCGTCACCAAGATCCCTGATCTTAATTTGCTGGGACGAAACGCTATCCAGACTCTGGGAATTTCCGTGGACAATGCTCTAGGATTGAAAAGCATAGACAGCCAGGCCAAGAGTGAGGGTGCAGAAGTGATGCATCGAAAGACCTCAAATGAGCCCTATATTTCCATGCAACGAGCTTGTCACATGTGTGATGAATTCCCAGATCTCTTCAAGCAAGAATTAGGATGTCTTAATGACTTCGAACTGGAAGTGAAGTTCAAGTCGGACGCGACACCGGTCTTTCACAAGGCACGCCCGGTCCCGTTTGCTCTTCGTGATGACCTGGCCAAAGGTTACGAAGAAGGCATCTGGAAGCCAATACAGTTCAACGAATACGGAACGCCAGTGGTACCGATTCGTAAAGCACATACTTCAGGCAACCTGAAGCCCAAACTACGGATTTGTGGTGACTACTCTGTGGGAATTAATGACCAACTTGCAGATCATCGTCATCCAATGCCACTCCCAGAGGAACTGATGCAGAAGCTCGGAGGTGGATTCGGATACACAAAGATTGATCTTGCTGATGCCTATAATCAGATCAAGCTGGCTCCAGAAAGTCAACGCAGGCTTGCACTCAGCACTCACCGTGGGGTGCTCCTGCAGGAACGACTCCCTTTCAGAATCAAGTCAGCACCTGGTTACTTTCAGGAGATCATGGAAAACCTGACTCAAGATCTACCTGGTGTGGCCGTCTTCCAGGACGACATGCTCGTCAGTGGGAAAGATGCAAACGATCACCTGAACAACCTAAAGTGTCTGCTCACACGTCTTTGCGACAAAGGACTCAGATGTCGCCGTGACAAGTGCCAGTTTGCACTACCCAGTGTGGAATACCTTGGACACACCTTGTCGGCTGAAGGGATCGCGAAGGGATCCAAGGTCGAAGCAGTTTTAAAGATGCCACCTCCAACGAACATCTCAAGCTTGAAGTCTTTCCTGGGTTCAGTTCAGTTCTATGGAAAGTTTATCCCAAACCTGGCCAGCATGGCAGAGCCACTCTATTGCCTTACAAAAAAAACGACTACTTGGAAGTGGGGAGATGAAGAACAGTCAGCTTTCGATCAGTTGAAAAATGTGCTTTCATCGGATCAAGTTCTGATACACTTCGATCCAAACAAAACTTTGGGACTGGCATGCGACGCGTCAAACGTTGGTATTGGAGCAGTCCTGTTTCATCGCTATCCTGATGGAAGCGAGCGCCCAATATCCAATGTGTCCAAGACTCTTACTTCTGCACAGCGTAACTGCGGCCAAATTCAAAAGGAAGCCCTGGCCATCATATTTGGCTTGCAGAAGTTCTATCAGTATCTGTACGGACATCAGTTTATACTCGTAACTGACCACAAGCCACTGACATCACTGTTCAGTCCGAGGAAAGGGACGCCACTTCTCGCTGCTAACCGACTAGCACGGTGGGCCCTGTGGCTGAACCAGTTTGACTACACCATCGAATATCGGAAAACAGCGGATCATGGCAATGCAGATGCCCTCAGTCGCTTGCCATTTGGTAATGACATCGACTTTGACAGGAAGGAAAATGGTGAAGACATGGACATGGTGTGCGCCATCAAAGCTCTCAGTCTTCAAGTCCAACCTATCGATTCTAACGTCCTCGTCAAGAGTCAGGGAAAGATCCAGTGATATCTACAGTGATACACTACGTCCGTGAAGGCTGGCCACCAAAGAATACTGAGATCAATGACGAAGTCAATAAGTTCCGGAAGTTATCGGATTCACTCAGTATCTGCCACGGATGCCTTATCCATGGATCGAGAGTTGTGATCCACATAGCTTACAACCAAAGATCCTCAATCTTCTGCATCTCGGACACTTTGGCATGGAGCGCATGAAACAATTGGCAAGAACTGCTGTTTATTGGCCTGGTATCGATGCTGCTATAGAGAAAACCAGTCGACAATGTGATTCGTGTGGTGAACATCAAAACCAGCCATCCAAGTCTCCAGTTCACCCATGGATGTTACCTGAAAAGCCGTGGAGCCGCTTACACCTGGACCACGCAATAAATTTCATGGGCAGTAATTGGTTGGTGATCACGGATGCTTATTCCAAGTATCCATGCATTCATCCTACGTCATCCACGTCCTCCAGAGCCTCTTTAGATCTGCTTGAAGAGACTTTGTGCACTTCGGATTTCCTCACACGCTGGTCACCGGTAACGCACAAACTTTTATTTATGAGGAGTTCCAGAGCTGGTGCAAAGAATGTGGGATCACACACCTGACAGGGGCACCTTACCACCCAGCTACTAACGGAGCAGTGGAACGTTTGGTGCAGACCTTCAAACAAGCTCTAAGGAAGACTTCTCTTCCGCCGAAGCGAGCACTTCAAGAGTTCTTGATGCAGTACCGGAGAACACCGACATCCAGTGGATTCTCTCTGAGTGAACTTTTGAATCGCCGGTAGATACGGACAAGGATTGATTCTCTGCTGCCCTCGCCAGCACACATCGATCAAGGCAAGCAGTCTAAGGAAGCATATAAGTCTCAGATGACTCTGGACTCGACAGGTGTCGCTAAGGTTACCAGGCAGTACAAGGCTGGAGATCCTGTGTATGCACTGTACTACGGACCTCGCCGAGACAAAGATCCCCGATGGGTACCAGCAATCATTAAGAAGTCATTGGGTACTCGCTGCTTCAACGTTAAGGTCATACCTCATGGCCCGGTGTGGAGACGACACTGGGAACAGCTGCAACCGCGGTACACTACTGAGGAAGACAATGAACCTGGTGATGCAGTAGACACTGTTTTTGAATTTGCAACAGATCACCCAATGGAGATCTCGGAAATCGTGCCACTAACTCCAAGACAGACCAGACCCAAGACCTTGTTGCCCGTTCCAGAGTATGGACCAGACAATCGAAGACGGTCCAAGAGAACTCGTAAACCCCCAGAGAGACTTTGCTGTTGATGCTTCTTTTGTCGCATCAATTTCGGTGGGGAGGTGTTGTATGGACTGGGAATCGAACTCACAACTTCATTGTTGTATGGACTGTTAAATTTCTATTCAATTTACACGTGCTCACACATTTGCATATGAATCACGTGACCTGGGCAGTCAGTCAGCGTTGGTATTAAAAACTCGGTCACAGACTGCTACTGACTTACTTTATGTTATTCTGTTACTGCGAGGAGGGGCGTTTTGGTTGTTTCGCAAATTACACAAATTATTTGATATAACTCGTTGTGTTTTCTCTGCGAGTACCGAGAGGAATACAACAGTAACTATGATGATGTTGACAAAATCTTATATTTTTCAATTAATTTCGCAAGTTTTCAAAGTAATTTCGAAAATAATCAAGAATTTGCAGTCTGGTGATTATTTTATCAGTATCTGGTGTTAGTTGAACCACTAAGTTATGGCAGGCATAAAGGGACACAACCTTTGAATGCGGACTTTTAGATAAATGAAACATAAACATAGATATGGTCTCAGGGGTCAGCTGAGGCTGAAAAAGATACTTTCAAGGGATGACCAAATGAGGTTTATCATTCAGCATAGACCCTGGAAAGAAACAATGCAGTTATTAAATAGAAGAGCTGAAATTAATGCATACACGATTTCACAGCTCGAGCATCTCTCCTTTATTGTCAGCCTATAAACTTTTCAGTCAATGCTCGTATAATTGTTTCTACTTTAGGCACAAGGCCAGCAAATACCCAGTTCATTACTGGTACTTCAGTCAATGCTCGTATAATGCATACTTAAAAGTATATTTATTACAAAAATATATGAAAGAAATTGTACAAAAAACGGTACCATTCTATAGATAAGGCTTACCTAAAAGAAAAACTTTAAGAAAAAGTAATAATTATATTCCTATTTTTAAAGCAAAATGTACCAATCAAAATACATGGTTATTTTGCTACTAATGTTAATTTTAAGTTGGCTAAAATAATATTTTTTGTTCATGAATACTGATAAAATGAAGAGTTGAAAATATATGAGTAAAAATATTTTAAGCATTTTCTAGTAGAAAATGAAAGAAGCTTAATGGAAAATTTAAATAGATAAATTCTTGAATAGGCAGACATATTGACAACATGTAGTGTAGATCAATCATGTTGTGATGATACATATTTTTAAGAAGCTATCAGAGAAGTTTTACTTACTGAAATCTTATATTAGTATTCATGCAAATAACAAAATTTTGAAAAAAGATTTTAATTAAATTAGAAATATATATTTTAATGCAGGAAAAAGAACATAAGCAATCATAGTGTTCTTTCAGTACTAATTCTCCTAAGACTGTATCTTGTTCATTTAGAGCAAGGTTTTCCAACCTGGGCTATATCACCCTCCGGTGGGCGATGATCAACGGAACAGAAAATGGTGGATGATTGGAAATTTTGATGGCCGATATAGGATTTTGAATATGCTACCTGAAAAAAGTATCTAAACGAGATAGGCAAAAAAAACTTGTATAAAAAACAGGAGGCTAAATGGGAATAATGAACCAATAACAAACTTTTGCCAAACATTTTTTTATATGCTTCTGAATATTTACTATAGAGGTGGGCGATGAAACATTTTTCCATGTGAAAGTGTGCGATGATACAAAAAAGGTTGGCAACCCCTGTATTTCTATACCTACACACACACACACACACACTTGTATATATATATTAACATCACCCATTATAATTCTGTTTCTAGCATCAGCTTAATAATGAAACAATTAGTTATTTTAAAATAAATCTTTCCAAATTATGAATTATTTTCTAAACTTGAAACATATAAGCATTGTTTCTCATTAGAAATATTGTCATGGAAGGATTAACGAGAAGTTAAAATTGACAAATTGAATAAATGATTAACAGAAAATTATCCATAAAATTTAAGGAAATCTTTAATGAGCAAGGAGGGAGCTGAACAGAATGACTAACTTATGAAAAATATATTGAAATATAGACAAATATACAAATGGTGAAAACTAATACCTATAGATACAGAACTCATTTAGATTAGATCAAAACAGTTGCTTTAATGAAAACTGTTAAAATCCACACTGGATTATGGAATAGCTTTAATGACACTTTTAATAATATTATTTTTAATTATAAATCATGAATAAGAATTACAGAGGCTTCTTATCTTAAGCTTTGATAATGTTTTCTGTTTGATTAACTCTTAACCTTTCTATAAATAGATATTTCTAAATTTATCATAAGGTATATAGATCATATCAATGGTAGTGGTTTGAAAGAGAACAAATAAAAGAAGCCTAAAAAATGGCATAATGACCTCTAAATTAGGCATAAGACCAAAGATTTTGGTAGAAAGGTATAGCTGACTGGTACTTATTTCATTGGTCTAGTGGTAAGGGTTTTGGACTTACAATCATAATGTTGTGGATTTGATTCCTGGGCTGGGTTGTGTGTTGTATTCTTGAGCAAAACATTTCATTTCACATTGCTACAGTATACTCAGCTGAAAATGAGTTCCAGCAATAGCTGGGGGTTTAACCCTGTGATGGATTGGTGACCTGTTCTGGGGCAAGTCATGTACTGTCAGTCGTTTTAGGTTGGTATAAAAGGGTTGGTATTCTAAGTTCAAATCCCACCAACATCAACTTTACCTTTCACCCATTTGAGATTTAATAAATATATTACCAGTTCAGGGCTGTAGATTGGTAGATTTTTTAGTTCTGAGTTCAAATCTTGTAGTGACCTACTTTAAATCTGTTACCCAGTTTAACATTCAACACAGTTCACTTTGTTGCAATCACTTAGACCAAACCTTATATTGAAGATAGCTTCCTCCCTCATTCTAGTCTTGGAATGGGCCTTGACTAAACAGTAATAAAAACCATCATTCAAACAACTAGAACACTCATCATCAGAACCGATGGAGATCCATGCCACTATTTAATCATCATATTCCCTGCACTAGGAATTGTGTGAGCTTTCAAAAGAATTTACTGTTAACTAAATGTAAACTATTTTGTCTTTGATTTATAAGTAATGCAACAGTGTTCAGTTCAGTTTGAGTATTGCTGCAGTAAGATCAGAGAAGCAAGTGAAATAAAACTATTACTTGATAATTAAGTATAAGATGTGAGAAAAGGTGACAGATTTAGAATTGTCTTTGGTTTATAGAAAGACAAAAATAATCAGTTAAAACGAAAACAAAGAATAGTTCAAGAGTAATTTACTCTTTTCGAGTTTAAAGACTGAGAAAAAGTGTCATTATGAAAAGATTGCAGAATCTGGTGAGGAAGTTTTTTAATGTCTGAAAAGTTGCAAAAAAAATGTATATAGACAAATAAATAAAAACAACAACAAAAAATAAAGCAGAATCAATTATGGCTAAGATTTGAGTAAAAGGAAAGACCAGCATTATTAATTTGACTGATAGTGTTGAAATGGAATGAAAAAAAAAAAAAGAAAATGTTCAAAGTTAGAAAGGTAGAAGTAGATAATGGAGTGGAATAGATGGCAATGTTTTAAGTTATAGGTATATTCTAAAACTTGTTGCAATAAGTTGGTTATATGTTGAATGAAATTAACTGGAAAAAATACCATCATTTTTGTATCATATGAATTGGGTTTGGTGCAGGGGCAGTGATGGTAATGGTAAATGAAGAAAATAAAATTAATATATATATATATATATACATATATATATCATTATAAGAAAGTGGTTGAAATATATTCATACACACATAAGTGTGTCTCTAGTTCTAAATTTTAATATGTCTTAGTGCACACTTATCTGTGTATGAATATATTTCAATCACTTTCTTATAATGATTAAAGGTCGATTTTATTCTCTGAATTCTATCTTGAGCTGTTTTTAGAGACAAGACATATGTTTGATTTTGTATCATTCTTGAAACCCTTTACTTTGAAAGTAATAATAATAATAATAATAATAATATATATATATATGCAAGAATTGAAATGTAACTTAAAATATTATTTTACTATTAGACTTGATGCATACTACTTTGTTATATTTTACATTTGTGAATGCTTTGAGTGGTGTGTGTTTGTGTGTGTGTGTATGTTTACTTAAGAGTATATATATATATGATGTATATATATATATGATATATGTATATATATGTGTATACATGTTTATATATATATATATTTCGTTTCTGAATTTGTTTAGCAAGATTCTTTATCTGAAAACGTGTGTTGAAACCGATATTGTTATACTTTGGGAGGGTCATGTTGCCAATAAGAAACACACGCACCAGTTGCTTTCACTTCAATTTATTATAATAAATTTATAAATTTAGGAATTTATAAATTTCCGGTTGGTTGGTTGGTTCCAGATGGTTGTGGAACCAACCAACCAACCGGAAATTTATAAATTCCTAAGTTTATAAATTTAATATAATAAATTGAAGTGAAAGCAACTGGTGCGTGTGTTTCTTATTGGCAACATGACCCTCCCAAAGTATAACAATATATATATATATATATATATATATATATATATATATATATATATATGTGTGTGTGTGTGTGTGTGTGTGTGTGATTTATATATATATATATATGATGTATGTATATCTATATAACATCATCATCAACATCACCGTTTTACATCCGTTCTTCCACGCTAGCATAGGTTAGACGGATTGTCCTGTTGTGGGCAGTGTCTGGTCGGCTGACCATGCCTTGCTCATGCAGGAACTGATTTGGCTTGATTTCTACAGCTGAATGCCCTTCCTAACACCAACCTCATTTACAGTGAGTGTTGGGTGCTTTTTCGTGACGCCTACACGTCCACTTTACAGTGTGGGCTGGGTGCTTATTTGCCGTGGCACCTCCACGACCACCTTGCGGTGGGGGGTGTGGGGGCATATTGTCTATATGCTTCAGCTTGTACCCATGGGAGGTCGGGTACTCTGTATTACTGCGTGACGCCAGAGGTCACGGTCGTGTGTCATCGCCTTTGAGAGGTGTAATTGGGTAAGGTCGGCTTTTATCACCTCATCCCAGGTCATCTTGGGTCTCCGCACTCCGCGGTTTCCATCGACTTCTACTGCTCTGCACCTTTTTATGCAGCTGTCATCCTTCATACGCATCACATGTCCATACCAGCGCCACCGCCTCTCCTGCACACAGCATTTGATTCCTCTTATGCTCAGTCTCTCTCTCAATTCATTTATGATTTGTCGTTTGCGTATATTACTGTTACACATCCATCGGAGCATGCAGGCTTCATTTCTCTCTAATCTACGTAAGTCTTCCACCCCCAGCGCCCAGGTCTCACTACCATGCAACATCACTGTTCGGATACACGCATCATACAGTCTGCCTTTCATTTTGAGGGAGAAGCCTTTTGCAGCTAGCAGTGGTAGTAGTTCCCTAAACTTCTTCCATCCCGTTCTTACCCTAGTTATTGTACTTTCTGAACACCCACCTCCGCTGCTAATTCGGTCACCTAGGTAGCAGAAGCTGTCTACAGTTTCTACAGAGCCCTCCCAGAAATTGGTGGTACTTGTTTCCTGTGGCTGTTTGCTGCTTGCTGTCCCAGCACAGCTGCTGCATGTGAAGCCTACATTCTTAATTAAGCTTCCTGAGATCCCGCTACATCTCTTGTGTACCCATTGTTTGCATTTGGGGCAGAGAATGGAGTTCCTACCTACACCTTTCCTACATACTGAGCTGGGTTGTTTTCTCTTAGTCTTTGTCATGTTGACTTTGAGACCCTTTCTTTCTAGTCCCTGCTTCCAAGTTTGGAATTCCTTCTCTAGTTCTACCATAGATTCAGCTATAAGTGCGAGGTCATCAGCATACAGGAGTTCCCATTGGCATCCGGTCTTAAACTCCCCCGTTATTGCCTGCAGGACTATGATGAACAGGAGGGGGCTAATAACAGAGCCCTGGTGGACCCCAACCTGTACGCTAAATTCCTCGCTATACTCATTGCTAATCCTAACTTTGCTGACTGCTCCCCTATTCATGGCTTGTACCACTTTCACAAGCCATTAATCTACTCCTAGTTTTCTAAGAGCCCACCAGATTACAGCACGTGGAACTCTGTCAAAGGCTTTCTCAAGGTCGACAAATGCCAGGTAGAGTGGCTTACTTTTAGCTAGGTACTTTTCCTGTAACTGCCTCACAAGGAAGAGGGCATCTCACACCTATATATATATATATAAAATGATGATGATGATGATGATGATGATATATGTATATATATATATATATATATATATATATATATATATATATATATGATGTATGTACATATATTTGGGCAAATGCATTTGATGTTCAGAGAGTGGGATTGGTCCCATGCAAAGCTTTTCCTCACTTAAAACAGCTTCTAGCATAGGCTTCACTTGATATGTGAGACTTTTTGGAATGCATGGTAATTAAGACCATAGGCAAGTTCCTAGGAGGACTAAAAAGCTGCATCCGTAATGCTTATGCTTAAGTATCAAGCAATGGCATTACTCCAAATCGAGTTGCAGCCACATATATATATATATATATAATATATGTATATATTGCCTATGTACAAAGCGAAACCTACAGTCAGTAGGCACCTCTTAAACAAATATACACCCCAATGCACTACCCCTACCCTATCCTCCCAATCCCACCAACACCACCCTCCCTCTGTAAAGTTGGTACCACAGCATCCAGTCCAAATAAATGAGATCGAGATCGTGTAGGTGTCACGACAAAAAAAAACACAGTCCACGCTGTAATGTGGCCGTGTAGGTAACACGGTAAAAAGTTCCGAGTTCCACACTGTAAATGTGGTTGGTGTTAGGAAGGGCATCCAGCTGTAGAAAACCGGCCAGATAGTACTATATGAGTGAGATACGGTCACCCGACCAACCTTGCCTCAAGTGGGACAACTCCCGTCTAACCCATGCTAGCGTGGAAGATGGACGTTAAACGATGATGATGATGATATGTGTGTGTGTATATATATATATATATATATATACATATATATATGTATATATATATATATATATTCGGTATACAAGGATGCAATTCACTTCTAGCACTCAACGCCATATTCCCAATGACAGGGAATATATTAATAAAGATGAATATGCGAAGTTGAAGGTGTGAGAGTCCTTTATTATTTGAGCCGTTATATATATTTCGATGAAGATAAACATTGTGATCTCTTCAGACAGCAAAAGTTGATTAAAAGGTAACAGTTCCGAGGCAATTTTATTTGGAAGGGAGTGGACTAAAAAAATGTATTAATGCTTTGGTTGTATACTTTTAATTTCCTGTTATGAATCTAGATTCCTTGTAGTCTATATAAGATTGGTATTTCTCACAACTACACTTATCCCAAAATTTTATTTTCCTTCGTTTTAACAACATCCTGTAATAACATCTAATTCTTATTTATCACATCCATATGAATTAATATAAATTTATCCCTATAAGTATACCTATCAATTAATTTAATTTCTTGTTATAGATCTAAATTCCTTGTGTTTTAAATAAGATTGGTATTTCTCACTAATACCTTTACCCTAAAATGTTACTCTCCTTCGTTTTTAACATTAACATTAACATTATTCTTTAATAACATCAAATTTCCGTATACCTTTCACCGGCTTGACCTCTTTTCATCCCCAAATCAATAAACAAATCTCATTATTTCTGAAGACAGCATATATATGTGAAGGTATGTATATTTCGTCTGATAGTTTGTAATATTTTTACATAGATCTATATGATATACATACCAACACACATATATATCCTAGAAACGATCGTAAAATGATGAATTTTTTTAATATAAGGAACCTGTTCTTTGTTTTTATTAATTTATATATATATATGTATATATATATATCATCATCATCATCATCATCAACGTTTAACGTCCGTGTTCCACGCTTGCATGGGTTTGGACGGGGGTTTTCCCACTTGAGGCAAGAGTGATTATCTTGCTCGCATAGGACTATCTGGCGGGTTTTGTACAGCTGGATGCCCTTCCTAACACCAACCACATTTACAGTGTGGGGCTGGGAGGTTTTTACCGTGTTGCCTACACGGCCACATTACAGCGTGGAGTGTTTGGCGGGTTTTCTACAGCTGGATGCCCTTCCTAACACCAACCACATTTACAGTGTGGGGCTGGGAGGTTTTTACCGTGTTGCCTACACGGCCACATTACAGTGTGAACTGTGTGTTTTTTGACGTGACACCTACACGATCTCATTTGTTTCGGCCTGGATGTTGTGGCACCAACATAACTTAACATTGAAAGGGGCAGTGTGGATGGGGTGGGGGTGGTGGGACGGGGGTGTATTTTGTTAGAGATGCCTACTGACTGTAGTAGGTTCTACTTTGTATTTAGGTAAGGCGGGTCTTCTATATATATATATATATATATATATACACACACATATACATACATATATATATATGGTGGCTGCCAACTCATTTTCGAGTACGGCCACTTCTTTATATCCATGTAAAAGAACCCCTACCGATGCGCTGAACGAGTGTGACTTTTTAGTCCAGCCAGCGATTTGAAAACTCTGGTACAAACACTACACTTGTGACAATTATTGACACATAGTGCTGGGCCCAAGGTACCATGTGACGACAAGTGCAGAGAGATCTCCAGGTATAAAGCAATGCCTGTGCCATGAAGCTTTTATAGTGATGTTGATTTGTTCTTCTTTTTGGTAAATATCATCTTGGTTAAGAGAGTGGGACATATATATATATATATGTACATTCATATATATACATATATACATACATATATATATATATATATATAAAATTTCAGGTTATCAATAATGTAGTGATAATATATCGTTACGTTAGAGATGAACAGCGTACGTGCAGGTTTGCTCAACGAGTATAAATTATATTCCGGAGAAATGTAGAAAGGATGAATATAAAATGAAAGTGCTTTTGTCATAAACTAAATGAGAACCTTAAATATGTAAATACGAGTTCTAACCATCCACTCTCTATAATTAAATCCATCCCTAGAAATGTTTCTCTTAGAATCTCCCGCCTATCGTCCAACCAACAAACCTTCAAAGAACATGCCGAGTATTATGATGATGCACTTAGGAAAGCCGGTCACCTAGATAATATAGAGTATATAGTCAATGATCACCAAAACACCCAAAATAAATCACATAGGAGTAGAAATAGCACAGAATCACCACCATACATACACTACCGCAATAGACACAATAATAGTCGCACACCACCAAACAGAAGGCGATGTAAGGAGTATATCTGGTACAACCCGGTCTATAACAAATCTATTAAAACCAATCTACCCTCAAAATTCTTTCGATTAGTTAGAAAACACTTTCCAACATCACATAAATATAATAAAATCTTAAACCCTAACACCATCCGACTTTCATATTCAACCGCCCCTAATATTGAACAACATATAAAAATGCTTAACGCAAAACGGTTATATAAACGCCTTCCAACACATAACAATACACGTAAAACATTAGCTATAACATCACAAAACAACAAACAACATCCTGTTCTACATAAGCAACCTCATCAACCCATCCATGGCAATACAACAACGCAAAATTGTAATTGCAACTGTGTCCAACCAGGAATGTGTCCGTTGAACAACCAGTGTCTTGAACGCAACATCGTATACAAATGTACTATCGAATCGGATAGACAGAAGTGGTACTATGTGGGATCTACAGCCACCTCCTTTAAATCACGCCTTTATAGACATCGTTATTCGATAAAACATGAAAACCAGCGTTATGTAACAACACTCGCAGACAAGGCTTGGCAGCTGCGTGAAAATAACCAACAATTTCACCTAAAATGGGATATAATAGCGACTGCCCCCCCATATTCCAATGGACAGGAATTTTGTAGATTATGTAATGTAGAATTATTTTGTATTATGAAATCCAAAAACATTTTATTAAATAACAGAATAGAGCGATCGTTATACTGTAACCATCGCTTAAAATCTACATTTTCATATTATAAATACTACCAGGATTGAACGCCTGTCTCTATCCCCGTTTGATTGTCAAAATAGATATGAACATTCTTTATTAGTCTTAATTCTATCAACTCTTCTATTATTTACCTTTTAATACAAACTGCTATAGATAAAATGAGATTTCTGATTTTTTGATTCAATTCCCTAGAGCAAATACCAGCTGACCACTAGCATTGATGTTATTTAGTAGCAATCGAAATCTCCCCCTTCCCCAATTGACACTTTATGATTAATACTACTGCACCAAATGACCAGCCCTGTCCACTGTCCAGTTGGTCAAGTAGAGATTAAAATCGGCACCCCCAAAATTCTTATTTAGATACTAATACTCATGGTATTCTCATTAAAAACCCATTATATACTTGTTTAGCAGTAAATTATTTTACCATCTGTCATATTCTATCCCCTCTGTTCCTTCCTCTTTTACTAATATAAATACTTCAATTTTTCTGATTTTATCCAGTTTATCCAAAATCTCTGAAGAAGTGACAACTGATTATACATTTGCTATCGAATACTTGCTAACATTATATGATTACGCAAGCAGCGATACATAGGTATTCGGTCTGTTACAGAAACATATGTCAATACCTAATAAATTCCTTTTTTGACAAAAGCACTTTCATTTTATATTCATCCTTTCTATATATATATATATATATATATATATATATATATATATATATATGTGTGTGTGTGTATGTAAAAGGTAAACAGAAATAACAACACAATCGGTACAGTATATGGAAGGAATACATATATACATATATGTATATGTGTATATCTATCTATATTATCATCACTGTTTAATGTTCATTTTTCCACACTAACATGATAATATATATTTATATACATATGTATATATATATTTAAATGTATATTTATGTATATATATATATATATATATATATATATATAAATTTTGAGTATATGTTGGTTGTTTACCGACACCTCAGTATGCAGATTGGAGCACTTGACCAAGTACACAGGTTGGTTTGTTTACTCCGGGGTAATGCAAAATAAAATAAGTAAGTCAAATATGTAAAATTTGGCTTTGTTTATCATAGATTATAAATTTACTGCTATATATATTTCAGTGACAGCTATTATTGGCTGTGACCTCTTCAGGCAGTCCGAATTGGTGTGGAAAAGACAGGTACACATGTTGTTGAAGTGTGTTTCACTCTGTCAATACATCGATATGTCCAGCTCCCGGGTGTGTTTTTAGTCGTCCGAGGAACTGGAATCAGAATAATAGCTGTCACCAAAATATATATAGCAGTAAATATATAGCAGTAAATTTATAATCTATAATAAACGAAGCTAAATTTTACATATTTGACTTACTTATTTTATTTTATATATATATATATATATATATATATATATATATATATATATATATATAATTCTATTGATCGACAGCAAAAGCATTGCAAAGAAAATAAAAACTTTAGTGTGAAACAAAACAAAAATGACAAAGAAGCGAACCTATATTAAATAACTTTTTTTTTTTGTTCCAGTTACTCCGTGCTTTGTCTATCGTCCATTGCTACATTGTATACATTTCATTCACAATGATAAATTAATTAATGAATTAATGTAAAAAAAATTAAAAATATGCTAGAATAAGTTACCTTATTTATTGCATGTTAAAGAATGCTTGAAGAATTAAAAGAATAATTACAAAGTGTCCTTTCATTCAAGATACTGGAACTTCATTAGAATAAATGCTATGTTGCAAGTCTATTCCCCCACCTCTCCACACACTCACTCGCTACCTTCAAATAAGTATATATACTTGATTAATGCAACATTTTCCAGCAATCTCTCAATTTTATAAAATATTCAACTGACACACCATTTGTGTTTAGTTCAAGTCTACCATACATATTTTTATTTTGGTTGAGATACTTAATTTGTAATGGTGATTTCTGATCACCATCATGATCTATTTATTATATTAGAATTCAGAATCCCAAATATATTGGTGGATGGTGAAAATTAATCCATAGTAATGTTCATAGAAGAGTTCAATGAAATGATTCGACATGAAGAGTGAAAGAATCTGTTTTGGATATTTGTCCTTCTTCGGAAAGTGGAGGAGGTGAGAGGGGAAAAGTAGAGAGTGAATATATGGAGATATTATGAACTAGATTTCAAAATTGTAAACAGCAACGGTGTTTTATTTGCAATATACATAATCCTACTTAGAGTAGAGTATTCTTGTCACCCACTACTTAATTTTATTATGAAATTAATGCAGAAAATAGCTTTATTAAATTTAAGATGTACTGAGTATCTTAGAGTAATATAGTTGATAATAAATGTCATTTGATTGTGGTTTAAGGAAATGGACATAAAAAAGGTTGACCAAAATAAATATGAGATGAATGGGAAGAAATGATATTAGTCATTTCATTTTCCAGACTGTTCAAAAGACTTCCTAGATATGTTTCAGTATTATTCTGACCTCATCAACAAGTCACAGTCTTTACCATACTTGCTGAAGCAGTGTTGAAAAAAATCATTTGTATATGTACAAGATAGTAAATGGAGTCTTAGGAGAAACTAGATTTCTTTAGGAATTAAATAAGGCATATAAATGCTTATTTAATGTATCAAACATTAGTCAGTAAGTATTGTTATTTCTATTTTCCCAACGATTGCAAGAGATAGCGTTGGAATTGTTGCAAACTTATTAGGTTTGAGTTTTAATCTGTCTTCAATGTTAACTCTTTCTTTAATGTCTGTGTAATGAGACTCGTGCACTTACTGTGAGATTCAGCTTCTCTCTTTCCCTCTCTTATATATATACACACATGGTGGCTGCCAACTCGTTTTCGAGTACGGCCACTACTTTATATCCATGTAGGAGAACCCCTACCGATGCGCTGAATGAGTGTGACTTTTTAGTCCAGCCAGTGACTTGAAAACTCTGGTACAAACACTACACTTGTGACAATTATTGACACATAGTGCTGTGCCCATGGTACCATGTGACGACAAGTGCAGAGAGATCTCCAGATATAAAGCAATGCCTGTGCCGTGAAGCTTTTATAGTGAGCAAAGGCACTGCACAAAGCCAGTCCCACTCTCTTAACCAAGATGATATTTACCAAAAAGAAGAACAAGTCAACATCATTGGATACCATCAGGGCTGCAGGTGTTATATCAGAGTTTTCCTTCTCCTAGAATTCTGCCTTGACAAAGGCTAAGGGGTCATCTCTCCCGGTGATTTTGGCTGGCCATTGACTCTTAAGAGCTCCTTTACCCTTTTTATATACACACATATAGACATACATATAGACATACATGCATATATAGGTAAAAAGTAAAAGTGAAAACCACAGTGTTATATTTAAAGATTATTTTCTTCTTTAATCCAACAGAATAAAATATTCCATAATTGTTACATTAAGTGAATTTAAATTTTGTCAAATACTACCAGTCTCAATCGGTATATCAATCTTATCAAATATTAAAGTTTGTTTTCACATTCAATTAACACATGTAACAATTATAAAATTATTCATTTTGTTGAATTAAAAAAAAAAATCTTTAACCCATTTGCATTTACATTATTCTATACTAGCAGCAGTACCCAGTGTTGCCTGGGTAGGTAAAATAATATCTGCTTTGATGAAAAGTATTGATCTTAGTGACTGCTTCTCGATGACTCATCTATGGCCACACACAGGTCATGCGGGGGAGGGTGGTGATAACCTCTATCACTGCAAAACGTGGGTGACTGACGAAAGGGAATGCTGGGGGAGGGAGTTTCGAATTTGAACGAAATCGGTTGGAAAACGTGGGAGCTAGCGCCGAAAAGTCGGAAATTTGAGCGAAAAGGTGATATTTTTGAATATTTAAGCAGCTGCCACGCCGTTCCTCAACAAAAAATCCAAAATGCAAAGCCACTGTAATACGTGAAATAATCAGATCAAGCGTAGTGTAAAATTCAAACAAAGTAGGTTAATTAATGTGGGAGGTAGAGCCGAAAAAGTGGAAATTTGAGTCTAAAAGTGGTATTTTTGAATATTTAAGCGGCTGCCACGCCGTCCCTGAACAACAAATACAAAATATAAAGCCATTATAGCATGTGCAATGATAAATTCTATTTTGCTTTAAAATTTGAATGAAATCGGTGGCAAAATGTGGGAGCTAGAGCCAAAAATCTTATTTTTCGATACCTAAAAAAATGGTGACCCCCCCCCCCCCTATCGATTTTTATCTGCAGAATGACCCCGGAATAAAAAAAAACGATACGCTGATATATAGAAAACACTCCTCGATGAGTCATCTATGAGCCTGTAAAGTTTCATGAAAATCGGTAAGATGTAGGCCCCTATAGGTAATACACAGACACACACACACACATACTTAATTTTATATATATACAGATTTTATATACTTAATTTTATATACAGATAGAGTGTTATGTTTTCACAGTAAACACTTTACCTCACATAATATCGAATCTATGAGATTTTAATATTATTTATTTTCAGAATAATATCTTAACATCAGTACGAGTGGCCAGTTACGACCGGTTTGAACAAAAACATGTGAGAGAATTCTGGTCGGATACGGCCGGTTTAAATGCTAAAGGGTTAAATATACTCTTGTGGTTTTTCACTTACAGATTATGAACTTACTTGTATGGAACTTTTACCCTTTTTCAACTATATACATATATACAATGATCATTGTTTTTACAAACATTTTTCCAAGCTTGCATGGGTTGGATGGGTTCTTCTCAGCACAGCATCTCTCCACTCACCATGTTTGTTCATCAACTCCTCTATGAGTGGCAGCGATTTGAGATCAGCTCTCACCAACTCTGCCCAGGTCTTTCATGGTCTACCTCTGCTGTCTTCTCTTCTGCACACCACCTCAGATTCCTCTTTCACCCAGCTTCTCCTTTAGTTCAGCCAAGCTCTGCCTTTATATATATAAGCACCCAGCACACACTGTAGATGTGGTTGGTGTTAGGAAGAGCATCCAGCCTTAGAAACTATGCCAAAACCAGTCGTGTGTGAGCAAGTCATGGTCATCGGACCTGGCATGTCTCACAGTGTGGGGCAACTTGTCTAACCCATGGTAGCAGGGAAATTGTGGTGGTGATGATATATATATATAGAAGTTAGTTCCACAACAGTTAATAAAGCATTTTTTGAGGATGCGCATTTCATCTTGGATGCGCATTTTCAACTCAAAAGAATGGGTTATAACCCATTCTTTCAAGTTAAAAATATTCAAGGTGAAACATGTGTCCTCGACAATGGTTCATTAACTGTTGTGGAACTAGCTTCTGCCAAACTCATCCCATGGACTGGGTGCTCTACTACTATGGATATAACCTCTCAGTGTTCTACCACTATATTTATATATATATACGTATATATATAGTGGTAGAGCAGCTCTACCTATTAATAAAAATCTACTTCCAAACTTAGCTGAACAAATGACACTTATTTTATATAGAATTAAACATTATTTCACATTGAGCTACACTCTCATTCTTTCAAATGATACAGCTATGATATTAAGAAGTTTTCATTTTATTTTATTTTATTTTATTTCCTTTTGTCATCAACTTTAGACATTCATAAATCATTGTCATTAATAACAACATTTTCTTTTTTTAGATTTCTTTAGTATTTTACAGAATAAAAATAAATAACCAAATAAATAAATAAATAGATTGAAATTGTCAATTTCAAGATTAAAATGTTGAGAAGAAAAAAGCAAATTTTTCTATATTCAGTATCTCATCTATGGGTAGAATTGGTAGAGTGTCAAATAGAATACCTTTGTTGTGTTCCCTCTGGCTCTCTGAGTTCAAATGCTATTGAGGTGAAATTGCATTTCATCCTTCCTAGGTCAATAAAATAAAGTACCAGTCAAGTACTGGGATTGATTTAATTCCACCCAAAAAAACTTTGCTAGCCTTGTGCCTCAATTAGAAATCAATATTTAGTTATATTTTTACATTGTGAATTCAAGTCCTCCTATTTATTGACCCCAAATGGAGGAAAGGAAAAATTGACTTTGGCAGGATTTAAACTTGGAGTTCAGAGAGCTGAAAGAAAAATCACAAAATATTGCTGGGTTGTCAATATTGGGAGAGCATCGAACAACATACTTTGCAGCATATACTTACCTCCCTTTACATCCTGAGTTCAAATCCCATAAAGGTTAACTTTGCTTTCATCCTTGGATGATCAGTAAAATATGGTACCAGTAATGCTCTGTGGTCGATTTAATCGATTTACTTTTCCCCAAAAAAATTATTGACCTTGTGCCTAAATTAGAAACCATTATTATGATTATTACCAGTAATGCACTGAGTAATTGCTGGTCTTGTGCCTAAAGTATAAACAATTATTATGATTATTAACAGCAGTGGATTGTAAGTATCAGTTGAACATTAGACAATATGCTTTTTGGCATACAGTTATGTCCCTTTGCATTCTGATTTCAAATCCTGCCAAGTTTAGCTTTGCCTTTCATCTTTACGAAGTTAATAAAATAAAATACCAGTAATGCACTGGGGTTGATTTAAATGATTTCTCTCTCCTTCAAAATTGTTAACCTCTTGCCTAAATCAGAAACCATCATTATTATTTTTATTACTAGTATTTAAAGAGAAATAATAATTATTATTATTAGAGTAGTGGATTGGCAGTATTGGTAGAGCATTGGACAACATGCTTTGTGGCATATAGTTACATACCTTTATGTTCTGAGTTAAAATCCTGCCAAGATGAGCTTTGCTTTTCATTCTTACAGGGTTGATAAGATAGAGTACCAGTAATGCACTGGAGTTGATTTAATTGATTCCCACCCCACTTTAAAAAGAAATTGTTGGTCTTGTGCCTAAATCAAAAACCATATCCTACTCTCTAAATGACCTAAGCAGAATTACATCTGTGTTTATAGGTAGGCCAACTATTTGTTATTAATCATTTTATTTAATTTTTCCCATATTTAAATTTGGCTTTTCCTGGAATTAAGCAGAAAATTGGAATAAATGTTTTCTCTTGTCGATTTTGATAAATTTTTTGTGTTTCATAATATTAATAATAATATAAATTTGATTGACTGTACTAAACATAAACAACCTACAAAATTACTCTATCTAATTTTATTGGTTGCAGGAGGAGGGGACTAATACATATGATGTGTACTAAGTAAATATTTAGATTAGAGTAAGATAACGCTCATTTCTCCGGTTTTGGTGCATCATCAACTATGTAATTAAGCAGCATGTTTGCTGACCACTCCCAAATACTTTCTGTTGCATACTGCATTCCTACAGTGTAACTATATTTCAGATAGCAATTATTGAATTTAAGCTTACATGAAAAGAAACCTGTCCTTAGACAAAATTACCG
This sequence comes from Eledone cirrhosa, assembly GCA_964016885.1. NCBI lineage: Eukaryota > Metazoa > Mollusca > Cephalopoda > Octopoda > Eledonidae > Eledone > Eledone cirrhosa. The sequence goes on along the minus strand of OZ024747.1, from coordinate 30,670,761 downwards.
AGTTCCGTTTTGGGAAGAGGAATTGCAAATTTTATGCATTTAAACTTAATTAAATTGATCAATACATAATTAGAAACAGTTAAAAGTAGTGCATTGGTATAGCTAGTTGCACATGTACAAAGTATTCTCTTTCATCCATTGCTACATATCAAACCAATAGACTTGTGGCCACACCTGCAATTAAATGTATCTGAATATTTGTATAATATATTTGATGCCATTTCATTACCCCCACGTCCCTCCTTCTCCCTCTCTCTCTCCAGCTATGGCTGTATTATTGTAAGATATGATTTCCAATCACATGGTTCTGTGTTCAATCATGCTGTGAAACATCTTGGGCCAGTGTTTACTACAATAAACTCAAGACATATATTTGAAATTAAATAGATGGAAACAGGGCAGAAGCCAATCAGATCAGCTATAAATATTTTTGGCTGGCTGGCTGGGTGGTTATTTTAGTCTGTCACCCATTTTAACCACACCACTCCTGAGTGGAGTAGCTTTCTGTTGCTCCTGTTTCTTTGAACTATTGAACCAGATCTATAACTTGAGAATAGCCTACATGTAGTTACTTTCCCCATACAAGACTCAAAGCTCCTGTAAAATAGTTGTTTCTACTTTTGGCACAAGGCCAGCAGTTACCCAGTACATTACTGGTACTTTATTTTATCGACCCCGTAAGGATGAAAGGCAAAGTTAACCTTGGCGGGATTAACTTTGCCTTTCATCCTTACGGGGTCGATAAAACAAAGTACCAGTAATATACTGAGTAATTGCTGGCCTTGTGCTAAAAGTGTAAAATAATGTGGGTACTGAATAAACCAATTAGATCTATTTTTAGCTATAAATCAAAATCTTCCATTCCTTCTTACAACTGTTTCTTTACAGCTTTCCGATTTAGATAAAAACAATTTATTACCACAGTTTTGATTTCCCTTTTGGCAAGTGGAACAATAGACATCAGTATCAGTAGACTCCACTATGGATACAACAACAGTAACAGATAGCAATAACATTAACAATGCCAATTTGAAGAATGTTTTCAACTCAACTAAATAATACATTTAAATAATAGTTTCTTTTGATAACACACTACGTCCAATCTTCTGAGACAGACTAGATAGGTCTTTGAATCAGCTTTAATATATTACTGAGCTGTGATAGTGGATTGGTAGAATTGGTAGAGCGATGGATAAAATACCTTGTGGTGTTTAATTGCATACCTTTCCTTTCTGGGGGACCATGGCCTAATGGTATGGGTATTGGACTTACAAATATAATATCATGGATTTGATTTCTGAATTGGGTAGTGTGTTGTGTTCTTGAGCAAAACACTTAATTTCATGTTGCTCCAGTATATTTAGCTGAAAATTAGTACCAGCAATAGCTTAGGGTTTAACCCGGTGGTGAACAGGCATCTTGTCTAAGGGGGAAGTCTTGTACTCTCAGTGACTTCATGCAATGGAAACTGGGATAAGCACTGACCTGATGCGGCTTCATGTTTGAGACACCTCATGACTTCATCCTGGGTTAAGAGTCCATTACTATGTGTGTGTATCTTTTAGAAAATAGTTCTTTAATGAGAGTTTTCAATATACTTAATAACTTTAGGATGTAATTAGAAATTTATATTTTCCATATACATCATGGTCTCATTATTCATTGTTTTTCAAATATTATTTATAAAAACTTTGATATATTTTTGGTTTGGCTTTGTTTTGCTCACGAATCCCAAATATCCAGTCTCATTAGAAATAACCAGGTGAGGTGTAGTGATGAGTCTCAACTGGATGGGCTCCTAGTCTAGAGAAGACCCAGTGGGACTTAAAACACTATATATATCATCATCACCGTTTTACATCCGTTTTTCCATGCTAACATGGGTTAGATGGGTTGTCCTGTTGTGGGCAGTGTCTGGTCTGCTGACCATGCCTTGCTCATACAGGAACTGATTTTGGCTTGATTTCTACAGCTGGATGCCCTTCCTAACACAAACCTCATTTACAGTGAGTGCTGGGTACTTTTTTCCGTGGCGCCTACACGTCCACTTTACAGTGTGGGCTGGGTGCTTTTTTGCCGTGGCACCTCCACGACCACTTTGCAGTGGGAGGGTATGGGGGCATATTGTCTATATGCTTCAGCTTGTACCCATGGGAGGTTGGGTAATTTAAGAAATAATTTATTCAGTTGCTGCAGACATAGATTGAACTCAATGTTTAAATATAAATATAAATTTAAAATGTAGTATAATTAATTAAGTAATTTGGTTAATATATGAAACCTGTCGATAAATCATTAGATTCTTTCACCTTTTTCATTTTCTTTGGTTAAAAACTATATATTTTCCAGAGCTTAATTATTCAAGATTACTCGTAACGTCTTCTTGGATTACCTTAAACGATACCTCATTTACTTCAATACTATATACTTCAATACATATATATATATATATGAAACAAAATTTGTATATTATATATAAGGATCATGATAGCTGTATGAGAGAATTATAGCTAAAACTCCAAAGCCTCAGATCATTGCACACTGCCAATATCATATAACAATATAGAGAGCAATATAACCAGACTAAAAAAATAGAATAAGTATTAAACTTATATTATCTCTAAGTTTTTAAAAGTCCTACATGGTACTATTTCATGCAGAAAAAAATCATCAACATTTACAGTTGATTAACATCATCAAATATAGAATTTATACTAACTCCTTTTATACATATCGAACATGACCATTTCCCTGATGGAATCAGAGTGTTGTCCTCTTTCCTACTTACAACACTTTAGTCTTAGCTAGGTTCACCCTCAGTCCTCTTGATTCCAACTGTTGTTTCTATAGCCAGAATTTATTCTCTAGCTCCTCTACTGATTCTGCTATAAGTAACAGATTGTCAGCATAGAGAAGTTACCATGGGCAGCCAGTCTTAAACTCCTCTGTTATGGCTTGGAGCATTATAATGAACAAGAGAGGGCTGAGGACCGAACCCTGATGCACTCCTACTTGTATCTGGAATTCCTCACTAAACTCCATTTCTACTCTCATTTTACTGACAGCACCCCTATACATAGCTTGCACTGTCCTCACAAGCCATTTCTCTACACCTAGTTTCCTTAGGGACCACCAGATGGCAGATCGGGGTACCCTATCAAAGGCCTTCACTAGGTCAACAAAAGTTAGGTATAGTGGCTTATTCTTCTCTAAGAACTTCTCCTGTAGCTGTCTCACAAAGAAGAGGGCATCTGTTGAACTTTTCCCAGGCACAAAACCAAACTGCATCTCCTCTAATTTGATCCTTTCGCTAATTAGTTGTGCTAGTATTCTTTCTGCCACTTTCATAACCTGATCCATCAGTTTTATGTTCCTATAATTGCTTTTCTCCAGAGCATCCTCTTTACCTTTGTAGCAATTTATAAGTATATTGCTTCACCAGTCTTTGGGTATGACACCGCCATATATAGCTTGATTGACGATGCATGCAAGCAGTTCTGTTCCTACTTCTCCTGATGTCTTCAGCATCTCAGCAACTATCTCTGATGGTCCAGCAGCCTTACCATTCTTCATTTCCTTAATTGCCTTTTAGGAAATAGATATCGGTGCACATGCAACATAATATAAAAGACAAAAAGTACTGGTGTGTGTGTGTGATAAAGTTTTACTTCATAGAAGTCAAAAGCGTATAATGTAAAGGGTTGTTACCCGATGGCAATAATACCATTCTGAAGTTGGTAGAAATGTCTTGGCGCTCTCATCTCAGGCTGGTGAGCTGCATGGTGCTTGGTAACGAAAGGGTCGTCCAGCAAGAATCACCAGCTATGGTCGAAGATGTTACCACTTCAGGAATCAGGAGGCGAGAGAGAGATTTCGCGGTTAATCGCTCCTTTTATCTCTGTTGACCGGAAGTGACCACTAGGGAGTTTGGTCAATCCCAAAGGGAAGCAACTCCACCTACTTCCTGTCTAGAGAACAGTGATTCGATTGCCGTGGCAGGGGAGGCAACTCTTACTACAGCCTCTTGAACCCTATAGTCATCAATCTCAATAGCTGGTCCCTCTGTTGGGTCTAATGGGGGTAGTTTCCCTCTCTCCCATTCATTCTCGACATTCATCAGTCTCTCATAATGACATTTCCAGGCCTCCTTTTTCTCAGCATCAGTGACACTAAGTGCACCAGCATCATTTCAGACACACTTATCTCCAACAACATCCTGATTTACACTGACACACTGCCAATGTAGCAGACCATTGGCAACCCACCTACTCTCAGCCTCGTGTTAAGTATACATACATCTGTAATCATTCCAGAAATCAAGAAATTACTTGCATCAGTTTTGAACACACATTGCCATGTCACTTCTATTTAATTTGTAGGAGTTTGTGTATGGATTTAGTTGTGTATTTTATAATTATATATATGTATTTGTATATATGTATGTATATTCATACACATATCTGATTCTATTATAAGTATGAATATGAAAAGATATGCATGTATGTCTACAGGTGTATATACATTTGTTTTTGTATGCATGTTTACCTGTCTATATGTATGTTAAGCACATTGTGTATATCTATTTGTGTATTTATGTATGTGTATCTGTGTTTTGTGTGTTTAATAATCCCTTAGCCATAATTACTTTAATTTAGCGTTCGTAACAATTCTACATTTTATAATATGCCCTAGTTCCTAAGTTAAAGAATACAAGCCCAAGATCTTAGTTCCACTTGACTAATTTTAGAATAAACAGCTCCATTATAAATATGAAACTCTTTACTATGATATCAATGATTTTTAAAGTTAGGAATTTTTTTTAATGGAGCTAAATATCTGTTTATGGCATTGTTTATTATATTGGATTATTATTTAGAAATTCTCCCAGTTTACTGCTCAGCTTAACATTTTACTGCTTCTCTTTTCTTTTTAGTTAATGTTCACTGTACACAGGATTGTATTTGTTGGGGGAAGTGGGGGCGAATGCATTGGGCCCCCTCATCAAACTACCCACCCTCCCTGCTCTGAACAGAGTCCCTTCTATCAAGGCCCCCTGTTCAAACAGAGCTCTTGCGACTTTTTATGTCTCTGCTGTATTTCTCTCTTTCTCTCTCCTTTCTTGCTTATGTATGCATATGTATGTATGTATATATATATGTGTGTGTGCATTATCATAGGAGGAGACCACCAAACCTGAAAGGCCTCCATTACATAATAAGTCTTTAACCAATCCCTATACCAAAAAGCATATCTCTCTCACATAATTGCTCTTTTACAAAAAACAGCCCAAAGTACATAAAAACCTTTTCACTGCTATAAACTTGTAACATTCACTATAAACAAACAGTCCACTTTCTCTCACTTTCATACAAAAGATAATCCCACCCACCAATAAAAGAAATCAGCAAAATAGCATATCCCATCATCAGAACTAACACATAAAAAGTTCCCAAATTAAAGACTTTCATGGCAATCAGAAGATAATTTCACTGGAACTTCGAAGTCACTGCCACAGTTTTCTTCAGAAATTAAATCCTACACTCTGCATACATGTATTGAGTGCTCATTCAGTTAATGTTTTTATGTTTTATGTACACTGGTTTTTAAAACACTTACTTCAGTATATGTATACACACACATACATACATCTCCCCACCTACCCACACACATATATATAGAAGGCGCATGACTTAGTGCTTAGAGTGTTGGACTTACTATCATCAGATTATGAGTTCAATTCACAGACCAAGCACTGTGTTGTGTCCTTCAGCAAGACACTTTATTTCACGTCGTACTGATGCCAAGCTGTACCAGCCATTGCCTTTTCCTTGGAAACATCAGTGATGTAGAGAAGGGGGACTGGTAGACATGAATGACTACTGGTCTTCCACAAAACATCTTGCCTTGGCTTGCACCTTGGAGGGGAATTTCTAGGTGCAACCCATGGTCATTCATGACCAAAGGGGGGTTTCTACCTCTCACACTCTCTTTCTTTCTCTCTCCCTCTTTCTCTCTCTCTCTCTCTCTCTATATATATATATATATATATATATATATATATATATTATTCCACTGCAAAGTGGTCGTGGAGGTGTCACGGCAAAAAAGCACCCGGCACTCACTGTAATTGAGGTTGGTGTTAGGAAGGGCACCCAGCTGTAGAAATCAAGCCAGAATCAGTTCCCGCCCCAACCTTGCAAACAGGGAAAAGCAGACATAAAATGATGATGATGATGATATATATATGTATATTCTTTTACCTGTTTCAGCCATCCGGCTGAGGCCATGCTGGGGCACCGCCCTTGTAATATATTATATATCATCATCATCATCATCATCATCGTTTAACGTCCATGTTCCACGCTTGCATGGGTTTGGACGGGAGTTTTCCCACTTGAGGCAAGAGTGGTTGTCTTGCTCGCATAGGACTGTCTGGCGGGTTTCCTACAGTTGGATGCCCTTCCTAACACCAACCACATTTACAGCGTGGGGCTGGGAGGTTTTTACCGTGTTGCCTACACGGCCACATTACAGCGTGGACTGTCTGGCAGGTTTTCTACAGCTGGATGCCCTTCCTAACACCAACCACATTTACAGTGTGGGACTGGGAGGTTTTTACCGTGTTGCCTACACGGTCACATTACAACGTGGACTGTGTGTTTTTTTTGTCGTGACACCTACACGATCTCATTTGTTTCGGCCTGGATTGTGTGGCACCAACATAACTTTACATTGAAAGGGGCGGTGTGGATGGGGTGGGGGTGGTGGGACGGGGGTGTATTTTGTTAGAGATGCCTACTGACTGTAGTAGGTTTTACTTTGTATTTAGGTAAGGCGGGTCTTCTCTATTACTGAGTACCGCCAAAGGTCTCGGTCCAGTGACATTGTCTTGGAGAGGTGTAAGTGTGTGAGGTCGGAATTTATCAGCTCGTCCCAGGTTTTTCTGGGTCTGCCTACTCCGTGGCTACCGTCTATCTTTATTGCCCTGTACTTTGTTATACAGCTGTCGTCTTTCATGCGCATCACGTGACCATACCAACGTAGCCTTCTCTCAAGTAGACAACATCTTTTCCCTCTTATTTCTAATTTTTTCCTTAATTCGTTTATGCTTTGCCGTTCGCGTATATTACTATTACACATCCAGCGGAGCATGCAAGCTTCGTTCCTCTCTAGTCTGCGTATATCCTCTGCACACAATGCCCAGGTCTCACTGCCATGCAACATTGCTGTTCGTATGCAGGCATCATACAACCTGCCTTTCATTTTTAGGGAGAACCGTTTAGCGGCTAATAGTGGTATAAGCTCTCTGAACTTTTTCCATCCAGTTCTGACTCTAGCTACTGTACTTTCAGAGCACCCTCCCCCACATATATATAATAGTGAGTAAAATTGAAGTTACATCTAAAGTAAGCTCTCAACTAGGTTATCAAACAAACAATAAATAATTAATCAATCAGTTAATCAATTAATTATAAAAGCTAGGAGAATATAATAATAATAATAATAATAATAATAATAATAATAATAATAATAATATGATGGCTATGTAAACATACATTCGCCAATCCTCGATAAGAGTGTTTAAATATCGAACATAAACAGTTCGAATAACGGTGAAATGGAGACTAGAACGTCATGTGACAGACTCTCACCCAACAGGTGCCCCCTGGCTCAGCAGCAGGAACCTGACTGTCAACCAAATACTGCTGATGTTGGAGGAAGAAGAAGAAGGAAAGGGGCCAGAACCAACTGGACGAAAGAATTGAATAGAACTGTTATGCAATGCTACCTGAAAAGTAACCCCAAGGAGAGGGGCTACAGGAGACGGATGCATAACATCTGGAACGAGATTGGTTTATTTAAATTAGATGAACAAAAATTGGCCGGGCAGGCTCGGGTAATAAGAACTGATGGGTGGATAAGCGAGCTGGAACTGGAGGAACTGAGCAGAGAGAATGGCTTGGAGATGGCGGGTGTAGTATGCCAGACAAGCGAGCCGGCGGGAAATGAAGGTGAGGAGGTCCTGAGAACGGAGGAACCACCCGAAGCAGACAATGATCTGAATACTGAGATAAATAATACCTGGAACAGAGATACGGCCACTGAGGAGATGAATGCTGACGGGCTAGGACAAGATTCGGTTGACATCCTAAATTTAGTGGTAGATGAGTTGAACAATGATAGTGGGAGACCTATGAACCTAAGATTTGTAGACAGGAAAAAGTTAAAAGAAACAACAGCTAAGGTAAACAAAGTCATCCCATACCTTGAGGCGAGGAGTCTTCACCAGTGCAACAATATCCTCAAAGCAACAGCAAATACGGTGAGGAAACTACTTGGTATAAAAGCGAGAGGAAACAACAGACAAGAAAGAGCAGAGCCGTGGTGGAAGAAGCGACTGAGTGGGCAAATCGGGGAAATGAGAAATGACATAGGAAAGCTTGAGTCACTACTGAATGGGACACTAAAAAACATAGGCACTAAAAATAGACTGGAAATAAAATACAAAACTAGGAGTAAAAAGCTAAATATTATCATAGAGGAATTGAAGCAACGCATTGTAGCAAAGAGTGCCAAAATCAGGCGATACGAGAACAGAGTCAGTCAGTATAAACAGAACCGCATGTTCGACAACAACCAGAAGATGCTGTTTGGACAGCTTGAGGGGAAAGAAAGAGGCAACGACTTGATCCCTGGGGCGGAACAAGCTAAAACATTCTGGAGAGGAATATGGGAGCAGGATGTTAGACACAATGCCCAGGCAGGGTGGATTGAGACAGTACAGAGGGAGATCGGTGAGCAGGCACAGCAACAGACTGATTTGAGTATCACAGTTGAAACTCTTAAGGGGCAAGCCAAAAAACTAACCAACTGGAAATCACCAGGCCCAGATGGTGTGCAGGGGTATTGGATTAAACATTTAACATCCCTCCACCCGAAGCTGACGGCCATGTTCAATGACTGCTTGGTGTCGGGTGAGGTGCCAGAGTGGTTGACAAAAGGTACCACAGTTCTGATAATGAAAGACCGAATCAAGGGTAATGATGTTACCAACTATAGACCTATCACATGTCTGCCCGTAATGTGGAAACTGTTGACGAGCATTGTGTCTGAGGAAATCTACCATCACCTCCACACAAACAACTTGTTACCGGACGAACAGAAAGGATGCCGAAAGAAGTCACGTGGTACAAAGGACCAGTTGCTTATTGATAAGATGGTAATGGGGAATTGCAGGAGGAGACACACTGATCTTGCCATGGGATGGATAGACTACAGAAAGGCATTTGACATGGTGCCTCATTCCTGGATCACCAAAAGCCTGGATATCTTCAGGGTGGCAGATAACATCAGACAGTTGCTGGGCAGGAGTATGGGGTCCTGGGAGACAGAGTTGACATCAACTGGAGTATCCTTGGGAAGCGTGAAGATCAAGAGAGGTATCTTCCAGGGAGATAGCCTGTCCCCTCTGTTGTTTGTCCTTGCCCTGATGCCCTTGACCATTATGCTGCGAAAAGTGAGAGCAGGATACAAGTTGGGAAGGGGAGAGCTTACCATCAATCACCTCCTCTTCATGGACGATCTTAAGCTCTTCGGGAAAAGTGAGAAGGAGTTGGATGTGCTTGTTGACACTGTCCGTATTTTCAGCAGTGATATATGTATGCAGTTTGGTATTGGTAAATGTGGAGTCATTGTGATGAAGAGGGGTAGGTTGAGCAGAAGTAACGGGATCCAGATACCAACAGGTGAGATGATAAAGGAAATTGACTCTGAGGAAGGATACAAGTATTTGGGCGTTCTGGAGGCTGATGGCATAAAGAACAAAAAAATGAAGGAATTGTTAAGAACTGAATACATTCGGAGAGTAAGGAGCGTATTGAAGTCACATCTGAACAGCAGAAATGCCATAAGCGCAGTAAATTCCCGAGCTGTGTCTATTATTAGGTACAGTGCGGGAATTCTGAGATGGAATGTTGCTGAACAAAAAGAAATGGATAGGAAGACTAGGAAGCTATTGACTATCTACAACATGTTCCACAAGAGCAGTGATGTCGATAGACTCTACCTAAGGAGATCTGAGGGTGGAAGAGGTCTTATCAGCATAGAGGACTGTGTTCAGATGGAGAAAAACAACCTATACAAATACGTGACCTATAGTAAGGAGCCAATGCTCAGAGCTGTACTGAAGGAGGGGACAGTAGGCCAGGGGATATCCAAGGAGGAAATAGCATCAAGGAGGAAGAGCAGCCTTAAGGGAAAATCCCTTCATAGTACCTTCTTTGAGAAAACTGAATTTAGAGATCCACAGACATGGAACTGGTTGAGAAGAGGAGACCTCAAAAAGGCTACAGAAGGAATGCTAATGGCTGCGCAGGAGCAGGCCCTCAAAACGAAGTGGTTGAAGCACCATATCTACAAGGAGGAGGCTAGCCCACTGTGCAGGATCTGTGGAGAGAGAGAGGAGACTGTGGCTCACATTGTGTCCGAGTGTAAACGCCTAGCCCAGACCCACTATAAGGGCTGGAGACATGATGTGATGGGCAGGGTGATCCACTGGCACCTGTGCAAAGTAAACAATCTACCACATTCTGAGAAATGGTATGAGCATAGGCCAGAGGCGGTGATGGAGAACAGTCAGGTGAAGGTGCTGTGGGATTTTAGGATACAGACGGACAAAAAACTGGAACACAATAGACCTGACCTGGTGGTTGTGGACAAAGAAAAAAGATCGTGCCTGATTGTGGATGTGGCCTGCCCGTTCGACACGAGAGTGCAAGAGAAGGAGAGGGAGAAAATTAACCGATACCAGGACCTAAAGTGGGAGGTGAAAAGGATTTGGAACTGCCATGAAGTCAAAGTGATCCCGATTGTCATAGGCGCACTGGGGACTATCTCCAAAGGTTTCCAGGGATGGTTAAAGAAAATCGGCCCCTTCACGCTTTTTGGAACGCTTCAAAAGGCATGCTTGCTTGGAACGGCAAGAACCCTCCGATACGTCCTGAATATCTGAGGCTGCAGGTAGTGGCTTGATATTCAATCCAACGGACTTTCCAGTTAACCAACATCAATGACTGAGATTCAAGGAATAACAATAACAATAATAATAATAATAATAATAAAGGATGCTGAAAGAAGTCCCGTGGTACAAAGGACAAGTTACTTATTGATAAGATGGTAATGAGGAATTGCAAGAGGAGACACACTGGTCTTGCCATGGAATGGATAGACTACAAAAAGGCATTTGACATGGTGTTTTATTCTTGGATCACCAAAAGACTAGAGATCTTCAAGGTGGCAGATAACATCAGACAGTTGTTGAGCAAAAGTATGAAGTCCTGGAAAACAGAGTTAACATCAGCTGGAGAATCCTTGGGAGGCGTGAAGATCAAGAGAGGTATCTTCCAGGGAGATAGTCTGTCCCCTCTGTTGTTTGTCCTTGCCCTGATGGCCCTGACCATTGAGCATATTAAAATCACATCTAAATAGTAGGAATGTCATAAGTGCAGTGAATGCCCGAGCTGTGTCTATTATTAGGCACAGTGCGGGAATTCTGAAATGGAATGTTGCTGAACAAAAAGAAATGGATAGGAAGACTAGGAAGCTATTGACTATCTACAACATGTTCCACAAGAAGAGTGATGTCGATAGACTCTACTTAAGGAGATCTCAAGGTGGAAGAGCTCTTATCAGCATAGAGGACTGTGTTCAGGTGGAGAAATATGTGCACAAATACGTGACTGACAGTAGGGAGCCAATGCTCAAAATTGTACTGAAGGAGAAGACAATAGACCAGGAGATGTCTAAGGAGGAAATAACAACAAGGAGGAAGATCAACCTTCATGAAAAATCCCTTCATAGTACCTTCTTTAAGAAAACTGAATTTAGAGATCCACAGACATGGAACTGGTTAAAAAGAGGAGACCTTAAAAAAGCTACAGAAGGAAAGCTAATGGCTGCGCAAAAGCAAGCCCTCAGAACGAAGTTGGTGAAACACCATATTTACAAGGAGGAGGCTAGCCCACTGTGTACGATCTGTGGAGAGAGAGAGGAGACTGTGGCTCACATTGTATCCGAGTGTAAACACCTAGCCTAGACTCACTATAAAGGCTGGAGACATGATGTGATGGGCAGGGTGATCCACTGGCACCTATGCAAAGTAAACAATTTACCACATTCTGAGAAGTGGTATGAGCATAAGCCAGAGTCGGTGATAGAAAACGATCAGGTGAAGGTGCTATGGGATCTTAGGATACAGACCGACAAAAAATTAGAACACAATAGGCCTGACTTGGTGGTTTTAAACAAGGAAAGGAGAGGGAGAAAATTAACTGATACCAGGATTTAAAGTGGGAGTTAAAAAGGATTTGGAACTTCCATGAAGTCAAGGTCGTCCTGATTGTCATAGGCACACTAGGTACTATCTCAAACAGTTTCCAAGGATGGTTAAAGAAGATTAGTCCAGCCCCGCTATTTGGAACACTTCAAAAGGCATGCTTGCTGGGAACAGCAAGAACCCTCCGAGACGTCCTGAATATCTGAGGCTGCAGGTAACGGCTTGATATTCATTTCAACAAACTTTCCAGTTAAATAACTGTTTCTACTTTAGGCACAAGGCCAGCAATTACCCAGTGCATTACTGGTACTTTATTTTATCCACCCCGTAAGGATGAAAGGCAAAGTCAACCTCGGCGGGATTTGAACTCAGATCGTAAATAACATCAGTGACTGAGACTCAAAGAACAATAATAATAATAATAATAATAATAGTGAGTAGAATCGAAGTTGCTGTTGCGATTAGCATTTTTCGAAATCAATCTTCTAGGGTTGATGCAAAGCACTCAATGAGGTGATATTGATAAATTATAGCTCAGAATAACAATACGTTAGGCTGTGACATAGTGAAAATTGCAACCGAAACACGTTGGCAACACAGCCACTACACAATGAAAATACAAACAGGTTATCATCATCATCATCATCATCATCATCGTTTAACGTCCATATTCCACGCTTGCATGGGTTTGGACGGGAGTTTTCCCACTTGAGGCAAGAGTGGTTGTCTTGCTCACATAGGACTGTCTGGCGGGTTTTCTACAGCTGGATGCCCTTCCTAACACCAACCACATTTACAGTGTGGGACTGGGAGGTTTTTACCGTGTTACCTACACGGCCACATTACAGCGTGGACTGTGTATTTTTTTTGTCGTGACACCTACACGACCTCATTTGTTTCGGCCTGGATGTTGTGGCACCAACATAACTTTACATTGAAAGGGGCGGTGTGGATGGGGTGGGGGGGGGGGGGTGATGGGGGGGGGTGTATTTTGTGAGAGGTGCCTACTGACTGTAGTAGGTTTTACTTTGTATTTAGGTTATATATTATATAACTAGTTTACCTCATCCTCCAGTCTCTTTACATCTGATAATTTGTGTTCAATTTTACAAACTAACAAAACACTCATAAATTGAGCAGTACCTCTGCTGCTTGTAGTAGTATTAGTATTTTTTTATAAGTTAAAGCATCCACCTAGTTATAAATGTCTAAAATATGGACATAGTATATGTTTCTTTTGTATGAGTATGTTGTGTGTGTGTTTTCATGTGTGAATGAGTATATTTTGTTGAATGCATTAATGATATATGATATGAGTAAGACAGTTATTAAAATATTGTTAAACATTTCTTCCATTACGTTATTTGTAGACAACAATATATCATTGGATTAGATAGGGTTGACACAAGGTAGTTTATTTTATGGGAAAGAAAAATGTTTGTTACAATATTTATGTCTTAATGGGTTTGATGGATTGGCAAAGACTGACTTAATTCTTATTCGGAGTTGCTTCTCCTGTCAGTGGTTGTAATGTAAAATGTAACTGGTGTTATGTGTTTTAATGTCAGTGGTTGATTGAGTATAGTATGTAGTGTGTTATTTGTGAAATATTTTTTGGCATATTTTCTATAGTTGCATTCCCCTTTTATTAGCAATCAATTAACCCTTTCATTACTGCATTTATAATGAAATATACTCTCTTTCTATTAATTAATGCAGAATTTTGAAAGATTTATTCACATGATTAATTATTTCGTTCCTAATATAACAACTTAAAATATGGTCAAGCATGGAAAAATGGACTTAAAAATTATGATGATAATGATGATAGCTCTTGCATAATATCATGCTGGAATATATAAATTTATTGAGGAATTATTTGAAATGGGTAATTTTCTTTCATAGAACCATGGGGGCCTGGTTTTGACTGGGTTGGTATCAAAAGGCTTAAAAGAGTCTACTAGGTGCATTTTATTGTCATATGATTAACCAGGTTAAACCCTCTTCTCTCAGATGCTGTCTCCAACTGTTTGTAATATAAAGAGGAGATGACTCTTCAGTAAAGTGAGTTAATTTCATGTAGGGATTGAAACTGCTTTATAGATTAATTTTGCTGGAGGCCTACCTCTTTCTTGACCTTCTTCTTCATAGACAAAAATATGAAAAATATATCATCAACTGTGGTTCTACTTTGCCCTGGCCCCTTTCTTTTTTGAATTATTATATTCAAATTGTATCCAAATATTGCCAGTTGATGTCTATATACACCTTTAAACAAAGCTTACTTATGCAATTTTTAATGATCATATCGCTGGAACATTTCATATATTTTCACAATACTCACCCATCACAGGCTATACCCCAAACAGGGTGGAGATCAATCTGGGAGGGGGTTCCTCTAACAGGAGTGAGAAGGCCTTGGATCGGATTGTGAATTTCTAAAGATATATAATCATTTTAGAATCCAACAAAAGTTGGTTGAAATGGTACTTCAGTTTTAGAGATTTATTAAAATTCAAGACAAATACATCCATATAGACTTAATGACATTGAGATTTTTTGTTTGTTTGTTTTTTTCATGATAATGTAAAGAAATATAGTTGTATACAAAAAGTAACATGTCCACTTCTTTAAAGTGTATCTGAGAATAGCACATCACAAATTACAGGAATTCATGCAAACATACAAAACTAATATAATTAAGTATTTGAAATTTTACAGTAATATTGAAATTGTACCCAATACTAACATGAAAAAATTGAAGTGTATTCCATTAATATTTTGAAAAAAAATCATTTAAAGATACAAATAATGTCAATTATTTTAAATATAGAAATTCTAAATAACAAAATGATTAACAAGGTGCCAAAGTTGAATCACTTAAGAAACTTAGAATATATTAGAAATATATAAATATATCCATTAATAAAGATTGTATCGATTAGAAGCATTAACAACTGTATGGGTAATGCATGCAGAGGAGATTAAGAATAATAGTTGTTTCTACGTTTGACACAAGGCTAGCATTACCCAGTACATTACTGGTACTTTGTTTTATTGACCCCGTAAGGATGAAAGGCAAAGTGAACCACGACGGGATTTGAACTCAGACCGTAAAGGGACGTAACTATGCTAGAAAGCATGGTGTCCGACCTTCTAGAAGAAGAGGAAGAAGGAGAGAGAGGATAGCAACAAGAGGAGAGAAAAGAGATGGGTCACAGCGGAGAAGGAAACTATGTGAAATAAAATGGCGAGCTGTGTGGTTGCAATTAAGTATAATGAAAATAAAAGTTACAGGCGAAAGAGGGCAATATCGATCGTCAGTTGTCTGCTAGGAATCATAGCTATTTCTTCACATTAGAGACAAGGAATCATAGGTATTTCTTCGCGTATGAGAAGCAGTACTTATGATTCCGAGCAGACAACTGACGATGCCCTCTTTCGCCTGTAACTTTTATTTTCATTATACTTAATTGCAACTACACAGCTTGCCATTTTATTTCACATAGTTTCCTTCTCTGTAGTGACCCGTCTCTTTTCTCTCTCCTTGTTGCTATCCTCTCTCTCCCCCTTCTGCTAGTCACCTTCTCTCAGCTAGCCTGCCACTATAACTATCTCTTTCACGCTTCCTCTTACTTTCACTCACTCCCTCTATGCTAGTCACCCTCTCTCTGCTAGCTCACTTCCTCCCTCATCCGCCTCTGTAAGCAGTCTCTTCTCTCGCTCACACTGCTACAGTGAAGACATATCTTTTTTTCTCGCCAAACCCACCAGAACTTATGTTCGAAATGAGTTGTTGACTTGATTTTTCCTCTCTTTTCATTGCTTCACCCTTCGTGTCTGTTTACATTTTTTTCTCTCTCTCCCTACTTTTTTATCCCAATAACTTATTTTAGTTATTGTTCGCCCTGGGCTGAGGTATCTTGTCTCTAACGCGAAGAAATACCTATGATTCCTAGCAGACAACTGACGATGGATATTGCCCTCTTTCGCCCGTAACTTTTATTTTCATTATACTTAATTGCAACCACACAGCTTGCCTTTATATAAATGTAATCTGAGTTTTTCGAATATTAATAATAATAATTATTATTATTAACATTCGAAAAACTCAGATGAAAGTCTCAGAAAGATTTATTGCACAAATTGATCTAGATGAAAAATGCAATTTGGGTTTGTGCCAGGTAAGAGCACCACAGATGCTCTTTTCCTTGTATGGCAACTACAGAAGTACCTAGCTTAAAGTAAACCCCTCTACTGTTGACTAGGAGCAGATGAGTGGCTTGTGAGAGCTATACAAGAGGAACAGTCAGCAAGGTTATAATTAACAATGAATAGAGTGAACAGTTTAGCGTAATAGTCCTGTTTATTATTGTCCTACAGGCTATAACAGAAGGGTTTAAGACTGGCTGCCCATGTGAACTTCTATATGCAGATGATCTAACCATCATAGCTGAATCGATGGCTGAACTAGAGAAGTTCAAAACATGGAAGCATGGCCTAGAATCAAAAGGTTAACTTGTCTAAAACTAAAGTTCTAGTAAGTAGAAAGGAGCATAGAGCACAGATCCCCTCTGGGAAATGGCAATGTTGAGTATGTAAGAAAGGAGTAGGTAGAAATTCCATTCTATGCCCCAAATGCAAACTATGGATACATAAAAGATGTAGTGGGATCACAGGTAAGCTATCTAAGAATGTGGATTTTATATGTGGCCGATGCTCAGGTGCAGTAAGTAGCAAGGGTACACTGGATGCTATCTCCTTCAACTGCCCAGATGGTTCTATAGAAATAGTAGACACTTTCCATTACCTGGGTGACAAAATCAACAGTGGAGGAGGATGCTCTGAAAGTACAGTAGCCAGAGTTAGAACGGTGTGGAAAAAGTTCAGAGAGCTAATATCGCTGTTGGCCAAAAGGGGGTTTTCTCTAAAGTGCAGAGCAATCAAAATTGATGGAAGCTACGGAGTGGGTAGACCAAGAAAAACCTGAGACGAGATGATAAAAACTGACCTTGCTCATTTACACCTCTCTAAGACAATTTCACTGGATCGAGATCTTTGGCACTACACAGTTGTACAGAAGTCCCACCTTCCCTTGCATACAAACATAAACCTACAGTCAGTAGGCACCTCGTAAGCCAATGTAAACCCCACGCCACACAGCCTACCCCATCCTCCCATTTCTGTCCACTGTGTAGGTGACCCAACAAAAAGCACCCAGGCCACACTGTAAAGTAGTCATGTAGGAGACACTGTAAAAAGGCTCCCATCGCCACTGTAAATGTGGTTGGTGTTAGGAAGGGCATCCAGCCATAGAAAACCTGCTGGAGACAGTTCCGTACAAGTGAGACCCGGTCTCCCGACCAATCTCGCATCAAATGGAACAAAACCGTTTAACCCATGCTAGCGTGGAAGATAGGCGTTAAATGAGGATGATGATGATGATGATATATATGATTCAGAAGGGTGAAAGCAGCATTAACCTAATATATTCCTTCCATATACTGTACCGATTGTGTTGTTATTTCTGTTTACCTTTTGCACATACACACACACACACATGCACACACACACACACACACACACACATATGTATATATATATATATATAAACAATGAGTTAGAGACTTTGTTGATATGTAATCAACAGAGTTATGTTCATAATAGATACGAAGCACTCGACAGATGAAATTTATTTTGAGTATTATAATAATATTAGTAATAAATTGAAATATATCACTATAGCATCATAATTTATTTCGTTATATATATTTCAGGAATACTAAGTTATAGTATGCCTTCTTCAGACAAAATACAATATTAGATGTAAAAAATATGACATAGTCATAAAAGAGATCGCATACAATCAATTCAAAATGGGTATGTGATTCAAAATCTCAAAGTTACCTCTGATGTAAAGTTACTGGGAAATATAAACAAATAAATAAATGATAAGGACAGTTAAAATAGATGCTTGAAATGTTTTTTTTTTAATAGCGTAATTAGATTGGTCAGAGAAAAAAATCGTTAGAGGAAAACCCTTATAGAATTTAGCGGCAATCTTTGGACCAGAGGTGATAGACCTGGAAATTTCGATATTACCATGGGATCCCCGGACTCAGCTCAGGTTACGGACATCGTTGGTATTTTCATCCTTAACACTATACATAGAAAACTTCCGGAAATTGCCGGAGGTTTATATCGTGACGATGCACTTTTTATAGTAATTAACCATAGTGATAGTTCCCTTAATAAGAAAAAGAAAATTATAATTGACTTCTTTAATAATTATGACCTTAAACTAGAAATCGAAAATAATAATAAAATAGTCAATTTCCTAGAATCCTTAAATCTTAAATCTCGCCTATACTACTCATTCCATAAGTTAAATGAAAACCTAAATTATGTTAGTTTCTATTCCAACCACCCACCCTAAACACCTTAAGAAAGCTATAGTTAATAGTGTTCAGTTTAGAATTTCTAGACTCTCCGCTAATAAAGATATATTTGACAATAAAGCAGAATACTACAATGAGGTCCTATATAGGGCAGGCTACTCTAATAAAGTTAAATACATAGATAAAGATAATTATACTCCATATTATAAAGAAATAATTCCTCTAATATTAATAACATAAATCAACCTCATAACCAGCATGACTTACATATAAACAAAAATAACAAATAGAATATAAAAGCCAGATCCCGTTCTATAATATGTTATTCTCCGCCAGTTTAGCACAGCAGTTCTTTAGAGCTCTCGATAAATGTTTCCATAGAACCCATAAATATTACCAGATTTTTAATAGATGTACTATCTAACTATCATACTCAACGACTGCTCAAAATATAGCAAAAATTAATAATAGGAATCTTAAATTAAACCAAATAAAAATAACCTCCAGCATTAACAATAGTAATATTGATAATAGCATAAGCAATAATAATAACATACACCTTGATAATAGAGCTCTATCATCAAATAATAACATAAAGAATTGTAATTGTAAGAACAGTCTATCTTGCCCGTTAAATAATAAATGCCTTGACTGTAATCTAGTGTATAAATGCATTGTTAAAACTAATGATAAGTCGTATAACTATATAGGTGCCACTTCATCTAAGGTTAAGAAAAGGTGGTATAACCATACTTATACTTTTAAAACAATGGGTAAGAAATTCTCAACTTCCCTATCTCAATTAATATGGTCTCTAAAAAGCAAAAACATAGATTACTCATTATCTTGGCAGAAGCTAGCTAACCCCTTACCATATGTAAATTCTTCTATCTCTAAATATTGTAATCTTTGTAATACTGAAATTCTTCATATTATTAGTAATACAAAATCTATTATTAATAAAAGAAATGAAATATTTAACGGTTGTTTACATAGGATTTCCAGATTATTTCACAAAATATATAGCTAAATTTATATATTTGTATTATAATTGACTTAATTCTCATCAATATATAGATGTATAGATATATTTATGGGTTCTCTTAGATATATACATATATATATTTCGTAACAACATAAGTTTCATTATTTATATTTCTTGACATAATATATTATATATATTACGCTGAGATTATAGGCCCAAATAATAAATTCTTAAAATAATATAATTCTTTTATTATAATTAATCTGAGTTCTTCTCCTTTGTTTGTTTATTTACTTGTAATGCAACCCTGAATATACATAACATATACATTTATTTTTTCGTGACATTAGAATATAAGATATATATATATATATACATATATATAAGCGTATGTATGCATATGTTTGTGTATGTATATCTATATATATATATATCCCCTTAGTAATAAGATATAAACATCTAACGGTTTTTTTCTCTGACCAATCTAATTATTCTATTTTAAAAAACATTTCAAGCATCTAATTTAACTGTCCTTATCATTTATTTATTTGTTTATATTTCCCGGTAACTTTACATCAGAGGAAATTTTGAGATTTTGAATCACATACCCATTTTGAATTGATTGCATGTGATCTATTTTATGACTATGTCACATTTTATACATCTAATATTGTATTTTGTCTGAAGACGGCATACTATAACTTAGTATCCCTTAAATATATATAACCAACTAAATTATGATGCTATAGTGATATATTTTCCATTTATTATTATTATTATTATTATTATTATTGTTCTTTGAGTCTCAGTCATTGATGTTTGTTGAAATGAATATCAAGCCACTACCTGCAGCCTCAGATATTCAGGACATATCGGAGGGTTCTTGCTGTTCCCAGCAAGCATGCTTTTGAAGTGTTCCAAAAAGCGGGACGGGGCCAATTTTCTTTAACCATCCTTGGAAACTCTTTGAGATAGTACCTAGTGCGCCTATGAAAATCGGGACCACTTTGACTTCATGGCAGTTCCAAATCCTTTTTACCTCCCACTTTAAGTCCTGGTATCAGTTAATTTTCTCCCTATCCTTCTCTTGCACTCTCGTGTCGAATGGGCAGGCCACATCCACAATCAGGCACGATCTTTTTACCTTGTCCAAAACCACCAGGTCAGGTCTATTGTGTTCCAGTTTCTTGTCCGTCTGTATCCTAAAATCCCACAGCCCCTTCATCTGATCGTTTTCTATCACCGACTCTGGCTTATGCTCATACCACTTCTCAGAATGTGGTAAATTGTTTACTTTGCATAAATGTGGTAAATTGTTTACTTTGCCAGTGGATCACCCTGCCCATCACATCATGTCTCCAGCCTTTATAGTGAGTCTGGGCTAGGTGTTTACACTCGGATACAATGTGAGCCACAGTCTCCTCTCTCTCTCCACAGATCCTACACAGTGGGCTAGCCTCCTCCTTGTAAATATGGTGTTTCAGCCACTTCGTTTTGAGAGCCTGCTCTTGCACAGCCATTAGCATTCCTTCTGTAGCCTTTTTAAGGTCTCCTCTTTTCAATCAGTTCCATGTCTGTGGATCTCTGAATTCAGTTTTCTCAAAGAAGGTACTATGAAGGGATTTTTCATGAAGGTTGCTCTTTCTCCTTGTTGTTATTTCCTCCTTGGACATCCCCTGGTCTATTGTCCTCTCCTTCAGTACAATTCTGAGCATTGACTCCCTACTATCAGTCACGTATTTGTGTAGGTTGTTTTTCTCCATCTGAACACAGTCCTCTATGCTGATAAGACCTCTTCCACCTTCAGATCTCCTTAAGTAGAGTCTATCGACATCACTCCTCTTGTGGAACATGTTGTAGATAGTGAATAGCTTCCTAGTCTTCCTATCCATTTCTTTTTGTTCAGCAACATTCCATCTCAGAATTCCCGCACTGTACCTAATAATAGACACAGCTCGGGAATGTATTGCACTTATGGCATTCCTACTGTTCAGATGTGATTTTAATACGCCCGTTACTCTCCGAATGTATTCAGATCTTATCAATTCCTTCATTTTTTTTTGTTCTTGATGTCATCAGCCTCCAGAACACCTAAATTATTATTATTATTATTATTATTATTATTATTATTGGCGACCTACGTAGGAAATCGTATTATCGTGAGCTCCGCAAAGGTTTGTTGTTTTCAGTTGTTTCAAATTGCCATTTATGGAAATTTTTTGTTTTTAAGGGTTTATAAGTTCACATATATTGTTTTCCGAAAAGGACACTCAAAAAGATTGGGGCCTTGAGCCCAAAATTTAAACTTTTATAATTATCAAACAAAAAATTTCTTTGACAAAGTTATGGACGACTCACAGCTACACCAGGCTGACAACCTTCCTCACAAACTAACACCTCACACCAACACCACCATTGTAAATATTACTACATTTGCCAACACTAAAAATATAAGCAGTAGCAATAATTTAAATTTGTCTCATGCAGACATTCATTTCTCGCCATTAACAAAAACTGCAGGTGTTAAAGCCGCCACCCCCACCACTACCACAGCAACAACAGAAACAAAAGAAAAAAATTAATTATTATCTCGTGACATCGAAATGGATTCACCCAGAATCGACTCTTCCACACCGAACACCACTGGTGCAACAACCACCACAACTGAAACTAAAAATAACAATAACAAAAATAACAATAACAACAACAGCAACAACAACAATGAGAATAACAACAAAAACATCAACACCACCGCAAATGTGTCGTTTGCCAAAGCAGCCAAGAAATGCGAAACAATCGAGGTAACTCAGGAGGAATTAAATGAAGCCAAGAGAATGGTAAAGAAATATGGGTACAGGGTCAGCCCCCCCCCCCCCTAATAAAATGGAGCATCGGCGCCTATGTACCGTGTCTTATCGGACGATTAACACAAAATCGCGCCGAGTGGAACGGGCATCCGAGTCCCAAATCCAAAAACCTTTGGGACATGTGTGGGCGAAAAAAACCCACATCAGACGTGGGCAGAAATATGGAACCGTGGACGTGTTCTTTGGAACACCACAGGAGGTCGGAGAGCATTCCATGGCCCTATTAAGGCTTTCTGCTCTCAGGCTAAAAAGTTGAGGCCACCTCTCTTACCCACCCCAGTGACTCAACCATCAACACCACCAGCAGCAGAAATGGCAGCAACAACTGTAGTAGCAACAAGAGAAGCAACTGTAGCAGCAACAACCCCAGCAACAGTAGCAAAACCAACACCACCACCACCCACCGTGCCAGAACTAGCACCAGCGCCTCCACCATCCACCACGCCACAACCAAAACCAATGCCTGTGGAGGATTTTCCACTCCCCGACCTATCGCAACTGGAGACAGATTGTGACGACGAGGAGTGGGAAACGGTATCAGGAAAAAAGAAGAAAAGAAAAAGAAGCCAAAAAAGAAAAAAATCTTCTTCCTTCCCCCTCCAAAAACAAAATACAGAGGGAAACAAATAAACTATCAAACAAAAAAATTAGGACAGCTAAGCCACCATCCACACCAGCATCACCAACCCCATCACCACAAACACCAACACCATCACCATCATTAATCCCAACACCACCATCACCAACGCCACAAAAGTCACTAAAAAGCGAAACAGAAACAAACCCACAACAAACGCAAACAAAACAAAACAACCAAAACGATACACACTACACAGCATTAAATTTGAACAACAAAAAGGGCGATGGATTGGCAGTATCAGTAGAGGGTCGGACGCTATGCTTTCCAGCATAGTTACGTCCCTTTACGATCTGAGTTCAAATCCCGCCGAGGTTGACTTTGCCTTTCATCCTTACGGGGTCGATAAAATAAAGTACCAGTAATGCACTGGGTAATTGGTGGCCTTGTGCCTAAAGTAGAAACAATTAACTTTGAACAACAACCAATTATTACACTACATCCAACACAACACCAGCATCACAGAAAAAGACTACACAACACCCCAAAAGTTCACACCACCTCCACACATACAAATCACTCGCATCACA
Source organism: Eledone cirrhosa (assembly GCA_964016885.1). Classification (NCBI taxonomy): domain Eukaryota; kingdom Metazoa; phylum Mollusca; class Cephalopoda; order Octopoda; family Eledonidae; genus Eledone; species Eledone cirrhosa. The sequence goes on along the minus strand of OZ024747.1, from coordinate 30,647,010 downwards.
CAGAAAACATACACAACACTAAAACAAAAATTCCCCAAAGACATCGGAGACTTCCGTCAAGCACTCTCCAGGAGGATTTATAGACATCCTTCTTGAGGAGGCCACAAGCAGTGAAAAGGATGGAGGAACCATCCTTCCTCTACGAGAAGTAAGGTAAGTGGTCTTTCCCATCTTTTCCACTCCATTTCAACATGACCTCACTCAGAATAGGCAGCATAAATGCGCGTGGCTTGGGGTCGTCAGGGAAGCAGGGCCACCTGCTCAACGACCTCAGGTCACTAAACAGATGTAGTGGCCATTAGCGAGACCAGTATCTCCGAGGCACAGGCCTTCGCACCGATCTTCGGCAGCTACGATGTGTACGCATCTCCCAGCCGTCCTGGATTGGGAGGAGGAGTTGCTGTGCTTTTTCGGAGAGGTTTGGATCTCGCCATGTGAGCTGGAACCAGGAGGTAAGTTGGTGGTGCTGGACGTGACCAGCGGAGACGGGCAAGCTTTCAAGCTAGTGGCCGTTTATGCCCCGACATTTCTTTCGGCGTCTGGAGACCTTTCTTGGAACGTCCCGCTCTTTAGTGTTAGTGGGTGACTAGAACGGGATCTTAGATGCACGCTGGGACTGTGTGGGATTAGCGGATAGAGGAGGAGGGTGCAAGAGCCTCACCAACCTGCTCAGGCATTTTGAACTGTCTGACAGGTACCGATTGGATTTCCCGAATGTGCCAATATGGATTTGGACAACCCACATCGGGTCATCCAGATCAGATCTAGATAAAGTATTTTGTAGGGAAATAGATAGGTCTAGCATAGGCTGTCCACAATTCAAGATAGTCAGCTACATGGACCACAAATTCCTTAGATAGGCTTCATAGACAAGGACCCGGGTTACTGGAAGCTAAACGCGTCCTTACCAGCGTGCAAGGCCTACAGAGACCGGATTAGCGAACTAGTTAAGCGGGCGATGACGGGGGCCATTGTCAACAACAAGTGGTGGTTTGCTCTGAAAGGAGCGATTAGAATAGAGTCCATTAGGTTTAGTAAGGCTTTAGCAATAGAGAAAAATAGAGCAGAGGGAGAACTAGTTAGAAAATTAGACGAGGCACTTAGCAAAGGCATCGCGACCGACGTACTTGCGGTGAAATTGGCCCTTGACGAATTCTCCAATGAAAAGCACGAAGGCTGCGTTGTCAGAGCTAGGGTGCGTGCTCTCAGACACGAGGGGACAAAAGCTGTTCAATGGGCCCGAGTGGGGGAGGCACGTCATGGCAACAAAGCCATGATCCGGCTTTGGTGGACTACGACGGGCGCATGCTACTCGATCCCAGGCAAATGTGTGAAGCTTTTCAGCGACACTTCGCTCAGCTGTTCAGGGGCAGCGGTGGGCCGGATCGAGGGATGGACTTTAGTGTCTACCTCAACGGACTGTCGCGGCTCTCGGCCACTGAGGCGGAGTGTTGTGAAAAGCCGATAACAGTATGGATAAAGTATGGGAGGCAATGACTGGTTTGGATGGTCTGCCCTATGAACTTTATGTACAGATGCCAGACTTGTTCGGGGGCCTCTTGGTGTACGTCTACTGCAACTGGCAACAGAATGGGAGAATTCCCAGCTCTGTGAGCCGAGGAGCGGTGGCGCTGCTGAGAAAGGATCTGAACAAGGGAGATAACATAGATAATTTCAGGCCCATAACTCTGCTAAACACAGAGTTCAAGATTTTGGCCAAGGTGCTAGCAAAGAGGTTGGGGCTTGCCGTTGGTGGTCTGGTGAGAGAGGTGCAGACATGCACCATTCCCGACAGAAGATCCATGACAACCTCCACCTCATGCGATACATCGTGGAGAGGGTAGCTAGGGAACCTGGCACGGGTGTGTCCTTGATCAATTTAGATCAGTCGAAAGCTTTCAATAGGGTCGACCATCATTACCTAGCGGCTGGCTTTGGGCCCGTCTTCAGAGGCTGGATCGCTGCCATGCACAGCGACATCTGCTCTATGGTGAGAGTGAACGGTCACCTTTCGGAACCGTTCAACATCATGTGCTCAGTCCGCCAAGGATGTCCCCTCTCGTCCCTCTTGTACGTATTGTCTCTTGAGCCATTACTGCACAAACTGGAGACGTTGAGGGGGTTCCCACGCGAACTAGCATGCGAAAGATCCGTGTCAGCATATGCGGATGATGTCACCGTAGTGGTGTCGAACGCCAAACACATCGAGGCGATCGGCACTACACTAAGAGAATACGAAGCGGTGACAGGTGCAATAATGATCAACCAGGAAAAGTCAGTGGGCCTGCAACTCGGCACCTGGAGAGGCAGGTCCATGCCGTCCAACAGCGTCGTCGGGCGCTGGACGGACGGACCAGTTAAATTGCTAGGGGTCTGGTTTGGTCCGGACCTCCAGACGGACAAAAACTGGGACGAGGTGACAAGCAGGGTGGCTTCTCTCACCCAGAAATGGGTGGAGAGGAAGCTATCCCTGAAAGGTCGAGCGGAGGTGGCTAACGCATACATCGCATCCGTCATCTACTACTGCCTGACCGTCGTGCCTTGTCTTAAGCCTTGCCTGACTGCGCTGGAGCGTTTGCTCTTTCGCTTTTTGTGGAAGGGACGTGCTCCGATGGTCAGGCGGTCCATCTGCTGTCAACACCCGCTACGTGGAGGGCTGGGCATGCCATGGCTGATGATGCGCAGACACGCTCTCAGGCTACGACATCTCCACCTCTTCCTCGACGGTGATCAGGTGTGGTCGCCGTTTGCTAGACGCGTCTTTCCCCAGTTCGTCTCCTTGACGGAGCTGCAGTCCTGGGTCAAGCGAAGACCGAGAGGGAGCGCTTGAAGACTGGAATGTCTTCAGGCGCTCACAGCCCTCGTCCAATTGGGCAATGTGATCGGTGGAAACTCCACCTTGGCGTTCTATAGAGGATAAGTGGGGGGGAAGAGTGACAACGTACTTGGGGAAACTCTAGGCGTCAACGAAAATCAACTAGCCAATCATTTCGGAAAAACTTTCGAGCCGGGGCCCATGGACAACTTCCAGAAATCCAAGGCCTGGCAATGCTACCGAGGAGTTTTGTCAGTTCGGGATAAACTCTACAGGCATGGAGGTGTGACAAAACCATCCTGCATGAACTCGTCCAGTGTCCAAGCATTGCTGACTTGTGGGTTTATGTCGAACACCTGCTGTTGCATGTAGGACAGATCCGGCTATCAGCTGAGTCTATCGTGAGGATTGCACCGCCCTCTTCCTTTAGCCGAGAAGGGCAGGCAATTTTTATCTGCCTGGTGGCCATGGCGAAAGAGATAGTATGGTGGACATGTTTGAAAGGGCTGAAGATGAGCACTTACCTCTTCGGTGATGCCCTGATTAACTTTTTCAAACTTCATTTGAAAAGGAAAATCAGGGTAGAGAGGGAAGTGCTCTCTTCCCAGCATTTTGTTGAAAGATGGGTGAGAGAGGCAAGAATGGCCCGAGTGAATGGGCCTATCTGAGTATGTATCTGTAAATTAAAGGTGGAAAACTGGGAGAGGGCACTTGCCCTGGTGGTCGGGGTCACTGTGGCTTTTTAATGGGCTTTCTCCACGAATGTCCCTTGGAAGTCTTCCCCCTATTGTGGGAATTTTTCATTGTTATTTTTTTGTTACATCCTCTATTTTTGTTTTTTACACGCAGAAATGCCCATTTGTACCGTCCTGTATTGTCCTCTACTGTCCTTAATGTCTACTTTATGTAAACCCTTGTGGTTAATAAAGAAAGCATTATTATTATTATTCTTTGAGTCTCAGTCATTGATGTTACTTAACTGGAAAGTTTGTTGAAATGAATATGAAGCCGTTACCTGCAGCCTCAGATATTCAGGACCTATCGGAGGGTTCTTGCTGTTCCCAGCAAGCATACCTTTTGAAGTGTTCCAAAAAGCGGGGCTGGACTAATCTTCTTTAACCATCCTTGGAAACTCTTTGAGATAGTACCTAGTGCACCTATGACAATCGGGACGATCTTGATTTCATGGCAGTTCAAAATCCATTTTAACTCCCACTTTAAATCCTGGTATCGGTTAATTTTCTCCCTCTCCTTTTCTTGCACTCTAGTTTCAAATGGGCAGGCTACATCAGGCACAATCTTTTTTCCTTGTCCAAAACCACCAGGTCAGGCCTATGTTCTAATTTCTTGGGTCAGGCCTATTGTGTTCTTCTTCTTATTATTATTATTATTATATATATGTATATATATATATAAGTATGTATATATAAATATATATATATATGTATATATATATATATATATATATATATATATATATATATAAAGAGAGAGAGAGAGAGAGAGAGAGAGAGAGATACATATATATACAAAATAGAATTAGGATTTCACTTCAGGCATAATTGTATATAGATATGTATTGAAATTTTGTATTTCTAAAGAAATAAGGTTTGTTTATAGATAAACATTTAGAAAGCTGTAGCTATGCAAAAAACACAGGGGCTAACGCACTCTAGTGGTCTCCAACAGAACTATGGGAGACAATCATTGACGCATTTCAAACTTAATTATTTCTCATCAGGTTAACTTTGCCTTTCATCCTTTCGGGGTCGATAAAATAAAGTACCAGTAATGTACTGGGTAATTGCTGGCCTTGTGCCAAAAAGTAGAAACAATTATTTCTCATCAGGACAATCCTCCCACTCTTGCCACAGTTGTACTTGAAACAGTCGATAATATAGTTTTCTCGTCTGTGTAAATGAGGTGATTAATCTCATTTGCATATGAAGCTGCATAAGTTGGCTCAACTTATGATAGATATATATATAGAAAAGAGAATTAGGATTTAGCTTCAAGCATAGTTGGATACAGATATGTATTGAAATTTTGTATTTCTAAAAGAACACGGTTTGTTTATAGACAAAATTTATAAAGCCGTATCTATGCAAAAAACACCAGGGCTAACACCCTCTGGTGGTGTCCAGTAAAAGCAAGGGGGACATACTCGATGCATTTCAAACTTAACTTAAGGAGTGTTTAAGAAAGGGGTTGTAAAAATGCCCTCCTGCTTGTTCCATTTTAATTAATGACCTTTTCAACAATTTTCTATATTAAAGATGAATTTGGGTTTGATAAAAATGGGATGACAGCAAAGAGAAAAATAGGATGGTTTTGGAATATTTGTCAGAAATGTATGTTGTTGATATTGGTTTGGGAGCAAAAGTGTGTGTGTGTGGGGAGGGGGGGGGGCATTCTAGCTCACATATTTACTTCCCTACATGTAAACATACATACAGCCCATATACATACACACACATATCTACACATAAATGCATATATATATATATATGTATATATATATATATACATGAATATATATATTTATTTATAGATATACACATACTTGAACACATACATACACACACATGCATACACACACCTGTACACCTACAGACATAAATACATACACATCTACACACATATGTATACACATCTACGCAAGTATTTAAGTTCACATATACATTGAGGTGGGGAAGAGGCAGTTAATGACATGGTAGTGTACCTCTGAGGGTTGTACTTCTCTTCAACGACCCAATGTGTCATCAACTTCTATTTGGATATTTTTCTTTTTTCAATATGAGATTTTGAAAAAAAAAAGGAAAGTGGGGAGAATCCTGATATTTAAGATGGAATATCATTTTTTTTGTGTTCAGTAGCAGTTTGTACCTACATTGTGGGCAGGTTGCACAGTAAATTAAGTTTTTGGTTTTGCAATTCATGATTGCATTAACTTTGAAAATCTTGTTTTTAAAGGAGATTTGTTCACCCTTTTGAATGTATTCACAACTTTCCGCATCGAGGGTTCCCGCATTTCTTAACTTGAATTGTTTTATTATCAGACGTAAATTTTGCCTTGGTAAGCATTTTTTTTTAGGTTGGGTGCTTGGCGTCTACTATATATTATTTGTGAGTCTTTTATGTGTGCATTCACTTTTGGGGACTGTCGGAGAATCGGGAGATATTATTTAGCGGCTTTCACAATGTTGAAGCTCCTTGGATTGTGTGTGATGACAAAAAGGATAACTGTTTTTTCCTTTTTATTTTATTAGTTTATTTTTCTCAGTGTTGTTACTGGGATGTTCTGGGCCATGGCGATGGCCATATTGATGAGGTTCACCAGATATCTTGTCTTTTATGGAACTCTTTTAGTTCATATACTCTTTTTTCCTGTAGTGTGGGGTGTGTTAATATGGTGCAAATGCATCTTGCCATGTTAAAGGGAATATTCCTTTTGGTATGTCAGGGATGTGCTGATCGGAAATTCAAGTATTGGTGTGTGTCTGTTGGTTTGTAAAATAGATCTGTTTTGATATTTCCCCTTCTTTAATGATAAGGATTTCCAGAAATGGTAGTTTTTTTATTGCATTCCATGGTAAATTTTATTGCTTTGTGAAAACAGGAATACAGCACTGAGAGAACATATTACCACCTGAGCCTCTAATGAACAACCCAACTTCAGAATTTTTCCCCTCTACAAATGTAAAGACAACACTTCCTACATCCAGTGCATCAGCAAAGAATCACACTTTATCACTAAATACGAACCCCTTCTCAATGCATCTACTTCAGACGAAACTGCAGTCAGAACCCCAACTTTAAAATTAGCACCTTGGACAAATTGAGGAAGATATCTTAGAAACATCCACACTGCAGGTCAATTTTTAACACCAATGGACAAACTAAGAATGTCAGCATTACAGACAGAAATACTAAGATAGATATTTTTAGAAACAATTACACCCTCATGTCAACTCTAAGGTCACTCAATCATTTAAACCAATCCCATCGACTGCTCCCTTTACCATTATTAACAGTGATACTATTACTACTACACCACCCCATCACCCCCTTCTGCTTCGCCCACCCCTTCTCTATCTTCCCCTTCCTTCCTTGCACTAGCCCTGGTATTACTACCACTTATTCCCTGTCCATCCCTTTTCTTCTTCGTCTTCTTCTCCTTCTCCTCCCTCCCTCCCCACTTCTTCTTCTTCTGCTTTTCTTTCCCCGTCTCCTCCACTACTACAACTACAGTCAAAGCTAACAGCTTAAACAGAACTGATTCTTCTCTGCTGCTACCACAACTGTTGGTAAGGCTAAGGTCAGCACAAAGAGAGAAAGAAAGAAAACTACAGACAAAAATGTTAACTTTTCTCCCTAAATATGCATGTAAAAACATTTTTTTCCCTCATATTCTTATTATTCTTATTAATATGCAATTTAATTGCATTATACACGTCTGTCATGTGAAAAAGTGTATAAGCCGAAACCGGTACAATTAATGCCGAAATTCCTATTTTGTAAATAAATCTTTTGATGTTATTCCGAGAGAAAATCCCTTTAGCATTTTCTATTGTTTTACATACAGCTATGCTTGAAGCTAAATTCTATTTCTATTCTATTATAAGTTGAGCCAACTTATACAGCCTTATATGCAAATGAGATTAATCACCTCATTTACACAGATAAGAAAACCATATATTCTTTCCTGTTTTGAAGTCCAGCAGTTGCAAGAGCAGGAGGGATTGTCCTGATGAGCACCAGTTAAGTTTGAAATGCATCGACGATTCTCCCCCTTGCTTCTGCTGGAGGCCACCAGATGGTGATAGTTGCTGGTGTTTTTTGTATATCTACGGCTTTCTACATGTTTATTTATAAAGATACTCTATTCCTTTAGAAATACAAAATTCCAATACATATATATATATTTTTCAACCTGTTAGTTCTTTCGTTACTTTGGTATTGTGTGTTAGATTTTGCCTACCACAATGTTCAATTTGTCAAGCTATTTAAGCGTATGTTATTACTATAAGGACCTACCTTGTCGAGTGCTTTGCTAACTCATTCATATTGTAGCTCGAATTTGCTTGCACACCGCCAAAGATTCGATTTTACTAAGCCTCCAATTATATATATATATATATATATATATATATATAGTAATAATAATAAAATTGCCAGAGAACGTCTCTATGCACAACCTAAGAGAACATTAGTCTACGACTTCTTTTATACCATAAACGTGGTTCTGTCTTTGCGCGTAATTGTTTTTCACCGCTCCTATTAATGACGTATTATTCGTTTTTTCCCGTTCTTTGCCAGCGAACGTTACCACGAAGTATCGTCTTCCTGTCTTCCTCCGGTTGTAACGTTTTTTTGAAATATCCACTTCTGCGTTTACAGATTGACTTTGTTAGTTTCAGAAGATCCCGTTAAGGGTGAAAGCAACGATTCTTTGCTTAAACTTTAATCTGTTATTTTAATAAATATATATATATATATATATATATATATATATATATATATATATATATATATAATGGAAAAATTTGAACAGGGACAAAACAGAGAGGCAGTACAACGAATGTTTATTAATTTCACGCTCTGGAGAGTGGGGTGTTGGTGGGGGACGACGTTTCGGGCATAAGCCCTTCCTCAGGTGAGAAGTGTGTGGGAACAGAGTTCAAAGAGTGTGTAGGGGAGTGGTGGAGACGGTGCGAATGAAAAAATAAAAAATAAAGATAAAAATAAAAATAAAGCATGATCAAAATACAAGGAATGAGATGAATTTAAAAATAAAGGCATGATCAAAATAAACTGAAATTAAAAGGGGGGTAAACAGGTGGTGGAAGGGTGTGGGGTGTGTAGGGGTGGTGGCGGGTGGAGTGGGGAGAGGGAGATGGGGTGTCCGAGCGGGGAGGGCTGAAGGTGGTGTGTGTGTGTAGGTGTGCGTGTGTGTGTGTGTGTATGTGAAAGTAAGGGTTGGGGGAAGAACGGGGTTGCATGTTCAGGAAGAGGTGTGTGTGGGGGGGGGGTCGGAGTGTCTGTGCGTTTGTGGATAGAGGGGTGGGGGCGGGAATCAGGAGGCTGAGGGTGTAAATATGTGGTGGAAAGCACGTATGTGTGGGGTTTAAGCGTGTTGTGGGTGTCGGTGGCGTGTGGAGAAAAAAAAAATGTTTGGGGGTGTGTGTGTGGGTGAGTTATATAGGTGATTACGTAAGAGGATGGTTGAAAAGTTGGTAAATTCCGAAGATGTTTAGTGGATTGGTTGCTGGTCAATTTCTGCGTGTGGGTATTCCATGAAGCGATGGTCGGAAGAGGAGAGATGTGGGGTGCGCGCGCAACAGGAAGTGGTCAGCAGTGGGAGTGCTGTGGTCTGTTTGTGCTGGGAGGTGGTCAGAGGGCATAGCAGCAGTCGGTGGAATGGTAAAGGGGCGAGGATGGGTAGGTGTGAAATTTGGAGTGAGGAGGGTGTGTGTGTGTGTATTAGTAGGGGTGTTAGTGGGATGAGTGAGTGTGGAGCGAGGGTGTGGGTGGAGCGGGAGAGAAGGGTGTGTGTGGTTCTATGGAGGGAGTGTGGTGTACTGGTGTGTGTGTAGTTTGATGAAGAGGTGTTAGTGGGTGTTAGTATACGGGAGGTGGGGAGGGGTTGAATGCAGGTGTTAGTGGGGGTAGGGTGTGTAGAGTTGGTGGTGTACGAGGGTGTGTGGGTATGTGTGCGTGGGGTTGGGGGCGGTGTTAGTGATGTTAGTTGCGTTTGTTCGTGTGCTTGGGGTTAGGGGGTGTTAGTGAGGTTAGTTGCGGGGTGGTGGGATGGAGGTGTGGGGGTGAGAGGTGTGGGGGGGTGAGGGTTAGTGGTAGTAGGGTGTGTGTTTAGTGTGAGCGCGTGTATATATGTGCCGGTGGGTGTGTGCGTGTGATAAGGAGGGGGGAGGAGGAGAAGAGGGGAGGGAAGGGATGTTAATATGTTAGTTGGGGAAGGGTGGTCAGATGAGGGGTGGAGTGGAGGTGTTAGTATTGTTAGTTGTGGGGTGGGCGGTGAAAAGGAGGGGTGTGTTAGTGGTGTTAGTGGGGGATAAGTGTAGGGGGAGGGCGGCGGTCGAAGGCTAAAGGAATAAGGGTGGCGAGTTCAGGCCGGGGGGAGTGTGGGTCTGTAAGATGAAGATAGTACGTTGTTCGACCGTAAGGCGATTGGCGGGTGTTCCGTGGCACTGGAGTAGGCCACAGACTGTGAGATGGCGTGCGGAATGTCCAGGGCCACCAAAGTGGCGGGCGATGGGGGAACTGCCCCCGAGACGAATATCCCGGAGGTGCTCCGTGACTCGGTCCGCCAGGCGACGTCCCGTCTGTCCGACATAAGTCGCGCTGGACTCCGTGCAGCGAAGTCCGTAGACTAGGTTGGAGGAGGTGCAGCGGAAGGCATGCCGAACCGAGAGAGAGTGGCCGTTGGGACCCTGGAAGGTGGTAGTGTTGGTGATGTGGGGACAGGTGTTGCAGCGGGGCCTAGAACAGGGAAAGGAACCGGGGGGGGGAACAGAGCGTGGGTTGGGGGTAGGGGGCTGTGGACGAGGAGGGTGCGGAGATTGCGTGCGTGTTTGAAGGAGGGGAGTGGTGGGGTTGGGAAGATGTGGGAGGTGGAGGGGTCGGACTGGAGGCATCGGAAGAGGCGGTGGAGGGGTGGTAGGTGATGCGGAAGGGGAGACGGTTGGTGAGTGTGGGGTGAGGGTGGTGGAGCGGGGGACAGCACGGGCGTGGGTGAGAGCGGTGTGGACGAGAGGGGGGAGGGGGGGGGGGGTAACCTCTGCGGATGAAATGGCTGACTAGGGAAAGGGCCTGGGACTCAAAGTCAGCATCACGGCTACAGAGGCGGCGGATCCTGAGAAGTTGGGAGTAGGGAATGGAGTGTTTAGTGTGGGTGGGGTGGGAAGAGGTGAAGTCGAGGTAAGAGTGGGAGTCGGTGGGTTTGAAGAAGGCGGAGGTGACGAGGGAGTGGTGGGAGGGGTCGAAGGCGATGGAGATGTCTAAGAAGTGGACGTGGGTGGTGGAGATAGAGGTGGTGAAGTGGAGGGAGGGGTGGAAGGAGCAGAAGAAGGAGAGAAAGGAGTCGAATATATATATGATATATATGTGTGTGTGTCAGATGAAGATATTTTTTTTGTTCTGTGCTTTTTCTTACTCAGAGGACATAGATTTGTGGCACCTGATAATTTTTCATGTATTCTAAGCTCTTTCTGATTTTCTTTTCTGTTTTTTCTTTCAATCTCTATGAAGCTTATATATATATATATATATATAAAAAACATGAGAAGAAAGAAGAATACTGCGTGGTTTGCACATGGGTTAAATATGATAAAAATAGTCCTTCGTCAGTGATTTTCCAACCATCATTGGTATTTCATCGCATTAAAAATCAGATACCGCAGGTTGTTGCAAGCAATAACTAAAAAAAGTTATTGGGACCAGAATTCGCATAAGGCGAGGGGGACAAGTAAACAACATATATATATATATATATATATATATATACTATATTTAGAGTTATAAACTCAAACAGTCCTTTACAATTAATTAGCTCAAAGAAAGAAGCATTTCTGAGCCGTGAAATACAGGTTAATATAAATTAATATATGATAAACACTAATATAAACATATAAGTGTTTGTATTGTAAATGACCAAGTTAGCTAGATTGAAAAATACTAATTAAATTAATACAGTTTGCCTGTCTCGATTTAAAATAATAAATCAATAAAAACAAACCCATATTGGCAATAACCGTGATACCTGGACAAATTTAAATTTCAAAATCCAAACCTGTTCCGTAGACAAATTTAAATATATATATATATATATATATATATATTTATATATAGGGAGAGCGAGAAGAGATTCATACAAGTATATGATTTTTTTAAAAAGTCATATATATATATATACGCTGTTTATGTGTCTACACTTATATATAGATGTCTACATTGATATTCTAATAGTCATATATAATTACATTGGTTAAATTCAGGCAGTGCCTATTATGAAATATTTATTATATTTACAATATTTTTAAGAAAATCTATGTTAGATGATGTGAAAATAATCATAATCTATAAAGCTCAGTGTATGGACATGCTCCTTTGTTATAGAAATCTACGATATAGAATTTCTTCAATTGAAATATACAATTCAGTATTCGAAATAGCTTCGATTGCATCTTGGCACATCTAATTTTTTCAATTTCACCCACAATTACGCAAAAAATAGATAAAACTCAATATTTTACGATTTTTCTCTCATTTAAAGTGCTAAACTCTTTCCACTACCATTCAAAATCTATACAACTTCATACTTTCTCCTACTTTCTCTTTCCAAGCTTGATGGTGATACTGTCCGTTTTACTCTCTCATATCATCTGCTACCCTCTATCTACAACCCACACATTTTGCTACTTTCTCTTTTATACTTCAAACTTACTGATTTATTTACAAACGCATACAAACACACTCACTTCAAATGATAAAAAAACATTTAGAGCAATTAAACAACGTGCGTGATTTATAACCACACTAACTTTTAGTTTCTCAATTATTACATTTCATATGAAACGACAATTATTCAAAAGCAACAGATACATTTATTCAACAACAAGCGATAAATCTTTTTTAAAACCTCTCAACGAACGTGGATTCTTACAGACTTTGAGTCGAATCGGTTTGAAATTGTGCAAATGTATAAGCATGGAACATGTGCACACACACACAACAACAACAACAACAATCTGCCTTTTATAGATAATGATAAACAATAATATCCTCTACGAGGTCACTAAACCTGCTAGAAACAGCAGCTAACTCTCCCCCATACCACACCCCTCCCTACTGTCTTAAATTTAGAAAACATATCTTCTATGAGGTCACTAAACCTGCTAGAAACAGCAGCTAACTCTCCCCCATATCACACCACTCCCTACTGTCTTAAATTTAGAAAACACATATCCTCTATGAGGTTACTAAACCTGCTAGAAACAGCAGCTAACTCTCCCCCATATCACACGCCTCCCTACTGTCTTAAATTTAGAAAACATATCCTCTATGAGGTCACTAAACCTGCTAGAAACAACAGCTAACTCTCCCTCATATCACAACCCTCCCTACTGTCTTAAATTTAGAAAACACACAGACAACCATGCAGAACAACTCCATCGCAGCTCTGTTGTTCGGCTGGCATCGTCTACGCGCGTGTTGTGCAAGTACTGTGAAACAATAAATTTCAACACTTTTTTGCACAGAGATAATATCCATAGGCGAAACTACAATTGTCACTGCTGGCGCAGCTCCTGCTTCCAGGTCTGCAATTCATTCACCCAGTGCCTGGCAGACAAAAAAGTGTTGCCATGAAATGGGTGGTCCAACCTAACTTTGGTAACTTAATGACCCCGAGCAACGCCGGGCTTTAATGCTAGTGTTTGATATTGGTGTTGTTTTTCAATTTTTAATAGTCAAACGTGTGTCTATAAATTATAATAAACAGTTGCAAATATATGTGTATGTTGTAGACGTATGTGTATGTTGTACAGATGTATGTGTATGTTGTACAGATGTATGTGCATGTTGTAGAAATATATGTGTATGTTGTACAGATGTATGTTGTGTTTATACTACTTTAAGATGCAAAATTGTACTTTAAATCACTTACTCTCTCTCTCTTTCTCTCTCTCTCTCTATATATATATATATATTAAAATACATGTATATATATATATATATATATTTTTTTTTTAAATACATATATATATATATATATGTATTTATATATATATATATATTTAATAAACGGAAAAAATGAAACGAAATTTCATTTCGCACTCTTAGTACGGCTGTTACTTAAAAATAAGTATGTATACGTACATACATATATGTATACAGACGTACAGTAATATGTATATATATATACATGCACACATATATATATATGTATGTATGGATTCACCAAACATTTATTATAATACTCGGTGTGTTTGTAAACAAACATCCCGTATTAAGCCGTAGTGTCTAGCAACCATCGTTGCTCGTTTGTTCAACACTGACAAAGGAACGCTGTACTAGTTTCAAGCTTGTTAGCTATCGTCAGCAACGTATACCTTCCTGCCAGATTGTTGAACGTCCGAAAGTATATACTTTCCTTATGCATATTAACGGCTGAGTAGCCCAATTTGCATATCGAGTGGGTTAATCGGCCGGGTGCACCGAAAAGGATAAACAGAAAAAATGAAATGAAATGAAATTTCCCACTCTTAGTATGGCTGTTACTTAAATATAAGTATGTACACTTACATACATATATGTATACAGGCGTACAGTAGTATGTATATATATATACATACATGCACACATATATATATGTACGTATGGATTCACCAAACATTTATTATGTACGTATGGATTCACCAAACACTTATTATAATGCTCGGTGTGTCTGTAAACAAACATCCCAACAAGCTTGAAACTAGTACAGCAACGATGGTTGCTAGACACTACGGCATAATACAGGATGTTTGTTTACAAACACACTGAGCATTATAATAAATGTTTGGTGAATCCATACGTACATATATATATGTGTGCATGTATTTATATATACATACTACTGTACGTCTGTATACATATATGTACGTATACATACTTATATATATTTAATACATACATACATATAGATAGATAGATACACACCCACATGGGTCAGTGTTATCATCACACCCACCCTCACACACACATATATGTAAATAAATGTCTATAGCACTTTCTCATTTTTATTTTCCTTTCTGTGTGAAGATCTGACCTGCATTGTGTGTGTGTGTGTGTGTGTATGTGTGTTTATGGCATGTAATTGTGTGTGTGTGAGTGCGTACTTAATGTATAATTCTACTTCGCTCTTTAATCAACTTCCTCTCTCTCATCATAATCACTAAACATTTGTTTTTTATTCTTTTCCCATTTTCCGCCATTCACATATACACATCGGATTCACATGTACTCTCATGTGTATAATGCATTCACTGCTTAATGGTTGTCAGGGAGTCACTTCCCCACTGTGCATGTATGTCTTATGTATGCTAGAGTATCTGTGTGGTGTGTGAATGTGATGTGTGTTAGGGTATCTTTGTGCTGTGTGTATGTGATGAGTGCTAGGGTATCTGTGTGGTGTGTGTATGTGATGTGTGCTAGGGTATCTGTGTGCTGTGTGTATGTGATGTGTGTAAGGGTATCTGTGTGGTGTGTGTATGTGATGTGTGCTAGGGTATCTGTGTGCTGTGTGTATGTAATGTGTGTTGGGGTATTGCTGTGGTGTGTGTATGTGATGTGTGCTAGGGTATCTATGTGGTGTGTGTTAGGGTATCTATGTGCTGTGTGCTCGGGTATCTGTGTGCTGTGCGTATGTGATGTGTGCTCGGGTATCTGTGTGCTGTGTGTATGTGATGTGTGTAAGGGTATCTGTGTGGTGTGTGTATGTGATGTGTGCTAGGGTATCTGTGTGCTGTGTGTATGTGATGTGTGTTGGGGTATCGGTGTGGTGTGTGTATGTGATGTGTGCTAGGGTATCTATGTGATGTGTGCTAGGGTATCTATGTGGTGTGTGTTAGGGTATCTATGTGGTGTATGTATGTGATGTGTGCTAGGGTATCTGTGTGGTGTGTGTATGTGATGTGTGTTAGGGTATCTATGTGGTGTGTGTATGTGATGTGTGCTAGGGTATCTATGTGGTGTGTGTATGTGATGTGTGCTAGGGTATCTATGTGGTGTGTGTATGTGAGGTGTGCTAGGGTATCTATGTGGTGTGTGTATGTGATGTATGTTAGGGTATTAATGTGATGTGTGCTAGGGTATCTATGTGGTGTGTGTATGTGATGTGTGCTAGGGTATCTGTGTGGTGTGTGTATGTGATGTGTGCTAGAGTATCTATGTGGTGTGTGTATGTTATGTGTGCTAGGGTATCTATGTGGTGTGTGTATGTTATGTGTGCTAGGGTATCTGTGTGGTGTGTGTATGTGATGTCTGTTACGGTATCTATGTGATGTGTGTATGTGATGTGTGCTAGGGTATCTATGTGGTGTGTGTATGTGATGTGTGCTAGGGTATCTATGTGGTGTGTGTATGTTATGTGTGCTAGGGTATATGTGTGGTGTGTGTATGTGATGTGTGTTACGGTATCTATGTGATGTATGTTAGCGTATCTGTGTGCTGTGTGTATGTGATGTGCGCTAGGGTGTGTATGTGATGTGTGTTGGGTTATCGGTGTGGTGTGTGTATGTGATGTGTGCTAGGGTATCTGTGTGGTGTGTGTATGTGAGGTGTGCTGGGGTATCTGTGTGGTGTGTGTATGTGATCTGTGTTAGAGTATCTGTGTGGTGTGTGTATGTGATGTGTGCTAGGCTATCTGTGTGGTGTGTGTATGTGATGTGTGCTAGGGTATCTATGTGGTGTGTGTATGTGATGTGTGTTAGGGTATCTGTGTGGTGTGTGTATGTGATGTGTGCTAGGGTATCTATGTGCTGTGTGTATGTTATGTGTGTTAGGGTATCTGTGTGGTGTGTGTATGTGATGTGTGCTAGGGTATCTATGTGGTGTGTGTATGTGATGTGTGCTAGGGTATCTATGTTGTGTGTGTATGTTATGTGTGCTAGGGTATCTGTGTGGTGTGTGTATGTGATGTGTGCTAGGGTATCTATGTGGTGTGTGTATGTGATGTGTTGTAGGGTATCTATGTGGTGTGTGTATGTGATGTGTGCTAGGGTAGCTATGTGGTGTGTGTATGTGATGTGTTGTAGGGTATCTATGTGATGTGTGTTAGGGTATCTATGTGGTGTGTGTATGTGATGTGTGTTAGGGTATCTATGTGGTGTGTGTATGTTATGTGTGTTAGGGTATCTGTGTGGTGTGTGTATGTGATGTGTGCTGTGTGTATGTGATGTGTGCTAGGGTATCTGTGTGGTGAGTGTATGTGATGTGTGCTAGGGTATCTATGTGGTGTGTGTATGTGATGTGTGCTAGGGTAGCTATGTGGTGTGTGTATGTGAAGTGTGTTGGGGTATATGTGTGGTGTGTGTGTTATGTGTGCTAGGGTAGCTATGGGGTGTGTGTATGTGATGTGTGTTAGGGTATCTGTGTGGTGTGTGTATGTGATGTGTGCTAGGGTATCTATGTGGTGTGTGTATGTGATGTGTGCTAGGGTATCTGTGTGGTGTGTGTATGTGATGTGTACTCGGGTATCTGTGTGGTGTGTGTATGTGATGTGTGTTAGGGTATCTATGTGGTGTTTGTATGTGATGTGTGCTAGGGTATCTATGTGGTGTATGTATGTGATGTGTTATAGGGTATCTATGTGGTGTGTGTATGTGATGTGTGCTAGGGGAGCTATGTGGTGTGTGTATGTGATGTGTGTTAGGGTATCTATGTGGTGTGTGTATGTGATGTGTGCTAGGGTATCTATGTGGTGTGTGTATGTGATGTGTGTTAGGGTATCTATGTGGTGTGTGTATGTGATGTGTGCTAGGGTATCTGTGTGGTGTGTGTATTTGATGTGGGTTAGGGTATCTGTGTGGTATGTTAGGGTTTCTGTGTGGTGTGTGTATGTGATGTGTGCTAGGGTATCTATGTGGTGTGTGTATGTGATGTGTGCTAGAGTATCTATGTGGTGTGTGTATGTGATGTGTGCTAGGGTATCTATGTGGTGTGTGTATGTTATGTGTGTTAGGGTATCTATGTGGTGTGTGTATGTGATGTGTGCTAGAGTATCTATGTGGTGTGTGTATATGATTTGTGTTAGGGTATCTGTGTGGTGTGTGAATGTGATGTGAGCTAGGTTATCTATGTGGTGTGTGTATGTGATGTGTGCTAGGGTATCTATGTGGTGTGTGTATGTGATGTGTGTTAGGGTATCTGTGTGGTGTGTGAATGTGATGTGTGCTAGGGTATCTATGTGGTGTGTGTATGTGATGTGTGGTAGGGTATCTATGTGGTGTGTGAATGTGATGTGTGCTAGGGTATCTATGTGGTGTGTGTATGTTATGTGTGCTAGGGTATCTATGTGGTGTGTGTATGTTATGTGTGCTAGGGTATCTGTGTGGTGTGTGTATGTGATGTCTGTTACGGTATCTATGTGATGTATGTTAGCGTATCTGTGTGCTGTGTGTATGTGATGTGTGCTAGAGTGTGTATGTGATGTGTGTTGGGGTATCGGTGTGGTGTGTGTATGTGATGTGTGCTAGGGTATCTATGTGGTGTGTGTATGTGATGTGTGCATGGGTATCTGTGTGGTGTGTGTATGTGAGGTGTGCTAGGGTATCTGTGTGGTGTGTGTATGTGATCTGTGTTAGAGTATCTGTGTGGTGTGTGTATGTGATGTGTGCTAGGGTATCTGTGTGGTGTGTGTATGTGATGTGTGCTAGGGTATCTGTGTGGTGTGTGTATCTGATGTGTGCTAGGGTATCTGTGTGGTGTGTGTATGTGATGTGTGCTAGGGTATCTATGTGGTGTGTGTATGTTATGTGTACTAGGGTATCTGTGTGGTGTGTGTATGTGATGTGTGCTAGGGTATCTATGTGGTGTGTCTATGTGATGTGTTGTAGGGTATCTATGTGGTGTGTGTATGTGATGTGTGTTAGGGTATCTTTGTGATGTGTGCTAGGGTATCTATGTGGTGTGTGTATGTGATGTGTGTTAGGGTATCTATGTGGTGTGTGTATGTGATGTGTCGTCGGGTATCTATGTGGTGTGTGTATGTGATGTGTCGTCGGGTATCTGTGTGGTGTGTGTATGTGATGTGTGCTGTGTGTATGTGATGTGTGCTAGGGTATCTATGTGGTGTGTGTATGTGATGTGTGCTAGGGTATCTATGTGGTGTGTGCTAGGGTAGCTATGTGGTGTGTGTATGTGATGTGTGCTGTGTGTATGTGATGTGTGCTAGGGTATCTATGTGGTGTGTGTATGTGATGTGATGTGTGCTAGGGTATCTATGTGGTGTGTGTATGTGATGTGTTGTAGGGTATCTATGTGGTGTGTGTATGTGATGTGTGTTAGGGTATCTTTGTGATGTGTGCTAGGGTATCTATGTGGTGTGTGTATGTGATGTGTGTTAGGGTATCTATGTGGTGTGTGTATGTGATGTGTGTTAGGGTATCTTTGTGATGTGTGCTAGGGTATCTATGTGGTGTGTGTATGTGATGTGTCGTCGGGTATCTATGTGGTGTGTGTATGTTATGTGTGTTAGGGTATCTGTGTGGTGTGTGTATGTGATGTGTGCATGGGTATCTGTGTGGTGTGTGTATGTGAGGTGTGCTAGGGTATCTATGTGGTGTGTGTATGTGAGGTGTGCTAGGGTATCTATGTGGTGTGTGTATGTGATCTGTGTTAGAGTATCTGTGTGGTGTGTGAATGTGATGTGTGTTAGGGTATCTGTGTGGTGTGTGTATGTGAGGTGTGCTAGGGTATCTATGTGGTGTGTGTATGTGATGTGTGCTAGGGTATCTGTGTGGTATGTTAGGGTTTCTGTGTGGTGTGTGTAAGTGCTGTGTGCTAGGGTATCTATGTGGTGTGTGTATGTGAGGTGTGCTAGGGTATCTGTGTGGTGTGTGTATGTGATGTGTGCTAGGGTATCTGTGTGGTGTGTGTATGTGATCTGTGTTAGAGTATCTGTGTGGTGTGTGTATGTGATGTGTGCTCAGGTATCTGTGTGGTGTGTGAATGTGATGTGTGTTAGGGTATCTTTGTATCTGTGTGTATGTGATGTGTGCTAGGGTATCTATGTGATGTGTGCTAGGGTATCTATGTGATGTGTGCTAGGGTATCTATGTGGTGTGTGTATGTTATGTGTGCTAGGGTAGCTATGTCGTGTGTGTATGTGATGTGTGCTAGGGTATCTGTGTGGTGTGTGTATATGATCTGTGTTAGGGTATCTGTGTGGTGTGTGAATGTGATGTGTGCTAGGGTATCTGTGTGGTGTGTGTATTAGATGTGGGTTAGGGTATCTGTGTGGTATGTTAGTGTTTCTGTGTGGTGTGTGTATGTGATGTGTGCTAGGGTATCTTTGTGCTGTGTGTATGTGATGTGTGCTAGGGTATCTGTGTGGTGTGTGAATGTGATGTGTGCTAGGGTATCTTTGTATCTGTGTGTATGTGATGTGTGCTAGGGTATCTATGTGATGTGTGTATGTGATGTGTGCTAGGGTATCTGTGTGGTGTGTGTATGTGATGTGTGCTAGGGTATCTATGTGCTGTATGTATGTTATGTGTGTTAGGGTATCTGTGTGGTGTGTGTATGTGATGTGTGCTAGGGTATCTATGTGGTGTGTGTATGTTATGTGTGCTAGGGTATCTGTGTGGTGTGTGTATGTGATGTGTGCTAGGGTATCTATGTGGTGTGTGTATGTGATGTGTGTTAGGGTATCTATGTGGTGTGTGTATGTGATGTGTTGTCGGGTATCTATGTGGTGTGTGTATGTTATGTGTGTTAGGGTATCTGTGTGGTGTGTGTATGTGATGTGTGCTAGGGTATCTATGTGGTGTGTGTATGTTATGTGTGCTAGGGTATCTGTGTGGTGTGTGTATGTGATGTGTGCTAGAGTATCTATGTGGTGTGTGTATGTGATGTGTGCTAGGGTATCTGTGTGGTGTGTGTATTAGATGTGGGTTAGGGTATCTGTGTGGTATGTTAGTGTTTCTGTGTGGTGTGTGTATGTTGTGTGTGCTAGGGTATCTTTGTGCTGTGTGTATGTGATGTGTGCTAGGGTATCTGTGTGGTGTGTGAATGTGATGCGTGCTAGGGTATCTTTGTATCTGTGTGTATGTGATGTGTGCTAGGGTATCTATGTGGTGTTTGAATGTGATGTGTGCTAGGGTATCTTTGGATCTGTGTGTATGTGATGTGTGCTAGGGTATCTATGTGGTGTGTGTATATGATGTGTGCTAGGGTATCTGTGTGGTGTGTGAATGTGATGTGTGTTAGGGTATCTTCGTATCTGTGTGTATGTGATGTGTGCTAGGGTATCTATGTGGTGTGTGTATGTGATGTGTGCTAGGGTATCTGTGTGGTGTGTGTATGTGATGTGTGCTAGGGTATCTGTGTGGTGTGTGTATGTGATGTGTGCTAGGGTATCTGTGTGGTGTGTGTATATGATCTGTGTTAGGGTATCTTTGTATCTGTGTGTATGTTATGTGTGCTAGGGTAGCTATGTGGTGTGTGTATGTGATGTGTGCTAGGGTATCTGTGTGGTGTGTGTATGTGATGTGTGCTAGGGTATCTATGTGGTGTGTGTATGTGATGTGTGCTAGGGTATCTGTGTGTATGTGATGTGTACTCGGGTATCTGTGTGGTGTGTGTATGTGATGTGTGTTAGGGTATCTATGTGGTGTGTGTATGTGATGTGTGCTAGGGTATCTATGTGATGTGTGCTAGGGTATCTATGTGGTTGGTGTATGTGATGTGTGTTAGGGTATCTATGTGATGTGTGCTAGGGTATCTATGTGGTGTGTTTATGTGATGTGTGCTAGGGTATCTATGTGATGTGTGCTAGGGTATCTATGTGGTGTGTGTATGTGAGGTGTGCTAGGGTATCTGTGCTGTGTGTGTTTGTGATGTGTGCTAGGGTGTCTGTGTGGTATGTGATGTGTGATGGGGTATAGGTGGTGTGCGTATGTGATGCGTGTTAGGGTATCTGTGTGGTGTGTGTATGTGATGTGTTGTAGGGTATATGTGTGGTGTGTTAGGGTATCTGGGTGGTGTGTGTATGTGATGTGTACTAGGGTATCAATGTGGTGTGTGTAGTTGTGTGTGCTAGTGTATCTGTGTGGTGTGTGTATGTTATGTGTGCTAGGGTATCTGTGTGGTATGTGTATGTGATGTGTGCTAGGGTATCTATGTGGTGTGTGTATGTGATATGTGCTAGGGTATCTGTGTGGTGTGTGTATGTGATGTGTGTTAGGGTATCTGTGTGATGTGTGCTAGGGTATCTGTGTGGTGTGTATGTGATGTGTGCTAGGGTATCTATGTGGTGTGTGTATGTGATGTGTGCTAGAGTATCTATGTGGTGTGTGTATGTGATGTGTGCTAGGGTATCTGTGTGGTGTGTGTATGTGATGTGTGCTAGGGTATCTGTGTGGTGTGTGTATGTGATGTGTGCTAGGGTATCTGTGTGGTGTGTGTATATGATCTGTGTTAGGGTATCTTTGTATCTGTGTGTATGTTATGTGTGCTAGGGTAGCTATGTGGTGTGTGTATGTGATGTGTGCTAGGGTATCTGTGTGGTGTGTGTATGTGATGTGTGCTAGGGTATCTATGTGGTGTGTGTATGTGATGTGTGCTAGGGTATCTGTGTGTATGTGATGTGTACTCGGGTATCTGTGTGGTGTGTGTATGTGATGTGTGTTAGGGTATCTATGTGGTGTGTGTATGTGATGTGTGCTAGGGTATCTATGTGATGTGTGCTAGGGTATCTATGTGGTTGGTGTATGTGATGTGTGTTAGGGTATCTATGTGATGTGTGCTAGGGTATCTATGTGGTGTGTTTATGTGATGTGTGCTAGGGTATCTATGTGATGTGTGCTAGGGTATCTATGTGGTGTGTGTATGTGAGGTGTGCTAGGGTATCTGTGCTGTGTGTGTTTGTGATGTGTGCTAGGGTGTCTGTGTGGTATGTGATGTGTGATGGGGTATAGGTGGTGTGCGTATGTGATGCGTGTTAGGGTATCTGTGTGGTGTGTGTATGTGATGTGTTGTAGGGTATATGTGTGGTGTGTTAGGGTATCTGGGTGGTGTGTGTATGTGATGTGTACTAGGGTATCAATGTGGTGTGTGTAGTTGTGTGTGCTAGTGTATCTGTGTGGTGTGTGTATGTTATGTGTGCTAGGGTATCTGTGTGGTATGTGTATGTGATGTGTGCTAGGGTATCTATGTGGTGTGTGTATGTGATATGTGCTAGGGTATCTGTGTGGTGTGTGTATGTGATGTGTGTTAGGGTATCTGTGTGATGTGTGCTAGGGTATCTGTGTGGTGTGTATGTGATGTGTGCTAGGGTATCTATGTGGTGTGTGTATGTGATGTGTGCTAGAGTATCTATGTGGTGTGTGTATGTGATGTGTGCTAGGGTATCTGTGTGGTGTGTGTATGTGATGTGTTGTAGGGTATCTGTGTGGTGTGTGTATGTGATGTGTGCTAGGTTATCTATGTGGTGTGTGTTTATTCTATGTGCATTGTTTTGGCTTTACAAATTCAAACGTTTATATATATATATATATATATATATATATATATATATATAAGAGAGTATTATAGTTTGCTTGAAACGTTGTGGAATAATAAGTTAAATTTCTTTAAGTCCTCTGGAAGCTTCGACAATGCAAATGTGTAAATCTCCGGGTAACAAGATCCGGTGGTGGAGAAAGAGATGTAAGTGGGTGTACGTTGAGATGCGTAGCATGTATCAGACGTGTAGAGGAATGAAGGAAAGAGCATAAAGGATAAAAATAAAACTAACAACACGAGAGAGAGTTAACTTGGGAGAGATTTAATTGTCCCTATGTATTTCAGATTCACATGCATCAACTGTGGGTTTTTTCCGGGGTGGGGTAATGATTGTCTGTCGGAAAGGTGCGAAACGTGTCCTCCGCTGTTCGTTTTTTTAAATATCTGATGTATTCAACAGATCGCGCGTGCGCGTGAAATGGGGTCGTTCAGCGGCCGAAGTAGTTCTTTTAATTGTGAAGGTGAGGTGGCGCTAGCTGTCAGTCCATTCTCTGCCTGTATGTTGTATGTTACTGTGTGCGCGTGCGTGCGTTGTTGTCTCGCTTGAGTGTGTGTGTGTTGTTGCCTTGTTCCTCTGTATTGGCAGTGTATATATATATGTGTGTGTATATATATATGTTTATATATATATATATATATATATATATACATATATATATACACACACATATATATATATAATGTATAATAAACAATACAATATAATTACCTCATTACCAGATGTTTCCATAATAAGACGTCTAAAAAAAACGTCCTCATTCGTTCGTCTCACAAGGTAATATCTTGTATTACCTTGTCCGACGAACGAATGAGGACGTTTTTTTCGTATTCGTCTTATTCGGGAAACCTCTGGTAATCAGGTAATTATATTGTATTGTTTATTATACATTAAATTTTGCTCTGGTACTTACATAGAGCACTCTTCACTCCTATGACTTTTTCAACTTTCAACGGAAACTTCAATACTTATATATATATATATATATATATATATATATATATATATATATATATATATATATATATATATATATGTATTGAAATTTCCGTTGAAAGTTGAAAAGGTCATAGGAGTGAAGAGTGCTCTATGTAAGTACCAGAGCAAAATTTAATGTATAAAAATCAATACAATATAATTACCTCATTACCAGAGGTTTCCCGAATGAGGCGAATACGAAAGAAACGTCTTCATTCGTTCGTCAGACGAGGCATTATAAAACATGGCTAAATACTTGGAAAGTCTCATCAAGAAAAGCAAAAAGAATTATATAAATATAGACAAATGAATTACAATAGCCGTATGAATTATATAAAATCTTTCAAGAAATATAGTTAGGTGTGTGTATATGTATGTATATACGCTCACAGATGTACATATATGTATATGTACAAATGTATACGTATAGTGAAAAAGTGTGCGTAAATATATGTGTTAGGGCAAGTGTATCTGTGTATCTGTAAACTACAGACATACATGATGTGGTTTTCTGTTTGGCAGGTACACAGAAAAAATAGGGTAATAGATACATTATAAGAATATGAAGGCACGTGTATAAACACACCCACACGCACGTACACTTATATGCGGAAGTAAAAGAGGTAAGGGAGTGTAATAATTAAAAGAAAGTATCATTCTCGATATATTTATAAAAAGGGAACAATAATTTAGAAAGAAAAAATTAAAGAAAAGAAGACAAACAAGGTACACACACACGTATATCTACAAGAAACGTATATCTATAAGAAATATATATATATATACACGCAAAAAACGTGCAGACAAAAGCGTATGCAAGCACATCTACACACACAGGATGCACATATATACGCATATACGCCTCGCCCCATGTATATCTAATCACGCGCACGCACGCGACTGTATACACACTCGCACACACACACACAAAAATATACATGCTTATATACACACGGACACTTACACATCCATACATTCGGTACGTACACACACACACATACACTCACGCATATTGACCTGTTTGCCTGCACACGCATAAAAATGAGGATGTAAAAAAAAGGAAGAAGAAAAAAACAAATAAATAAACATAGATGTAAAAACACATATACATACACATATATATATATATACACGCACGCGCGCGCACATACGGAGGCGCTCGTGTAAATATATAGAAAGTATACACACATTAAGGCGTTCAGACACAGAGATACAGGGTGTAAAAAACTTGTGGATAAGTAAGTACAAATATAAAATTATAAGATTGGCTGCGAAAAAAAAAAAAATAAATAAAAAAATTTTAAAAAAATATATCTGGAGTGGAAAACGCAAGTGACATGTGTAATCAGTTAGTGAAGAAAATAGGGAAGTAAAAAGTGGAAAGTGAAGATATTAGGTAAGTGAATCGGAGAATAAAGGGGGGGGGGTTATAAAAAAATATAAAAATAAAAATAAAAATAAAAATAAAAATAAAAATGAAATTAATAATAAGGATAAAAATGAAATTAAATCAGAAAGGGTAGTTATAAAGAGAATAATAAGAGTTTATGGAGGATAAGTATCTGAAAGTGTGTTAAGTTTATATGAGCTGGAAAGCAGGTGTGATTTCATGTGTGGGCAACTGGTGAAAATTTCCGTCTTTGTGTTCAGGCAGGTCTTTGGTGATTTTAGATTTTGCAAGATCCAATTTTTTCATTTATGCAGAGCGTGCATTTTCTCCTCCTCTTGCATATTCTTTAGATTGGTTCAAAATTGACCAATCCAATTTATATTGGATACCTTGGTCTTTCAAATCCCATATTCTGCTAGCCAGAGCTGTTGTAAATCTTTTATCGGGATGTCGAAAGGATGCGACATGTGAGTAATAACGCGTTTTGAATTTGTCTTGCATCATACCCACATATTGTTCACTGGTGGCTGGATGGTTGTTGCTGATGGTTGTCACTTTAGCCGCATATACAATGGCTTTGGTGTTGCATTTACCTTGTAATGGGCATTCACTTTTGATTCTACAGGAGCAATTTTGATGTTCTCTAGGTGATTTTTTGTTGATGATATAGAACTTAATAGGGGGGCCGCAGGAATAGCTAATTTTGACACAGTTTCTATTAAAGATCTTATAGTATCTATGTGTTCTAGGGAAATGTTTATCTAGGAGCTCTAGGAATTTTTTGCCTACATTAGTTTTAACTGCTAGAGAGTAGGGGGGGGGTGAACCAGATTATTTTTCTTTTCCTGTTTTTGTTTAATAGAGTTAGTATAGTTGGGTATGTATTTAATCGGTTCGCTAAAACCGCTATTTTGGAGGGCTTTATTATAGTAGGGGGATGCCTTATTAAAAATAGCTTCTGAGGAAGAGAGGGTGGAGATCCTACGGCTAATATTAGGGATAAGGTTTTTAAAAACTATAGGAGGATGGCAAGAGCCTTTATTTATATATTTTAAGTTTTCATTAGGTTTATGGTATGGTTTATAAGAAGCAGTAGGCAAATCTAGGTTTATATCTAGGAAATCTACATTGGAAAGGTTAGTGTCAATAGTAATTTTAAGATTAAAACTAGCGAAGGTTTTTATTAAGTCTTTCCTTAATCTATCTAAGTTATGGCCTATGGTGGTATGGGAAAGTATTAGACCATCGTCGCGATAAAGCCCAAAAATATGGTTATGAAATTTTTCTTTAAGTGTGTGTAGGAAGAATAGGCCGACCAAATCACAAACATCAGCACTGTCATAAGAGCCCATTGAGACATCGAATGGGTTTTCTGGGTTAGATATTTTTACCCAAGTGTCATTATCAGTAAAGAGTAGAGTGTTTCTAGCGTGCAAGATGACATTCTCTTCAATATCGGAGATATTAGTAAACCTTCTAGCGAAATTTAAAGCTTTCGCTAAAAGGGTCTGAGTGATAGATGGGTAGAAATCTATATATATATAATTGGAAATCAGTAAAATCGAATCTCTGGCGGTTTGCAAGTAAATTCGTCCCACTTATATGAAATGATGAGTTAGCAAAGCACTCTATAAGATAGGTCTCAGAGTTATAACATACGTTTAAATAGCTTGACAAATCGAACATTGTGGTAGGCGAAACTAACACACAATATATACCAAAGGTTGAGAAAAATACACCTGGACAAATCAAACGGGAATACGTTTAAAGTGTTTCTCTGAATCCGAAATCAAATATCAGACTTACTTGAATGGCAAGATCGTGGTATTGGTGACTGAACAGAGGACTCAGTTTATCAACAGGTTTTCGTTCTGCTTAGAACCAGGAGTGATAAAATATGTTGCCGCTCGTATGGCTGCTAATCGTATCTATAGTTATCACGTGTTAATTCCTGCAACGGAAATAACCCCCGGTTTTTGGCAGGTCAATTCAAATGCTAGCGAATGGAAATATTTTAATTTCCGCTAATCATCATGATAAGCTCTCGACTAGATGTTATAAAACTAACACAAATAATTAACCAATCAACAGAATTTTCCAATTAAATTAATTGGTTAATTATTAAATCTAGGAGATTAATATAATTGGAAATCAGTAAAATCGAATCTCTGGCGGTTTGCAAGTAAATTCGGCCTACTTATATGAAATGATGAGTTAGCAAAGCACTCAATAAGATAGGTCTCAGAGTTATAACATACATTTAAATAGCCTGACAAATCGAACATTGTGGTAGGCGAAACTAACACACAATATATACCAAAGGAACGATAGAACTAATCAGGTTGAGAAAAATACACCTGGACAAATCAAACGGGCATACGTTTAAAGTGTTTCTCTGAATCCGAAATCAAATATCAGACTTACTTGAATGGCAAGATCGTGGTATTGGTGACTGAACAGAGGACTCAGTTTATCAACAGGTTTTCGTTCTGCTTAGAACCAGGAGTGATAAAATATGTTGCCGCTCGTATGGCTGCTAATCGTATCTATAGTTATCACGTGTTAATTCCGGCAACGGAAATAACCCCCGGTTTTTGGCGGGTCAATTCAAATGCTAGCGAATGGAAATATTTTAATTTCCGCTAATCATCATGATAAGCTCTCGACTAGATGTTATAAAACTAACACAAATAATTAACCAATATATATATATATATATGTGTGTGTGTGTATATATATATATATTGTTATACTTGGGGAGGGTCATATTTGTGTAATATTGCCAGAATTAATAATAGAACACACTCACTGTTTGGTTGGTTTTCGCTTCTGTGTCTTTTATATCGGTTAATCTAATTTATTCGGTCCTCAATGTTGCCAATGACTGACCAACGGTCAAAAATACAGATACAATATAGACACAAACACATATATATTGTCTAACAAAGTTCTTTCGTCGCACATCTGCAACATCGTCAGTGGTGCTATTATGTTTCCTACCGTTGTATTGTATGCTTACGCCATCTTTATTTAATCTGTTTATTTATTTATTTATTTGTTTATTTTTTTTGTCTTCTCTGCGCATGCGTTTGCATGTGTTTATAGTGTTTTGTTTGATGTGTGTTCGTGTTTGGGTGACTGTGTATTGGTTATTGTATTCTATCTTTACTAGTGTGTGTTTATATGTGTTTGTTGTGCTTGTGTATGTATTTATTTATTTATTTATACTTCTCTTAGGTCAGTGTTGTTTGTTTGGGTGTTCTTGTTATTCCATTCATTTTTTTCTGTTTAGTCTTGGCCTTCTAAGTTCTATTTCGCTGGCCTCTCTGATTTGCCTATCTGCTGGGTCATTTCTATGTTTAGATATTATTCTAATTTCTCTGTTGTCTATGTTACCGTCGTGTTGTTGTTTAGCATGTTCGTATAGTACTGAACCGTTTTTTCGTCCTTTTAGTTCCCCCCAGTGTTGGTCTATCCTTTCACCTATGCTACGAGCTGTTTCGCCTATGTATGTTGTTGTCATGTTTCTGCAAGTACCCTCTGTACATCTTATGCTATAGACTACGTTTCTAGTTTTACAGTTTATCCGGGGATTTACTTTACATATGATACATTTCCCATTAGTACCATGGGTTTTCTTAAAAGGGTAGGTTTTGCTGATCAGGGATTTTATGGTGGTTCCTGGCTTTTCTACCACCTTAATCTTTAAGTGGGTCTTTCTTAGGGCCTTTCTACACTGGTTAGCTAATTTCCCTCCAGGGGTAGCATCCACAAACATGACACTCCGGTATCTCAGGTTGTCATACCATGAGGTAGCTTTCCCTATCTTATGTCTAGTCCTATCTAAGCTATTCCATGATTTGCTCCTGTATAATGGGCAAATTCCTTTCATGTCCAGTTCTATGAGGGTCTTATACTTTTCCGTGGCTCCTTCGTATGTTCTGATTCTGTCTCTTTGGTTGTAGCCAGAGAACTGCATGCTGTTGATGAAGTGTTGGATGTGTCTTTCCATTTCTGTTGGGTCACACATGCGGGACACGTTCTTCATCACTCATACCAAGTCTGCGATCAGAATATTAAACTTAGAACTATTGGACATTGCTGAGTTTTTGAGTATCAGGTATTTGGAGGCCATGGGTTTAGCATAGTGTAAGTGGAGAATTTGGGCTCTCTCGTCTATATTGTTAATCCAGAGTTCCGTGTCTAATACAGGTAGTCTATTGTTAGGGTGTTTGGAAGGGTAGTCGATAGTTACAGTTATACTCTGGTGTATGGAATTAGCTATCTGCTGGATGCTTTCCATTGTGCTACATTCTAAATCAAACTTGTTAGTGCTCTCTTGTGGGGATGTCCTTATTACTGTATTGATGTCGTCTACGTAATGAGAGTACATGATGAGGTCTATGGAGCTCTCATCAAGGAGATCTTTGAGTCTCCTTTCCCATCATACCATAAATGGGTTGGCAACGTCACCAGCTATGGCTGCTCCCTCATTGTTTCGACACACGATTTCATATCAAAAACTAATTCATTGCCGTTATATATATATATATTTAAAGGTTAAACAAGGTTCAATGAATAAATCAAAGAATGAGTTTTACAATAGATTGAAAGCACTCAACTGATATGGTTTTCCGGAGTTATTAATATTAATTAAAAATATTAACAAAAATAGACATTCTTGTGATATTTTATTATACATATTTCAGAGGTACTGAGCTATCTTCAACAGTACGTCCTCATCAGATAAAATAGTAGATGGTTAAGATTCAGTCATGGTAGTGAGTAATATATGACAAAACTCGATATTTATATACCTTAATATTGAAAACATGAGAAAAACATATAATACATACAATAGAGAGGGTGCGTCTGAGACAGCTTAAAAAAATACATGGTAGCAATATAACTGTTAAATAATTTAAATTACTGAAGAAAGAAGAAAGAAAAGAAAAGCATAGAGGAAGAAACAGATAAGGGATAATATATA